>CM075204.1:16675354-17283757 GCA_037577475.1 Chaunax sp. Z400
GAGTTGGGCAGAGGTTATGGTATTTGCGGTTGCAATTGTATAAAAACCAATTTAATTTAAGTGTTTAAAAATTGCTGTTCATCACCAGAAATTAAGTATCACCCCGACTCTAGTTACAAGCAGTTGCCCCAGTCTTTTAGAGCCGATACACTTAATATCAACATAATATCATTCTTTGGTATGTAAAATTTAATTATCTATTATTACCGACATGGTCGTGATTTTGTTTCTCCTTTTCTCTCCGTAGATAGAGAACCTTCAGGATCAACTGAGGGATAAAGAGAAACAACTGGGCGGCCTGAAAGACAGAGTCAAGTCTTTACAGACAGACACATCCAACACTGATACAGCACTGGGAACACTGGAGGAGGCTCTGGCTGAGAAGGTACACGCACACACACACACACACACACACACACACACACACACACACACACACACACACACACACTTGAAGCTGATCAAATTCAGGTCAACTCCCGGGCAAGGTTACATCAATAAAACCACCATGAGCCACCGCCAACCGCCCACACGATGACCAAATGACTCAGGATGAATGGAAATGAACTAATAATCACTTTGGCTGTTTCATTATTAAATCTTTCGCAGCCTGTGTTCATGAAAGGTTAGAAACCGTCCAACAGGCAGTCGAATGCCAGGACAGATGCTAATAAAAACATCCACAGTGTCACTGTCTAAACATTCAGGTACCAGGGCCATAAACAGTCCTGAGCATGGGAATGGAACCTCAGCTGCCTGTTTGATGGTCTGTTATTCCACAGTCAGGACTCGACCCTGATTTTTGGGAAGCAAACTAGTGACACTTACACCATTTTAAAGTGTTTGATGGGAATATAATTGTGTTCTGTAAAGTGTGATTATGTTACCGACTTGCTTTCATGCATGCACACACACACACACACCAACACACATACACACCAGGTCATCAATTGTCCAGTGGCTAATATCGAAGGTGTTGCTTAGATGTGTGAGTGTTGGCAGGCGGAGGTGGCCGACAGCTCTAACTTCACTTAAACAACTTTCCCAAACCTTTTTTTTGCCTCCGATTTTCATTGTTTTGGTGCCGTTGGACGTCTTTCCTTTTTCACTTTCTTCTCTGTTTTTTTTCCAACTCTTGCTTGTATTTTTCTTTATTTATATTGCTCCCTTTCTTCGCCACAGACATTGTTTCCCACTGTGCTATGTTTCAAAGCAAAGGAAAAATAAGTTGCGTTACCTTCAAGCATTTTTTTTACCTCATGTTATGCTTCATCTTTTTTGTGTTTCATGTTGTTTCTTCTTTGTATACAGTATAAATACCCCTAACTCAATATGTATGTCCATATTTGTTAAGACCCTCCTTGACATAATGCAGATATTAGCCCCTAACTCTAACTGTAACCATCAAAACTACATTTCCAAGCTTTACCCTTATTTTAATCGTAATAAACGTCTCTCTAAATAGAGCTGACATTTTATGATAAAGCATTGAAGTAATTTTTATGTAAAAATATAAAACATTCACTAATCCAGCCTCTCAAATGTAAGAATTTTATCACTCTCCTCTTTTATATCTGTGTTAATTGAATATCTCTTTGTGATGGACAGATGTTTTGAAGACCTAAACCTGGGCTCTTGGAAATTGTGATGGGAATTTTCATCTACTTTTGATGTGAAATACACAAAAACAATTAAACAATTACTAAAGGAAATAATCCGTTGGTTAATTTATTGTTAAAAATAATCATCTTTAGTTGACCCTTCTCCAAATCTTAACCATGAAACAGCTTTTTAAAGATGTGAGCATGGCCTCACCGAGGGCTTAAATTGGTCCTTAGAGTATAAACACACACAGAGTACAGACTGTATACACTCTTTGGATTTTACCACTGCTTTTATGTATGTGAACTTTTCTACTTTAGCTTGAACTGGCGGATGTGTTGTTCTATAGCTAGAGAGGTTCTATAGTGCTTTAGTGGTTGTGAATATCATATCTTGTGCCAGAAGGTATTACATGTCTAAAATCACTGTTGGCTATTAGATCCTGTCAGAGTTCCCATGCACATAAAGTTTAATCCAACTGTTATTAGTATAGAAACTGGATATTGAGTGACTGTGAATAACTGTTGGAGTCTTTCTGTCTCTATTCTTCTAACGTACATTCTTCACTCCTCTCCTCCTCCTCCTCCTCCTCCTCCTCTTCCTTGATACCCAGGAGCGAATCATCGAGCGGTTGAAGGAGCAGCGGGAGAGGGAGGAAAGAGAAAAGGGGGAGGAGGTGGAGTACAGCAAGAAGGAGCTGAAGGAGTTGAAGGAGAAAGTCTCCCAGCTGCAGGCTGACCTGGCTGACCGTGAGGTAGAAGACACACACACACAGGAAAACACACTCATCCATATCTATCTGTGGAATGTATATATGATACATAAAAAAAAAAAAACAACTGCTGCTGCTTTAATGCCCAAGAGGGACAATAACAGCTTGCTTACACACAAGTGTGCATTTCAAAGCACACCTGTAAAGTTACACAAGGACGAACACACTAAAGAAGACATTACAAAACTGAAAACGTACATATCAGTATTATATGAATTAAGATATTGATACAGTGTTAATATCTAATCCGTATAGATGCTGATAGGCAGAAGTTTTAAACCTTTTAACAGAACAAAGCTAACTCTTTCATCCTCCTTCCAGTTTTTATGCTAAGCTATAGGCTATGCATACCAACTCATCACTCCAGTTGCATATTAAGTGTTCCAACGTGAGATTTCAGAAACACAGGACAAGATGTAAATATCCTTTGTGCACGAGCACTTACCGAGAGAGCTTACTTGATGGTGGAAGCTTGACAGTGACTTCTGGCCTCCCAGAAACACCCCCCTCTGTGTCAACCTCGCCTGCTACTTTGGGGCCCAGCAGAGGTCTTGCCTCTTCATCCAGAGACATTTGCTCCTTCTCTCAGCTGCCTCCGAGACAAGCTTTAATGACTGGACGCAGGTTGTTGCCTCTGACTCCTAGATATCTGAGCAATTTGGTGGTAGATGTTGCCACGAACCCTCTGCACCCGACATCCACAGGGCTAACTTCGGTGTTCCAGCCACGATGTCGTGCTTCAGCAGCTAACTTGGCATGGCGTAGATGGTTTCGCTTATAAGCCTCATTAACAGAGTCCTCCCATGGGTAAAGTTAGTTCGATGACGAAGACCTTCTTGAGAGATGGTGACTAGAGTACCAAATCCGAGCTGCCGGCCAACATCAACTAGCATCTTCCAGTCACAGGCTAAACGAAGCTGGTCTTGCTCCAGTGGTGTGGGGTCTGCTGTGGTATTGATTTCTTCATTCACAGTCAAAATAGTCCTTTAAAAGGGGTACAAACACCATAAAATCAAATTTACACTTTTGTTGTAGTAAAAAGTCTGAGTCTTGAACTCTTGAGCTAATTTTAGTGATTGTGGGGTCATAAAACCTAATAGAGCCCCATCATAGAATTTGAAACATACATGGGAAAACTCACAAAGAAAACAAGCATTCTTTTCCACACTGCTAAACACAGATGTGAGGTTTGTCTGACAACAGCAATATATAAATGGACCTAAATATAATCAGAGAATGCAGCAAGGTTTCTCTGACCAAAGCCCAGTCAAACATGAGGATCTGTAGCGTGGAGTTGGTATTGTCAGTCAAGGGTAAAATTACACGTCTGAGTGTCTCTCCTTCTAGTCCAGTTGGTCTGTCTTTCACCGGCCCTATACCAAAAGAGGAAAAGACCAGAAAAGAAAGGGAGAGAGACTTCACGGATGGAGGGATTGAGCTGGAAAAGTGAGAAAAGAGACAGGTCATGGGAAAAGGCTTTGAAGAGGAAGGGACAGAGTCATTCTCACTGTGCAGGAAGGCTTTTGAGGATGATTCAAGTTTCACAGAACTTTGATTTTATTTTTGTAATATCAGCCATCCTATCTGTTATAATAACATTGTGCTCTAGTAAATTTCTGCGATCTGGGAATTGAGCAGTATTACTATTTTTTCATAATAACTTGTGGGAAATTGCAAAGTCTCAAGTGGTAATAAACTGAAATGATATTTTAATGCGGGTTAGTGACGATACCGTTGATGTGCAAGGCACTTAACACCCAGCTGCCTCGGTAGAGCGGCTCAGTGTGTAGCATCAAGAAGTTGTAGATGTCGTCTTCCTTCCTTATCACTCTTTGGCTCCGTTTCAGACATCAGTGCTGGATCTGAAGGAGAAGGCTTCGTCTCTGGCTTCTTCCGGTCTGAAGAAGGAGAACAAGCTGAAGAGTCTGGAGATCAACCTGGACCACAAGAAAGAGGAGTGCGTCAAACTGGAGAACCAGCTGAAGAAGGTTTGATTGAATTAGTTAGTACGCAGAGGGATGCAAAAAATTTCCTCTCTTACATAATTGGTTTCTTCAATTTGCTTAAACACATTTGAACTTAGATGATTTTGCTCACATTCACCTATAACAGGGGATACGGTCTATCCAGTATGAGTTTTTCCAGTATCTGTGTCCTTGGACACAAATTTTCTAGTTAAGCTTAAACCTGGAGTTTTATCATATAAAGGAACGGCTGTGACATTCAAGCCTTTGCCTGACGATTTCACACTGATTCGTGCTGATTTAGCCTGTCACTGCCAGATAAATCTCTCGCTGTAAACCAGAACATTTAAATCTCGCCGCCTGTGGTGACTTTCATTCTCTGGCACAGTGGCAGTGATGCCTTTCTCGTCAACCAGCAAAGATTGGTTTGCCAGAGCTACAATAAACTCTGTGTGTGTGTGTGTGTGTGTGTGTGTGTGTGTGTGTGTGTGTGTGTGTGTGTGTGTGTGTGTGTGTGTGTGTGTGTGTGTCTGTGTGTGTGTGTGTTTGCATATTACATATTCTCTCTCACACAGCACCTCATAAAGTGGTGTGCTTGCTGACAGCCTTACAGTCATTTTCACAGTATGGAGAAGCGAGCGCCATCACCACACCCTGAATGTGTATGTAGTGTTTTAGTGTGTGTGTGTGTGTGTGCGTGTGTGTGTGTGTGTGAAGGTGTCAGTGGATCTTTAGCATATCTCTCAACAGATTTTATTTCTTAGTCTCTTTCTGTTACCGTGAGTGGAAAAAAAAAAGACTGAAAACTTGTCTTTGAGAGTGAACTGATTGCCGTTGTGCATGTGGCATAGTGTGTGATGTTTTCCTTTCTTATTTGTCTTTCCCTCTCTCTCGCTCTCTCTTCCCTCCACCCAGATCTTCTTATAATATCGTCAGACACCCAAACATTTCCTCTCCACATAAAGACCTGCAAAAAACTGTTGTGCACTTCCAAAACTAATAGGGTTTATGTATTGTGTGACCAAGGCGTGTGCACACACACACACTCAGATTCAATCTGTCCCAAGAGCAACATTTGCTTCTGGGAAACACACACAGCTGTTCTAACCTCTAAGCTGGTTGGAACTTGTTGTTTTTTTCTCTTTGTTTAGTTTCTTTTTTTTTGTATTTTCTGTGCGGCAGAGCAGAGGATCAGAAAAAGGAAGACTCCGCAATTCTGTTTAATTTGCTTTTTCCTTTACTCACCTTTTCATGTTCATGTTAATTTTTTACATAAATGAGCTCTCAAACCCATGTCGCCATCACTGAGGCGAGGCAAGGCAAGGCGAGGCAGCTGTATTTATGAAGCACATTTCATACCCAGAGGAAGATTCAAAGTGCTGTAGAAGCGAAAACAACAATAAACACAGTTTAGTCAGGACCAGTAACTTATATTTGCATTCATTTGTATTTGGATGTATGGTTCTGCTCTTGCACCTCCCTGCCCTTCCACGTGCATACGTGGAAAGCCCGAGGCAGGAAGAGCACAACTTCCCCATGAGCCTTCATGGAAAGCCTAAAGCAGGGAGAGCAGTTAGCATTTAGCTCCAAGCTCCGTGGTGCAGAAGTACAATCTCACAGAGATTCCAGCATTGTTGTGTTGGTTGGAGAAATTGCAAATCTGGATGTAACCCTAATTAAATTAGATTTCATTAACAGATGAGGCCTCATGATGTTCAAGTGAGATTTCAATATCTCTAAAGTAAAGGTCTAGTAAAAGGAAATATACAAATCATCTATCTGGTCCCTTAAAGACTGGCCTGTGAATGTTATTTATCAACCAAAGAGCAATTATAGACTCATTGTGTCACTTTTATCATCTCCGTCCAACCCATCCTCAACGCACATGTTGTTATTGGCATTTCCTTTTTAACTGAGTTGTTTGAAAGCTAACACTCCGTTTGTTTGTAATGATTAATTTCCATTCCAGGCTCAGAGTGCAGCGGCAGATTCCCAGGCCAGCTCTGAACTCTCTGAACGCATCTCCTGTCTGGAGCAGGAAGTGGCCCAGCACAGAGAGGATGCCGGCAAAGCCCAGTCCGAGGTGGAGCGACTTCTGGAGATCCTGAGGGAGACTGAGAATGAAAAGAACGACAAGGAGAAAAAGATCCACGAACTGGAGAGGTGAGGGAGACGTAAAGCGATGCAAGATGATATGTAGTTTGTATAGTTTCTAAGCAATACTGCATCTTCCTCTTTCTTCTCTTGACCTCAATCAGAAAGCAAGCGAAACTGTCTTTACCTGTTAAATTGATCATTTAATTTTAGGTTGGATTCCACTATCTTGTCCATTTTCAAGCTGCATACTGTTGGAACCAATGGTAGTCCTCCCCTCAGTAATAATCTGTTAGTTTGACCCTTTCTCACCCCTTTTCTTTCCCTTCTTCCTTCCCATTTTCTCCTTCCATTGCGGCTTTATTGCCTCTGTCATCTTTACCTCACTCTCATGTGTGTATGCATGATTATGTATGCATTCATGCGATTCTGCGTCTGTGTGTGCGTGCGTGCGTCCATCACACCCCAGAAACCCCTCTGCTTCTCATCTGTGGCATTCTCAGCAGTCGGGAAAACAAGCCCCTCCCTCCGCTGCCTCTCAGCAGCCAATGGGGGGGCTGGTTTGGGATTACCTGGGCACGTGAGTGGCTGGCGGCCCTGTCAATCGAATAGACAGATGCACGACAAAACTCTCTATGCTTGATGCAGAACGGTACATGAGAGCACTATGAAAGCTACCAGTCCATGTGGAAAAGTAATGCGGTATAAAATGTTTCCTTATTGCTTTAAAAATGATTTTGATGGGCAATTTCACCTAAAGTGCCTCCATATTTCACCGTGGGGAGATGAACCTCTAACCACCGCAGGACCACAAGTAATACATGTAGCAGATCCATACACTGCTGCTAAAGGGCAGCTGTTCTTTCATTGAGATTGAAATCTGAAATTTAAAAGTATCTCACACACTTGACTTATCATTTCAGCCATTTTTTTAAAACAAAAACAGCAAAAATTCACTCAAATATGAGAATTTATGGCTTTTTTTTTACCATATGAAATTGAATATCTTTGAATTCAGATGCATGCTTTCACTTTTCTAACCTTTTATAGACAATCAGATTAATTAAATAATTGAGAACACGATGAGATCATTCACATCAATTGCAGCCGTAAAGCTTGTTTGTAAGCCTTTTCCACATGGGACAGGCCTGACTGTCTTCACTAATAGTCACAATGAAAGAGTTGCAGCGTTTGTGTAATGCTCACCCATGGCTTATTTGGACTGTTTGGCAGGTTTGGGGAAAAAAAGCACACTTCTGCGGAATCAGCAGAAGTTTTTTTGTCGTCTGCTTTTCCGAAGTGTGACGAGTTAAACTGCTCCCAAAAGTTTGTTAAACGAGGCCACAGTTTGGCACCAGAGTCTCTGCTGTGCAACCTGAAAGTCTTTGAGCCGCTGTTCTTGTCAATGATGCAACTCTTTCATTTAGTGGCTCTGTTTTCACGCTTCACTTTTTGTTTTACTTTCAGCCAAGGATGCCTGACTTCCAGAGTTTAACACTCTCTTTGTTTTAAAAATTAGGAGTCTGTACAGTTCACTCTGTTTTTTTTTGTACTTCCTTTATGCTAATAGGAATGATGTGTCTGTTTCTAACTACTTTTTTTTTTTTTTTTTACATTTTGACTTAATCTGTCTGTCTTATGTGTGCCTGTGTAAATTTACCTTGTAGTGCTAATCTGTCTTTTTCTTTCATCTTGTATCTGATCTGTCTGCCTGCATGCCTTGGCTTCTTGCTTCTCCTGTCCTCCCTGAATATGTTTCATTCTGATTGTCTGTTGTTCTGCACGCTTGTCTGTTTGTGAGTATTTGTGTATGAAGCCTAAGGAAGTCAGGGAAATAATAAGGTTAAATAAGATATTTGTAGGGGTTGAGTTGGGTTATATTCAAGATAGATTATTGAGATTAAAGTTTTTAATCGAGGATTAGACGGATCAGAGCTGTCTGTGCTTATGAAAACAGGACCGTCTGTCTGTCTGTCTGTCTGCCTCATGACTGACGCTTTTGATTTCTTATGCTTTCTGTCTGTGCCTTCTCTCTTTCATCTTTCATCTTTTCATCCGGTTTGTTCTTGGACATGATCTCTACCCACCACCGCTCTCCTCTCCTCTCTTTCTGTCTGCGTTTAGTTCTCTGTTAAAATAATGATAGGCTAATGATTCCAGGGATATTCAGAGTTTCCTCACTGTTTTCGTCTGGCCAGTAGAAATATTAGACGATTAATAATTCAACACCTGCTGACTTCAGACTGGTGGGTTTTAAGTATAGTTGTGCGTGTGCGTGTGTGTGTGTGTGTGTGTGTGTGTGTGTGTGTGTGTGTGTGTGTGTGTGTGTGTGTGTGTGTGTGTGTGTGTGTGTGTGTGTGTGTGTGTGTGTGTGTGTGTGTGTGTGTGTGTGTTATATGGTAAGCCAGTAGCCACAGATACAGATTTACAACTGTTCTCACTTTGTGGATAACATTATATTATACTTTAAAGTCGTTTAAAACTGCAGATGGTTGAGCATAAACTTTTGTATGTTTGAAGATTTGTATGATCTTCATTTTTCCTCTAGTTTTAGTATTTAGTCCTGCCTAAAAACCAAAGAAAAAAGCAATAGATTAAAGCTATTCCCTGATTGAGATCACGCTGACCTAAAATATGACATAAAATGCACTCATACGTTTTTTTAGGGCTACCAGTTATTATAAGAATCAGCCTTGAGTAACCAGGTATGTCAGAGGAGGATACATTTGCCTGTGGCCAACTCTTTGCTCGGGCTAACCAGGGCTAAATAGGAGCAAAGGGAACATTACTAATGAAAAGATCAGATGCGGGTTAAACAAGGGTACAAACCTCTTTCCCCTCTACTTTAACTCCAGCTGTAACGGTACCAGGTTATATATTTCAGTAACTAGGATGGTAATTGGAGCAGACTGAGTGACTTCACACTGAGGGGAAATGGAGCTGAAAATCTGACCTGATGGCCAAAACAAAGGATTTGGACAGACGAGTGGAAAACAGAGAGAGGGAAAGACAGAAGAAAAGGAAAAGGAAAAGGTGGTGGTGGTGGTGGAGGGAGAAAAACAGCGAGACAGAAATGAGAGAACGGTTGGAGACATGGTGGGGAGAAGGACGCAGAAAACAAAAAACGACAGGAAAGACTGGAAGGGGAAGAAAACCCGACGAGGTTTAAAGAGATGTAGAGTATAAACCTGAGTAATTAGAGAAGTTTATTGCGTGTTATATTGTTCTGTAATGGACAATTTGTCTCTGGCATGCCATCATTAGTGCATGTTCCCAGGCAAGTTCACCACAGAGTTTCGGGCTCTGCCAGTTCAACCAAACATATGAGGAGCGATTTTGTGGAAGACTTTTAGGACCAATTTAGGAGTGAATTTTCTCCGAAGTTCATATCTCAGTGATTACATGCCATATGTCTTTTGATGGAGACTCCTCCACAAATGCGCGGGCTGCCAAATGCTCCCTACGGTATCGAAACCACTGAAGAAGAAAGACTATAATTCATAGTGAGCTCATGCTCATGCTTTGACTGGCTAATTGCTCGCTTTCTATGATTTGTGATCGCAGTTTTGCGTGTATGCGTGCTTGCGTGTTTTAGCAGGCCTCTCATAACTCAACACTGATGCCTGAATTCAACCTGCGTTTGACTGTCAGTCCGCCTGCCTCGCTGCTCGCTTGGTCATGCCTGTCTGTCTCCCTATTTATGTGTCTGCCTGCAGCATCTATGGCTAATTATGACTCTCTAGCTGTCTGTCTGTCTGTCAGTTCCTCTGTCTCTCTTGCCTCTTTGATGAGTGATCAAGCTGGCTAACCTATAGCACTCAACTCCTGTCTTCCCTCTCACCTTTCCCTCTCCTTCTGTCTTTGTCCCTTTCTTTCATCTTTACAATGCAACACTGTCTCCTGCTCTGCACAGTCTTGCCTCAAGGTTAGTACCGCATGCCTATTTTTCTTCTTCCGTCACTGTCTCTCTCATCGCACTCTCCTTCATTGTCATACTCCTTGTCCTTGCTTTCAGACACTCTCTCATCTCCCTCGCTCTGTCATAAACTCTGTTTTTAATCATTCTCATCATGACCGTCTGTCTTTGACGGAGACACCTTGACTTTCACTCTGTTCTCTTCCTCTGTCACATCACCGCCTCTTTGAAGAGGAAACATTGATTCCGTCTTATGGGCTCCATTATAGCGCCCCACTAGTCTCGCCAGGATGCTAGCGCTAAATTCAGAATTCAAACAAGAAAAAAAATGCTCAGGCAATTTATCGCCATCATTAACTTTGACAGTTATTACTTTTTCTCAGAGTTCTTCTGTTGGGTTTCTGGACTTTATAGAGATATCCCTCCACATTTTGTTCCTGTCGCCACTGCAGTTCAGATGCTATTTTAAATGTTCAATTAGAGTATCGCAACATTTTATGGGTCCACGACTTTAGGTCCCAAAATTGCCTTGAACTTTACAAATAGACCGTTAAGTTGAGTGGGTTTAAAGGAATAGTTCAACCCTCTGACATCCTGTCCGCAAAAGACAGAAAATAAAGCCTCATCCGTACCCCAAGATTAGAATACTCACTTATTTTTCTTCTTTTGTGACTTTTGAATATTCCTATCTGCACTCAGGAGGTGACTCTGTAATGAGATTTCAACATGCAAAACCCAAAGTCTGAATTTGGCTGAATTTGGTCATTTTTAACAGACATATCAACGTCTTATTGAAATTTCTCTGACATACACATTGTGATCGACCACATAATAACCAGTTCTCCCTTCTGTTTCCTGCATAAATCTGGTGGTCTGAATGTTTTCTGCTCTCCGCTCTGTTATAAAGGTCTCCCCCCGGTGCCAGCTCCCTCTTTGCTCTCACTTTCTTTTTCAGCTTCCAGATCCGCTGTTCCCCCCGTCGTCTTGTCAGCTCTTTCATCTATGTTGTTCTGGTGCTTTGTGATTCAACTCTAGAGTGGGAAGAATAAAAGAAAAAGTTAGCATTGCCTTACCGTCTGGTAGACGACAGAAGACCTTTTTTCTCATGTCCTTTTTTTTTTTTTTCTAGAAGTTTTGATCTCGGGCTAAGGAACCCCTCATCCGCTGTCAGATGTCTGACAGCGGGGTTTCTGTTGCTTAAAAAGGAATTGCATCGTTTCTTTGTGTGTTTGTGTGTTTATGTGTGCGATCTCTTTGAGGTCCCGTGCGACTCTGAGCATTGAGGTGCTGCAGGTTGTCAGTTAATGGGTGACAACGAGCAGGAGCACACACACTAACAGTACCACAGAGCCATGCACACGCATTCACACACAGTATCTGCAGTGATGAGATGAAATAAAAATTTAAAAAAACATTTTCTTTGTTTACAAATTTGTTAAAAAATATTCAGGTAATAGACAGAATTACCGTAAAGATCAGAGTGGCTGCTCACTGAAAATTCAACTTTCTTATCCTGTTATATTTTCCTTCGTAGAATTAACCTTTTAACCTTTGGGTTTTGTGCTGCACATACACAGAATGCAAAAACAACCACTTTAATTCTTTCTATATTTTTTCTTGGCTTCATTTCAAACCCAATATGTAGAAAAGCATTAAATTGGTTACCCTTTGCTTTGCCTGTACACATTTTATGAAATACGTAAATGACCGTAGAGCATTGTCAATGCACCAAATGATGAAACATTTTATGCATATTAAATTGGCTAATTATTAACCAATATAATATTCTCCAATAACAGATATCCAGATAGATTTACTTGGGATTTTGTAGGATCATGCTGCATAAAAAGTACTGTTAAGTACTGTTTTCTTCATATTTTATGCACTTACTCTTTCTTTTATTGAACCGAGGCAACATATGTGACAGCAGAGTACAAAAACATGAGATATGAGAGGGTTGCTTCCAAGCCTGAACAAGTTGAGTGGAGAAAATAAAAGACAAGATGCCATTTTTCAACCAGATAATGCACCAGCACACACTGCACAAACCAGCAGTCATGGTTTGAGTGACATTCTTGGTCGCTGATGTTCTGGCCTCAGATCTTAACCCCATAGAGGATTTATGAGCGCCAGACTGGTTGGCAGAAAATTTGCCGGCACTGACCAGTTGTGGGAAGCAGTCAAGAGATAAATGGAACGGCATTAATGAAGCACACTGTAAAGGCTGTTTTCTGAAGAAACACGTGGGAAAAGCTGTCCCATACTACACTGTATCCTGCACAGAGGCACTCCATACAATGAACAAAACAGTGTTACCTTTTTCACCTGGTAAAATAAAAGAGTAAGTATAAAAAAAACATGGTAAATAATTTGCCTCTTTTTTTGTGCCCAGGAGTGTCCGTTAAACTCTTGAGTTCAGATCGAAAAAAAGAAAACGAGACTTATGAACAGTGTCGGTGTTACATTCAGGGACTTTGTTGTTCTCCATGTTAAACACGGACACGGCCAAGATCAGCTCCAGCTCTGTCACATGCTTACGCTATTACTACTATCTAAACACATTGACTTTAGTTGTATGGTCACTTCTGAAATGTGGATGTATCCTGTGAATGTGGTTTGTTTTCATAAGGACAGAGGCTGTTAAGAAAGTCATTTCATTCCGTCTGTTGCTGTGTCATTGTATCTGCTGCAGCTCGTTTCCAGTAAGTCCCGCTGTAGACGTTTGCACACATGGGTCTTTGCTGCCTAACCTCCTTATTTACCTCACAAATTTGCTTCTCTGCTCAGGGAGTTTCTTGTCATTCTGCAAACAACATAAGTATTTCCTTCTTTATTCCCCTGAAATGTCCTCCTTGTACTGTGTTTTCTCTCTGCGCCAGCCGTTTGCAAGACTTAACTATTATATTTGTGATCATTTTTTTTTTTTTTTTGCGGCTTCGTAAACCCAACCAATATTCCCTGTATTTTTAAAAGGAAATACTGAATTCCAAGTTGTTAAAAGGAAATCCTTGATGTTAATGTTGGGTGAACTATGTGCAGTAAACATACATGAGGCCCCCGAGCATCTCTGATCAAATATTTATACAGGACTCCAAATGTAATATTAATATTACCTTAATGCGGGTCCTTGAATTTCAGCGGCATGCTAATGAGGGAGGTTAAGAAAATTTGAGTTTGGGGACTTTGAGGTTTCCTAAAGTTTATTAGATTGTGTTGGTTTTTTTTTTTCCAGCTGTATTCACTTCTATTTTACAACAAAAGGCTATTCTGTGTTTGTACGTGATGTATGTGTGTTTATGTATAGAATATATAAGTGTCAGTACATGAAGGCATTTTTTTTAGGTGTTGCCAAAGCAAGTTCAGAGTGCTGCCAATAAGGATGTTTGCCTGCGTTTACATTAGCATGTGTTGAATGTATGTGCCACCATGTTCGAATGAACTGCACTGAACTGCACTGTGCAAATGTCAGAAAATAGACTCATGTTGTTACCTCACTTGCAGATGCATGCGCAGTTGTGAGTGTGTGTGTGTGTGTGTGTGTGTGCTTCAAATGCGTATGTGTGTGTGTGTGTGTGGTCTGAGTGAGAGACTCTAACACAAAGCAGGTTGTGTTTGAAGCAGTTGACAGCACCAACTATGCATGTGTACACATGTGTCGTCCCCCCCACTATCAGCAAACCAGATTAAATTTGTGCCTTTATGCACGCTTAGACCATGTGTCAGTGAGTATATGGTTGTGTGCGTGCAGACGTTTGTGTGTGGTGTTTACAGCGTTGTGAGTTAAGTGAACTCTCCTGTGAGTTCGCCTCTTCCAGTGGTTTTGCTGCAATTGTTGAAAGGCATTTCAGAGGGAGTGTGAAGGAAGTATCTCACATATTAAAACTGTTTCAAATGGCTTTTTGCCTCCAGTGAGCCGAGCCATCGAGTTCACCAAGCGACTCCTGCTCCTCAAAGCAACAGTGTTTCATTAAAACGTGCAAATGCTCAACTGCAGCTAAAAACTACATCCATGCAACATGTAGTTTGTTAGTCAGGGTAGAGAGCGATACGAATGGAAAGAAAGCACATGGTTGACAGTTAATGTATGCAACAGACTACAGTTTGAACCCTTTCCACGACGTCACAGTTACATCATAATATAGAAATGATATGATAGTCGGCTCAAGCCCACCACAACTCTGGAGAGGATAAGCAGTTATAGAAAATGGGTGGTTGGAAGATACTCTGTCATACATAATAGGGAAATTCTCCTCTTTACATCTTTATTATTAGATCTTCAATCTTTAAGTTTGAAAACGTATTTTTTTCACGACACTAATACAGTTCCATGTAGCTTTGGCAACTTACAGAAAAATAGACATGTAATGACAAAAGATGATACCATTATATAATAGGTTTATTGGAAAAATATACTATTTATCAGTTATTTGCAATAACCAAATCAAACAAGAATAGTTTAAATAGTTAAAGTCAGCAGATAGTACAAATGTTTTTCCCAAAAAATAACACAAAATGCTACTTTTATACTACTTTTTATACTAGATATTGTTATATTATCTGACAGTTGTTAAATTAGCAGACAATTAAAATGTATTCAAGCATCAGAGATGATTCATTCATATTCAGATGGGAAAGTAAAGCATTTTAAAGATGGAAGTGACGAAAAAAGGGAGATGCAAGAGATCAGGGAGACGAAAAGAGAGACAAAATGGTTCTGTGGTCTCATGAGAGTATTTCATCCCAAGGAAAGAGTAAGGTTGCATTAGGAGAGTGCTTGAATTTAGAGAAGCCAGTAAGCAAAAGGGAGTGGGGAGGCGCAGTATGTCCTTGTGCACTGGACTGATGAAAATAAATCATTGATTTCCATGCAAATAATTATAATGCAACATGCATCAAAAGGAGGGGGAACGAAGTGGAGGGAAAGATCCGTCTTGGTTTTGGTGAGAAAGAAAATTCCAATGATACAGTAGGAGAGAGGAGGAGGAGGAAGTCGCTGTGGTCTGATACAAATGCATGGTAGTTACTCATGCAAATGATTTAGACGCTAAAAACTCGTACATGAAAACAAGTGAGGTTTGAGCAAAACAAGTGTTTTGCATTAGCAAAAGAGGAAAGAGAGGAGGTAGCGCGAGTGGGAACTCAGTGTCAGTAGGAAACATTGCAAAATAAAAGTCTTCAACACACAGACGTACGGTAAATGTAGCATGAAGGGGGGAAACCTCAGAGAGCTAACCAGATGGTTGGAACTTCCTGGAAATCCTCCAATAGGAACATTCCTGCCTGTTTATGACCTGTTACGCGCTCACGCAGTGCACAGAATTGATCCCAAATATTTAAATTATCCCACACTCAGGGTGCAAATTGAAATCAGAACCGAACAAAGGAGACAAAAAAGAAACTCCAGTATGAACCTGGTTCTTCTGCTCTGCTGTTTAACATTTGAACCCAATTTGGATGGGATAATTATGCGTACAAATGCACATAAAATGCATTTGCATAAAATGCAATTTCCAAAAACAACACAAGTCAAAAACCACAAGTGTGCACATGCAGCTTAACCCACTGATTATTATTCTGTGTGCTTTGAACGACCAGGTGCTCCAGAGCAGTTTTTACCCTTCTTAGTCTTCTTACAGCTTCCCAGATTTCTCTGGACGGTTTGGAATTTGGCCCCCTGGACCTTTTTAGACAGAACACAGAGGATTTTATGTTACCGTCCTGTGCTAATATAATTTTTCGACGTTTCTGGCAATAAATCTGATTTAAAAGCCATTTGATGCAAACATGCATGACTTTAGGTTAGTTAAGGACTCACTTTATGACTTAGATGGAAAAGAAAAAGATGACAGAGAGAAGGTGTCACTCCAGATCTAAGCCAATACGCACTATATAAATTCAGAAGAATTGCAGTCAAAGGAGTAAACCAGTGAAAATAAAGCAACTGAAACATCATAGGATATCAAATGCATGGATTTAAGCTCCCCTTTGTTGTGCACAGATGAAGGTCATGAGGAAATGGAACCTCTTTACACCTTTGGAAGCAAAATACGCAATGTACGGCTTGTAAAAATGATTTCCCACGAGTGCACATAGTTCCTCCGGTGTGAGACAGAGTTTGCTGTGGATTTCCCATCACTGTAGATCCGCTCTTTTACCGGCAGCCACTGCTTTGGAAGTGGAGAAAATGGATTTATCTACAAGCCTGTAAAAAGCTACGCTAACAGAAACGTTTGCACAGCACAGAAGGATGTATTATACACTTTTGTTTTTTTTAAAATGCAAACTCACAAAAGACTCACGGACGTACGCAGAGTCAAAGAATGACTTCTATTGACTTTTATCCATTCCTAATTTGTTAGCAGTTTGGTTTTGTCTTTGTTGGATATGTGCCTACTTGTGTGTGATTCCACAGTCATCCTCTGTGTTTAACTTATCTTTCATCTGTGTCACGATTCGGTAGACATTGCTAAACCTTTATGGCGTTAACTTCGGGTCGGTC
Source organism: Chaunax sp. Z400 (assembly GCA_037577475.1). NCBI lineage: Eukaryota > Metazoa > Chordata > Actinopteri > Lophiiformes > Chaunacidae > Chaunax > Chaunax sp. Z400. The sequence continues at coordinate 16,692,202 of CM075204.1, forward strand.
CACATCTGCGCGCGTGAGGATGCATGAAAGGTATGAAAGGTCCTGATCAAGTCAAGCTGGTGCGATAGCTGATAGGTCTGTGACAGAGCCAGAATGGTTTGCAGACAGCTTAAGCAGGGATTAAACCCTCTCTCCCTCTCCCACCGCTCCCATGAGGCATCTCTATCGTTCTCTCCCTCTTCTACTTTTCTCTCTCTCCCTCATTCCCCCACATGATGATTTGGACACTCTGTAATCCCTCCATGAAAAGAGCTTTCTCTTGTCATTATTCATTCATATCTTCTTACTGAATTCCTTTACATTATATTGGTCCCAAGTGATTTCCTAATGATATTGTATTGCACAGAATAATGAATCAAATTGTCTTGCAGTATTATCTTAATGGCAGTAAGGCTAACAGACAGTCGTGAATGTGTGTTGGGAGACAGTTCTACTCTATATTCCTGCCAGGAATTATGAATACAGCCGCAGTTTAGGTGTTGTTGCTTTATAAATAGAAAGACAAACAAGCATTGACACCTACGAGGCATTTAGAGTCCCCAATTGGCTCAATATTGTATTTCTTTTGGACTGTGGAAGGAAGCCGGAGCACCCGAAGGGAACCCACATGGACACGTGGAGAACGTGCAAACTCCACACTGAAAGTAGCCTCTGGACTCAAACCCAGAACCTTCTCGCTGTGAGGCAACACTGCTAACCACTGTACCACTGTGCCGCCCTGTGCATACCTAACTTTTTGTGAATTTTTTTTGGATTTGAATTTGGATTTCAAAACATTTTTCGAATGTTTTCTCCCTCTTTTTTTGTGTTTTTTTGAGGAGGATATCTTTGAGTCCGGGAATGTTGAAATTGAGATGATCAGCATTTTAGAGAGGTCACCAGGACGCACTGTTTTATTGAGTCATTTGGGCATTTTTGGGACATAATACTGTATAAGTGGCTAAATGAATACAGGCACGTTTTATCCATTTCCTCACATCTCTTCATTTTATCTAACCGTTTTAAGAGACACAGTGAAACAGTTTTGAGGAATACTTTTAGGGGTGTAGCATGACCCATGTGTCCAGGGAGTGTTTAGAGATACTCTTGGTAGGCGATGCACTGACATGGACGACATATTTTGTGTGTGTGTCTGTGTGTGTGTGAGCAGGCAGATGAAGGACCAGTCGAAGAAGGTGGCCAACCTGAAACACAAGGAGCAGCTGGAGAAGAACAGGAACGCCCAGCTGATGGAGGACGCCAAGAAGAGAGAGGACAATCTGAACGAAAGCTCCCAGCAGATAAAGGTATGGAGGGAGGAAGAGGAGGGAGGTGGCAGAGGAGGAAGTCAAAAGTGGGGGGGGGTATATGAGAGGTTGAGGCAGAAAAAGTTTCTCTCCTCCGCCCTACATTGAATATTTTCTGCTATCACAACAATGCTTCATCATAATTTGACAATTGTGACAGGGAGCAGCCTGAGGCAATGTCAAACACAATCGCTGTCACACACACACACACACACACACACACACACACACACACACACACACACACACAATGCAGCTCTTGCTCAGGGACTGTGCAAAGAGGATGATTGACAGGGAGAGCATATGGAAGCTGGAGAGGAGGAAAAATGGCTGGAAGAGTGAAGGGGAGAAAAGAGGTGAGAAGGAGGAGACGTGGTTACAGGAAACACAAGGGATGCTCGAATTCTGCGGCTTTTAAAATGCTCCACGTGGCGCGAGAGCATCTTTTTTTTTTAATTACCTGCTATGTGTGTCAAGTGATCACGCGGTGAACAGTCGTGTCATTTGAGGTTGGACTTTTCCTCACACCTCCACCTTTAATTTCCTTTTCACCTCTAATTTTCCTTAAACTTTGCCTGACTTTGACTTTGTCTTCTTTCCTTTATTTTCTCATACACCCTCCTCTCCTGGTTATAATTAACCTCGGCGGTCTCTCTGATTAGAGGCAGATAAAAACACTCTTTGCACGTGTGTGTGTGTGTGTGTGTGTGTGTGTGTGTGTGTGTGTGTGTGTGTGTGTGTGTGTGTGTGTGTGTGTGTGTGTGTGTGTGTGTGTGTGTGTGTGTGTGTGTGTGTGTGTGTGTGTGTGTGTGTGTCTGTGGATAAACATACGCTGCCTCTACTTATGGTTGATCTTCGGTTGAAGGAGTTTGGCAGTTGTCCTTTATGTGCATGAGTGTGGTCAGGAGATGAGCTGATAGCTATGGAGTCACTCGGACTTATGAGACCGCAGTGGTTACAACCATAAGTAGTGCGTGTGTCAGCTGTAAGCCATTCTGCATAGTTTAACCAGCAGTGAGGACTGCAAATAGAACGTGAGTTAAACGCAGACCCGTAAATGTAATTCAATACGATACGAAGGTTTAATCCAATTAAAGTCCATCTCGGTCGGCATAGTTAGACACCAAGTAATGTTGGACCTGGAGCAGGATTCAGATCTGCAGCACATTTGATATGTCCAGGTGGTTTGTTATGTTAGTTATGCATTCAACTTTAATTTGATCAGGAAAATATGTTGCCTGGCAAGAGGACAAATACCTCCTTATGGGAAAAACAGCTTCATGTGCGATTGGGAGAGGAAGATGAAGATCGGGTTGTCTAATTTGTGAGTCTTTCGCGGCTTATTCCAGTAACTGGGAGCGGCAAACTGGAATGAGGGGTGTCCAAGGTTTGCACTCTAGAGACATGTTTAGCAGCATGTGACCGGGAAACTGATGTGACACAGTCCGACAGATATGAAGGACGATAAATCAAGCACCGTTTTGCACTGTTTGTACGTCTGGCTTGTATAATCTTGAATTAAAAGCCTCTCTTAAATAATAGACCTTATGAAACCATTGGATGACCCATGATAAAAAACAGTAATGTAGTATCTAGGGCTGCATTTAATGGTAATGTTTGGTCTATGAAATAGCTAAATAAATAGCTTTCTCTAACTAACAGTCAATGATTCATGATGTGAAGCAAACATTGCCTGGTATTGGAGAATCTATAACCATTAAATGTTGGGTATGTTAGCCATGCTTGCAGCTGCAGAGATGGATGTCACTTTTAGGCCGGGAGCCAGATGCAGCCCTCAGGGTGTTTTCTGCTACTTTTCCCTTACTATTATTTCCTGTTTATTTCCTACCTTGCTATAGACAGATACATCTAAACAGCTATTAAAGAACTAACTCGGTACAAACATCATGGTCACAAGAGGATGAGGGTTACTGATTATTCTGATCCCCTGAATGTAATCCTCTAACTCCAACACGAGGCTGGCAGTTTTCAGTGTTAGTAATTTTGTCCACATGTTTTGGATGGATTGACACAAAAATCTGACATTAATGTTCCCTGAATTGTCATAAATTTTGGGATCCCTTAACATTCCATCAGGACAAAATATGATTCTGTCCAAAACTTTGATTTATTATCAAATATCCGACATGAAGTCATAAAAATGTAATTCTCTTCAGTCTTTAACAAATGTTATCACGCTAAAACACCACACTTAGATGGTGAACATGTTAAACATTTGCATGTTAGCACTGTAGCATTTTTTTTTTTTTTTTACTCTCCTCACATTGCATACGTTATCTTTGCAGGACACCCTACGTCAGAAGGAGGAGCGCATCGAGGAGCTGGAGGAGGCGCTGAGGGAAAGCGTTCAGATCACGGCGGAGAGGGAGGTGGTACTCGCCCAGGAGGAGCAGGCACGCACGCAGTCCGAGAAACAGGTACTTGGTAGTAAATATGCATTTACATGTTACTCTACTCCATGTTTAAGGAGAATCCTTAACCCCAACCAATAAACGTGTGACCCAAAACCTTCCCTTAAACTCAACCCCTGTCAGTCATTTATTTATACAAATGTTCGGACTTCTGCGGATTTCCTTCATTTTCTAATTTTTTTTTTTTTTTTTTTTTTGAACAGACACACAAGGAAACACACACAGACAAACATCTTAAGGCATCAAAAAAAACTATTTATGACATAGGTAAACATTGCTTTGCCAATGGTGGCTCATGGCAACAGCAACACACATGCCCTGTGCCAACTGAGCTCATTCAGGTGTGGCTCTATGTGTGTGTTTGCCCAGTCACTCCTCATTTAAAGGAGAGGTAAATACATTGCTATTTAAAGAGCAGCTTGTATTTTGTCCAATTCAGTCAGCAACACACAAACATCTTATTTTTTAATGGAATGCAAGCCGACCACCCCGATTTTTTAATCTCCTTTATCTTTATTGAGATAGTAGAAGGCTCATATAGTGGTGTTACAAGACCTCGTACCAAATGGGAGTGTGTCTTCCTCTGGGTACGTGACTTAACAAGGCCATGGAGATGGGAAATGTTCCTCAGAGCCTGGATGGGTTTTGACAAGTGGGGGGAAAAAAGCGTGGGCATGTAAGGATGAAAAGTGCCCTGAGAAAACATGGCCTGCTGTAGCTGTTGGCAAAACGGCTGGACTCCATTGTTATTATTGCCTCTAAATATTGGCCGTCCTCTCCGGGCTTCATTTACCGAGCGACGTCTCAACAGACACACAAAGAGAGCCATGCAAACGCACGTTTTAACTACCGACACCCTCGTCCATGGTTAACGTTAGCGGTTGCCACCGCAGAATTACGTTCCAGATAGTCAGACGGGGTTGAAGAAAGACAAGCTGATGGATGTAAGATGTTAGAAAGCGGACAGACAGAGGCAGATTGTTCGTCGTTCCCACGATGCATCTGCTTCTTCATCAAACTCACGGAACGTCATTTAAAACTGCAATCAAGATCCAAGTTTCAAAGATGCTAAGTACTGTAGCAAAACATAACACAATGCACAGGACAGCTTAGCTTAGTAGATTTCTGAAATTTAGTCTCCCTTTCGTACCTCTGCAGGTCCACTTTGCAAAATTTCATTGCATCCAACTCACTACAGTACCAAATATCCAACGTGACAATGAAGAGCGACATGACGACCCTGTGCAATCATTTTTTAATCCATTATCAGACTTTCTTTAGATCTGATGTGAATTCAAACAAAAATATTCCGCATAGGCTTTAAGTTCTTGAGTTAAGTTCCTCTGCTTTTGTAATTCCTGGAACAATTTGGGTCAAAAAAAGGTAGTAATTTGTGGATTAATTGCAATGCCATTAAACAAAAACACATTTGCAGAGAAGATATGGTCAGAGCAATCACACCAAAAGGCTTTAGGTTGTCACAATAGCAAAGACTGAAAAAAAAATGGAAAGATGGAAAAAAAATCACATTCAAACATGTTTATCTTCCCGAAGTTGGCTGTGTTTAATTTGTTGACAGTGATTGTGCCAAGCCATCACATTTAATTTGGCCGCAATATATACTGAGAAGCTTCAAAATGCTACAAGTGGCAGGTTTAATTAGAAAGAACTGAGGCCATTTAGACCAGGACAGGGTGCTGGAGAGCGTCCTCGCGGTAACATGCTTCAGTGAAGGAGGAAGGAGCAGAAACATCAGCGTGTGGTGAAAGAGTGGAGATGGCAGCCAAACGCTCGACGCAACCCTCACCCAACGTCAACAACATTAACTCCGCTTTTTAGCACAGACACGCACGCAGACGCATAAGACAGGATAGTAATACACAACATACATACACACACACAAGCATGGTGGAAAGAAGTGCTAACTGCTCTTTAAACAGCGCACCGTTCGCAGCACAGCATTGCATTCAGCAGGAGCCAGATGGGACGCAGCTTTGGTTTTCTAACTGGAAATGTGTCCCGATATAAATTGTAAATAAATATTTTGGTGTTCCCGTTTTACAACTGCGTCACTGCAATTAACTTTTCATATAATGATTTATAAAATGATGACAGAGGGATAGACAATTTCCTCCCTTAATGAGGACGGACCGTTCAAAGGCATACTCATTACTTATTATAGTGTTGGCACCGACATGCACGCACACGCAAATGCAGCCAAATCTAGCACATTTACACATACACACACACACACACACACACACACCCTGAGTACATATTGGTAGAGTCACACACACCTTTAGTATGGAGCCGTATATTGACAACTTGTGTGTGTGTGTGTGTGTGTGTGTGTGTGTGTGTGTGTGTGTGTGTGTGTGTGTGTGTGTGAGGGACTGTCCCACGGATAGTTGACCAATACCACATGAAGATATAAAAAACCTTTTCTCCTAGACGTTACTCATTACTGTGTGTGGGAGTACTGTGTAAAGGTGTGTGTGTGTGTGTGTGTGTTCGTGTGTGTGTGTGTGTGTGTGTGTGTGTGTGTGTGTGTGTGTGTGTGTGTGTGTGTGTGTGACAGAGCAATGAGCCCACAGTATGACACACACCATCTGTCTCTCCAGAGACCGACTTTCCTTCTTTTATTATCCAGACAATTTAATTTTTGAACTCAGTGCACCTTCTTATTCATTTCTTCCTCTTAGAATAAAGCTACACACACACACACACACACACACACACAAACACACACATTCAGAAGACTGAAGGGGTTGCTGCCCTCCTCCTCCTCCAGCCTCGTCTTTTCCAGCCGAGTCTCGTCACTCCTCACCCCTCCCTCCATCCCTCCATCCTTCAATCTCTCCTTCTCCGATGCCGGCCAAAGGTCTTTTTCTCCATCTTTCCCTCCTATGTCTTCCTTTCTCTGTCCTTATTTTATGGCCATCTTTCCCCTCCTTTACTCCTCTCTGTCCTTATTTTACTATCATCTTTCCCCTTATTTATTCCTGTCCTCACCTCCTTTGCTCTTCTCCCCCTCTCTCCTTTCCTTTCCCCCTCTCTCCTGTATTCTCCTCCCTTTCTCTCCTCTCCTATCCTCCTTTGCGCATTTCTTTTCTTTGTTTTTACTCTCATTTGGTCCATATTTTTGGTCCTCTTCTATTCTCCTCTCCTCTCTTTGTCTTTTCTGAATTGCATTTTTAGCACTGCCTGTTTCTGACGATCAGTTTGCCTCCTTCTGTCTGCAGTTTTATCTTTTTATCTCTCTTTCACATGCTTAGCGTTTGCTTTCTCTCTGCTTTTGCTGTGCTTCTGCTTTTCACTTAAGCATTTTTACAACTTCTCTCTTTTCCCCGTCTTTGATTTCTCCCTCTTTCACTCTGTCTGTTCTTTGGATCCCTCGTTCCATCCACCTTCACCCTTTCCCCTTTTCTTTCCTCTCTTTCCTTTTTTTCATTTACTCCCTCTTGCTCCTGATTTCTTTCCCTTTCTTCTCCTCCTCCTCTGTCACCATCTCCTCTCATTTCTATGTTTTCTCTCTCCTATCCCATCTTCCTCTCTATGTCTCTCTCTCTGCTCTTTTCGTATGCAGCTCTCACACATTCCAGTGCATGAGTTCACCACGGCCAGCTTTAGGTGGTCAAAGGTAAAAAAAAATCATCATAAAACTCACTCACCAGCCTTTTACTTCATATTTCATCATTCATGCATTTCCAGCTTTTTCTTTTCATTTTTATTGCTGCCTCTGTTATTCTTTATGTGTTGACTTGTGAACTGGCAGTGGTGAAAGAATTAAGTAAAAGCAGAATTCATCATATTATGAAGACATTTAATCACAAGTAAAACTAGAGAAGTATTGTCAGCAAAATGTTGTTTAAGGAACAAACGTGAAAAGTACTCATTAGTAGTTAGAAGTATAATGTAGCTCTGGATTGGATGGAAACATTGAAGTAAAGTATAAGTATTCCTCAAGTACAGCACTTGTGCAAATGTACTTAGTTGCTTTCCATCACTGTTAATCGATCAGCTGTCATGAACATGAGTACGTACAGAAAGTCCGACCGTGACTTGTGTTCCTTCATTCATTCATCCTGTAACAGATGGAGCAAATGGAAGAAATGTTACGTTATTTGTCTCCTTCCTCATCCTCATTTTCAATCTCTTTTCCTTCGCTCACCACCCCATCAGACTGGTCCTGGTCCCTGGACCATGACCTGCGCTCCTCTGCCTCCAATTGGCTTGGCATGGCGATGACGTTTCTCACGTAGTCCCATCACTGAAAGAACAGGAATTTGAAACACTGACATTCTCAAAGTGCTTTTAAAGACATTTTTGGTTTGAAAACTTACTTCTTACTTCTTTTTCAACACAATTGACTTTTTTTTTTTACCTGCAAGTTGCACTTTAAGACCATGACAATTGCTAGCGACAGCTTCCGTCTCATCAAAAAGTAGCTTGTGCATCTCAGTGTTGCGAACAGCAAAAAAAACTTTCTGTCTTTGTCATGTCAAACCAATCAGAGGCAGATCGGGCCGTGTCATGGCGTCACCGCAGTAGAATTTGTAAATTTGGGAATGGGTCCTGCTTTCATATTCACCTCACCTCATCTTCATGTTTCTGTTGATGCCATCCATATATGAAGGAAACAAGTGTATTTTTGTGACTGTCTTTCTCTTTCCGTCTTAATCATTTTTCTTCTTTTGTCTGACGTTGTTGTTCTTTTTAGATAAATGGAGAGGAGAGAAAAAGTCTCCAAAGTGGAGCTGTGTGTGTGTTTATGCTGCTGTATTTGTGTGGGTAGATCCTCTTTGATGTGTGTTTTTTTGTGCGTGGCCAGATCATCGCGACCTCGACCCTCGGGCCTCACAGACATTAAACTGACAGACTGATATACATCCAGAGAGAGACGTCGTAGATAAAATATAGAACAGAGACGGGAAAGAGAAACAACATCAAGAGAGAAAAGAAAACAGAGAGAAGATAAATGTCCTGTTTGATGTTTTGCAATCAAGTATCTCATGTAAAAACATTTCAAAAGCACATTAGCTGTTAGATGTGTACAGACACACACACACACACACACACACACACACACACACACACACACACACACACACACACACACACACACACACACACACACACACACACACACACTTAAGCATAAAGGCTGATATCTGTGGAAAACAAATGTTTTTGAAAAAGTTGAAGGAAGAAATTAAAGAAAGAAGTCATGTCTTACAAAGCATGTTTGTGCCAGGTGGAGGACCTACTGGTTGCCATGGAGAAGGTGAAACAGGAACTGGAGGTGATGAAAGCCAAGCTGTCATCAACTCAGCTCTCACTGGCTGAGAAGGAAGGTCACCTGACCGCCCTTCGGGCAGAGAGGCGGAAGCACCTGGAGGAGGTCCTTGAGATGAAGTAGGTACACAAAAACACCCACAGTTCAACACTTCAATTTATATTAACAAGTAAACCAGATGAACATTATCAGGTACTAACTTGTATTTCATTTGTCACTTTTCCAGAGACAAACACATTGTAAAGTCGGTCTATAAATCTATTTTCTCTCCGTTTACCATCCTTGTATGCGGATGCACACACACTCCTAAAGAGTAAGTTCACCCAAATCACATAAAACCAATATCCCTCTCAAATGGAATTTTGTTTTTTTTGCTTCTCAGAGGATCAATAAAAAAAAATTTAAACATTAAATTACAACACTCCTCTGGATGATTCACAGACCTTGCTGTGGACAAACATTGGAACCGCTTTTTTCCAAAGAAATGCTCAAGAGTCTTTTATTGTTTCAAAAAATATGAGTTCTTGGAACACAGACGGCGTCGACATGGAACATGCTGCAAGGAATGGTTTCTATGGACATTTTAAACCTTTTTCCACAAACAATTTGCTTGCCACTAGACAAGATTACACACTTATTCTGTTGTGCTGTCCTATTACAAAAAAAGCCAAATAGGGTAAAAGCTTTACTTTTTAAGTTCATTTCGTACATATTTGGGCACGATTTCGGAGCGTTTACAGATACGGACAGGATGGACGAAATGGAGCAATAGCACTGGAAATGGTTGACGGCAGTGTAGCTACAATTCAAGTAAGGCACAACAAATGTGTACGGACACAACGAAGAAAAAGTGAAAACAGACCACCACCGAGTACATCGTTACCTCCGCGTTTACCGCTTTGTATTTACTATTTACTTTACCACAACCTCATGTAACTGTCACCATATTTGGTGCTGTCAAAACTTTTGAAACGTCACTGCCCCACTGTGGTTGCATCAATGTCGACGAAAAAGACGTATAGAAGTATGTAGGCGTTGACGGATTGACCGTTTTTCGGACGTAAATTTCATCATCAGAGGGTGTTAGTTTCAGCTCTGAGCGGACATCTTTGCCATGTCAAGTTCCAGAATATGTGTGGATCCTCCAAAAGCACTCCAGAATGTTGTATAAACATTGCCACGCATCCTTGTCTGTGTATGCACCCGTTATTCGTATATACTGTTATAGTATTATTAGTATTATATTTTTGGGCACATGCTCGACTAAACTGGTCGCACCCTAGAGCCCTGCTGATCGTGGTGCAAGGGGAAAATTCAAAGTTAGTCATTACAATTGATCCCGAGGGGAACAGGCCTGGGTAAGAAATCTAATGGCAATCCTATGCTGAGATATTTCACTCGGGGCCTAAGTCAGGAAAGACTGGCTCTGCTATTCATATTGCCTCGCCGCTGTCATACCAATGAATAAAATATGAAATTCTAAGTTACATATTTATTTTTCTGTATCTTTTCACCTTTTCCCTACTCTATTTGAATTATAATGTTTCCAACCAGTTGTCAGTTACTCCTGTGTCTAAAACTCACACGACCTTCAACCCCTTTCTCTGAAATTAGCAGCTCTTATGATATCTCCAGTAGTTTCCCATGTTGTTCCAGGAAGGTGGTCACCGGTCACACTGACGTGATCTTCGCCCGACACCTCATCAACTCCTTCTTTCCTCTTGCTTCCTGTCTTTACGTCTCTCTCTTTCTCACTCTTACTCTCTTTTCCCTCTTTTATCTTCTCTCTCTTAAGTAGTGTGTTAATGCAATAACCATGTACTGCTGTCTAGCTCTTCATATGATTGATTACATACACAGGCAGCCGCACACACTCATGTATACGCTTTAGCGCCATATAAATTTTGATATCATTTTAATAGATGGGTTTGCATCTTAAGTGCAGCTGAGAGGAGTCCAGGAGTCCAATGATTCCATGTATTTTCTGCTGTTTTACATCCTCACTGAGACTTTACAACAAGGCCTAATTTAGGGGAGCAGTTTTTGGCTGAAATAGAAGCCAAGGATAATGTCCGTGTTTGAATGTCTTGCCTGTTTAAACACACTGTGGGACCATCTTTTACTGTGGCATCATGGGTAAATTAGAGCACGTGCTGTGATTTACCGGCACTCTTCCCTCAGCATTTTCTACCAGCTTTCCATTTCTTTGTTTTTGACAGCGAGACTGTGTGTGTGTGTGTGTGTCTGCACCAGCATGTCCATTAAGCATTTTATTGCAGCGGTAATGACCCATGTGATGATGACAAGCATCAGCGCCTCAGAATGCTTGGCTTTTCTTTGTGAATTTGCATGTGAGCGTGCACGTGTGCAACAGATTTATTGACGACTGACATGTCCAGCATTCCTTTTAAGAAAATACAGGTGCAAGGAATACGCAACAGGCACACTAATGACCAGACACTTACTTCATGTATGTACACAAACACAGAGACCGCACCCTATAAACTAGCATGATTAGATTTAAGAATCTTCAGTGGACCATTCAATTGGTCATTTACACACACGTGTGTATAAATACATTGTGGTTAACGTCACAAAACAAGGGGGGTATTTCATTTTACTATTAGGGGAGGGCAATAAACTTTTCAAGAGCAATTCCTAAGGGTGAAACCAAATATGCCTCTAAAAGCACTGTTGTGTTAAATGTGCACAGGAGAAAGATACTTATTGCATTTTGTGAGCACACTTCAATCCCCCTGTGGCACACCTTCCTTTTCTAAACAAGTCTGTAATGGAGCTCGCCTCAACAGGAGGCTGGTGGTGCCCTCTCCTGGTAGGAGAACTCTTTTCCCCGATGAACACCTTGAACAGGCAGCTGTGGTGTGACTGTGTATTTCCACCCACTGTACAGAGAACACTGTTCATCTCTGGCGTTTCTGTAGATGCATAACTGCACTTTATATGTTTCATAATGAGACACATATTTTTGACTCATGCATTCGGTATGTGACTGCAAATAATTTCTTTGACCTTTTCCATTTGACATAAAGTTGTTTACCTACAGAGAGCGTGAGATATTGCAATTTCTTTATTATTGTGTCTGCACAAGGTACTTTTTGGACTTATAATACCTTTTGTGACATGTTTCACTGATCATTGAGATTATATTTATATTTATATCACATAATGGTACATTGTCATAATATTTTCCCTTATAAAATCTTTGGCAACAGCCCTTACAAAAGAGTTTGTTTCTGCTTTTCCCCCTCTGTGCTCAAACAGTATTTCTGTCCCATTAATATTAATTGTATTTTAAGACATTATGATTTATTTAATGTTGGTACAGTGGTCTGCAAGGACCAGCAGTTTACATGTCTGTGACCAACACTTCTATACCACTTACTTTTTTTTAATAGATTTTCCATCTGTATCCTGGTTCCTCTCTTAGCTCCAGAAAGAAAGAAAAAAAAATCAGAAATTCTTCTTTTAAAGGCTCCCATGAAGCACCTGCAGAGAAGAACTGTTGCATTCACAGATGATTTTCTAACAACCTGCTGAAGAGACACAACACTTTCATGCTCTGCCTTTTGCATGCATGATATTTTTTAGGGTTGCAGTAGGATATTCTAGCGCATATTTGGGATACTGTGTGTGTGTTTGTGCCTGTTTCCCCTCAGTGGAAAGTTTTGATGTTTCAGGTAGCTGCTAGCTGTCTTGCTGTAAGTTATGTGCATTACACCATTGCACATATTTTTCACAAGACATTAGAGGCTGGTCAGCAAATGCGTCATATGTTTCTGGCTTTCTCCCATATGTAAAACATGAGATGTTTAAGGTGGCTGCATTCTGTGTGTCCATATATCTTGGTGTAATGCACATGAAACTGTCTCTGCACGCACAGGCTGCCGTAACTCTTCGGGGTTTGATGTCTGATTTGTTGCCCGGTTTTACATCGGTGTAAGGTTTAATGTTACTCTAAGGCGTGATATATGATACGTCATGTTGCAGAGGTTTCTGGGACAGACAAGATATATTAACACACATGCACACACACACACACACACACACAACCATATACACCAACTGCAGCTGGAATATGACATTCTGTCTCGCTTTCTCGCCTTCTCATCTTTCCTCCCTTTGCTTCCTTCCTTTACACACACACACACACACACACACACACACACACACACACACACACACACACACACACACTGTAATGTAGCTGTGTGAGTGTCTATCATTATGCCATAGTTTTCACCATCTGCTTGTAAATGGCTTCTTTACTCCAACACTATGCTAACCTTCAGTGTATTTATTCCCCACCACGACTGAAATGAGGAGGGGGATATAGGAATGGGTTCCATCCGTCCCGTCTGTATGTCCCATCTCTCCACCACATTTTGTTTCCGGAGCATAACTCAAAAACTATTAAACATTTTTTCACAAAACTTTCTACACACAACAAGTATTGAAGTGGCGCCTTTTGCTATATAGAAACTTTTCTTCTTGGTGTTTTCTTTTATTTCCATGGTTACAAGTTGAATTTAGGCTCATTCTGTGAGTGGGATTTGACTCAGATGAGGGTTTCTGGTGCATAACTCAAACAACGTCCAATATTTTTCACAAAACCTTATGAAAATTGAACTTTTCAGTTCAAGATACTTTGCAAAAAAAAAAAAGGCAATTAACCCGGGAAATCTTCTATGAGATGCACATGTGGTGGGCGATCCTGAGTATTTCATGCTTGCTGTAATTTGTGTTTGCACAATTGAATAAATAAATATAGAAACACGCGCACACAAAAAAGGAGAAATCGTTAAAAACTGAAACAAGAATGAACAACACAGCACATATCACAATGATACAAAAATGTATTTGACTTTCTCTTAATGCATTGGATAAGGTGTATTTCCCTATGGCACAAAGAGTTTCCAATAATCAAGGGAAAGTTCATGTCGGGGCTTCCATCTTAATGCTAACAATTCTTTGGTGGTAGTTAGACCCTATGAGTAGATATCTTCTCTGTGATTTATTAACATTAATTACTGCATCATCATTCAAGAGTAAAACATTAGGTATACATATATTTAATTAAGGTATGTATCTTTTTATAGAAAGAATCAGCATTTTCCTGTATACAACACACATAAAGCCACATGCAACATTCACATGTAGCTACTAGTATTAACATGTAAAAACACATGCACTGGCATACACTACAATACACACTAATCCCGAGACAGAAAATACACACATCTGCCTTGCAGGGCTTCAACATGCACTTTTTTCCACTGATAAATCATCTGCAGCGACCTTCACACATAGACACACAGTCGTAAAACACACACAGACACGGACATATTTTCTTTGTGATGTACATTAAATATGCACACACTCGTTTTCCTCCCAGCCCATGTGGGCTTATGGGTATGTGTGCTGTCATGTGTTGCATCTGCAAGTGTGTGTATGTGTGTGTGTGTGTTCCAGCCTGCTGGAATGTGCTGACAGTGTGTGTAACAGCAGGGCATCAGGTCTGAAATCCCAATCTGGATGAATTAAAGCCTTTTTTTACTCTCCCCTGTTCTGCTTTACTGACTGTTAACACACATCTCTACCTCACTGTAGCGCTGTTTCACACAGACATACACACACACACACACTGTCTGTGTCTCTGATACAGGCATATGTTTGGATAATTTCAAGGTGTGATCTCCAATACAGTACACGTCCAACAAGACTTGATTAATATAAGTCAAACCATGCTGAGGATTTTGTTTGGCTTTTGGAGATGGTTTTAGAGAGGAAAACCAGAGAGATGAGGCAATACGTTTCTAAAATGTGTTGTTTCTGCCTCCATAGGCTTAAGAGTCTGTACAGCATACAACACCATCAATCCATCAAGAAAACCTATCCCCAAAAACCCTTAAGGGCAAGTTGCAATAGAAGGATCCTCTTAGCTGGTTGCAACCTTTTCCTAATTTTGTGTTTTACCTTGAGGATAATTACTTTGAAAATATTTGCCACCGTCTCTCCTCTTTTCTCCCTGTGTACAACCATGTGCCTTGCTTTGTCTGAGAGACTCAGGTCCGTCTGTAGTTAGTTTATTCCTCTTATTTTGAAAGGTGTATGTCATGATTTTGTGTCACTGTGTCCTGTTTTATTTTGTAAGCTTAATGTCATGCTGTGTTATGTGAATTACACTTCCTTTCCTTGTTCTTATTTATTTTTGCCCTGTTAAACCCTCTGTTCTTGTTTCATGTTCGTTGTCTTTCCCTCATGTCTTTGAGATTCATGTTCTCTGTGTTCTTTACCTGTTTGCCGCTTTAGTTTTCTCTGCCTCTGCCTCTTCCCCCTTTACCATTTTTCCCTCCAGTGTGAGATTGTCTGATTGTTCCCACCTGTGGCTGACTGTCTCTTCCACCCTGTGCCACCTGTTTGTCATTCCCACGTTATCCCAGTGTATTTAGTCTGTGTGATTCCTGTTGTTAGTTCTCAGTTCGTCGTTGATCTCATTTCACGTGTTCCAGCCTTTTTTCCTTGCGTTTCTTAGTCAGTTCCTGGTGTTTCCTTGCAGTTTCTAGTGTTTGCAGTTACTCGGTTATGACTTTTGCCTGACTGTTGGATTTGGCTTCTGCCTTTTGGATTTGGATACCTTTGCCTTTCTTGGACTGCTTACTGGTTTCGACTATTATTGGATTTATTGAGATTAAAGCCCTGAACTCTTGTTCATGGCACAACCATCCCCAAAAAGAAAAACAACACTGGACATTATGGAAAGCACACCGTTTCTCAGAATGTTGATTGTGAATAATGCAGCCAGGAAGTGATTCAATTTGTGGACACTTTTTTGAGTCAAATCTTGTCATGCAGCTTTGCCTGAGAGACACAGTTTAGGGCAAAAAGAAGAGGTTTTCTGGCAATAGTTGTGGTTTGGATTATTTTTTATATGACTTTAGTAAATGAGTTGATTAAGTAACTGTAAATTCAATCACAAGAGAGTCATGGAAGGACCATTGTGAAAAGTTGTCATTGAACTATAGGCAAAACATTGAATGTTTAATAGTTCCGCATTGATACCCTATGAAGACGCTAAAAGATTCGATTTCTGGTATTTATACCACTTCCCACATCCAAAACCATGTGTATAAATGAGTTTGAAAGGAGGTGCTGCAAATATTTTTCGATTTCAGGTCATTCAATTCAATTAGTGGGAATATCACAGTTTGCATGTGATATCATTAGTCTGGGGGAGGAGAGGACAAAAAGCAGACAAGAGAGGAAGTTAGAGGAGAGAAGATGAACAGTAGACAAAGCAAGGAGAAGAACATGAGTTTAAGAGGTCAGGGCTAGAGTTATAAATATCTTCTTGGACTGTAGGCGGGTAATAAGATGAAAGAACAGAGGGAAATGTTTTATGATGGAGAGAAAAGGAGGGAAAGCGAAGAGGAGAAAGACAGCTGTCCAACAACAACTTGGCCAAGCCAACAAAACTGCATGATATCCAGAAGAAATTAAATTCCCTCCACATCCGTCTCACTCCTTCCACTTCATCCATCAATCTTTCAGACAACATAATATATTGAATTTATAACCATGTACGCTATGTCATCCTCCCTTGCATTAATGCAATATTCTCCCTCACCATGTTCACAAAACTGTCCACTAATTTATTGGTCATTATTTTTTACCAGTCAAGAATTATGCTTGCAAGATTTTTATGAGCATAAGAATGAGAATTAATCTATTGCAGCAAATGTTCCCAAACATAAAGCAACATGAAACCGATTTGTTTATTTGCGAGGTTGTTATGGAGATTATAACATTAATGATGCTTTAAAAGGCCATTTAATACAAAAGAAAACACAGAGACGTCACAATGAAAAGACCCTGCTGTACAGAAACAAGGGCGGCGATGCACTTTTAACAATGTTTTTTTGCCATTGCAAATAGTCGAGGCTTCCAGAAGCGGGCAACAAAGTGAGTCATATTACTCGTGTTTGTTTTAGTGGGGAAATAAAACATGATATTTCAGTTGTTTTCTTTGTGTGGGAACGCTGCCCTCACTGAAATTTTCTGGGCAAAACTGTCGGCAATGCCAAAATCTATTCAGCGTTAGTGGACAGTTTGAGTCTGTTTACGCACAAAGTCTATATTTTGCACCACACGCACAATTAGACCATAAAGATGGTCTGCAGAAACACCAAGCTGCTGCGCTGTCTTCAGCCCCCTGCAGCGAGAGCCTTGGCCGATGCCTCAAGGTGAACACTATAACTTCTATTTATTTCTCCTTTGCTGCTCTTTTCTTTGCTTTATCTCCCACCCAGCATCCCTCTAACCCTCAAACCTCTGCCTGCATCCCTTCATTCCTTCACTCCATCCCCGCTCTGACAGCGCCCCCCTTTCTCCCCATCTTT
This sequence comes from Chaunax sp. Z400, assembly GCA_037577475.1. NCBI lineage: Eukaryota > Metazoa > Chordata > Actinopteri > Lophiiformes > Chaunacidae > Chaunax > Chaunax sp. Z400. The sequence continues at coordinate 16,709,633 of CM075204.1, forward strand.
TCCCCTTTGCATCCCTCCTGTCTTCCTTTCCTCCTTACCTCTTTCTATCCATCTCTCCATTCTGTGCTCACATCTGTCTGGAAACGTCATTATCGCCCGAGCCTAGCAAGCTGTATTTTTCACTATCTATCTGCACGTGTCTTTGCTGTTGTCACTACATCCTGAGGCTAATCGATGGTGTATTTGTGTTTGTGTGTTTGCATCATTCTGTTTGAGTGCATGAACTGTAGTCAAAAGATCCTATTTTCAGTGAAACGACGGCTCTGCTCCTCACAGCCGGAAAGCCATCACTACAAATATTTCTGCACGTGTAAAAGTAGCACAAAAACATACAGACACCCAGACACACCTAAACACATACATAAATCCTACTTTTTAAAAAATTTTTTTTATTAATTTCAAAATGTACTGCCCTTAATTAAAACAAGTTAATTTCACTCAGTTAAAAGTCATTTGAAAAAATTATGTGCAATGTTATTTCTATGTTATTTCCTGGTAATAGAAATCTCAAGCTTGCTCAAGAAGAGCAAAACATCATCGGCATAGAGAGAGATTTTATGCTTCTGGGATCCCACATTAATACCTAAGACTGAATTGTCACTCCTTATAGCCTCTGCCAAAGGCTCCATAGCGAGTGCAAACAAAAAAGGGGACATCGGGTACCCCTGATGGGTGCCACGCCCATTTGAAAAAAGTAGGGGACCTCCAACCATCAGTAAGAACAGAAGCACATGGGGAATCATACAAGAGAGAAACCCACTTACGAAAGTTATCACCCAGATCAAATTTAGAAAGAACCTTCTATAAACAAGGCCACTCCACTCTGTCGAAAGCCTTCTCAGCATCGAGAGACACGACCACAGTTTTCAAATTTGTCCCATAGTGAATGAGATTCAGCAGCCCTCTAACATTGTTACATGAGTTACAACCTGAATTGAAGCCTGTCTGCTCCATTGAAATAAGGTCTGGCAGAATCCACGTTATTCCCTAATGTGCAGATGCATGCCGCCACTTTGTTCTGGAGTCTGGGATTTTTTTTTTCCGCTCTCTTTGGTCTGAAGCTTGGCAGCATGGTGGAGTGGTCATTAGCACTGTTTCCTCACAGCAAGAAGGTTCTGGGTTGAAATCCCAACCTGGAGACTTTCTGTATGGAGTTTGCATGTTCTCTCTAAATTGAGCTAATATTATAAATAAAAAATACAATAAATATGATAAAAAAATATGAATAAATTAAATTTTCTGGATGTAGATAATTTAAAAAAGTAAAATCAAGTAAATTCACCGAACCATTTTTTTCAGTGTATTCTCAAAAGAACAACACTCCTCCTCCTCCTCCTCACAGCCAGAAATCCATCACTAACAATATGACTGCACGTGTAAACGTTGCACAAAAACATACACACATAAACTGGAAGCCTTCCCGTCAGTAACGTTAGAAGTACAGGTTGCATTCACAAACTGACACACACACACACGCACACACACACACACACACACACACACACACACACACACACACACACACACACACACACACACACACACACACACAGAGGCACTTACAAAACCAGATGAGACAGCATGACCGCTTAGAGCCTTTCACTCCCAGAGGAATGCTTTGAGATGTATACAAACATACACAAACACACATAGACATACATCCTCTCACACAAATGCATGTACACATGCTCATGGTGTGCTGCCATAAGCTAGAGACAAGCCCTCTGATCCTTTCAGACAGCAATGAGATTAATCCAGTGTGCCAAAACAAGTGTTGTGTCTCTGTGTGTGTTTGTGTGTGTGAGAGTGTATGGTAAAAAGGAGCACGCCGTTTTGACACTTAGCCTTGCAAGCTAAAATCAGGGTGCCTCTGCTCTTCATCTCTCTCTCTTTTCTCTACATTTTTCTTAAACTTCCCGTTCTTGCCTTTTTTGCAATCTTCTTTCTGACTCTCCCTCTTTCCTTTCTGATTTTTTCCCCCCCTCTCCCCTATGAGAGGTGGAGGGAGAGATTGAATCAGGAAAATAGAGGCAAATAAGGCAGAGGCAAATTCTCAGTAGAGAAAGAGTCTTCTGGTATAGTGCTGACTCTTTTGTGTGGTAATATGTGTATGCTGTATGTAATACAGAGATGTCAAACTAATTAAATGCACTGAATTGTGCGGGATTTGAAACAAGTGGCCTACAAGGAGTCGGCAACAAGAGAAAATGTTCAGAAAGATGGATGAAAACGAAATGCATTGGAACAGAGTGGAACAAGTGCAGAGAAACCCCAGATAAAGGAAAAACGGATGTGGCAAAAACCTAAACTCGCCTGTTTTCCTACACTGATTACAGGTTATACGTGCCAATCCATCAAACAGATCGTTAAAAAGCAATTAAAGAAAGAGAGGGAGTAAATGAAGGGGGAAAACATTCCAAAAAGTAGAAACAAACCTTGACTTTTTTTTTTCTTTTTTTTTAAGCCGATTGCCAGACGATATCGATTTATTGTGTAAATAATAAAACTGCATAACACAGAGAGGCAGAGCAGAACAGGTCAGACTAACGACAGACTTGAGACTGATGCTCAAAGAAAGGAAGATATGCTGAGAAGGACATCAGATGACAGCATAATCACGGTTGTAACTTACTCCACGACTACAATGTAAAGACGCCATTCCCATTTTAAGACTTTTTTCCCCCTTAATGGGAAAGTTGGCTGACAGTGAGGCGTTCGGTTCCCAGGATACACACAGCGAAGAAAGGAAACTGAGCACATAAGTGCATAAGATAAATTCAGTGAAAGAATGGATCACATTTGAGCCAAACTAAATTCATCAATAACATGACTTTTATTTTGCTCTTAAATAGTCAAAATTAGCTCTTAAAGATGATGAGAATACAACCATTTGGAGGGTCTTCTATTAGAACAACATACAGTGCAGGTGTCATTACTACCTTTTTGATCTGAATTCTTATAACTTGTTTGTTGTTCACTGTTACTGACATTCTTCAGTTTTCAAAGTCTGATAAATGATTTTGATATTGTGTGAGTTTGAATGGAAGCCAATGCAAACACATTAAAAAAACAGCATGGTGTGAAAAATGATTACCTATGTGTGTGATTTGTTGGAAATGGGCAAAAATTACTAGTATAATGCTTTAAATTGTTTGAATTTTTTTCAGATTTTCTTATTTTTTATGCCTTTGTTTTAGTCTTATTCTGTGGTTTTACCCTTGGGATGCGATGTCATCTATTTAATTATCTTTATATCTCCTTTTACTGTCTTCTACTTATCTATTATCTGTAACATTGGTATATTGATTTACTTTCATTTTGTCATGATATTCAGTCTCTCTTGTATTCCTTGACCATTACCTTGACTTTTCTCCGTCTTTCGGAGGAAGACCTTAAAAAGAAGTCCGGTCGCTTCCGAATGAACCTTCGAGAAATGCAACAATCATAATGTTAGAAACCCACTGAGACCGTAACATGAGTCTGCTGTGTTTAAAGTCCTTTGACCAACATGGTAGCAGATACAAGAGATCGACAGAAACATGATCGAATGAACAAATCTTCTTAAAAATCGCCTTGTATAATTGTTTGGGAGTCGCAGGTGTCCATTACTGTGACTGGTTTGTGTTACAGGAGTGAGTTTGTGCTGACAGATTGTGAGCAGATGTCTTGGTCTCTGTAGCGCAGCGTAGAAATGGATTTACTGTAAAGAACCGCAGTGAAGACAAAGCTGCATCTTTAGTCACACTTCTCAAACTGGGAGTGTGTGTGTTTGCGCGTGTGTGTGTGTGTGTGTGTGTGTGTGTGTGTGTGTGTGTGTGTGTGTGTGTGTGTGTGTGTGTGTGTGTGTGTGTGTGTGTGTGTGTGTGTGTGTGTGGTCTCATGGAAAGAGCAAACTTCCGCGGACCATGGATAATGCATTTTTACACTTTTCTTATTATTCACAGTGTGTGTTTTTAAATGTGTGTGTGTGTGAGAGAGAGAGAGGAGAGCGTTTTTTTAACAGAAAAAAAAGGGGAAATGTGTCAAGAACAGATCCTCATTCTGTCATGCAGTAGTCCCACCTGCCTTCCTCTCTCCCCCCCTCTCTCCGTCTCCCTCTCTCTCCTCTCACTACCTTTGTCTCTCTGCCTCCCCGCCCTGCTACTCACTCCATTCCTCTCCCCCCTTCATGTCTCTTTGATTTGTTTTCCCCCCAAAATCCTCCAGTTATTTTATTCCCTTCCCTGTCAGCGCTGTTTCTCTCTCCCTCCCTGTGTGTGTGTGTGTGTGTGTGTTAGTGTGTGTAAGCCTTCTCGCTGTCTTTCTTTAAGCCTCTCTGATGTACAACAGCTCCTTGAGGGGAGCTTTTCTCTCCCTCTCAAACACACACACACACAAACACTCTTATCCTATGCACCAGATTTAACCTATTTTCCTAATACACTCTTCCTCGCTCACTTTTCCCCAATTCTGTCTGATGGCCTCTCATCCTGTCTCCTCTCTCCATTCTAAATCATTCATTCCTGTGTCTGTAGCCCACTTCCACTATAGTTTTAAGATACACATACACAGCTTTCAAGAAGATCTCGCCATAAATCCGGCTGTTCTCACTGTGTTACGGTGCATTATATAATGGGCTACTTTAATCTAAGCAGCATTAGTCAAAGATAAAAGTTTCCATCAAACCAGGACCTGCCTGACATCCTCTCGTCTTTTCACTTTCTTAACAAACAAGTAAACTTCCCACATCTGTAAACACATTCTGCTTTCTGGCACTGACTAAAACCTTAAGGGCGTTCTTAACTGTAATAATAATTTTTTTTTTTATCATCGTTCTGCACGTTCAAAGTGCCATAATCCCTTTGATGTGCTTGGCTCAATGCAGCCTTGAGAACAAAATCTCAAAGTTCTAAATCCACACAACAACTGCGGTAGGTGTCGATCATTTTCTCTAATAACTCCTGCTGTAATCTAGTGAAGTGAAACTTTGTGTGGGCGCTTTTGCAGGAGGGAGAGAGCGGCAGTAAAATGGCTTACTATAAACCGAAGCTTTATTGGCTGTCGTTGCTTTGATGCCGCGCACATGGCCAAACAGCACTAACAAACGTTTCATAAAAACGGCTCTGATGTGTGCATTCACTGCCCTGTGTTTTGTCTTGTAGGGCCATTAACCAACGAGTGTGTGTGCGTGTGTGTACATATGTGTATTAATGTGTGACGCTGTGACTCTATGAACACTTGCTTCAGGGTATGTGTGTCTCCATGTCAGACACATATACTGCATGTTGTATACATTTAACGTATGTCTGTGAGGCGTGGCAGCTATAGTCCACAGCTTAAGTATGTCTGTGGGTGTGTGTGTGTGTGTGTGTGTGTGTGTGTGTGAGACAGAGAGAGAGAGAGGGAGAGTCAGGACAAAGCACATGAGAATAGGGGGCATGGTGCTCTCTGGTTATCAGCCCCAGGACACAAACTGTCAGCTGGGAGAGAAATACTACTCTGTAAGGCTCCACTCTGGAGACTCAAAACGTAAACTGGTAGCTCTCTCTCTCTCTCTCTCTGTGTGTGTGTGTGTGTGTGTGTGTGTGTGTGTGTGTGTGTGTGTGTGTGTGTGTGTGTGTGTGTGTGTGTGTGTGTGTGTGTGTGTGTGAGAGTGTAAGAGAGAGAGAGAGAGTGAGACGAAAGGTAAAGTCAAAGATAGAAGAATGAATTAGAAATGGATTTAATCCTACATCCTTCTGCACAAGTAGATTATGCACAGTCATGACCACCAGGTGCATTGCGTACGTGTTGTGTGTTTATGAGGTCTGTCAACCAAACTCCACAATCAAGTAAAAAAAAAAAAACTGACAGAAAGTCAGCATTTAAGGAATGAAAATAAAGATACTGATCCATCTCTCCACACGTCTTGTACAGAACAGTGAAAACTGTGGGCAGGATTCAGGAGTTAATTGCATTCAGGCCACGTTCGTAATGTTCTGCCATGAAGGTCAAATGTAGAAAATCAATTAAACTTTTTATGCATGGACCAAATGCTCCACCAGCTGTGTATACATCAAGCTTAGACACTGTGTTTACAGTATACTGCACATCTCATGGCTCTCTTTGACACGTCTCATTGTTGTACTCAGGCTCATCAGGTGATTTGTTTTTTGTTTTAAACATCTTTTACCTCCTCCCAGACGGCCCAGCTGGGGCTGATCTGACCTCAGGTGGTGTTTTGATCGCAGGAGGACACATCCTTAATTTCCAAGAGCTGCACCCAAAATAAACGGGATCATAAATCAAAATAAAGGAGTGGAATGTATTAATTCCGTTGTACTATATTCCGAAAATTAAGCACACAGCTAGTAAAATCACATCATTTAGTGCTGTGCTGTCATTTCGGTGCTGATTTGCAGGTTCTGCATCTCAGACCTGCACGTTCCACATCTATTGGCATAATGGAGAGCAGAAATAGTCCCATTAACTGCTGCATAATTCAAATTTTAAGGCTACTTTCAGGCTGAAATTGGATGAATTTGCTCTCTGTGTTTGTTTCGAACATATAGTGCCAGTCAAAAGTTTGCACACAGTTCTCATTTAAGTGAATGGGCATTTTTTTCAAAATTACCTTTCACCAACCTGCTGATTTCATTCGTTTCAAAGCTAAACCAGTCTCTTGACATTGGTCAATGAGGGTGGAGTAAGTTTTCCTCAAGATCTAGGTAGGTTTCAAACTTTCTCAACTAGTCAACCATATGACTCCATAGAGGGAAACCTCCCATCACAGAAATGAGGTCGAGCTTGACACGCATCACGTCCTGCTGGGGTTAAAGAGTAAACTCTGGCCTCCTGCAAGCGGGCCTCGTGTGTAACCAGAGCAGACAGTGTCGCACAAAACAATGGAGAGCTGCTTTGTTCAGTCGGAAAATAGAGAGCAGAGAGAGGGGATTATTTCTAAAATAGCTCTGTGTTTGTCTTAGACAGAGACTGGCTAATGTCACACTGGACTGACTCTGCTTTACACACACACATGCACGCACACACACACACACACTTAATTCTTTCACACATGTATGCACGGGATAAAGCCTTAAATATACACAGACAACCTGTGAACATTTCACACACACTGAAATGAAGTACATCCTTATGAGGACATACACACCTACAAATGTCATAAACACAGACGTACAACTGTCACTTGAACACACACACACACACACACACACACACACACACACACACACTCACTGTAGATTGCAGTAGAAGGTGACAGCATGAAAGAGATAATGCAGCACACACGGGAAGCTGCTTTTGTGTGCGTGTGTGTGTGTGTGTGCAGAAATATGTGAGTGATCTAAGACCAAGCTTTAGTGTTTCTGATAAAGTCAGGAGGCCTAGAGTAGTTTTAGGAAGGAGAGCCCCCCCCCCCCAGCATGCATGCGTGTTGGAGTTGGGGTCAGGTGCCTGGTGTGTTTGTATGTATCTGCTTACTGTCTGCCTTGTCGCCACGGCGATGACATCATTGCACACGACCGCCAATCGTCGGAAAGAATGCCTCCTCTCTTTGCAGAGGTGCTGGTGAGATAGAATGAGTAATAAAGGATGGAGGGAGCGGGGGGGGGGGGGGGGGCTGAGGAGAAAGAGATGAGGAACACAGGGCGGGTGAGAGATAGTGAATATAATCTAAACTAATCTTTGTGGCCATTACCACCTGTATGACACACAAAAGTAATTCAGCCTGTTTCCTGTTGTCTGTATACTTTTATTCAAAATGATTTTTGGAAAATTCTGCACCTCATAATTTACATCCAATGCCAGTGTTCAGTGCTAATGTGAAAAAGAATTTACCCTCTTTATAGTAAGATGGAAAGTAAGGAGGAAGCCCAACTTTAATGCAGAGACACAAGTTTCCATCCTGTTCCAGATGCACAATAAATGTCAGCTTTTTTCTTTTTTTAGTAAAGTGCGTTGTTGCCTAATTCAAACCATACATGAAGCGAAGCTTGTGTGAGCTAGTTCAGGCAGTACAACTCGAGCTGCGCTGCGTACACCCAATGTTCACATGATAGGCCTCGTTCTCCTCAAACGTCATCAAACACACCCTCCCAATTGGTGGCGGACTATTTAAGCTGCAGCAATTTCCCATCTCTCCTTCTGCATATCAATGCTGCTGCTGCCCTGCATGCGTATTGCTGCCTGCACTTTCAGCATCCACCTGAAGTTTGCTCATCACTCCCCAATGCCTCTATGTAAACATATCATCGGGGAGTGATTGAGGTTGGAGCCTAGATGCCAAACCCAAACTATTGTATGTTCTGCTGTTGTGATAACAAACATTTCAAACTCGTGAGTTGTCCGACTGAACTTAAGAGTTTATTTCCCGCAATCATGATTGTTCCCTGACTTAAGGCATGCTGCTGTTGTCATGCACACATACTACACAAATTTGAAAAAAGGTGTATATTTAGCATATTCTGCAGGGGGAAAAGGGCCGTGGAAAAAAAGCAGTAGAAGAACAAGGTGGTAGGCATGAGCTTAAAGGCTTTCGACATGCCAAAACATTGCACAGAAGTTAATAATATAACACAAAAAGAGTTTACAACACTGGAAAATCATTGCTGCAACAAAGTTTTATGTATGTTTTAAGTAATGTTTTTGTTGGTGTGCATGCAAGATAGCAGATCACAGCCTGAACAACTAAATGACATAAGACAAAAGATGCTGCCAATGAAGGGGAATACGAGTATGTGAGACCCCTTTAACAAGCTTCTATTCTTTGCTCAATGTAAATAGACCTTCATTTATCCTCCTGTGCCCTCTATATTGCTCCAGAAAGGAAAGACTTGAAAGAACATGGTAGATCTAAAGCTGCATAACCACTGGGAGCCTCCTCATAGTGCTAGCTGCATTGCTTTTGTTACGTTCAATAGTATGGACACACTGGCAGCTGAGCTGAGAGCATACTATGTCTTTTAAGTGCCCTCTGACGGGAGAATTATCTAAAGATTTAGCAAAAAGAGAGCTGCACTTGAAACAGATTTTAATGATCACATACAACAGCAGTAGCCACAACCAGCACATGTTTAGCTCTGCAAGCTGTGAAGGCCAAGGAGAGTGTGTTTCAAGTATGTGTGTTAGAGATGAAGGGAGAACTATTGAAAGGCCCAGAATGAGACGATCATCTGGAATAAATACCATTTTATCACCAGGGTTTATAAGTGCCAGGCGCTGGCAGGTACCTCTCAGATATGGAATAAAATGAGAAGCACTGTTAGCTTTAGCAGGACTAATGTGCCATTAGTTTTTCTCTGTATGTGTGTGTAAGTCTGTGTGTGTTATTCAGTATGTGTTTGTACCAGTGTGTATATAAAAGAGGAAAGGAGAAGACTGTGACAGTATCCCAGGTCTCACAATCTGGGAGAGAACATTGTAAATGTCCTGATAGCATAGAAAAGTCCAAGAGTTCACATTGGTTTAAATTTAGGAATTATTATAATAATTTTGGATTCCCCAGAAATTAATTCTGTATAAAGATAAGTACTTTATGTATAAATGTTGGTTCTGTCAGTAAAGTAATACATCAAGTTAGCAAATAAGATTTCAGATTTTAATACTAATTTTGGTTACCAACCAAAATTGTCAATTTTGAGTATTTTTAATGATTATTTTAATGGTACATTAAATGGATTTTTTTTCAGCTCAAGTTGTTGTATCTACTGTATATTAAGGCAAAATTAAACACATACATTTGAGAAGCTTTGCTTCCAAAAAAAGGTTGGTTGTGGAGGTGCGGAACCGAATTTGTATATTAATCTATATGAAGTATTGCAAAATAGTATAATATTATTTTGGTATAATGCTAAACTCCGGTTTTATGTTAGCACATTTAGGGACAAATGAATCACAAAAAAATGTTTGTCCAATGTCTTGTATTTAGCCAATCATTATTTGAAATATTTATGGTGCTTTAATTTACATATGACTTAAAGGCTATAAATATTTCAAATGATGATTGGCTAAACACACATTTTAACATAATATTACAAGAGATCAACCATTAATTTAGTTAATTCCATGATCCTAATCAACTGAATGATAATGCTACTCACATTTATAGTCACTAAATAAATACCAACAAACTCAGTGGGTGACAATGTTTGGAGACAAAGAGGAGGAAGTCTTCATCCACACCTCTATTTATAGAGTGGGAGGCACCACCACAAGTACGCTGATCCACCGCTTTGGTGTCTCTTGTGGTGAGGAGGGCAAATTATGCAGCTTCAAACAGTTTATATGTATGGTATAATTAATATCTAAAAATGTTGCATCTGTAATGACAAATCAGCACAGTCTCAGTTCACCAGCTCCAGTCTCAACCCACGCTCCTGACAGGGCTGCAGCAGCCCAGAGGCATGATGGGACACTGACACTGACCGTGTGGTCAGTGAGGTTGACCAAAGAATCAATGGGTCAAACATATAATCTACCTTCATTCAGACATCATCGCTGCTTTCTTCGCTGCACTGCTGTATCTGTATGTGTGTCTTCATGCATTAAAAAAACAAACAACATATGGAAGAAGAAGAAGATTCGGAGAGATGGACAAAAAGGAAACATATGTTCCTTTACGTGCAAGTTTGCATCTTTCGGAATGTTTGTGTCTGTGTGTGTGGCCAATTGTTGAGCCCTGTGGGGTTGTGGGAAAAAACATTATGATTTAGATTCTCTGTGGAAACGAACAGAGTTCTGAGAATTCTGAGCCTTGGGTGTCCTCAGACGAGCCTCAGCCAGGTCTGTGGCTGATCGGATGGATGGGATGCGGCTTGTTGCTTCCCTACCACATGGAATGCTATCCATCTATCCAACCATCCATGCAGGGGGAAGAGATAGAGACTAAAGGGCTGGAAGGACAGGCAGACTGGAGAGTAATACCTATCTGGAAACAGTTAGTAGGGGGTATTCATGTTGTTAAATAAAGTTAAAGGTGATTAATTCCTAATTTGTCGAGCTTTGGAGCCAAATACAGTGCAGCAGTGGTACTTTGGTGGAAGCCAGGTGGCTTGGTGAATAAAACCGCTTCCGCTGCCCGGTCTCTACTCTGCTTTTTCTCTATTAGAGAGGAATGCTTGTTGTTCACCTGGCAGAAAAGACGCACTAAAAAGCTAAAAGCCGCTCTGCAGTTAGAGAAAAATTATTATTTTATGCCATTTTGGCTTTCCTGAGAAAGAGAGTTTGGAGAAAAACAAGTGAGAAAGAGAAAGGGTGAACATATGCCTTAAAGGTTTCCACCATGGACACACTGGAAACATCTTGAGTGCGTTTTGTGCATCACATGTGACCACCAGGAATTCCCATATTTGGTCAGAATTTTACCCTCCTAACTAGCGGTGCTGTAGTTAAAATGACCTCCATCCACTTGTTGATATGCTGTGGGTTCACCAAGTTCACACAAATTAGTATCTAGCCTTGCAGATAATTTTGGTTTCCTTCTGAGAATCCATCCTTGGGATTTCTGTCTCCACCCACATTCCAAGGGAGGTGATTTTCTTTTTTTCTTAATTGTGCTCATTAAGTTGTAAAATGACATTTCACAGAATTCAACATCTTGTGTCACTTCAACTCTGGATAATCCACATAAAAAAAGATGTTCTTGCACCACAAGCATAATTACTGAATATCCACCCATGTTGCATTTGGGTGGTGCAGAACTCCCAGCTATCTCAAAACCTGGGAAAGTAGATACAAACTGTTTGCTAGATAACACTCTGTAATTTGGGTGAACCGACCCTTTACAGCGTTTCTGATAGCGATGACTGAGGAAGAAGAAGCTGAAACTGTATACATCAATGCGCAATAGCAGCAAGTGCGGCTTTAATTAAATCAAATTAGTTACGTGAATGTCTAGGGTTGCTAACAAAACGTATGATTGTTTTCTCTACAGGCAAGAGGCGCTGCTGGCAGCCATAAGCGAGAAAGACGCCAACATCGCACTGCTGGAGCTGTCCTCGTCCAAGAAGAAGAAAACCCAGGACGAGGTGGCAGCTCTGAAACGGGAGAAGGATGGCCTGGTTCATCAGCTGAAACAGCAGGTAGGATTAATGCGCACGCATACCGTAAGATCCAATCGGACACCAGGAAAGGCTTTCGCCGACTTATTTTAATGAGCCTGTATAGAGACAAAGAGGGGGGAAAAAGTCTAGAGAGGAGCACAGGTGAGGTGGCGATGATGAGGGGAGCAAAGAAAACAAGAGAGGCAAAGAGAAACCGAGTCCAGATGTGACCACAGTCCTCCGACCACCGAGGGTAAATTTAGGATTAACCTACCCCTCCCACACTCGCCGCACACAAACACACACAGAGTTCAAATGTTCGACAACCTCTCTGGTGACAACACTTTCATATGATTTTTGTAGTTGTTTACTTTTTCTGTCCACAGATACACACACACACACACACACACACACAACCTTACATATCACCCCGCTGGTGTGGATACACCTTCACAGAGTCCTACACACACACACACACACACACACACATACATTAATATGTACACACTCAACCAGACCAAAAACAAGGATATAAACATGACCAAATACCTCTGTGGTTCCACACAGAGGTCTATTCACACACTCCGACACACATCCACACTCACTTAAGGTTCTCGTGGGTCTAGTGAATTAACCAACTCCTTAGTGGATAGGCCTACAGGGAGTTTGCTGGATTTCTTTTTCACTCTATGCTCCTTTCCGTTCCTTGTTTGTACTCACTTTCCACTCGTATCTGCTTCACTTTTTTTTTTTTGTCTTTTTTTTTTTTTTTTAACTGCCCATGAGGCATTTATGTGACACTCCAATTTACAGTGCAACAGCAGATGGCTTTCCTGGTTCAACATTCATAAATACTTAAACACGTAACAAGAAATTCAAAATGTCAAGAGGTTAGCCTAAAATCGGGGGAAGGTCCTGTTCTAGCTTGCAGACGTCCTGCTGGTTGCAGGGACTCATTAAAATAATTTACTGATAAGGAGCTGTCATATTTCAGAATTAAATCATGATAATGTAAAGTTTTTTTTTTTTATTATTTATGTTTTTTGTGACATTTAGAAGAACACTGCAAAAAAGAGCAGATAAAATACAAGAAATAAACACTGACTTTGGGGATTAATGGCTTAAAAGCAGTGAAAATATTATTTGTCCCTGCACACATTACATGCACAACACTTATTGTTTGTCTCATGCATTCAGCTCATGGCATTAAAACAGATGCTTTCGATGCATTAGCCCTAAAGGAGGATGCATGCAAGCCAACAGTCCCGCGTGCACTTCGAGACTAAGCAAGAAATCAAACAGCTTTGCGTCGACTAAGCTGGCGTTCGTGTAATAATGATGGAGTTGTCGTGCTCAGAAATTGCTCAAATAGAGAAGTATATGGTAAAGATTTATAGTTATTGAATATTGCCAAAAATCCACTTAATGGATAGAAAAAGCTCAAAAGGATTCGGTGAGACGGATGTCGCACACTTATGAAAGATCATGTGCATGGGTGCGTGTCAAGGAGTGTTTGAATTGGTGTTAAGAAAAGCAGCGGGTGTGAGAGAGTGGCTGTGTCACATGAAGTCATTAAAGCCTTCTCTCCTCTCACTCCTTTCTCTTCCTCCCTCATTCCTCCGTCTCTCTCCGTCCTATTTGAAGTCATTTATGGCACCTCGGGGTCTCGAAGGTGGTTACTGACAACATAGAGACTCTACTGACGGCTGCTATGTGTTAGAGTGTGTGTGTGTGTGTGTGTGTGTGTGTGTGTGTAGGCAAGGGTGTGAGTGGTTTTATGCCCCTCTTGGTGTCTATTTCTCTGTCTCCCTTTCTTTCTCTGTGGTGTCATAACTTTCAGTCCCTCAGTGATGGATCGCAATCGAGACTTCCTCAATATTCCCGTCGATGTGCATGCGTGTTTGTGTGTGTTTGCAGTGTGACTATCCAGTGATTGAGGCAGGTGTAGTATTTTTAGCTCCCTCCTTCACAGTGACACACACACACACACACACACACACACTTTTCCACTGATAACCTCCCTGACAGATAGACAGAGTCAGAGAGAATGAAATTATAAATGAGTATAAACCAGGGATGGACTAAATTATATGGTGAGTTGAACTCTGGCTGCCATAAGGCCCAATATGTTAAGTCAGTTAAGCTTGTAGTTCTAGTTTTGTAAAGTATCACGTGCAGTTCATGCTTAATCTTTGAAACACTGCCCACATTACTGGTCGATCAGAGTCAGTGTGTCTTGTTTGAATGGACACTTAAGTAGAGCTTAAATGCCACTGACAACGCAAGTCTTATTTTGAAAAACCACTATAAGTAAGGCCAAATTAAATGAGATCAGATCAAAGTGTATAATCAGCCTGATTGATTAAATTCATGGAACATTTTCACTAAATATATAACTTATTTGAGACTTTTAAGAGAACTGAAGGCTACATTTAAGGGTGCTTTAACACCTGAAAGTCCGAACCCAGGTCCAAACCAAGGTTTATGTTTTTGTCACATTGTTTACGTTTGATTCAGTTAGTTTTGGTGTTAAATTACGATTTTCCAAACACACTAAAGAACTTTTCATGACATGCCTACGTCCTGTCGTCATCATCGACGTGGGCTGTGTCTCCCTACACTTGATGATTGATTGTCCAGAATTCTGTCCCAAGTCATCATAAAAAGGAAAATAGTCCATCACATTTGTAAACGCACAACTTTTATTGATGGCCTTGGGGCACCTTTACTGTACATAACTGCTGCAGCAGTTGTTGTTGTTTTTTTACATTCAGGCGTCATTGAAAAAGAAGAAGTTCACAGGATTGTGTAAATGTAAATTAAGCTTTACATAAAAGACAAGAGAAACATTTAAAAAAGAACTGATGTCTATGAGAAAGAGAAGATATCTTGATGTATACATAAAAAACACGTGTGTGTGTGTGTGTGTGTGTGTGTGTGTGTGTGTGTGTGTGTGTGTGTGTGTGTGTGTGTGTGTGTGTGTGTGTTAATATAAGTGTTTCCTGTGTTTCGCCCTTTGACCCCCCCAGCTGCAGCGTACAGGCAGGAGGCTGTAGATCAAGGTGCCCTCAGCTATCCTCACTCTCTCTCTCTCCTGCCGTCTTTCTCACAGTCACACTACTCCTCACTTTTACTTCTCATTTGTATTTTTTCAGCAGTACGGCGGGGAAGTCAGGGACTAGAACTATGAGAAAAGGCGGTAGAGGGAAAGAGGTTGGTGTGAAATCAAAGACTGGAGGGAGTTATTATAGTATTTTATGAAATGGAACGAGAGAAATAAGAAGGTGGAGGTGAGGAATATACGGCCATCTGCCGCTATAAGAGACGCATGTGGTTAGCATTTGCAGGTGGTTTATGTGTGGCCATGGCCTGGCCATTATTTTGCACCTGTATAATATTTTGTTTTGTTTTTTTCAAGTTCCTGGTTAGGTGTTATTTTTTATATGTAACCCACAACCGTTTTAAGTCACATTTCAGAAATACAAAAAAAAACTTGGAAAAGACGAGGAACATTAAAAGAATCTTGTCACAACTGTTTTCAGTCTCTTTTAGAATAATTTATTCATCTATTCATTTGTCTCCTTCTTTACAAGTACATCTTTATTTGTTCAAAATCATCATGGCCTCTCCTGATAGTGTCAAAAGAGAAGAAAACAAAAATGAGTCCAATCTAATTTTATGACTCCACAGAGACTCATCAGTAGGAAATAATTCCCCTCAATGTGTAACTATCACTTTATGTCGTCATTTGTAATTTTCCACTCATCACCAACTTTCTCTTCTTGATGTGGATATAGAGTGAAAAATAATCAAATTCTTTATCACAATGAAATAGTCCTTGTCCAGCCGTGACTCAGCAACTTTTCATTATTGATAATTGCGCATGCAGATATCAACAAAGGCTGGACACTGGAGGCAAAGACGAAACAATAATCTGATCTAATATTCCCCAGAACCTTATCACGATGAAATTATTTCCTTCCGAGCATGACTCAGCAACTCCCCCCCCCCCCCTCACTTCACTCCGGTTCATTTGTTTCTCATTCAGTCCGCTGTCAGCAGGTTACAACAGAGAGCTGCAGGAAAGATAGATGAAGCGGTGAGGAGAAGAAGAAGGGAACAATGAGGGAGGAGAAGGAGTGAAATAATGGTGTGATGATTAAGAGAGAGCTGGCACAGAAACAAGTGAGCTGAGGTCAGCATTCCTGGCAATTAGAGAAAAGGGGAAACTGTAAAGAAAGGCCAATAAGGAAAATGAGAGAGGATGGGAGGGGGAGGTGTTAATTTCTTCCTTTCCTACAGTTTGATCTCCCCTCCCCTCTTACCTCCCTTTCTTTTCCCCTCACTTTTACTCACCCTGCTCTCTCTTTATCCCCTTGCCTTCTTTGCAGACCTTGTCTTCCTTTTTTTCTTTCTTTTATCATTCCTTTACCTGCTCCATTTTGTTATCTCCAGTTTTATGGGTTTAGGTTGTAGGAGTAGTTTTATGGTACAAATCAGTAAAAATCACTAAAGTATTTAGTATTATTATTATTATTATTATTATATTCACAGTGGTGTTTCAGCAAATCTGCATTGGTGGAGCGTAAATAAACTCAACAGAGTCTGCAGCACAAACAAAACCGGACAGTCTGTTGTTTGTTTGTTGTTGTTGTGGACATAGTCGTCTGTTTACTGTCTGCGTACACAAAAAAAGGCTTGCAGGAACCGTAATAGACATGCGCAAAGTGAGGCGATGACGTCATCGTTTTTTAGAGGAGTTGCGTTTTGCCCGTTTACACGACAACGGTAGGGTGGCGTTGTCAAACGTTTGGCACGGAAATTTAGTTTGTTGTTTTCAATTCTGACTCCAAAATTCCTGTGTTTATGTTTCACACTGAAGGGGCCAAAAGAACAATGGGGACGAACCGTCAAACAAAAACCATAAAGGCAGAAGAAACCAGTGGAAAGGACAAAACAATGAGAGGAGGAGAAGAAAGGGAAACATATGGAAAATGCAGACGTGGCAAAGAAGAGGGAGGAAAGAGGGAGAGAGAATTAGCCACGCGTACAGGGACATGTTAAGGAGCACGGAAGTCAAGAGGGAGAGAAAGTGATAGAAAGAGGGCAAAATAAATAGCTGTAACTGTAGAGGACAGAGACTTTAAATGAGTGAAAGGAGGAGTGTTGGGAACATTTTGTTGCGGGATGGAAAGACTCGATCATATGGGGAATGTGATGGTGGGAAAGTGCTGATGAAATATTGAGCAGACTTTAATTTAAGCTTTAAATTGTCTTATACCTCTTAAAAAATTAAAGTGACTTATGGAATAGTTATGACTCACTAAAAGCACAAGTACAAATAACATCGGCGGTTTAAATATTTATGACGGGTCTATATTTACGTTTGATATTAAGGGAAATTGAATGCTTGAGAAGACTCGTTAAACAATCTGGCTTCAAATCACCACCTGCTTCACCGCTTTTTCCCCCACCGGCTCCGAAATGTTTCACGCATGGGTCGACGTTTACATACAGGTGTTTTATTTTAATAGATCACAACTGTTGCCCCATTACGTGCATGCATAATGGTAATAAATGAGGACACTGGTACTCCCAGTTGAGGCAGGTTCAGATTGCAGGTTTCATCCATGCAGTTGATGACCTACTGTAACGCCGGCAATCTTATTCATCTATAAATGTACGGTGTGTGTGATTTTTGAAGAGCTCACCCAGAAATCCAACCGTCTACCATTCATGGAGGAAGCCTGCAAGCTAGTTCAGGCAGACAACTCCAGCTACTCTGCTACGAACACACACACATGCACATGACATACCTCATTCTCCTCAAACGTCATCAACACACCCTCCCAATTCTGCGGTCTATATAAGGTGCAATGGTTTCCCATCTCTCCCTCTGCCTGTCAGCGCTGCTGCCGCTCCACACGCGTTTGCTGATGCACTTGGTTCAAAGCTAAACTTTGACACCATGCAGAGCGGAGCTTCTTCCACCTGTTAGCGTTAAAAAAAATACTGGTCATCTTCACTCTGTTTTGAAATTAAATTATTTTCTGATTGACTTTTTTTATGTGGTTTTTTTGTGTTGCACTTTCCATATATTGCGTTCTCTAATAACAAACTTACAGAGCAAAAAGAAGTGCAGTTGTGGCTTGAAAAAATAATTTGCAGAATGGAAATTCTATAAATAATTTAGATGGCGGTAGTTTACATGCTTAAGGATGTGGTGGAGAGGAGAGGAGGAGACAGACAGAGACGAATAAACATCACTTCACAGCCGTGTGTGTGTGTGTGTGTGTGTGTGTGTGTGTGTGTGTGTGTGTGTGTGTGTGTGTGTGTGTGTGTGTGTGTGTGTGTGTGTCTAGAGGTACAGTGTGGACTCCATGTTCTGTACTTGTGTGGTTTTCAGACGGACTGTTTGCTCTCCATGTTTGTTTAAATATATGCGTGTGTTTATTTTCATGCTGTCTTCAGAAAACGAGGAAATTAATCGTGTGTGTGTGTGTGTTTGTGTGTTTGTGTGTGTGTGTGTGTGTGTGTGTGTGTGTGTGTGTTGTTTGTTTGTGTGCACGCCAGGGGATGCTCTCTTCAACTTCACTTGTGGACTGTACTTAGACACACATACACACTGAGTGTAGAACCTCTATCGCTTCCTTGCACACACACACACACACACACACACACACACACACACACACACACACACACACACCAAACCTCGGTCTGGCCTGCTTAAGCCCCTGTTCCTTGTGGAGCTCAGTGAGCGGCTAAGGGGATTTAGATTGTACAAGGCTGACAGATTTAGTCTGACTCCCTCCCTTGCTTTGTCTCCCTCACTCCCTCGCTTGTTTCCAGGTCCCACTGTAAAGCATGCGGCGTAACTATAACATGTCAAACAGATGGAGCGGTGAGAGAGGAAAAGGGAGGAGAGCAAAGGAGGAGAACTTACAGGACGGTCAGGAGGGAGAGTGTAGGCTACAGTCACATTAGCAGGCTTAAGTGACTCAATTCCGATTTTTTTTTTTTCCACAACCGGCTCGTGAACAGCTGGTGAAGTGTTTGTCGTCCTCCAGAGCAAAATGTCATGCATGCATTCGCCACTAGCACGTCCACTTCAGTTTGAATAGCATGAGTTGTGTCGCAAATGTGATGTTTTTTATTTTTTTGTTGTTGTTGGTGATGCAGATGACTCGTGCAAAATCATATCAGTGCACATTAGAGCTACTGTGCATGAATACAGGTTCCTGCTTGTAACTGTGAATGTGAACCAGCAAGATGACCAAATCTGATATGAGCAAAAAAAAAAAACGGAGGCTTCGAATGTGAATGTAGCCATGACAGCATAACAAAGATGGGTGAGATGAGAGTGACGAAGAAAAAAAAAAGGGGGGAGAGGAAATGGAAAAGAAACACACAAAACATCGTATACATACATCATATCTTTATTGTTCAGTTTAAGGAGAACCAACCTAATATTTAAAACTCAAACACACATGCACAGTTTCTTGCTGTCCCTACTTTACCCTCTCTGTCTCTGTGACTATGCACACATTTACAGAGCGAAGCATCAGTCGTCCAGCATCCTCCTCTCTTCTTCCTCGCTGCAAATTAACTCTAGGAGGAATTCAACGCTTGCGTTTCCATCTTTTCGCACACTCGCAGCTTGGTGGTGTTTCCTCAAACGTGAATGTTATTTGTTTCTGAGTCACGTGTGAAATCGTTTCCCTGTGTTCGCTGTGAGATCTAATTGTTTCTCTCTCCTTCTCTTGTCTGAAGACTCAAAACAGAATGAAGCTAATGGCAGAAAACTATGAGGATGACCACACGAAGACCTCCTCTTCAAACTCAGAGCAGACCAACAATCACAAGCCCTCTCCAGACCAGGTAAGACCTCTGCCAGGGATGGTAACCCTTCACCCGGAGGAGGACCTCCAAATGTCGTCCCAGTCCTCCCAGTCCACATAACTAACATCACTCTTATGTGGAGGCCTGCATGCTCTAAAATAACCTTTAGACCTCCAAAATTCTCTAGTTATTTCTATTAATTGCAACAACTTCTTCTAATTCTTAAAAAGAACATGTCTATGTCTTCGACAAACTAACTTCTGCTTTTTCCAAACTCACGCTGCGGTTGGACTAAACTAACCAATAAGGACGATGAGGAGGGCATTTGGGCCTAGCGAATCACATGCCTTCCTTCTCTCTCGGTCCATCATTTTGTACAGAAGGGTGAGCGCATTCTTTATCTGGATCCAATCGCCTGTAAGATTGGCTCATCACTCGTCTTCCGTCTTTCTTGCTTTGGTTTTCGCCTGTGAGTTTGTGATCTGGTTCTGTTGTCGTCGTCATTCTCTCATTCCACGTCTTATATCGTTTCCTTTTTTGTGACGCTCACTTCTTCACTTTCATTCATTTTGGACCATGGTTAGCAAATTCTCATTCTCTCGTCAGTGAGATCCATTTCAGTACCTGAAGAGGAATACTTCTGAATCAACTCTTGAATTGTGTGATTCTCTTCAATATCTCCTTTTTCATCTTTCTGTATTTTGTGTATGTGGGTGTGTTTACATTCTGTCCACCTTCATTAATAGCGTTGATGATTTCAATCTCATCTCTCTCATTCCAGAAATCTTTTCTATCCTCTTCTACATGTATATTTCCATCCATAAGTCCATACTTTTCTCTATTTTTTTATTGGATGCCTCATGTCTCTGTGTTGAGGACCCAAATGCAGACACAGACGGGGAAATGCAGTCCAGTGTTTTAATAAGAAAAGAAATCCAAACTCCAAACCAGGAAAAACTTACAAAGAACATGATGGAGAGTGGTGAAAATGATAATGCACATGGACATGACAGGATGAACTGGCAACTAAACACACAGACTAAATACATACAGGTAACGAGAGGAGATGGGGAACAGGTGGCACAGGGAGGAGGAGACAATCAGCGACAGGTGGACACAATTAGACAATCACACACTGGGCAGGAAAAATGTTTGAAAGGGAAGACAGAAGGAGGATCCAATGATAAACTAACATAAAACAGGGCAAACAGACAGAGGGAGAGGAAATGAACTCCAACTAAAAACATCAAACACTGAAACTGAGCCAGGAGAGCCAAAACGTTTAAAAAAAACTTTTAAAAAAAACTCAAGAAAACACAGGAAATGCAAAGCAAAAAATACAAAAAACACAGCATGGAAATAGACTTTCAAAATAAAAACAGGAAATGTCAACCTAAACACTGAACCGTGACATTTATGACATGATGATCTCTCATCTGGCTCTACTCGTGTGGATGATTTAAGAAAGCTGCTGCTCATTAAAAAAAGTTCCGTTTTTTTTCCTGCAGAATACTACATTTAAATGTCACAATCTGGCAGCCACTCATTTGGGAAACTTGGAATTTGTACCAGTGGCTTTAAGTTTTGAAACGATGTAATGCTGTGCGTATCTGTTACGTTTGCGCTCACGTTAACGTATAAGTATTGGTTTGGACCACTGACAGGGCAGCGAAGGCATCGCCACATATGAGCAGCACATGCTGCTTTCAGGGCAGCACAGATCCTCCGGTGGGATTTCCCACTGAGATGCTAAAAGCCCAAAGGTTCACCAGCCCATCTAAGTTTGACCCTGGTTATTAATTAGCGGTAGCACCTCCCTGCTGGGAGAGACGGTCCAGCCAGCATGCACACAGCTGACACTCTCTCTCTCTTTTTCTTTCCATCATCATGAGGAGTTGCACACACACACACACACACACACACACACACATACACAGTACAGACACACTTCTCCTTGGTGCAAGGCAGGTAATTCGCCATAGCGCATTACATCAGAACAGTGAGGGATTGTGTCTCCTTCAATAGGGTATTCTGTGCTACAGTTGGAGAATGAAATGCTTCAGGAACAACTGCAGCCGAGAAACACATGAGAGCACTCGTAACACACACCGGGCATTGTCGAGGACATTTTTACGAAGTTTTGGATTTTTTTAATGGTCTCCCGGTGGTATTAGATGCATCAGTGAAAAAAGACAGAGAGGATGTGTAAATGTTTATTTCTAAGAAAGAGTTCAGTGTTTTGGTTCGTGAGGCTTTTCAATATTAGAAAATGACTCCATGAATCAAAGCTAAACAAGGGCTCAGAAAGTTGACGACAGCTACACTGAAGACATTACATTTTACGTGAAATTACTGCTAATGCTAGTTTATATATTGTCCTTATTAGTAGTGGAATTAGTTATTCTTTATTTCCAGTGTTAATTTTTCTGCCTAACGGTCTCTTTGTAAGTTATTCTACTCGTCATAATGCAACAGTAAGGTGAATTAAAAGCTTTAAATTCACCTGTAGTCCTACTACATTGTGTTAAAAGTTGAAAGAAAAAAGTCTGATAGTCTTGAATTGAGGAATCGTCCATTTGGGCCGCTGAAGGCTACAAATTTGAAAACAAAAAGATTTCCTAGTGTGGAGATAGAAATAGGTGAATTTACCAGACCTGTGTAGCCCACTCCTCATCTCTGATTCAGGCTGAAGGCCCCAGGCTACATCAGCCACTATGCTACTACCATAGCGTACCCAAATATTTGTGCTTGTGTGCAAATGTGTGTGCTTTTTCAGAGGAGTCTGTGGTGAAGGAGAACTCCAGATTTCACTGTATATTGTGGCCTTAGGTTTTTAAAAATGCAGCCGGTGAAGTGAGGCCAGCTGAATGTCTCTCTTTGGAGTTGTTTCCTAGTACAGTAAGAGTCTGGTAGGCAGGCATGGGAGGCTAATAAAAAGGCACAAACACAGTGGTGTATAAAATTATGTCTCCTCTGGGATTGTTTCATAATACAGTTAGGCACTGGAAAACACCGTGGACTCATTAAAAACACACACTGCATATGTTGAGTATTGCCGGTTGTGTAATACAATAAAAGCATGTGGGGACATTAATACTACACACCTTATTAAAACAAGTAAATTCAAATACTTAAAGTTCTGCAAAGACTTCCAGAGATGTGGGCTTTACTCATGTTTCTCATTGTTATTACTGCGGTAAATTCAGGCATAGTTTGAGTTCCTGTTAGTCATTAAATATTTCTCGAAAAGGAAAAGAGAGCAGTGTTTTTGTTATTTGTCTCTAAATGTCTTCCTTATATCGCCTTCATTCCTTCCATTCTTTCGGTCTGTTTCTCATTTGTCTTGTATTTGATCCGCGGAGCTCGGCTGCAGGTCTGCAAAGTGTCGACCGTCCTTCTTTCTTTTTTTTTTCTCTTCTTTAAGATTTCTGACAGAATTTTCCAGATTAGAAAGCAGCTGTTGCACATATGTTGAGCATATGTTTGTAAAGCAGTAAAGCCACATTTTCAAGACATGTATTCACATATGTGTGTGTTCGCGACGGTCTCGGAGCAGTGACATCATAATCGCGTCGCCACTGTCAGCGTGCATCCTCGCTCGTAGCGACAGAGGTGTTTTTAATAATGCAGAATGTAGGATTTCTACAGTCTTTAAACTCATCATTATTCCTGCAGCATGGAGTATATATAGTATATATATATATATATATATATATATATATATATATATATTCAATATTATATATTATATATCAATACTTTTTTTCCAGTAGCTGGTACATCTGTGTCTTTGGACACCATTGACCATTGAAAGCCTTAAATGTGTGTGTGTGTGTGTGTGTGTGTGTGTGTGTGTGTGTGTGTGTGTGTGTGTGTGTGTGTGTGTGTGTGTGTGTGTGTGTGTGTGTGTGTGTGTGTGTGTGTGTGTGTGTGTGTGTGTCTGCTGAGTGATGATGAGCATGGAGCGCAGGGTGTGGACAGACGCAGCTGGGACTGAATATACTTTACCAACACACACACAGACACACACACACTATCAGCCGTTTTAACAGGCTTCCTCCACACTTAAATCCTGCTATTCCCCAAGGAGTATAGTGTGTCTTATCTGTATGTCTCGTGGGGGGTCTTGCCTTGTACCCCCAAAATGTGTATATATCTGTTTAGCCCATGCTCACACAAACATATTAGTCATGGACAAGGGCATCTGATTTATTCCTCTCAAAACTGTCAACTTTATAATCTGGATTAATTCTTTGTTAACAAACTTGGGGAATACATAGCAGCTATTATCAGAGCTTAAAACTATTTTACGCACACAAAATTAGCAGTTTTTGGTCTCTTTCTCTGTTGTAGAACAGGATGTGTTGTTTGAGGTTGAGGTAGAAAAAGAGAAGGAAGATTATCTCTGTATTCATAATAGGGTTATTATTTTTTTTACATGTTTCAGGAAACAGACTATTCCAACTTTCAGCAGCATCCTCACTCAAATAATAGCATAAAACTATTATCTGGTTTCCTTTATTATGTCAGGAGGGAAAGAGAAATGTAGTCATTGTGAAATCGGATTACTGCAACAACAAAAAGAGAGGTCTGCACACTGTTAAGGTCCGAGAAACAATCTTTAATCTCTCTTATAACAAAAGCATCGTTTCGATCTGGTGGATCTTCTCCAGGCTTGTGTCAGAGAGAACAAACTTCTACCTGATGAAGGCAGCAATCAGTTCAATCATTATCACCTGTTGCTAAACAGGCAGCAGGAAGAAACACCACAAGATGAGAATCTTAAAGGAGCAGTAACATACAAATACAAAACACGTTTTATCATGTTCAGTAATTAATTTGGAAAGATATGCGCTCAAAAATGAGGAAGGCTGTAATAAAACATCATGATAACACTTAATATATACAATAATATCAGAACAATAATATACAATTTAATAGGAGGGCCAATATCATCTAGCCTAGATGTCAAGGGAGAAAGGGCCAAGAGTATAGATATAGAAAGCCTCTTCTTTTTTTTTGGAGTTCTAGTTTTTTGTCTTGCACCTGTATTATCGTTGGATGTGCACACATTAGTCCATTTTTCTAAAATCCGATTACTAACCAACCCTTTTTGGCTGGATGTTCTAGAGAAATCAGACCAAGCACTATTGAGTCTTTGGTATGTAAATGTACCAAACCTGTCATCTCTCTCTCTTTCCATGTCTGTCATCTCACCTCCGCCTCTTTGTTTGAATCATCCCAGCTCTCATTTTAATCCCCGTCAACATGTTTGATGTTGCATGCTTTGCAGGATGATGCTGTCCTCGCTAAGAGGCGTAGCAAGGTGCGGGGAGAACAGTTGTAGTGTCTGCAATCACTTCCTATTTCCTACATAATACACTATGTTTACTGTCCACCATTTATATTTGAGCATCTGCATTTCAAGTGTTAAATTTATCCCATATCTCAAGTGAACGAGTGATTTTAGATGATTTTCATCATGCAGCACAAATTATTTTTTAATCACAGGTTATAAACTGACTGATTTTTTTGTTGTTATATTTTGTGTGTAATAAAATAAATCTTAATTTTTGTCACCCATCATTCCCTCCCCCTTCAGATTCTCTCTCCTCTCCTGGATCTCAATCACAACCGCAGTAAACTGAAGCTGTACATCAGTCACCTGACCTCACTGTGTCAGGAGCGAGACCCAATCATATTGCAGGACTTTGCCCCGCCCCCCGCCTATCACCGCTCTGATTCTGCCTCCTGGCATACGCAGCTGCACAGCATGACGCAGGAAGAGGTGAGACTATTTGATTTGTGTGTGTGCACTTCTGAAAGATGAGGGGGGAAAAAAATCATGCAAAGTGAAGCAATTTGTCAGTCTTCACCTACAAATCTGTGTGTGTGCGTTAGTGTGTGTGTGTTGTTTGTGTTAGGGAGAGTGAATGTGGTCTTTTTAAGAAGAATTTAGGAAGAAAAGTGAGGACATTTTGTTCTTTACGGTTATTTAAATCCAAAAATCAGCCACTGACTGTATGTATGAATGTACAGCCCTGATTGCTATAACATTGGGACACATTAAAACAGAATGTGGTCATTTCCTAATCCTTTTTGACATTTAAATCCGTTGAAAGCAGTACAAAGATGATATATCTAAAGTTGTACCTCATCAACTTCCTTGATTTTTCTAAATATATGCTTATTCAGAATTTTGTGCCAGCAAAAGTTGGGACAGGGTTGTGGAAAGCTGAAAAAAAACACCTGATCATTCCACAGGTAGAGAGGCTCATACAGGTGAGAGTATCATGATTGAGTATAAAAAGGGCCACCATCTTCAAAAGGCTCAGTCATTCACAACCACAGATGGTGATTATAAAGAAAAGGTGATGCAACATGATGGTAAACATGCCTTGAAACATGTTGCAGGCATCAAATTCAGAACGAGCAGTAAAGCTGATCAGTTTTTGAACTTTAAATATCTTGTATTGTAGTGTATTCAGTTGCATGTAGGTTGAAAAGGATTTGCAAATCATCGCATTTTGTTTAAATTGACATTTCACATAATGTCCCTGCCTTTTTTTCTTCTTTTTTTTTTTTTGAACTGGGGTTTTTAGGAGTATGGCACAGACCGGTCGGCTTGGCAGGTTTTTGGCGCAGCCTTTGACATCATTTAAATGATTTGCTCCAGACGGTCACCTAACGTCAAGCTCCTGGCTGCGGAGCAAATGCTGTCTTCAGACATTTTACTTTACTGGGAATAAAGTGTAGGACTGTGGAAAGGGTTGTCATCTGAGAGGAGGAGGAGAGCGAGGGACAGATAAGTGAAGATAAAGAAAAAGCTTAGGGAGAGTTAAAAAGTTAGCTAAACCTGCTCGCTCCACTGTAATGGTTAGTAGGTGCGTTTTCAGATATTGACTATAAACAGTATATTATTACAGGTTAAAAAATGTGGCTGTCTATGCCTTCCTCTCCCTCCCTCTCTGACTTTGTCTCCATATTGAAAATGTGTCAGGCGATACACGGTCGCTACATGTGGTATACATTGAAAAACTGTAATTCTAGACACACACACATACTCACAGGGCAATGTTACAGAGTGTGTGGTTAGGGTACAGCAGGACTAGTTTCCTCTAGTCCTCATGAAAGCCCTATTGTATGTCTAATGCTGGGAAATGTCTTTGCATGAGTGCTTCAGATATGGCACAGCATGGTGTCACTTTAAATAAACCTCGAATGTACCGAATTAACTTGTCTTTTAATCAGTGTGTGCATTAAAGGTACACAGAAATGTCCCGGTGACCTTTATGGACGGGCCATTACTACATGTATTTTTCATCATCAGCCCCTTTGCAGGCAGTAATCGGAGGTCCAGAGGCTGGGGTTCGAGATTTTTTAAAGAAAAACTTACTCCAAATTAAAGCTGATTATGTGGGCTGCTAAGAAAACATATCTGACAAGATTGATTGCTTTTAGACAAGTAATTACCTTTAGTGCAGCATTTTATTCCTATTTTATTTTTACAAAAACAGTACAAAAAAAAATTGACTTCAGTGTTCTGATTATTAAATTGACTGTTCAATACTGATGACACTCCAAAATGACACACATAATCACTCTGATTTGTATATATATTGCTGTTAATGGGTGTGTATCTGGTTATGTTTAGCCCTTTAAGGTTAGGGAATCATCATGATCACGGATAGAAGAGACTCAAGTTGACTTTTGGTGCAGGAAACTGATGCCAAAGTCACGTCACTGCAAGAGGTGTTTTGCACAACAAAAGCTCAAACAAGTGTTTCTACTGATGATTTAATGCAATTGATTTTAAAAAAGCTCTGTGCTGCATTACCATGCAACTATGACATAGCATAAGCAAGTGATTTAAGACACATAATTACATTATAATTCATTAAATGCTGTCTTTAGCGTGTGCGGCATCCTAAAACCAAAGCTGTTATTTTACAGAATGTTGTTAATTACAACACTTGTAGAGCGACGAGGACACTTGTTTTATTCTGAGGTTGTTGTTTTTTTGGGGTGCATTATTTTATCCTCTTAATTAGATTCTCCTCTATTTCTGCCTTCACTCTATCAAGTTCTTTTTTCCCCCTCCAGTTACTTGTTTTTTTCCTTTTACCCCCAAAGGTAGACCATTCCTCTTTTCACTCCCACGTGCCCCATGTCAGTCTAGGTGTTGGAGCAAGTGAGTTTTAACCTTCGAGAGATTTTTTTTTTTTTTTTTCCCCTCTGTTTTCGGTCTCATGTTTCTCTTAACAACATCACAGTCTTGAATCTGTCTGCCTCTCCGTCCACATCCACCCATACCCACGCTGTGCCACTTGGCGCCGTTTGTCTGCGTTAGACCCCGATCCTGCCTACACACAATCGCAGACACACACTGCCTGTCTTTCATTCAGGCCCATGTTTCTTGTTTTCCTTAATCATGTGTCACTATTACCCTGGTTGACCCTCTTAATGCACACACACACACACACACACACACACTCAACAGACTCCCTCCAAACAACCATGTTCCAGTTTGCCAGCCTCTCGTCTCTGTCTTGTGGTGAGTGTGTGTGTGCTTTACAAGCCTCTTTCTGGCTCTGTTAAAATGCCTGGCACCCTGTTAAACCATTAGGATCATACTAAAATAGCATGTAAAACACACATGGTCAGATGCACAAACATACACACATGGAAAACCTCTGCATATCCCACTCCCACACATGCATTAGCATGAAGGAATAGCAATCACGAGTGGCAGGAGTACCTGACGGCCTGCTTGGGTAACCAGTCGGAGCGTTTTGCTAATACAGTGTCTGATTTAGCAAGAGCCAGCAAAAGTAGTCGGGTTCGCATTTTAGAGTAAAGGGTGGTGGGTGAGAACAAGTCAGTCTTTAGGGTATATCAACACAGCACCTCCCAGTACAGATAACTGGTTGCATTAAGAGCAAGAAACCCACAAGGAGCCCCAGCGGTAAATTCAGAGAAATTTTCTGTACTTGTGTTTTCTGTACACACCACTGTAGATAAGTTTGAGACGACTAAAAAACCCGAAGTGTTCGAAAAATCTTCAAATTCAAGAACATCTAAACACGTACTGCATTTTAAGGATGCAGTGGAAGTTATGAACTGACACTACACTTTAAAAACCAGCAGAGGTAAGGAGTGCCTTTACCATAGGAATTTCATTTCCGAGGGTTTCAAAATGAAAGTGGGCATTTTTTGGGGTTGTTTCTCAACAGCAGATGTAACAGAACAAAGGATTTTCTTTATAACGCTACACACAATACAACCAAAAGCACCCAGTTGTGCAAAAAAAAAAAAAGATGGAAGATATCACGGTGCAGCAACCTCAGCACCTCATCAGTCAGCAGGTTTGGAGCAAAATGCATGTTGTTTCAATCCGTCTTGCAAACTGAATCAGTGTCCTTTTATTGAGCAATGCAGTGATCAAACATACTGTTAAAGCCCTACTTTTTTGGGTTGTTTTTTTTTTGTTTAAGTTTACATGCGATGTTCTGGGGTTTACATGCAGACGTTTATTGCCTGTCATCTTTTCATTTTTAATGCAAATTTAAGAGGGTAAAAATGATACAATTACATTTCTGGAGCTATAAAAAAAACGACACTTGTAGTACAACAGCAAACTTAAACCTGAGGTAATGTCCTTGGCTTCAGGAGTGGAAATGTCAGCTGAACCCCTTACTCCACAACTTTTATCTGTTGTTTGTTATGGAGACGTAGACATTTGATTTTGTACATTCATGTTAGACAACATATCCAAATGAGCTGGTGATTTTGAAATTTCTTGATGTTAGCTTATAGTGAACATTGCACTGTCCTGGATGTGTTATGAACAACCTAATACCCTGCAAAACTGTCAACGCTGTCAACGTAAGGCAACACTAAATTAAATGAAAACTTTAGATTGCATTTAGATAAGTAGTTAAAGTGAGTACTGAGATGCAGCTAGCATAGCTGTAGACTTATAAACACCACCGTATCTCCTACAGATGCTCCAACAAGCATTTTGCAGAGCAGATGAAAGACGTCACATATCTGACAAAAATAGCTGACAATGTTTTCAGCTAAACTATGGCTGCTATTGAACTGCGTTAGTCGCGATTTCTACTAACAGACTGTTTCACTGCAACCAATCGATCTTCGTTGAGTTTGGCATTTCAATGTCTGACTCCTTTCTAATATATATATATATATATATATATATATATATATATATATATATATATATATATATATATATACCCTATTCTGTACTGACATTCACTTGGACATTTTAAATCCATTTGGTCCACACATTGGCATGTCTTTGACCAAAAGTAAAACACCACCATGCACACAGCGCAGAGCCGTTAGTGAAAGGTAAGCTTTCAAATGATGGATTCAGTGAAGATTTTTTTATTTTTTTGGTAGTCTGTTCCTGTGTATTTGTTTCCATGCCTCACTCTAACCTCAGTTGAACTACAAAAAGTAACACTGAATCCAAAATTGAGGTTTTACTAAAAGAGCTGTTTTCTGTGCCATAGTCATAATAATAACCCTCATGGCTCAATGACGTCTCTAATGAGCGCTGAAGGGAACTGGCATCGTGTTCCGCGCACACACAGGAAGTCTCTCTCCCTCTCTCCCTCTCTCTCTCTCTCTCTCTCTCTGCTCTGAAGTGTGAAGCTATAAGACTGGTGTTTGTGGGTATGTGTTTTTTGTCTCTCTGGACATGTTTCATTATGTGGAAATGCTATCAAGACGAGTGCTACACATTGTGTGTTTGCACGCAGGAGCACACGAGTTTGTGTGTGTGTGTGTGTGTGTGTGTGCATTTGCATGTGTTTGGTATTGTAAAAAAAAAAAAAAAAATGAATTAAGTGTTATTGGCTGAGTCAGACATTATATCGCTGCTCTTATGAATTCAATATGAATTGTCAGCCCTGGACCCGGTATCTGCTAAAACTAAAAACGGCTCGGAGTGAGTGACTGCACGTGTTTCAGAGCCAACTCAAACTGGAGAAACCTCAGTAAAAAAAAAACTGAGTCCACATATTTACAACTCTACAAGTCATTGTAATGAAGTAAAATACCACACAATTACAGACCTCAAATGTCATTGTTGTTACAGTGTATTCTCCAAATAGGTTTCTCAGGGAGAGAGAGAGAGAGAGGGGAACACGCTCCTTTCCCTTCGCCTTGCTAGATACATTTCTAAAGTTATACAACAGGTTTCCAGGCCCTGGAGGCTGTTCAGTCAACTGAAGTGAATCAAATGGCTTTATAACAAACTTCCAACACGAGAAAAACAACGCCAGCGTGCTGCTGCAGCTGTGGTGGCTTTAAACTCTATATAACGCTATAAAACTGATTCAACATAATAAAGATCTGAGAGAGATCGTTTAATTTTTATGGAGAAGAGAAAACCAGAGCGGGCCGCCCTCAGAGGCCATTAATGTGGAGATACTAGAAGTGAGACCTGAAAGTACAGTAAACATTTTTATACGTGGTCAGAGATGGATCACTCTGGTCTTTTTCACCGGCAAATTCAACTTTCACATGATAACATGTCCCTGTCACAAGCAAATACTCATATTAATTAGGTTTTTTCTCATACTCGCCAGGTTTCAGATGCACATAATCATTGTTGTTTCAGCTCTGAAGCCTGATGCCCTGTGACAAAAGTGATGCCCTCTTCACAGGCAGTAAGAAACTGCTGGTGTGACTCTGTGTCACACACACACACACACACACACACACACACACACACACACACACACACACACACACACACACAGAGTGGCTTCAGGGTCACTGATTGGGTGAATTTAGATTGACAGGCGGTACAAAAACAGGAAGGGGTGGAGCTGGAAATTTAACATCACAGCTGATAATATAGAGGCTGACTGCACTATTACAATGATACTGACAGTCTGGCTGTGTGTGGAATGTGAACATCCTCGGTGATATAAAAAAACAAAAAACAAAAGTACAGTTGTAATTATTGTTATTTCAATAGTCTTTGTGTGTAGGTGTGCCTGAGGCAAAGTTTCCTGGTGATAAGAATCCTGGAGCTGCCATTTTACTGACCGTGTTCAATGTCGAGTCTGTGTAAATACAGCTCAGATGAATTAACAGGAAGGTAGGCAAAGAAGGTCAAAATTCATCTTTTAGTATGAAAATATGTGATTTTTTTTTTCCTTTTTGCCATCTTTTATTCACCTTCAGACAAGCTGGAGGGTGATATGACTTCAGAGCAATATCACAATTATTTCATACTTTTCCTTAGGAAGACATTTGACTTGTGCCTCCAGGGAGAAAAAAACCAACTAAAAACAGCTTTTTTTTTCTTGCTTTTTTTTACCTTGATGTGTTGCAAAGGATTGTGTCTGTGTCCAAATGGACTGGAGAGGGAGAGTGGAGAGGAAGACAGATGGCAGAGGAGGTGGAGTGGGGAGAGTTGGGAGTTGTGTCGAGCGCAGACTCAGAACCCATCCACGGTTGCTTGCGTTTTGGTCTGGGGTCTCTCTCGGCTTTCATTAGGTAGCTCTGCTTCCTGCTCAGAGATGAGTGTTTTCTCTCTAAATACAGACACAGAGGTGCTCAGCGACCATCAGACACACACACACATTCAGAAACACTGACAAAAGAAAAGACAGTAAGACGCACTCACACACTTGTGCAAGCCTCTGTCGCCATTTCACAGCCACACACACACACAAACACACACACACACACACACACACACATCCAGGCCTTTGCTGGTCATTACAGACTAACTGCTGGGTTTATTCAGATTTATTGAATCCAGGCTTAATGGCTTTACCAGCCGACCTTCTTCACACACTTTTGTCCTTTTCTTCCTGTCTCTTGTTATCACTCTCTCCTCTCCTCCCTCTTGAATTCTGTCCTCTTGTCTCCTCTCTTTGTATCCTTTTAAATCTCTCTGTCTTCTTCCACTCCAGCTCTCATCTGCCGTTGTCACTCACTCCTCATCAGTTTACTTCCCCCCTTTCTTTCTGACTCCCATCCTTCATTTTTCGGTCTCTCCATCCTCTGTTGTCTGATTTGGAAGACAAGCAGGCAGATAAAGGCCGAAGTCTTTATCTGAAGGCATTAAATATCATAGTTTTTACAGTGACTCCCACTGTTTGGCTTTGTGTGTATATCATGCATTATTGCTGCGTGGAGAAAGTTCCTTTATGGTCATGCTGGGGGAATTTGTATCAGGACCGACATTCATATGCCAAACAGACTTCAATGCATCAATTCTTTCAAGAATATCCAAGCATTATGTAGCCACATATTCAGATTTGCAGATATATGTGCGGTGGGGGGACGAGCCTCATGAAGTAGACAAAGCAAACAGAATGGTAATAAGGTGCAGTGGCATGAATAGAAAAATGTTGATAAGGGTATATTGTAGCTTTTTTAATAGACATTTTATTTTACTTCTTCATTTGAAGATGTATTTTAATGATCATATTGGACACTATCGCTCCCTTAACAAAATAACATTAACTATTGATGGGTTATATGCAGAATTGCAGAATATGCAAAACACACTTTTACTCCCCAGTCTGCCTTCTGCATTTTTTTTTATTATTAATTTAAAACTATATTAAAATGTTATATTAGCAGGTGGGGGTGGTGCCTCATAGCAAGAAGGTTTTGACCTTTCTGTTTGGAGTTTGCATGTTCTCCCCATTGTCTGCGTTGGTTCCCAGATGACATGTGCACTGCTGTGACCTATGTAATATAGATGAACTAGTTAATTAGACTAATAATCTATACGCCGACCTTCCGTCCAGCAACCCTGCAAAAGATAAAAGGTTATAGAAGATGGATGGATGGATTTTTCTGAATGTTTTTGGACAAATGAAACATAACTAAAAAGGACACTTTATGCACACAGGTATATTTACATGCATTCAGAGATTTTTCCTCAATTAATGCCACAAAATTTTTCCACAGCCTTTAGCAGTTTCATGTGAGGTCCGGATTCCTTTTGCTCTACCTCTGGATTGTGTTTTCCCTCTACCTTACAGCCTCGTTGCCATTTCAATAAGTAAACCAACCAACCTAGAAATCTCCTCTACAGACCTCAACGCTGTGAATCAGTTTGAACTGAAGTACTCCCATCTTTTCAGATTGTCCCTCTGGGAGGTTACACCTATACACGGTCAATGCCGCAGTCTGTTTCTGCTGTTTATTTCTACAGCCATTAGTGCTTTAAGTCCAGCCTTGTGTAGTTACTCCTAGAGGGACACTTTAAGCTTTTATACATGCTTCATAAGCTCCGTTCTCTATGAGGATATTCCACTACAGTTACCACATTCAGTGTCGGAGAATTGAAATGATAGACTTGAATAAACTGCTGGGTGGGGAGTTGTACACCGGAGTTCATGAGCAAGGCACAGCTCCCAGATTTTAATGTGTTTAAGCGTCTGTCCCCACCTAACTAACTGCTCCCAGAGGCCAAGCCTGTAAATATGAATATGTTCCTGTCGTCAGTTTGGCTGATTAAATAACCTGTTCTAATAAAATTACCGAGTGATGTTGAAGTGCCCACAACACATGCTTCCCTTGTATTTGTCTTAGGCTGTTAGTGCACTGTGTTTCAGTCCTCCAGGAGCAGTTTTAGGTACCAGTTCTCAGGCTCTATTCCCACTGCAGCTCGTTAGCTGAGCTGCCTGGTCTACAACTCTGCCGGACTATGACAGATGCACACATTCGCTTCCACTGCTCAGGCGCTTTTGGGCTTGGCGCAGTGCAGGCATTCAACTTAAAGAGCAGTCTACATACAGTGTAAGCCTGTAAGAACCTAATGGTTTAAATTGAGACTGGCAGAGAAAGGGATTATAATAGTGAATATAGGCCTATTATACTTTATCCCTTTGCTCTTACTCATAATTTCTATAGCACCGCTCAGGGCTGCTGTTTAGGAGTCTGGAGCCTTTTTAAACCTCCTGATTGTATCTTTACTTGTAATATTAGGTCAGACTTCGCCCTCCAGATTTCTGTGTCCTGACCCTCATCCTCTCCTTCTCCCAAACCCTCCTGCTGGTTTTAAAACTGCCATAAAAAGTTCTCAGAAACAGTCGCCTGTTTCAGCTCGGGCTCCGTTTCTTTACATTACACGTTTCCTACCAGGCAGTATGGAATATTTAGAGGGGAACATTTTAATTGTCATTCAAGTATTTTTATATACTAGGGTTACGTATTGCAGTGGATTTTTTTAAATGGCGATATTTATTGGTGTATCGCGATACGTATTGCAATATATTGCGAAATTTATGTTTTGACATTACATGCATGCAAATGGAGGAAATGCATCGTGCATTTACTATTTACCTTATTTTTTTTTATATCATGCTTTATGATTAACTTAACAGAAGTTTCTACAAATGTGTGCAAAAAGCAGTTAACATTTCTGAGTCTTACAATTGAATCAAAAGGGAAGAATAGAGAAGTAGGTGAATAAATAGATAAATGAATGAACATTAAACAAACATTAACATGAAAAATAAACAGAGGAAGGAGAAAAACAAACAAATAAACTGAAATAAACACAAAAAAGAAAGGAAGTTTCTTAAGAATTTAATATAATAGGGTTCATTGATGCGGTATTATTCAAAAATAAACTATGATAAATAAATAATAATAGCGACAATAGCTGTTGTATGAGAGGAGATTTAAAGCTCAGATTCAGCATAAGCTATAAAGGGATGCCACATTTTCTCCATCTAATTTCAAGTACTTAGTAGAGCAACAAAGAATTAATCTAAGTTTCATGTGCTGTAAGACATTTCTTAACCATAAAATATAAGTTTCCCCACACTCCTATTATAAACCAATGTTGGTTAAGATTGGATGAAGTTAATAAAGCATAAAACACACTTTATACACGGTGACATGGCAACACTAATTACACCCACAACTAAAAAGCTCTTCCTTGGTCCATTGACTGAATATCATTCATCATTTCATTCAGAGTAAAACAGATTATCTGCATTGATATAAATATAAGCGCCCCATTAAATGTCTCTGTTACATTTATGGTCCAACTCTCTCGTTCTTTTCGGCTCTAAAAATTCCCTGTTTCATGACAGCCACAGGAGTAAGTAACTATTATTTGCGCCGCACTTGGTACAATAGTTTTTGGAAGTGGGTCAGTGGGCCTCCCTGTAAGCAATCCTGGGCTTTTTTTTTTTTTTTTTAGAGACGTAGGACCGGAGCTCATGATTCATTGAACATAATTTCCCCTCAACCAGTCAAAACAAGATGAAGTTAACTGTTTAAAATGCACAGCCACGAAGTGGACAGAGACAGTTTTCTGATAAAACACAGACCC
Source organism: Chaunax sp. Z400 (assembly GCA_037577475.1). NCBI lineage: Eukaryota > Metazoa > Chordata > Actinopteri > Lophiiformes > Chaunacidae > Chaunax > Chaunax sp. Z400. The sequence goes on from CM075204.1 coordinate 16,745,840, forward strand.
TCTGACCTCTGAATCATCTATAAAAGGAAAGCTGTAACTTTATAAGATGTGTGTCGGCACCAGGCAGCTGATATATCTTCACTCTCTCTCTCTCTCTCTCTCTCGTTCTCCACCTCTCTGCCCGTTTGCCGTTTGCTCTCGCTCTCAGTTCGTCTCTTTGTCTTTCCCTCTGCTGAGTTATGGTTTCTTTAGAAAACATTAGCATTCCTGTGCAAAGAGGTTCAAGCCCTGCAATATGTGTCAAGGGGTCAGTGCACACACACACACACACACACACACACACACACACACACACACACACACACATCATACCCTCATCCTCATTCTCAGGCTGATAACCCATATGTACATGTGCGTGTTTTGTGCACAAGTGCGAATGTGTGTCTCCAGGCCCCTGATAAGGCAGATAATGATCCCTCACGATAATGGAGCTTTAATGGCTGCAGTAAAATCATCTTCAACAAATCCTCTCTCTCTCTCTCTCTCTCTCTCTCTCTCTCTCTCTCTCTCTCTCTCTCTCTCTCTCTCTCTCTCTCTCTCTCTGTCACACGCACACACACACAAATTTCATCCCTTACCTCCGTCTATCACTCTCTGAACCATTACTTGAGCTTGCAACATACATGTTAGCCTCTCGCTGTGGGCTGACACACACACACACACACACACACACACACACACACACAGACACACACACACACATTCACTGCACAGCAATTACACTAATGCATCTCGTAAACACACTGGCACAAACACTAACAGAAGCCATGAATCTGGCAACACTAACGTACATAATGTCATCTGACCTCACGCTGTGATTATGATCCACGAGAGCCTATAAATGCTGCATCCAAACGTACACGTCATAACTGGTGACTGTATCGTGCATCGTTATTTATATTTAATGTCTTCGGCCTGTAATTGAGCTATAGAGAGAATGTAAAAAAAAAAAAAAAAGAGGAGTATTTTCTAATTACACTTCTGTGCCAGCGACATTATGTTTTCAGGTTGTCCATCTGTCCGTTTAATTCTTGTGAATATGGATTCTCAGGAAAGTGTCTTCAAATTTGGCACAAAAATCTCCACAAAGGACTCGAGGACGATCTGATTAGAATTTAGTGTTCAAAGGTCAAAGTCATCTCAAAACACATTTTTGGCCTCAACCCAATAATTCATATGCTAATTATGACAATATTTCACAAACGTCTAATGGAATAAAATGATGATAATGATCTCCAGAAGCTCTAATGACATCATAACTGTCATCAAAAACACTCCTCTGGCCATTATTCAACACGATAACTCAGGAACAGGAGGGATGATCGTGACCATCTTTCACGTTTGGTCAGACGGTGGAATTGTTGGCATTAATCTCGGTTGCCCACCGGTAGATCCTCTGTGCTGCCGCGATGAAGATGTGTGTGAATCAACCACCTTATAGAAATTGTTCCATTAAAATACAATAAGATCAATACACAATTAGATTTATCCCAGGAAGGACAGACAATAGATTTTGCATGTCCAGAACAGTCACACATGTTCATTGGTTTGTGCTGATATTCAACTGATAGCTGCACCGTATGATGAAGTGTTATATAATTATTTTGAAAGTCATTAGGTGATGATTGATTGATTTTTGTATTAAATCCGATGAGGTGAATCCAGATAAACGCCATCATCCCTTATTGATTCCCATATGAAAGCTTTCCACAGACAGTGCTGCCACTTAATATCATTGCAATCCTCCTCTCTTTCTCTTTATTCATTCACGCCGGTGTCGGCGCTCTTTTTTTTAACCCGTTTAATCTTGATTTTTAAAGAGCTTCTCGGTCGTCTTTCTCTGCTGTAGGTCAAGGCTGACGACTGCAGACACATACTAAACCATTTATCTCTAAGTCATCTCACAGCCTTATCTTTACTGCTCTGTTTTTCTGGAGGATTGCAACTAAAATGCAAAGCCATTAAGTTGAATTACCTGCAAACACACATAAAGTCACATGGAGGAAATATGTCAATATGTGGATATGATTCACATAAACTGGGGAACTTTTATTGCATATAATAATACCTTTTTTGTAATAATCTCTTCAAAATTGCCATGTTGATATTACTAATTTGCAGCAGATCCATGATATCTTCATTTTCCTGGGCTTCCAAAACAGCCCACATTTCCCAAAATGCAACTTGAGGTGTACCTGCATCGCCGAGAATGTGCTTAGAGTTGTGTCACTTTTTAGCAAGGGTCAGTGATGAAGGTGAGAATTTTAAGATGTCTTTAGACACTGATGATAAGGTTTGATTGCTAAATGATTAGTCTGGATGTTCTGAATATGTTATACTAAAGGTAATAATACTGTTTGTTTGTCGATATTTAAAATGAGTTAAGACGTTAATAACAAAATGCAGCTTGATATCACCTCTCATTATTAGCCTTTAAACACAGGTACAGCAAAGTGAAAACAGTAACCTAAACTCACTTTATATTAGGAACTAAATGGTTACGGTAAATAACAGAATGATGATAGACTGCATCTATTTGCGATTTATTGGGCAGTTTTCATTAATCATTATTACTTACTGCAGTTTCACACATGAATAAAGCCACTGTAATAAAAAAATGCCACTGAGGTTTTCTGGCTTCGAGATGAGAAGAAGAGGGAAGAGGTTAAGATTTAACGAGAAAATATTTTGCCAATATCTGACCCAGTCCTCACACACACACTCCAAAGTAAATGTGGGCTTGTGTTACATGACTGTTTAAGCGGTTCTCTTATTGATACAGATGTATTGGTCATTAAGTCAGTTATGTTTGACGTCTCAGCTCGGCTGCAGCCAAAGAAAATAACATCAGCGCTCTCTCACTGAAATGTTCCACTCCGTATGGGCAGAAAGAACTACATTGTGGTGTTTTCAGATTTCCGATATTTGCGAGTGTGTCTCACCTTCAACATGCTCGACTGGCATCTATTTTAAAACTCTATTGTCTTTATTTATGCCCCTTCCTCACCTGGCTTCTATTTTCAACTTGAAGCAACTACAAAGCAATGTCGAATTTACAAGAATAGTTTTTGGAAATAAACTCATTTTTGCTTTCTTGCTGGGAGTTGCATGAGAAGAGCGATACCTCTAGCTAGTTGCTAGTTAGCTTATCTTAACACAAATCCGGATATGGGGCAAAAAGTGAAAAGGCAATGCTTAACCAGTATGTCTTGTTAGTATAATGTGCACAAAAGCTGAAATGTGGAAGAAAAAATCTGATGTTTTATGTTGAGTTATGTGTTAAATTAAATGATATGTAGCATTTCAATCAGGAGAGACAAGAGTGAGGTAAAGATTAGTGTTTCCTCCAGCAGATTATATGATAATTAGTCTGTCAGAAAGTCGTCAACGCTTCAGAGAGATTGTGATCGAAGGGCATCTGCCCAGAGCAGCAGCAAGATAGATCCCTCCCATGGAATCCAGATACTGGTGGTGGTGGTGGCTGATGACTCTGCTGAATCTGCAAAGACTGGGCACTGATGGGGAGGCAGAGGACACACATAACTGCAGCAAGAATGAACTCGAGGTGTCGAGAGTTTTAGTGTGTTTGTACTCTTAAGCGTGTTTCCCAAAATGTCAAACTTTCCTTTAAATGTCATATCGCTATAATCTGTGTCTTTCTCTCTCTCTCTCTCTCTTAGTTGGAGGCGGAGTTAGCACTGTGTGAGAGCGAGGGGGCGGAGCTCCAGGAGTATGCCAATCAGGTCCTGCAGCAGATCGCCGACAGATGCCCCGACATTTTGGAACAAGTCGTCAACGCTCTGGAGGAAAGTTGCTGACGCTCTAATGCACACACACACACACACACACACACACACTTAATGAAACATAAACACGCTAATGCTCATCATGAATTAGCATGCAGAGTCAGAAAGCTAGCAAACATCTAACAGGAACATCAGAAGTCTCCAGGAAGGCCCCTGATACGCAAATAAAATCATAGACTTTCTCTTCTACCTTCTCTCATTTCATTTCCCAGACAGATAAGGGGATAATAAAAAAAAAAGACAAATATTCTTCCTCTATCTTCAGTCGCTATAATTTTGAACTACCTGAGGGAAGCTTTGTTCCGTTCCATCTCAAAGTGCGTCGTTGGCATGCAAGTTATGTGGAAATAGTTGATGTTTGTTGAGATGTTAGCGTCTATTTTCCTCAGAAACACAAGGAGCCTTCTGGGACACTTTGCAGCAGCCGTCTTGTGTCCTTCCAGGCGATCAGCTGCTGGATTTGCAACTTCATTTATTTCAAGGAGGTAAAAAAAAAAAAAAAAGATTTTCAAACTTCATATAAAAAAGTGTCAGAATGAGTTGAGGGTACCAGGTTGTTTCTGATGCCAGACTTACACGCTGTTACCACATTGTTATTTGATTGCTTCAGATACAAGAGTGTGTTTATTTCAGCTGCCTTTGGTTCTTTACATCATTTGCTGCTATCTTTTTAACTCTTATTTTCTTTATCGTTCATTTCATGTTTCTTTTCTCCTTATATCTGATGAAACGTCCCAAACTTGTATAGAGAGGTGCAACATGACTCTTTCATCTGTTCTTTTTGTGATCGGTGAAAGGCGCAAATTACAATAAATCTCGCAATAGTCCCTTTATAAAAGCACACCAGTGTAGATGTTTTGTGTTTCTTGGTTCAGTTTTAGTGTCCGTGCTCCCTCACTTTCCCTTTTGTGACAATCTCTTTAGACTGTTTCCCTTCTTGAAACATTTTTCGTTTCTCTTTTTTCCTTGGGAGGGATGGGATATAAAATATTTGCTCTATATTTTTTGCTTTTGGTAATATATATATATATATAAAACACAAGTCTTGTTTAATTGAAAATATTGTCATGCATTGGTTGGTATGTCGCATAATGTGTCAAAATCTTTTTTGTGATTTGCAAGTAACCGCAGATTTGTTCCATAAGCAGGAGACTGTTATGGGAAATTGCACCTACATGAGGTTCTGTGTCCACCAGGAACATTTTCTCACATTCAATGTCTTGCTCCTGTTGTTTAGAGTGGAAATGACACCCTGATGCATGTTTCCCTCAGAGCTGGCAGCCGTGGCATGACTTGAACGCTTACAGCGCCGAGCGCTAGAAGTTCAAATGGTTTCAACTTCAATCAAAAACTCCTCTATGGCTTTCTTTTTTAGCCATGAGTGGCGTGGCCCACATGCAGCTGTTTAGCACTGCTCCCTGAAAAGAAATACCAGGTGGACACAAAACCGAAAGATCGGATTTACACTGAACACTCGTTTCTGATTTTACACCATGATGAGGCTTTCTGAGCAGGCCAGAAAAAGGCTTCATTTTTGGCTCATTTTTGGTGTAAATGAAGCGTTTCATTCCAAAACATGTCTGTTTTTGGGTTGAGGGTCCTTAAATGTTACCAGCTTGAAACAGGGAAAAGTAATGATCCTGTGCCGTGTGACGTTCTTGTTTTGGATTGAAACTCCATCAGATATGAGCTCATGTTGAAAATCCAGTATTTTGTTTTCTGTTTTATACTGATAATGTTTTGTCCTTGGAAATGGTGACGACTGAGACTCACCATGACTCTGCTATGGATTAAAAATTGGAATGAGAGAATGTAATAAAATATGGATTTATGATTCTGTCTATTATTTCGTCCACGTCAGTAAATCAGATATTTGTCTGGGAGAGATGTGGAGCAATGACGACCTGTGACGCCTCATTACAGGCGGTACAGGTGGACCTAATGGTGATTTTTCTTCTCCTGTTGTTTCTTCTAAAGGGTTTTTTATAGACCTGAGGTGGTGAAAGTGTCCAGGGTTTCACAAGAAGAAAGAAAACATGGGGGAAACCATTAAAAATAAACATTATTGAGGCCAGCAGTGATTTTATTTAATATTTCTGTAGCTGACTGAGTACACATGATAGAGTTCTTTGTGTACTTTCCTTACTTTTCTGACCTCTTCTTCCCCTCCTTTCCTTCACTCTCTCTATCTCCCCCTCACATGCAGACTAAACTGTGCTCCTTATCTTGTCACTAGCAGTTTATTTTCCTATCCACCCTCAATAATGACATTATTCCATACCACGGGCCTCATCCTGTTTCAATCTGACCACACACACACAGTCCAGCCATCACTGCTGTCTTAAATATCCAACAATTTTATACTTCACCTGCTGTGTTGAAGGAATTATATATTTTCTTTTATCTCCGTGGTTACAAATTGAACTTAGGCTCATTCTGTGAGTGGGATTTGATTCAGATGAGGGTTTCTGGGGCAGAACTCCAAAACCATTCAATAATTTTATGTACACATCTCAAGTTTGGGAATTTTAAGCATTTTATATATATTTTTTAAAATTTTGAAATGTAAACTTTTTCTCAGATATGCATTTGACAAGAATTGCAATTAACAGGGACAATTTAAACAACTTCTTTCTTCAATGAAATGCACCTGTGGCGGGGGATCCTGAGTATTTCATGCTTTTTTTTAACTGCTTCTTATACTTTGGGGTCGTTTAATCGACAACAATTCATCATATTCTACAAGAACATATTATCTTTTTAGTGCCGTTGTCCTGTGAAAATCATCAATCTCCAAAAAGTCAACTTTTCATCAGCTCAAAAGAAAAAAAAGAGGTTCTCTTATTGATACCAAGTGTGCAGAAAGTGCCTGACACACACACACACACACTGATCCAAGAGGGTATTTAAAAAAGAAATTTTTCTTAACCCATCAATCTCCAAATTTGGAAATACATGTTTTTCACTGGACATGATGAGCATGAAAAATTATGATCTGAAAGTAATACCCTAGTAAATATACCAGTAAACAGCATATTTGCATCTGATATATCAAGTAGAAGTATGGAAATACTCAGGCAACAAGTACTATAGATATACTTAGTTACATCCCACCAGTGCTCCATAAAGGTGGGCCTTTGCACATGTCTGTGTTATAAACTGATTTTTTTTCTCATCTGCATCAAATTAACACACAGGAACACATGAAAGAGTGCAGAAAGTGCCTGACACACACACACACACTTCAGTAATGTTTGCATGTTGCATACGGCTGCAGCTCGGCATTGTTACTCATTCAACTAGAAAATCTGGTTTAACAGACCCACCAAGCTCGACTGACCTTGAACCTGGACCTGGACCTGACCCTCGACCTCCCCTGTGAAGAATTCTCCAAACATCATCAGTTTATTACGGCCGCTCGTGTTTTTTTTCACACAATAAAACACATCGGACACACCGAGCAGCAACTCCTCGACTGTCTGTAAATGCAGCACATGTGCTGGTGTTTACCTTCACATATGGCAACGCTTTGTCCATGTGTCAGTAACTGGGTCTGTGCAGATCGCATCGGTTCTGCTTTCTCCATCTACTGTCCTAATAAAAGCCAGTGGAGGGAGACAGAAGGGATGGATAGAGCCACATAGAGGAGAGGAGGAAGAGATATGCATGTATGACTCTCTGATTTATGTGATGAGGAAAGACAGCGAGGGAGGGAGCAGTAGAAAAGTGGAGGCACAACCCACTGAGTGCCCTTCATGTCTCCGCTGTAGCTCATGTAGCTCCAAATGTCTTTAAGCTGTTTCACAACCGTAAGTATTTAAACTATTACATGCTGAAATACCAAAAATATGTGGACACATGCACACTATCTGTGATTTATTTTCGCAAACCACGTCTAGGATGTTCAGATTTTCCAAACATTTACCTTTTATTAAACCCTAGACGTTTAGAGAGCTTGACATGTGACAAAGAAAAATGTGGGATGAGAACAAATTGTGGCTTGAAACTCAAATCAAACCTGAATCTTTTGCTTCCACTGGATTCAAACTGGACTCTTGCTGCAGGCTGGAAAGCAAATGCATGACCCAATTTCACTACTACTACAATTACATGTTCAAAACCCGCTAATGCTAAGCAGACATCGAGTCCGTTGCACAGGAAAAGTTACAAAAGAAAGTATGTTTAAAGTGTAAGTGAAAAGGCAATGCACTGAATCTTAAGACAGGAACGTCTGAACCTCCTCAATAAAGCAGCTTCGATTTTTTTTATAAAAAGATGAAGTTACAGTCGATAAAGAAGCTTGGCTGTTTGAGTGTGGCGGCCATTGATTAGTGTTGTGCAGGATACTCCATGTGTGCTGGGCATTGACCAATCAGTGGTCTGTAACATTTCACGTGACCTTTTAGTACCTGCTCTGCTCCCTTGGAACCGCAATGGAGGAGGTACTAAAAAAGTAGTACCAGGTACCAGGTATTTTTTACCTAATGGAAACACACACAAAAAAGTGAGTCGAGTCGAGTCGAGCCAGTACTATGCAGTGGAAATGGGGCTTTTGACGCTGGAGAAACATGCAAAACAAAGCCTGAAGACTTGTCACTTGGTCGCACATCAATGTGGGATTTGTTTGCAAAATTAAAGCAAAGAGGGCATCAATGGATCTCAATAGTCTGGATGTATGTGGAAAAGGTTTGTGCAACTATTATTTCATCACAACTTGGAGAGGCTTGTTCGCGTTCTGCGGCGTTGATGTTTGCAGCCATGAGGAGACGTGATGACTCACTGCCATACAGGACAGCTTCATGAAGCTGAGAATGTTGCCTTGACCTACAATGAGCTTCTTGACAAATGTGACGGGCCTTTGAGGATTTGTTGATCGCAGATGCTCGACCGCATTTGAGAGCCTGGATTACAGATGTTTCTGTGAATCCATTAGCTTGTCTTTTCTCCAGCTTTTGGCAGTCTGTTAAAAGATATCTTCGACTTCTTGTTGAATTTATTTGAACAGCCGTTCGCACCACGTCTCATCTTTGGTTTTTGTTTTCGCGCCGAGCGGTAACGCTGCCAATCGCTACACTTTTTCATTAGTGGATGTAAACGCAGTGACGACTTCTTCTTCTTTGCATGTTTAACATGATACATGTTTCACCATTATTACAATAAATACGTTCAAACACCAAACAATAGTAGCTACAAAAACAGTATACAATGAAAGTTCGTACAGGCTACAAGACTAACTGTTTCCTGTTTGTGTGTGTGGAATTGGGTCATTTGTGTTAGTTTTATCCTGCTGTGTGCACCAGATGGGGAAGACTGAAGACTTCACAGCTCAAAGTGTTCTTTTTTTCCTCACCATAATTACTTGATAGCTTTTTAAAGCTCGTAACTTTACAAACTGGGAATGAAGAACTGTTGATCAATCAGTTAGAATTCTTTGGAGACAATACTGATGATCATTTAAGTCGTGTTTCATGCAAAAAACATTTCGTGGTAACAGATTCGCTGCTTTTTGCTGTTGGAATTTTACCCAACAAACACTGTGAAGGTGGCACTTTGGGTAATTGTGACGACATTTCTCAATCATTTCTGAATTTTTACAAACCAAACAATCAATTTTTTTAATGGAGAAAATACTCAGCAGATGAATCCATACAGCGCAACCAACTGCAACTGTGAAATCCTACTTTTACATTAATGCATGAGTAAAAATCTAACATTTTTCTGCATTTAGTACTTTTGTTTTTAATACTTAAGTAAATACTTTTTTGTTAAGGAGTAATTTCATTCAGGACTTCCACATATATTTGAACAGAGTATTTTTATCTAAAAGATCTGAACAGTTCAACACTGTTATTACTATGTATATTGTTGTATTTTGGAATTGCAATCATCTTTGTATGTTTTCCCTTATTTGATTTGTTTCTCTCGCTGACGTACCACACCTCTCTGAGCACAGATTAAGTATTGATAAGATCTGTCCGATATCGGCGGTTCACAACTCAAAATACACAGATGTCCTTGAGATAACGTTGGAACATGTGTGCGGTAGTAAAACGTCTCTGCTTACAGTCTTTCCATAGGAGGACTGGGACACTTGAAAGACTGGGAGGAGGAATAAAAATGGAGCGACTGCAGAGGAAGTGGGGAAGGCCTGCGCTGCCTTTGGGTAGATGTGGTTTCAATCATCACACATCACATCACACATGACTGAAAAGAAAAAGAAGGAGAGGGTGATGGAGAGACAGAGAAAACAGAGAGAGGAGAGGAGAGGAGAGGAGAGGAGAGGGCTCCGACCAAAACAAACAGCAGCTCTACTTAAAGTCGGTCTAAATTACATGTTTCCCAGTTTAATAATTAATGATTCCAGTTGTGGTTTGAAAGCAGAAACTTGTTGCTTGTTTGTTTTGGGTGTTTACTTCTTGCATACAAATTCAAATGAATAACTGGAAGTGGGATGCGTGGAGGAGCGGGGGGGAGGAGGGAGGAGGAGATGGAGGGAAGGAGGCAGCGAGCGGTAGGAAAAACTTTAGAGAGGAAATAAAAACAATGTGAGAGGAGTGGAGCTGCTAAAATAAGCTGTTAGCCACCGGCAGGCCCAACATCCACCAGCGCTGAAGACGTTTTCTTTATCTGCTTTCGCTCCTCCGTCCGTCCGTCCGCCTGACTTTTATTGCGTTCAGAGAAAAGTTCCCTGCCGTGCCAAGCGACAGCGATAGATAAGATTGGGGTTCATATTTGGGCCTCTTCTCTCTACACAACCAGGTTCCACAGTCATGACTCCTTTTAAAGCAAAGGATCTCCAGATGGAGGTGTGGATACAAATCCTACTCCTGATTGAGATTCTGCCTGCAGGTTTCCTCCATACTGACTGATAAAATAGATGAAGAGCAAGTTTCTCCTTTAATATCTATTTGCAATCTAAACAATAGCTATAAATATGATTATTATCTATAAAAGAAAACGTCCAATCCTCTGTGCAGGTGGTACGTATTCAGCCGGTTGCCAGTTAGCAGATTTCTGGCAAAGAAACGCTCCTTTCTGGTCTTTTGGGAGCAAAAGGAAGCATCAAGGTTGGTTCAGGCCTACAGAGTTGGAACCATTTCGGTTCTGCCGCCAATGTTGGAAGATGACGTCACATGACAAGAGGACAAGAGACTAGAAAACCAGGTTTTGTCAACACCAAGTATTTTCAGGTGTCAGGATGGCCGAGTGGTCTAAGGCGCCAGACTCAAGGACAGACTCCTTCCAGAGTAAAAGGGACTTCTGGTCTCCCGATGGAGGCGTGGGTTCAAATCCCACTCCTGACATTACTTTTATCCTACAGACTTAAGGGAAGTCTCGAAAACACATGATGGATAAAAATATCAAACAAGTTGCACTGACAAACTTTCTTTTACCTATTTTTAAACTATTCAGGTATAAAAGTCAACATTTTTATCGATTACAAGGATTCCCTGTATAGTTATTCAATATGTTTGAATCTTTTGTGCGTGTTTGAGATTCGGTAGAAGATAATCTGTGGATGAAACCTGATATAAAAATTAGTCACTTTAAAACTCCAGCAGTGTCAGCCTGGCTTAAATGCCCTTGTCTCTGTATGTCAGGATGGCCGAGTGGTCTAAGGCGCCAGACTCAAGGATTCAGTCCCTCTCAGGAAAGAGCATTCTGGTCTCCAGATGGAGGCGTGGGTTCAAATCCCACTCCTGACAGTAGTTTTACCTGCAGGTATCATCCATGGACATGATCCTACAGACTTGAGCAAAGTCATGAAGACACATCATTTAAATTAGAGGTATTGGTTTAAGTCTTCCACCAGATTATCTGGTAGATATTTAGTCTATCCATCCTTAGTCCTCCTGATCTGCTCTCTTTTCGTCTGTCCATCAGATTTCTCAAAACCTAAGACAACAAATGGATTTTGATTAAATCTTGTGTAAGTGCAGTACTGTACCTTTGTGTTCTCAGTTGTCAGGATGGCCGAGCGGTCTAAGGCGCCAGACTCAAGGAAAGACTCCTTCCAGAGCAAAGGGACTTCTGGTCTCCACATGGAGGCGTGGGTTCAAATCCCACTCCTGACAGAGCTTTTACCAGCAGGTTCCATCCATGAATATATCTCACAGATATATTCTGTGAACATATATTACATATAAACAGTTCGGTCTGGATGTTCAGCCCAGATTATCTGGAGGATGTGAGACGTTTGCAGACCCAGTCTTACATCCTCCTGATTTGCTCTGACACAACCTGAGCCACTCTGATTGTTTCTCAAACATGTTTGAGATTTGGGAGATGATCTGTGGAGATTCTGTTATGTGTGTGATGATTTAAAAATGAGTTAGGACTTTATAACTCCCGCAGTGTGAGCCTGGCTTAAGTGTGAATGACCTCCACCAACAAGACATGGAGGGTCTGTCCATGCAATTTCTCAAAAAGAGAAATAATCTATATAATAGGCTAATAATAAATTATTTTTCTATATTTATTTTCTTTTTGTTTGTTTCCTTTTTTTGTCTGTTTGTTTTCATGTTAAAAAAAAGTTTTTTTTTGTAAATTGGACATGTTTATGTTTATGATATGCGAAGTTCAAACAATGATGCAATACTCCAATAATGTAATTAAACTAATTCATTAAAAAAAACGAAGTGTGTCGGCGTGGAACTCGGGCCAAGGAAGACTTGATTAAACCTGGAGGCGTGACTCCGTGTGTCAGGATGGCCGAGCGGTCTAAGGCGCCAGACTCAAGGACTGACTCCTTCCAGAGTGAAAGGGAATTCTGGTCTCCACATGGAGGCGTGGGTTCAAATCCCACTCCTGACAAGAGTTTTACCTGTTTACCCAGGTGTTTGACTGTCCCCGCCATACCTTGAAAAGCTGTTTACGTTTTTAGATTCGGATTAAATTTAGCGTAGTGGTGGATCTCGGGCCAAGGAAGACGTGGATCCGATTTCCTCTTTATTTAACAAAGTGACAACGGCTTTGTCAGAGGCATGCGCTCTCTGAGTGGCTTCTTATTATCAGATTGGATCAGCAATAAAATTTGAAATCTTTTTATTTGACTTAATAGTTCTTATTACGCATCATTCGGGCGCAAAAATCCAAACATTTCTGCACAATTATGCTTAGAAAGCCATGTTTTGTCAGCCTATGAGCGACTTTTCCACCGTCAGGATGGCCGAGCGGTCTAAGGCGCCAGACTCAAGGGTTTATTCCTTCTCTCAGGAAAGAGACTTCTGGTCTCCAGATGGAGGCGTGGGTTCAAATCCCACTCCTGACAGATCTTTTACCCCCACGAATCATCCTTGTCGTCTCGTAAATACTCTACATTTCTTTCCCTCTTGAACAACTCTCTTTCTCTCCCCCCCCCCCTCTCTCTCTCTCTCTCTCTCTGTTTCTCCCTCCTTCTCACACTCCGCCGGTGGGCAGGCGAGTACTTTCCAAATCAGAGCAGAGGAGAGTTGTCACACGACACAAAGACTGAAGCAGAGCAAACTTCTGGATGTCTTTTGTTTCGCTCCCTTTCTTTCTGTCTCAGTGGCTCCAAACTTCTCGCTGATGTTCCTCGACGCGTAAAAACTTTGGAGAGCGCCCTCCGTCCTCCCCTCCTCCTCCCATCCTCCTTCTCCCTGCGTGCGTAATTCGTTGGAGAGGGTTTGGAAACTTGTGATGGCCGTGAAGAAATCACACTTTAATTCTGACACCTGTTGCTGGTGACTCGTACACAACGAGGAGCGTGCGCCACCGATTCCTGACTTTATTGCTGCACTGCCGCACGACTTGTTGGAACTTTTTGTGTATAGTTGCAGGTCTACTGATCGCTGGAGGCTGCGTTCCACTTTTTATACACTTTTGTGACTCAGCAAGGACTTATGGTGAGGTTTTCCTCCGTGAATGTGATCAGGCGGTGAAAGGTGGTGTCCAAAAAGTGACGACTTGGAAGATTTTAATCACACGGTGAGCCTTGTGCTGCTGTGGGATCCTGCTGAAGGGGGTCCCCTTTGCATTAAAAAAAAACTCCGACCTGTCTTTAATCTCGAAGCCGGACTGAGAGTCACACTTTTCGGGCTTCAGCGCATCGTAAGGGTGGAGGAGAAACTCTTCTCGAGCTGAGAAAGTTCGAGCACAGCAAATCTGGTAAGAACTTTTTTTTTTTTTTATATCACTTCATAAAAGTTTGCAAACGTACAAGAAGTTCATTTCACCTCCGAACCCAGTTAAACAGTTACAACATGAATATAAAAATGTTATAGGCGTCTAGAATGGGGGGTTTAAGACGTGAGGTTTTATTTTAAACTTGAGATTTTAAAGTTGCATTTATGTGTTTTTAATGTTTTCATTCTTCTTCTTTTAAAAAAAAAAAACTCTGTCACGTTTGTCCTGGGGACGTTTAATAAGTTTGCACGAGTTACTTGAAAGAAACAGATTTGAACTTGGACACTTGATGCTGAGAGTTACTTGTGCGCCCTGAACAGGACACACTGAACACATCTGCAGTCAACGTGAAAAAGTTGGTTCAAACTTGGCCCGATGGCTTTTTGGACTTTGCTCCATTTGAACTTGTAGACATTTTGTCCCCACAATGTTTCCGTTGTCACAGTCTACTTACAGAATTGGCTTATTTCATGACTTTGGCTCCCACATGACAGTGGTGAAATACAGTGTGTGTGTGTGTGTGTGTGTGTGTGTGTGTGTGTGTGAGGGAGAGAGAGAGAGAGAGAGATCTGCCAACCCCATCGGCCTAACTGAAGGCAGCCCTCTCGCTTTGCGGTGGAGACCAGGACTATTTTGGTCCAAATGTTGCACAAATGTTTCTCTCAGTACAGAGAAGTCGCTCTGCTGCATCTGCGCCAGACGCTGTATGGCATCTAGAGTCTGACTGAAACTTGCGGACACATGCTCACTTTATTTTTATTAACTTTTATAAAGACAAAATGGACTTTGTGCAGGAGGAGGACAACAGACCGTGGGCGCATAGTTTATTGGCCTATATAAGCATTTTACGAATGTATTTGTGTTCAGTCGGTCTTATGCAATCAAACAAGATGTCTTGGGCAGGGAATATGCATGAAAGTCCTCAACTGTGGATGATATTTTGTCCTTTGTTGATGCTAAAGTTGTGAAGATATTTGCAAAGACACACAAAAACCATATCAGATGTAATGATTTAAAACGTTCTCTTGAAGAAACAGAGATTCAGCATCCGTGTTGTGTTTAATTACAGGCGTATGCACGTTTTTTTCTGCTCTTTACAAGAGTTTTTTTAATGACTCAAGGCTCTGTGAATACCTGCATGAAAATGTATGCAATTATAGTTAAAGTACTGAAGCAGGTAAGCGTGAAACACACAGGATTCTCCCACAAAGGGTGCATTTAGTTGAAGAAATACAGTTAAAAAGAGGTTATTTAAGTTGTCCCTAATTGGAATTCTTGTTAAATGCATATCTGAGGGAAAAAAATATTTTTAGAATTTAAGATAAATGAATAAAATGCTTAACCAGAATGTAGACAAAACTTAAAAATCAGATTGTGTCATCATAAAAAACCTGAAACGTGGGTATTTTTTTTTTTTACCTCCACCAAGGATTACTCCAAAAATTATAAACAGATTTTGATGAGATTTTTTGTACAGGAAGTTCCAATCCGTTAGATTTTGGTGGAGATCTGGATCTTTACAGGCCCGCACTGTTCAGAATTTGCTGCCTGCTCAAGGTGTTCATCAGGGAGATGTGTGGGAGGAGCTGCACCTGCATTTCTCCTCCCAGGAGAGGGCGCCAGGCTCCTGTGGAGGTCAGCTCCATTACAAAGTTGTTTAGAAAAGGAGTATGTTCCACAGGGAGATTGAAGTGCGGCCACATCTTGCATTAAGAAGTGAACATCATAGGGGAAACTTCATGGGGAAACTGAGGTGCCAAATCTGGATCAAAATTTAATGTGGTCTTTGCATGACAAATTCCTCACCACCGCACAAAAAGCCTGCTTTTCAAAATAAACAAGCTTTGCAAAATATACAAATGCATAAATAAAAGAACATCACTGTTAGCACAGAAACCTGAGTTTTATGTGAAAGCATTAGATTTAATATGTGCTGTGTTTGCTAAGGGGCTGAGGTCATCTTAAGTGGTGATGTCTCCGGTTTGCTTTTACACTTTTCATGGTTTTAAAGTCTCCAGCCCACCTGAGCTGTGGAGCAGACAGACAGTCGGGGCTGATAAACCCCGCGACAAGAGGAAGTGTGTGTGTGTGTGTGTGTGTGGAGGGTAGATAGTGCTGTTAGATGTGTAGATAGAGGTGGTGAAAAGTATTGCTGTCAACAAGTTGGCCATTAGAGAGAGATAATCTCTCGTCCTCCTGCCTCTCTGTCTACCAAGCCAAACCCTGCTCTTTCTCTTTCCTCCCTCTCGCTGTTTCACTCGTTAAATTATTTTTCTCTCACTGCCATGTCAGATTTTCTCTCCTCCTTTCTGCCTTTTGTTCACTTTTCTGGGTCTCTCTTTACTTCCTGTCACCCCTGTTTCATGTACGGGTGCAGGTGCAGGTCAGAATTTCTATTTCTGTGTATGCATGTTGCCCAAACACCTTGGGACTTAAAACATTTTCACTTTCACATAACTAATCGGTTTTGAGGCTTGTATCATTCTGTCAAAGCCCATTATAAACTCAGTAGAGCTTTTTGCTCTTGGCTGCCGAAGTTGATCTATGAGAAGTTGTTATAAATGAAGAAATACACGGTTTTACCCTCAATAATGATATTTTTGTAAGAAGGAAGTAGCTTATTATACAGATCCATGCAGCAAAAACATATAAAAACAGTCTAACAATGAACCTGTGGGCCATCAAATATGTATTTTAAACATTTTCTCATTCTTATTTGTCTCATGTCTGTCTGTTTGCCCTCTTCCTGGTGAGAAAGACCTTCTCTTTAACCAAACACTGAAGTGCTGCTCGAGTGTTTTGTCCCTCTGGACTCGGTAATTAGGGACAAGGTGTATGAAGTGTGTGGGTGGGTGTGTGTGTGTGCATGTTTGCACACGAGATATTTGAGAAGATGGGATATCTGCAAGCGTCAATGGATCCTCAAGGTCGTTCGAGAGTGTATTGTTAAGTCTGAGTGTGTGTCCCTGATGTTCAGACACAACGGTTTTGGAAATAAGGGAATGCTGTCTAATTTAACAGCGTTCTCAAAGTCACCGTTAAGTACACAATTTAGAAAAAACAAGCATGAAACAGGCTAAAATGGGCATTAAGTGTGTGAGTTGTGTGTAAATGCATATGTGCATTTCAATAGTGGTGGTGGTGGTGGTGGGGGTGGGGTCTTTAACATTGGATGTGATAAATGAATGTGTATTTTAGCCCAATGGGAGCACTAATGACTAAATACACTCACAGACGGTGGCCCGTTTGAAGAGGATGGCCTCTCCAGTTGAAGAGCCAATATTTGAAATGCTGCTCCCCGATTGGTTGACTTGAATCCTGGGAATTTACTCCCAGGACAGTGTGCGACTAGTTTAACCCCTCCACCCCTGGTGTGTGTGTGTGTGTGTGTGTGTGTGTGTGTGTGTGTGTGTGTGTGTGTGTGTGTGTCTTTGTTTGCAGATTGATTAGTTCAAGTATATAAAATAAACACATTTCCTTGGGTTTGTTGGTCAGACAAAGAAAGGCATTTTGTAAACACCGCCCCTGGGAACTTTAAAAAAAAAATTAATTTTATTTTCATTTGAGGTGACACCTTCAAAGTTAACATTTACAGTGTTGTTACAGTCATATATGTTGGTACCCTGCTCACATTTGATTCTCTAAATGTTTGATCTTTTTGTGTAACATGTTGGCTGTCTTGAATGAACTGCAACACTCTCCTGATAGGGAAGCTCTTCTTAAGGTCCATCAGCAGGCAAACACTCACATGTCAAGGAGACTTTATGATTCTGAGTTGTATCCTTGATATAAAGAAAAATTTAGCGCCCAACGTGGGGCTCGAACCCACGACCCTGAGATTAAGAGTCTCATGCTCTACCGACTGAGCTAGCCGGGCTGTATGTCAGTGGTTAATGGGTCCGATCCCTCTCCTGCATAAGGATCTCTTATGTTATGTGACAGTGGCACACAGTGAGTTGGCATATTTCAGTTGTGCCAAAATATGATGCAAAGTCATCTAGGAAGTCGCTAAAAAAATGCTCACACCATAATGGGGCTAGAACCCACAAATCTACCATAGTCCAAAAGCATGCAATACAGTTGAATAGGTTGAATGCTTGTGTGTCTTTCTATGTATTGGCCCTATGTTGAACCGCTGATCTGTACAGGGTGGACCTCTCCTCTAGCCCAATGTCAGCTAGGATGGGTTCCAGCCCCTCCGCAACTCTACAGGGAGAAGCGGTTATAGACGATGAGTGGATGGAAAACTTCAGGTTCTTGACCTTCATAATATTCAGATGTTTGAGCCGCTTTAAAACTCCCTGTAATACAAGTTGACAACTTGAATCGGAGGCAGCAGCTTGCACTTAAGCTCTGTGTGTGTGTGTGTGTGCTTTAACAATGCAATGTGGCCATGCAGTAGTCATTATGGTCAAGTGCTGTGTGTGTGTGCATTTCTGCATATATGTGTGCACCCAAAATGTGACCCTGTGGTATTCGTTACAGTGGCTGTGCTTTCTGCTTCCTCAGCGCCTGCACATGTGTGTGTGTGTGTGTCTATGTGTATGTGTGTATGATTTAAGGCCTTTCTGGTGGTTCAGGGCGATTCAGTGATGTCATCGGGGTGGCAGGGTGGGGTGACATGGGGTTAGGCTTTGGCAGAGGTCCTGACACCAGCCGGCCTCAAAATGTGTCCGACCAGGAAGTATGTAGCTGTCCC
Source organism: Chaunax sp. Z400 (assembly GCA_037577475.1). NCBI lineage: Eukaryota > Metazoa > Chordata > Actinopteri > Lophiiformes > Chaunacidae > Chaunax > Chaunax sp. Z400. The sequence goes on from CM075204.1 coordinate 16,764,491, forward strand.
TGCTTGTGTGTCAGCATGTCAGCCTGTGTGAGTGTGTGCGTATGGTCAGTGGTAGCGGTCACCAGCTGTATGCTAGCAGTGTCCTACACTAATAGTTTAAGTGATTTATTGGACGCTTTATAGAAACTAACACTGTTTTATAAATGGTGCAGGCCGGTGGAAGGGGACAGTAACGGCTACAAGGCACAGCTTCAGACCAGAGGGGCCTGAGTTACTGACTTAATTTACATAAGAACAGAGTTCCAGCTAAATAATGACAAGAAGAAATTGTCTCCCATGAGACATGATCTAATTACTACCTGTAGAGTTTTACAACTTTAATTCTTAAGAAAAATATTTATATTTAATTACCAAAAGCACGGAAATGGATAATCAAACCAAGTTTCAAACACTTTAATTTTAATTTTCCATATGTTACAATCCAGCTCATTGGGCAACATAAAAAACAGCTGTTATAAAGGTGAAACAAAGCCATTTATTAAATTGGAAAATGATTATTACTAACTACAGACTAACACAATGGAGAGGGAAGGGCAACTGGATCCTGTTTAAATAAAAGAAAGCAATATAACCAAAGGAGGAACTTAACACTACAACTGACTATTACCAAAAGAATTATGAATATAAAGCCTCTCTAACTCGGTGCAAAAACATCAGCCCTGTGAATAACAGAAAGGATCTAAGTGCGTGAAAATTAATTTATCAGTAACTATATCACTAGAGCCAAGAACAAACCCAACAATAATATAACTAAAGCCTCACAGATACAAATATTTCACTTTCAAGCGGCCCTGAGCTGCTGTCGTGCTGCGCTGACCGGGTTGGTTGGTTGATCGCAGTGCCGCACCAATCAGGAGTCAGCAGCCACAAAGGAGGCGGGACGGACCGGCGACTTCGGTTGCAGTAGCCAATCACCGAAGGGGGACCACACAGTGCGAATATCATCGGTGATCTTTAATGAAAAGAATGAGAGACACGCGGAAGAGACGACTGAGAGCTATATATATACATATATATGATATTAGCATAGAATACATATATTCTATGCTAATATCAGGCTGGGTTTAGGGCTGTCACTAAGGATTATTATTATTATTTTCAGCATTGATTAACCTGTCGATTAGTTTTGACAGACGTTTGGAGAAAAGCATGTTTACACAATTAATTGTTTAGTAAAAATCATTGCGAATAAATTTTAATTACAATTTCCAGGGACCAAAATAACATCTTCAAGTCGCTTCTCAGTCCAAAACCTCAAAGTCCCCTCATTTACTAACATTAATCATGATATTTAAGTCACTGGTAAATGCTGAAAGGACTGGATGTGTGAATGTATTGCATACTCTAAATACCACTTCATAAATTCTGTTTAGATAAAACTAATGCAGTCAAACACAACAGGCCTTCTGCTATGAATTAAATATTTGCAAAAGTGACCTCCCATCTCCTAATGCACTCCTCGTGTCATGTAACCCTCTGGGGCTCATAAAGGTAGATCCTGTGTTTCAGGAGAAGGTATTTCACATTCTAAACACTTGTCTTCCTTCTCTTTTTATAAAAATGCTTTACTTAGTGTATGCTCATGTTCAACAAATCTTTTTCATGTAAACTAACAAGAAATGGGTTTCCCTTTTTTGGAATGTGGCTTTTAAGAAGATTTTGTATAATATAATACAATAGGAATCTATCTACCAATATATCTGTGTTCTGGATGTTGATTATTAAAGGGGAACTATCAGGTGGTAACATAATGTTGAGAGCATGTATTCAGTCTTTAGGCTGTGCTCCATATTATAAGGGGATATGAATGGAAAAGCCAGCATTAACACCAAAATCATTTCAGAAGTAGCCTTCTCCCTCTCCTCTCCTCTCCTCTCCTCTCCTCTCCTCTCCTCCCTTCTCTCTTCTCTCAGTAGCCCCGATCCAGTGCTGATAAAACTATCAACAGCCCACCTGCACCGAGTTGGAAAGCAGATGGGGGCAAGAATCCTATTTCACAACAGTAAGGCTATTCACCTCTGCTTTTCACTCTCTCTCTTTCCGACTTCCTACATCGCAGTAAATTTCACTTGCATTGTTAGCGTGAACCTAATGTGAATATCTCAGTCGAATCTGAATCATTGATGATACAATATCAGCACACAGGGCGGCTACTCAACTATTTATTTCCCTCCAATGTCCCTGGCCTTGGTTTGACTGCAGATTCAGTTTTTTCAGTGACATTCAGTTAAAACATGTACTTCAGTTTAGGCAAGACCTTCAAAATTAAGATCTACAGTGTTGTTCCAGCAAAAAAAACAAAAAAACATAGCATCCCACTCACATTCAACTGTGTCCAAATGTTACATCTCTTACTAGTTGTGTAGCAGTGACATTAGTTACAACAGGGTTGGGGAAACTTGCAGGATTGTGACTGAACAGAATCACCCTTCTGATTGGGAAGTTTTTGTTAAGGTTCATCAGCAGACAAACAAATTTCTTTAAATGTGCCATTTCGAAAACAACTGCGCCCAACGTGGGGCTCGAACCCACGACCCTGAGATTAAGAGTCTCATGCTCTACCGACTGAGCTAGCCGGGCTGTTTGTTAGTCAACATGGGTCAGTTTGAGTACGCCCACCATAAATGACAAAGAACAGCAAAAAGACTGTTAATATAAATCTGCTGACAAACACTCCAAGGACACTGGTGTTGAGATATCCACCTCTGTCCTCTCAAAAGCAGACACGCCCAACGTGGGGCTCGAACCCACGACCCTGAGATTAAGAGTCTCATGCTCTACCGACTGAGCTAGCCGGGCTGTTTATTGTTGACCAATGGGTCAGATATGGCCGCTGTATTCTAGCAGTAACACTAGCATACATTACAGAGGACAGTACAGCAACAGTTCAACAGTTTTGCTTGAAAATTGAATAAACTGAAAGACGAGTTAATTATTAAAGGAGGTGGCAGCTAATTTTCTATCTTTAATGCAATACAGTAATTGGTTGAACAGGGTTCATCTGCTGTCAAACACTCCAAGGGCACTTTGGTTTATTCTTTTGATATTCACATCTGTACTGAATTAGTTCTCTCAAAAGGTTTTACGCCCAACGTGGGGCTCGAACCCACGACCCTGAGATTAAGAGTCTCATGCTCTACCGACTGAGCTAGCCGGGCTTAGGGTGATGGCGTAATGGATTGCATTTGATGCTGCACCATTAGCATTCTAGTAGAAGGACCTTCAACCACAGAAAACAGCCTTCGCAAGAATAAGTACTTTGATTAAATCGATTAAACCTCTGTTGTTTTTTATCAGTTTGTTTGTAGTTTGAAATCCAACTCCCTGACAGATAATAAAAGGTGTTAGAGAATAATATGTTTTTACAGTTAACTACTTCTTACCACATGACCTCAGATGACCTGTCAGAGTCTTGGGTGTTGACTGTGTGTCCTGGGCTCTCCCGCTGTGTTGACCCATTGTAAATCATTTCACCCCGTCACTCTCAGCCAGTCAAAACACGGCAATGAATGAAGCTGTTCAAATCAGCAGGGTGGTCCTCTGCACACACACACACACACACACACACAGAGAAACACACACACACACAACCACGGACTAATATAGTCACGTATGGGTTGAGCGTGCTCATTGGAGAGGCAGCACGGTTTGGCAAAAACAGGTGATACAGAGCAGTGTGTGTGTGTGTGTGTGTGTGTGTGTGTGTGTGTGTGTGTGTGTGTGGACTGAGAGGGTTGAATGCGTATAAGAGGAGTGAGGAAAGAAGCCCAGACAAAAGTGAAAGAGAGACTAAAGGCAATAAAGAGTGAGGGAGAACATATTTGGTTAGTCAGATGAGAGGAAACGCTGCCTCTTACTGGTCATTATCTGCTCCTACAACAGATCACAGGAGATTCATGGAGAGAGGAGAACCACAATGAGTCAATTCACTTTTATATCCCTTTTTATTTGTGGCTGTGTGTTTATACACCCCGTGTGTTTGGATCACTGTGACATTCACTGCTGTTGCCCTTCTAATTCTAGAGAATTTTAGAGACAAATACATTTAAAACAAGCATGAAATGCTTAGGATCTCCTGCCATTAGTGGATTTCATTGAAGAAAGACAGTCAGAAATAAGATATTTGAGTTATCTCTGTTAATTTCCCTGCAATTCTTGTTAAATGCATATCTGAGAAAAAGTTTGATTTTCAAAATAAAAGTAAATCACTAAAAAGATTGCTTATGAAAAGGCATCTCTCCAGTATATGGGAGATGTGTGCATAAAGTTTTCGACATTATTATATTTATAAAACTTTTTATTATTATTATTATTATTATTTATTATAATAATAAAATAAATATTTAAGTTAGGCCCCAGAAACCCTCATCGGAGTCAAATTAAACTTAGAGAATGACTCTAAATTCAGCTCGTAATGATGGAAACAAAAACAATGAAAGTTCCTACATAGTAAAAGGCACAACGTCAGTATTTGGCTGTTATGTCTAGAAGGTGTCATGAAGAAATATTTAACATATTTTGAGTTATGCTCCAGAAATGAAACGTGAAGGGATAGGGATAATAAACTGCACGAAAGCAGTTCGCAAATAATTTTTCCATGATCCCTGAGTTTGATTCTTTGTGATTCATGCCGTATTTCTCTCCAGTTTAGCTGTAAATTTGTCTTTTTCTTCTCATCTGTTGTTTCTCTTCACCCAGCCATCTTCCCTATATGTCTGATTCCTCTCTTTTTCTTTCTCTTCCTCTGCCGTGTCTGAGTTGGGGAGTTGATTATAATATAATGAGATTCCCAGTGCCCAGGTGCACTTTCTAGATAATTACTGAGTGAGTTTTGCTGTGCCCAGTCTCTGAACTGAAGCAATACCAAATCTGTCAGCACACACACACCAGAGAGAGAGAGAGAGAGAGAGAGAGAGAGAGCATCAAATTAAATCTATTCTCACTATCTTGTTTCTGATTGCAGGCCATAGCCACCCTGCTATCCTCTCTAGCTCCTGTTCTCTTTTTTTTTCATTCATTTTATTGTCAGTCCTCTATTTATGTCTCCCGTCTCTCATCTCTGTTTTCTCTCTCTTCCTTTTTCCAATTTCTCCCCTCTGACCACCCTCTCTCCGTTATCTATCCCATATCTCACATAGGTGTGTGTGCAGAAGATGAATTGACAAGACATGAGTCAGTTGTCTGGGGGGGGGGGAAAAAAGAGGCAGGGATGACATTGATTCACACGTTTTTTTGTTCTTCAAAGCACATCCATCACTGATTGGTTGAAATCATTTATAATTGAATGGACTGACAGGAGCTCAGGCTGCCTGTAGACTGGCCTGACAATACCAGAGCACTGCATTGCTATAGGCCATATTAGCTTTATGTGGTAACGAGGAGACTGTTGCAGTTTCTCCTCTGTCTGTCCTGTTTCCTTGGGGTTTTATGATGCTGAGCTACTTCATGCTGTCCACTGAACATCCACAGACTGCATGGACTTCAGTTAATCACATAAACAAGAGCGCTCGGGGAGCGCAAATCTCCGCCAAGGCCCAACAATCCTCAGTTTCTGGTACAGTCTGATTTGATAGACATGTGCTTTTGCATAGTTCAAAAGTTATAAGCCAAAATAATGAAAACTGCCCTATCACACAATGTTAAAAGAATTCCAGATCCTGATCTGGATCATCACCCAAATTTAACCAGCGCTAGGATATGCTAGGGTCCATGTTTGGTGAAAATTTCATGCAAATCCGTCCATTAGTTTTTGTGTAATCCTGCCAACAAACCGAACCAATCGCATAACCTCCTTGGCAGAGGTCATTATAGACCGAAACCTTTGCAATGATTCTAAAGTGATCAAAGTGTCTTTCTTTAATTATGGAAAGACAGCAAGTAATTAATAAATACTCTTTTTAGTATTAAAAAGCACTTTTTAGGCACTTTTTGAACGTTCTAAAATCGGTGGTTGTGCTCTAACTGAGAGATTTTCTATGAAAAAAGAGTATAATTGAGCTAAAGAGTTGTCCTGTAGACTATAGGCTGACTTGTTGACTTGTCATTTCATTGCTTAACTAGAATATAACATATCTGTACAGGTACTAGAATGACAAATTACACTGTCATTGGATGAAATTCTGGATTTGCCCAGCAGCGAGGTTTTCTCCTGCAGACGAGGTTGCTGCAGGGTTTTAGAGCATTGCTGAACTGATGAGAGAGTAACAGCCCTTCTACCTGAGGAGGGTATTCTACAACTCAGAGGGTTTTTTTTTTGTCTCAGCAACAGAGAGCACTTGGCATATCTGTGTGGCTGTGTTTGAGTCAATTAGGGATGGCGGAGGAGACACAAAATCTGTTTAAATCTGAGAACCTGAACGTTGAATCAGGCTGTGCTGCGCCTCTTATCAACAGGATTTCACAGTCTGCTAATCTTTGCACAGAAAAGGGTTAAAAACACCTCTGTAGCGTCTCCTGAATTTCATCCTGCATATTTTAACACGTGCAGCGACACATATTTCACGTCACCATCTGCTGCTGCCGTGCGGCTGCGTTGTCTGTCAAACATGCACGCTGCTTGGATTGCGATCAGAATTGTTTGTTATTCATTACATTCAAAAATGTACAGGGATCTGTCTTGTTTGCATTGGTGCAAGGATGTTCTGTCTCCATGACACAGTGACTCAACATTATTTTATTGCAGCTCTTGTCAGCTCTGCTGCGAGACTGCTGTGTGTTTCATTCAAAGACATTAATAGAGAAATTTGTCATTTCTTTTTAATTTCTGTCATTGTTGCAGTATAAGAATGATCTTTCATATATTATATTGTCGAGATGTTTCTCTTTTGTATGTAGAAATGAATCAAAAGGCAACTTAAACCTCATGCAAATTGGAATTTTTTTGTAAAATCCTTTTTCATAGGTTTACACCACTGTCAATCATAACATTATTTATGCATCTAAATAATTTGAGTAACATCCTTACATGAAATATTTCTGACATATTGTGCATATAGATGGAACAGAGACACAGTTTTACTTTCACGACTGCCTTTTTTTCTCACCTTCCAGATTTTCCTCTGAGTAACTCAAACGTTACATTCCTTTGGTCAGGTTGAAGTTTTGAACTGTGCTGCTGCAGTAATAGTGGACACAGACAGAGGGCGACACATCACTGAAACTCAACTGTGGCAAGAGAGGGAGAAGGAGAGCGATAAGAGGCACAAGGTGAGAGGTAATAGGTTAGTAGGGAGGAGAGCAGAAAAAGGGAGAAACTGAAGGAGGGAGAAAGTTTGGGTCAACATTTCAACTCTCTTCCACGTCACTTTTCCTTTTTCTTCATTTCATCATCATTTCAGTCATCAAATCATCCTTCTGCCACCCTTCCATTGTCTCTCTTTTCCTCTCCCTCCATCTGACCACTACCTCCCCCCCCCCACCTGCTCCCACCATGCATGGTTGGGTCCAGACCATTTGCTTCCACTCCAGCAGGGCTGCACCATTAGTGACCAGCAGGGGAATGGTTGTTCTCAGCATGCAGCTGGGTTCAGGTGTGCTGATGCTTTAATGGTCATTTATCTATCTATCTATCTATCATTCTATCTATCATTCTATCTATCTATCCATCTATAATTCTATCATTCGATCTATCTATTATAATACTGCATATTCTTAATCTTTTTTCATATTGAACTAAATAATACTGGATTTTGGACTGTTAACAAATGAAGATAGTTTAGGACATCATTTGGGCTCTTATCGACCAAAGCTATCAATACACAATCACATAATACACAAAGAGTAGAATTAACCTTTTGCATGCATACTGCAACACAGTTTAATGTAATACTGTAGCACACACACACACACACACACTGCTATTGTATTCACGATCACACTCCACCCACCAAAGCGTGACTCAACAACAACAATCCTCCTTCTCTCAACAGTCTATCTTTCAATCTCTCCTGTTCCTTCTTTCTCCCCCTCCCCATTACTGAACCTAAAAAAAAAACAACAACACACAGACCCCTCCAGCATCCCTTCAGCTTTGCCCACCCTCTGTGGGCGCTGTGCCCAGAGAGAGGCAGCATAAGCTGGGCGAGGAGCCTCAGGCAGAACCACGGCAACACCCTGGAAGCCTCGAAATCAATAGTAAAGGAAGGAAGGAGAAGAGGAGGTATAGGAAGGAAAGAGAGAGAGAGAGAGGAGTGAGGATGAAGAGATAAGGGGATGCAGGAGTGAGGGAGGCATGCAACAGAGGAGAGGATAAGAGAGAAAGAGGCAGACAAGGGAGATTAGAAAAATAAGATACAGAGAGAGGAAGAGGAAGAAGGGAGAAAGAGCAAAAGGAGAAAGTGTGATGCAGGGAGGAAAAAAGAGAGAGCTGGGCAGACAGCCAACTCTCCCATGAGAGAGAGGTCAGGGCAATGGACACATCTCAGGAGAGACTGTGTGTGTGAGTGTGTGTGTGAATGATAAGGGAGGGGGAGAGGAGAATACAGAGCTCAGAGACAGAGAGGAGGACTTGTATGAGATACATACTAAAAGCCTGAAATGCGACCTTGGAAATCTATATCTGTTTATTTGTGTCTTTGTATGTGTGTGCTTGCAATTTTTCGTTTGCACTGCATGTTCTACATTTAATGTAGATAGTCTGTCATCCTCATCCTTAAGTCCACTGGTTCCCTCTGGAGAAATGCATCCTTTAAAATGTGTCACAAATACATAGTTTAAGGTTTAGGTAGTGGCCAGATTTTTGTGGGTTAAGTCTGAAAACACAGAGAAATAGCCACAATGCTGTTATCCAACTAATCCCAAATGACCAATTCCTTGCTTAACCAACCCACCCACACACAAATTCACAAGGGTTGGATAGAAAATGACATCTGCAAGAATTCCTCCGCTGGAGCAACATGATCAGGATTGTGCCATTGGCATGCTTTAGGCTGAGTAGTCCATCAGTCAAGTCTCCAGGGCGGTGAATGCTAATACTATTCCACAGTCGTGCATCTACACCAGCATTGTGTAGCAGCAACAACAATTACAAACACATTAACTTCGGGGACAAAATGCTGTTGCCGAATATATCCCACCCACTGACAGGCGCCATTCAAATGAGATAATCAATGTTATTCACTTCATCTGTCAGTGGGGATAATATTTTGGCTGATGGGTGTGTGGTGTTAGCGTTTGTTTGGCTACCGACCTTTGCAGATGACATTGCTTTATAGTTTGGCAAAACTGAAATATACTAACTCAACGTGTCCAGTGTCCCGTAATGTAAGAGTGACTTTTGCAGGATGCAGCAACGAAATCTGACCCGTTGTTTGGACACCAATAGCCCGGCTAGCTCAGTCGGTAGAGCATGAGACTCTTAATCTCAGGGTCGTGGGTTCGAGCCCCACGTTGGGCGCAGTTCTTTTCGAGTTGGCAAATTAAGGACAATGGTAATTTTCAGAAGACTAAAGCATCCTTGAAATTGTAGTGTTTGTCAGCAGGATGTTACAGTTCACTCCCAATCCTGTAACTTTCCAAGCCCTGTCGAAACAAATTCCAATATTCCTCGATTTACAGAAAATTTCTCACATCGTCTCAATTTGAAAACAGGACTGATGTTCTGAGCTCAAAAAAGGTTTTAGAGATACGTGTTTCTCACTCGACAGCAATGCTACAAACATATGATGGTCTTATAGAATATGATGCGTTTCTTTAGATTTAACTACTCAACAGTATATAAAGTAGTTAAAATGAGCTCAACCTTAAACATCAGCGAGAAAAGCTGACCCATTATGCTTATCCATATAGCCCGGCTAGCTCAGTCGGTAGAGCATGAGACTCTTAATCTCAGGGTCGTGGGTTCGAGCCCCACGTTGGGCGCAGATGTTTTCGAGATGGGAAATTAAGGCCAAGGGTAAAGGTTTGGTCAAAGACCAAAATGTCCTTGAAATTGGAGTGTTTAGACACATTCAGACAGGCATTGCATAACAGCACCAAAACAAATTCCCTTCTCTGTGACCCCTTTGGTGTCTGAATGGGTTTATAGTCTTCGTCTGTCTCTTGAGATATCAGCTGTTCTCATCTGCTGATCACATCTCACAGCATCGTTTTAAAGTCTAAAGAGTCTCTCTGTACCTTCAGTTCTTTCATGCTGCTATTATGAGCTCTCTCCACCTCCCCGTCATCGCAAATTCACCAAATTCGTGATTTCGTCAGCCTCTTCAGTCTCAGCAGAGTCATCAGCCGCCACCACCACCAGTGTCTGGGGTCATTGGGGGGATTTATCTTGCTGTGGCTTAGGACAGAAGACTTTCTGACAGACTAATTATCACACATCATCTGCTACAATAAACAATTATCGTTACTTCAATCAATGGCGGTCTATGTTACTGAGGAATATTAGGCAGCAAATGTTAGGATCAATTCTTGGTTTTGGTCTTTTTATATGATTTATTGATAATAACAAAAATATAGAATACCACCAGCCCTTACTAAAAGACAGCATAGCATTCAAATCTAGTTTTAACCAGAAAGTATCTCTTTAGTGTTTGTATTCTTGATAACACTGAAGGCATTGTGGGTTGAACGAGGACGCATGTGTGTGTGTGTGTGTGTGTGTGTGTGTGTGTGTGTACATGCAAGCAAGGTCAGCGCAGGTCATGGAGTACTCTCTCTGTATGTGTGTGTGTTTATGTGTGTGTGTCAATAACAGTATCTAGAGGCCGCAGGATTACGTGACCTTACATACCATATGTGCATGTGTCTTACATACACACACACACACACACACACACACACACACACACACACACACACACACACACACACACAAACACACACACACACACACACACACACACACAAACACACCCAAAGCTCCATGAAATCCTCTGACTCCTAAGGGTCTTTATGAGGCTCTTGAATTGGTCATGGAGAGCTGGGAGACGAGGAGGAGGAGGTGGAAGGGGATAAAGAAGAAGGAAGACAAGAGGAGCTGTTGATCTGGGCAGAAAAAGACAAGAAGAGAGGAGAGCTTGAGAAGAAGAGAGAGACGTAAATGTGGAACGAACCCTATCTCTTTACACAAGACATTAATAAGCTGCCAGTATAGTTTGCTAAATCGCGTGTGGAGCAATTGGAATCTGTGGGTTTGCATCAAAATGCTGCCTGACGCACATTTACTGGAAACATCCATGTGACACCCCTAATAAAAATTTAAAAATGGAGGAGATCAAGGTGGATGATTTGGCCTAAAAACAACAGGAATTTGAAAGCAGTTGTTCAAGTCCTGTGACTCACATATTGTCGAATTTAGGCTGGCAAATTGGTCAGCTTTGGGAAATGATTAAAAAGTTAAGGTCTCCTATTATGGGCTTTAATGGGAGAAGTGTTCCTCCTCCCTTGCCCTTCCTGACTTTTCTCCATTTTTGTCCTCATGAGAGGATTGTAAAGGAGTATTTCCGTGTATGATTAAAGAGTCTACAGATAGAAGCTGTTGTATTTGTCCACTGTCATATAACAAAATAGTGACTTTTGCAGGATGCTAGAATGCAGCAGCGAAATCTGAACCATTATGCACAGACTTGTAGCCCGGCTAGCTCAGTCGGTAGAGCATGAGACTCTTAATCTCAGGGTCGTGGGTTCGAGCCCCACGTTGGGCGCAGTTGTTTTCGAGTTCAAGTACCAACATGTTCTTGTTTGTCAGCAGATCAACCTTAACAAGAATGTCTCCATGAAGAGTTAATTACAGTTCACTCACAAGCCTGCAACTTTCCAAACCCTGTCGTGACAAATTACAGTATTGCTCGATTGACAGAAAATTAGTTGCATCGTCTCAAATTTGAAAACAGGCCTGATGTTCTGAGCTCATAAAAGGCTTTAGAGATACGTGCACAACATTATAAGTCTTCCCCAACAATAATTGTCATGCAATTAATTATATAAATCATCGAGTGAAATAATGAACTCCACAAAAATAAATCTCATTTCACACAGTATGGAGAGAACAATATAGACAGCGCAAGAGGAGGAGGTGAATTTAAGGCGACTGTTGGGTTAACTAGGGGCCCTGAGGGCAGTGAACATTATTTCAGCTGCTGCGGGTGTGGGTGTGGTACAGGGACAGGTGGGCATCTTCCTGTCGTCCTCGCCTACAGCTCTGGTTCCCTTAGTCAACCACCGTCCCTCTCAATCAATCTCGAGTGTCTTCTGATCGTCCATGAGGAGTCTAAACACTTGTATGTTTGCATTTGTGTGTTTTTGCATTTGTTTGAGTGTGTGTCATCTGTTTGTGAGTCTTATATTTGTGTGCCTGTGTTTGCGCTGTGGGCTCACGTTGCTATCCCTTCTATGTGTGTGTGTGTGTATGTGTGTGTGTGTGTGTGTGTGTGTGTGTGTGTGTGTGTGTGTGTGTGTGTGTGCCACAAGCCCCAATGAGATCCAGCGAGCATGACGGAGAATGACAGGTTGATTTATGGCGAGGCTATAAGTAGAATGAGTACTGCTAGAGAGAGAGAGAGTGTGTGTGTGTGTGTGTGAGTGTGTGTGAGCGAGGAAAAAACACAGCAAAGAGAAGGGATGGAAAAGAGGGGTAGGAAAGGAAAGATGGGACCGATGGGTGAAAAGGAGACGTAAAGAGAGAGAGAGAGAGCGGAATGACAGAGCTAAATAGGCAGTATGGGACAAGAGAGGAGAGCAGGAATGGGGAAAAGCAGATGGGATGATTGGGATTGTGGGAGTGGGATTAAGTTGCCTATTTGCATATGAAGAATGAAGGGAAGAAAGAGAGAAAATATGGCCAATCTGCAATGCGCTGCTGGCATGAAAACATGGATGGGGGACAAAGAAATACAGGCAGAGAGAAAGTTTCGTTCTTGTCTGTTTAGCCTTTGGTTTGTGGTCCAGCATTCTGTGAATCTATATCGGAAAATCTTGACAATTACATTTACATTTTTCCACATTAAACTGATGTTGTTCTGCAGTATACAGACATACAAAGGCTGCAAATGAGCTTCGATTCCCAGATGAGTAACAGCGCAGAAAAAACTAGAGAGCACTCAGAGAGCGCAGACCTCTGCCATCGCCATCGTCGCTTAAACCTGAGCAATCGGAAAATAGTTTCATAAGAGTCCTAATGACAATTTCCGTCAGCATTTGCGGCCTCTGAAAAAAGAAATGGCATGCTCTTGAGTGTGCACAATAAGTGCATTCCCCTCTGTGTCACCGTGAGGAGAACATCAATTGCTGTATCATTACACGCAGTGCATGGCACACACTGCGGTGATGTCACTATGATGATATTGCTTGACTTGGATCTGCCTCATGCCAAATTAAGTCATTCTGATGTCCCAAATCCGGGTTATGATCCAGATCCGGTGCGGCTGTGGCTCAGGAGATAGAGCGGTCTTCCACCTATCGGAAGGTCAGTGGTTTGATCCCCAGCCCTTGCAAGTCTACATGCCGAAGTATCCTTGAGCAAGATCTTGAACCCCAAGTTGCTCCCCAGGCACCGCAATTGTAGCTACACTGCCCTCAACCATTTCCGGTGGTATTGCTTCGTTTGAGCGTCTTGTATCCATAAGCTCTCTGAAAACGTGCCCAAATACATACGAAATGAATACAGAGGACATACGGAAGGCTCCGTCTGCATCCCTCTTCAACATAGAGCTTAAATCGGCCTTTAGAGATACGACGGGGAGCTAGGGCATCCGAAGGGAGCTCGGAGTAGAGCCCTTGCTGCTTCCGGGCACCTGGTTAGGATGCCTCTAGGGTGCGTCCCTTTGGAGATTTTCCAGGCGCATCCAACTGGGACGAGACCCAGGGGTAGACCCAGAACTCGCTGATGGAATTAAAAATCTCATCTGGCTTAGGAAAGCCTCTGGATCCCCCAGGAGGACCTGGAAAGCACTGCTGGTGAGAGGGACGTTTGGAAAACCCTTCTTGGCCAGCTGCCACCGTGGCACGACCCCAGATAAGCAGAAGAAAATGGATGGATGGATGGATGGATGGATGGATGGAGGTCTTCCTGTGAAAATAGCATTGGGCCAAAAGGTGATGAAGATTGTAAAAATTTGGACATGATGTTCTGATCAGAAAGCCAACCTACACTAAATGAATTGCCTTAGATTTTGATTTGTCCATTCACAGCAGCGCTTTATTTTGAAATGTCAGAGAGAATTCAATCACAGTGGAGCTTTTAATTTGAAACAGCTAACGTTTATTGTATTTTTTTAATCGGCTAATTCAATCTGAACTGTGCGTCTGAAATTTAAGTGTTGTCATGAGATTTGTCCGGATTAAAGGGAAACAAGAAGAGAATGAATTACTCTCTCTCTCTCTCTCTCTCTCTCTCTCTCAGACACACACAAACACACACACATATACACAACCTGCCAGAACAATTCTCTCTCATGACAACCTGGCACCCAAGTGGGTTTTGAAGCACAGGTCAGTAGTTTAGTGTGTGTGTGTGTGTGTGTGTGTGTGTGTGTGTGTGTGTGTGTGTGTGTGTGTGGTGTGTGTGTGTGTTTCTGTTCTCTTTAGCATTGCTTTGCTCTTTTCATCTTTTTCTGTTTATCTTCTGTTCTGCATAGGTAACCGTTCTCGTCCCCCTGCCCTCAGGTGAAAAACAAAAAAAGAGAGAGAGAATGTCGAATAAATCCAGCAAAGCAATAACGACTGTTTTTAAGAGAGAGAAAGAGAGGAGGAGGAGGGAGGGAGGGAGGGAAGGGAGGAGTGTGAGAAATGTGAGTGAGTGAGAGAGGGTGATAGGGAGAAAATGAAAGAGAGAGAGTCTCTCTGATCTCTCTCCTGGTGGGAGCTGGTCTTGGCATGTAGCCAAAAAACCCCAGGACACACACACACACACACACACACACACACACACACACACACACACACACACACACACATTTGGGTCCAGGCCTGCTCCGGGGCTTTGTTGATTATTTCTGCTGGGAGGATCAAAGATGTCAAAACCCCTCCTCCATCCTCCATCCATTCTTCACCTGTCTGTCTATCATCTGTTTTTCCATCGGTCCATCGCTTCATCTAGATAGATAGATAGATAGATAGATAGATAGATACACATTTTTTCCAAAGCATATTCCTGGTGCATGCCTTAGTCTGTATACGGCTTAATTAACCACATAGCTGCAGGAATTAATGCTATTTCTTCAGGCAACAAAAAGCAACTAAAGGCTAAAGGCGTATAAAGTCTTAAAGTGGCAAACGGAATCATCCGCCAGCGTTGCAGCATAATTACTGGATGAGGCATGGATGAAAATCCTTAGTAAAATTTAGATTTACATTCATAAAAGTCCTTTTAAGACTGACCTACTAAAACTCAACTCAATCAGTTTTATTAAATGGCTTATTGTCCAGTAACCTTCTCCTCATAACATGTTTGAATATACGAAGAGATGGTAATAAGAAATGTCTCGCTTTAACAACAACAGTTAAATGTATTGTGCTGCAAACAAATGGATCAGTGGACGCCTTCGGGTGGAGCTGGGGTTTTTTATGTAGACTAAACACAATAAAGATGGTTTTGTTGAACAACGTACAGGCGATTGTTGGATTTAGTCCACTCTGCTGCTCTGTAGTAGAGAGAGAATTCACTTAAAGTGGAAAAAGACACCACTGTTACAAAACACAGCCTACTGTAGATCACGTTCCATTATCCTCAGAGAAGCAACTATCAAGAGCACAGGACAAAAACGTGAGTTATTCATTCGTTTCATTTATAATGGAGACACCAAAGCAGACAGAAATGTTGCCAGGCTGCCAGCCTGACTGGATCACCAGCCAGCCTTCATCATTACAGAATGGTAAAACATTACAGCGAAGAACTTTTGCCTGTTTAACCAAAGTGACATTTAAAATCTAGCATTATTCCAGTTCTGAGGCCGCTTGTATCTGTCTTGCGTTTACCCATCAGCCATTTAGCTTCAGAGAGTCTTTTCTTTTTACAATTATGAATAATCTCCTGGATAGTCTTGCCATCGAATGTTGCCATTTTTAAAGATCAGATTTATGTTGTTGTTGTTGTTGTTGTTGGGTTTTTTGCAATATATCTGGGCTTACATGTGTTGCCCAGCTAGCTCAATCTCAGTCGGTAGAGAATGAGACCCTTAATCTCAGGCTTGTGGGTTTGAGTATTTGCTTTGAGAGCTGATAATCATGAGTACATCAATGCAGACTGGCCACAGTGGGAAAACTAAATCCACAGTATCGTCAGACTTTATATATTGTGGCAAAATAAGTGGGAGTTGTAACAACAACAAAAAAAGCCTTATAAAAACAGAAATCTCAGAAAGTACATGACGGCTAAAGGCGCAAGAGCAAAACATGAAAGAACAAGCTAATGCCAAATGTGTAATACATTTTTCAAGTCTATAAATCTGGATTTGGTGTTCACATGCAACTTTTCATGTCCAGACTAAACTCTGGCTTTCAGTAGTCAGGATGGCTGAGTGGGCTAAGGCGCCAGACTGAAAGATTGACTCCCTCCTGGGCAAAAGGGGGCTTCTGGGCTCCAGATGGTGGCTTCAAATCTCACTCCTGACAGATATTTCACCTGCAGGTTTTGTCCCGTCTGATGAAGATGCAGATATCTCCTTCATGTTTTCCTTGAATATGTGCGCAGGCATGTGATTAATTACTCCTGATAAACTGCTGTGGCTTTGAGGAGAATTTCTTTCAATAATGTACAGCATTTAATTTCTGTTCATACTGAGGCTTTTGTTTCTCACCTTGAACACTTTGGTTTGTCGGTTCGACGATTCCCTTGAACTAAAAGTGAAAAGCAGTGGTGCTTTCAGATGGCGTGTGACACAGTTAATGTTTAGACTCACTACAGTCAGCGGTCTTGAACAAATATTTGAGCTTTAACTCCTCCGCCAGTTTTTACATTGAACCTGAAAAACAGCATATAGGGGTAGTAGAGGAGTAACAGGTGCTTTGGGAGCTTACAGCACAAGAGAGGAGTAAAAAGAAAGGAATGTAACTCAGTAAAAAATAGGCCAAAATCAGATTCAGTGTCATTTTATTCTTATATCACAAGCCGTCTCTCTTTCATT
Source organism: Chaunax sp. Z400 (assembly GCA_037577475.1). NCBI lineage: Eukaryota > Metazoa > Chordata > Actinopteri > Lophiiformes > Chaunacidae > Chaunax > Chaunax sp. Z400. Next base: position 16,781,548 of record CM075204.1, read on the forward strand.
GCTTCCAGTATGAGTGATCCTGCGTTATTATGATGCTGCAGCTTTATTAAAAGCATCACAATAACAGCAAAAATTGCACCAATCACACGATCGACGTCCACCTTCTGGTAAAACGTGCAAAATATACGTCAAACGAAACCGTCAATCGGAGTGTCAAGAAAAAGGTGTCCATGTAAACCTATGAGCTGCTTCTTTGTCAGATTGTGTTTTGGTGTGTTTGTCTATTTGAGGACAAATGTAAGGACTTTCTAATTGAATTTAAATGAGAGGGTCGTTATATGTTTAAGCGTGTGTGTGCATGATGGGGAGTTTAAAGTGTCCCTGGATGAGGCTCAGAGTAACGTCAACAGCTGCCATCAGCAAGGTCAGAGCCCCGTGTTGTTACGGTCTGTGTTTTGTATCACAGACAGTCTGGAGACACAGTAACATCTTCAGCTGTTGCTTGAGCTGTAAAAAGAGTCATTAGTCACTCCGTATTTTCTATCTTCGTTCATCTTTTTTGTCTTAAACAGCCCGAGTTCACGTCCTTTCCTTTCCCCCTCTTGAAATGATGTACGTTCCTGAAGGTTTCCTCCTTCCCTTCTTGTCCTGCATCTGAAGTGATCACAGCAGTGAGCAGCATCCTGAATCAGCTACTTGTGAATTCTCTCCGTCTGTCTTCTCTCTTTGAGCCGCGGAGCCTGAAGGTCTAACCTCCAGTTGAACTCCCATAGCTTTTTGTATGAGTGTGTCTGTCACCTGTGACCCAGAGAGTATCTATCTATCTATCTATCTATCTATCTATCTATCTATCTATCGCTCTCTGAGGCCCCAATGCCTAAGGCCGGATATACGGATCATTAAAGAAGCTGCCCTTGTTCATACTGAAAACAAGGTCACTGCCCCCCCCCCCCCCCCCCCCCCTCCTTCCAACCCTCACACACACACACACACACACACACAAAAGGAAATACCAAATTATGAGGGCCTCTCTCTGACTCTCATGAATGCAAGGAGAAAAAAAAGTTTTTTTTGGGGGGTAGTTTTGTCGAAACATGTTTATTTGTTTTTTACATCAGAGAATCAAACTGTTCTATATAAAACTTCAGACTTTCTGATTGTTGTTGATCTGATTGTTCTGTTATCTTTTCATTGTGTATGTTAAAGTGATGGCCCTAAAGGAAAGTTTCTGTCCTCTTTCATATACATACAGTATATTGCAACAACTAAGAACCTCAATCTCATGTTTAAACATTACAGTTGTAATATACATATATATATATATATATACTGTGACTATTACCATACTTTATAATTGTCTGTGTGAACACATGCGGACTTATTATCAAACGGCTACAGCTTCTATGTAAATAAATGAAATCATACAATATATGTGAATATTTCAGATTGTGTTATTGTTTATAAAACCTTAATAGATCATTTCATACATTTGCATACAAGGTGAAAAATTTAAAGAGAAAATCAAAATAGTGGTTCATGCATTTTCCAAGTCTCTGCATCTCTACTGGAGGAATGAGGATTACTCTTCCTAAAGATATTCCCTTATATATTTGTTTATGATAGTGGTGGGACGTACTGAACATGTTGCTCCACAGGTGTCCACTTGGTTTGAGATCAGGTGACTGTGACGGTCATACTCATCCGATCGGCTGCCATATTGCTCAAACATCTGATGATGCATGTTGCTTTTATTTTCGATGTTTTCCTCTTTTTCTTCCAAATTGATATCGATCATATCGTCGTTATACATTATCTAGATTAAAAAGAAAAAGTCCGGTTCTTGTTTAAAATAAGGTACCTCTCTTACGAAAGTGAACTGTAGAGATGTCCGTCAGACAGGAGTAAATTTAGATCAAGATAAAAGCAGAAATAATTGGGAGGAGGGAAAATTAATTGTTTAAAAAAAGAAAAGAAAGACTGAAGGCAAGACAGACGGATGGAAAGACACAGCAAGCAAGCAGAGAAGGGGGGAAAAAGTGTGTGTGTAGGGGTGTGTGTGTGTGTGTGTGTGTGTGTGTGTGTGTGTGTGTGTGTGTGTGTTGTGTGTGTGTGTGTGTGTGTGTGTGTGTGTGTGTGTGTGTGTGTGTGTGTGTGTGTGTGTGTGCTGGAGGTGTGCCAGGGAGCCTGCCAGCCAGCAAGGCTGGGCTGTAGGGCCCCTGCTGGGGGTGGAGGTTTCGGGCGAGTCCCCTGCCTCCACTGGCCTACTGGAGCATGCTGGGAAAGAGTGAGAGAAGAGGAAGGGGGAGGGGGGAGGCTAGATATGGAGAGAGAGAGAGAGAGAGAGAGAGGGAGAGAAAGAGGTGGGAGAGAGACAGGCAGACAGCCATGGGCGAAAGTGCAGGAGGAGGAGGTGATGTTGATGTTGATGTAGAGAGAGAGGTAGAGAAGGTAAACCCAGAGCTGGAATGTGAGAGGAATGCAGGGAATGGGGGAGTTTTCCTCTGGCTGGAAAGAGAGAGCTGGAGGAGGAGGGGGAGGAGTTGGGAGGGAGGGGAGTCCTGAAGACCTAAGGCACTGAAAAATACTCCCCTAATTTATTCCCTCCCTTCACTCACTCCTTCACTTGAACCCCTCCTCTGTAGATGCTCAACAGATCCAGATGTGCACAGTGACTTTTCTTTCAAATGGTTTGCAGAAAGTTTGACCGGTGCAAACATGAACTCAAATATTCTCAGAAAAATGGAGTAACACTGTTTTTTTTGTATTTCTTTGAATCAAATGTATGCAGATGTGTGTAAAACTAAATGACTGTTCCTTTTACACAGCCTGTCCAAGGAGCGACTGGTGCACCTTTATTGCACTTCATCATTCTGTATAAATGCTGTAATGGCATAAGTCGAGGGGTCATTGTTGTTCCATCTCTGAGTCGGTAAAAAAGGTAGTAGCAGTACCAAATCGGACATCTGTACAAACTCTTGAGGCAGGATGTCATGGATCTGAGCCTAGTCTGTTTCTTCCTCTTATTTTGAAAGGTTTATGTCATGATTTTGTGCCACAGTTTCCTGTTTTGTTTTGAAAGCTTATTCCCATCTGCTCTACACTTCCTGTCTTTGCTGTTTTAATGTATTTCGCCCTGTTAAACCCCCTGTTTGTGTTTCATGTTCATTGTTTGCATTTTTGTTCTTTCTCTCGTGTCTCTGGGATTTATTTATTTATTTATTTATGTTCTTTACCTGTCTGCCCCTTTAGTTTTCTCTGCGTGTTCCCCTTTAAGATTGTCCCCCCAGTGTGTGATTGTTTGATTGTTTCCACCTGGCTCTAATTGTCTGCTCCTCCCTGTTGCCACCTGTTTGTCATTGTCTCTTCATCCCAGTGTATTTAGTCTGTGTGATTCCTGTCTTTAGGTGCCAGTTCGTCTCTGATGTTCTCACATGTTCCAGCCTTTATTCCTCCTGATCCCTCGTCTTTTCCCAGTGTTATTATTCTGTTTTGTTTTGTTTTTTACTTGGATTTGTTGTTCTTGAGTTTGGATTACCTGTTTACTGCCTGTATCTGGACTCTGAGCCTACCTCAGCCTCCTGATACTGTTGCCTGGAAAAAAAGAAAACTTTCATGTTTGTTTGTTTTTTTTAACCTGGACTGTTTATTGGTTTTGAATATTAAATTTCTGAACTGCACCCTTTGTGTCTCTGCCCCGTGTCTGCAACAAAGTCCGCACAATTCTGGTTGGAACTCGACACAGGACAGGCCGGGTGTGGGATGTTTTCAGGATGTATTATATGAGCGGCCCACAGCTGGAAGATTTAGAAAGCAGATAGTAGCAGTCAGCAGCTAAATCAAAGAGGAAGCAAATCAACCGCAAATCTCCTCAAATGGTGGAGAGGTCCGGGAACTTATCTTCCCAGCAGAGGATGAACTACCATGTAACAGGGAAGGTAAATGATTGCTTTTGTAGCACCTTTTTTGCACAATCTCTGTTTAAAACGGGGCTATTGACTCACAATTTAGGTACTTGGTTGACACTTTATGGAGTGGTTCTATGTGAATCGAAATGTTGCTTGTTCAACTGTATCAAAAAAGGTAGAATGAACTTTGTCAAACTAGACTTTTAGGACACATGAAACAGTTTGAAAGCTTTGAGAGTTGAGCTTCTTAATGAGATTATTATGAAGTCAATGTATGTTTACAATTACGAGTAGGAAAGGGTCATTTGTGATGAGGCAGAAGCCACTGTGATATAATGAATTTAACTTCTTAAGTAATAATATTTTAACGCTCTTGGTTATTGTTGAACATAAATGACAGGCAAGAACCAGGGGTGTAGAAAGTTGTGTCGTCTGTATAAAACCGAATATTGGAGATTAAGACAAATCTGTTACAAAGAATACAGTGATTTCCAACCAGAGGGCTATGATCCAAGTATACAACTATACAAATATATATTTTTATTATTACTGAACTATAATATGAGAGTTGTATTATGTTTACACCTTTTCAGATATGTGCCAAGCACCTTTCCTCACAATCCCTTTCCTAGGTCACCATTGATACTTCCTGAAGGTCTGCCCTTTGCGCAGGATATTTTTAAGAGGTGGGCCCAGAGGGCCAAGGGGGATCAGGGGAGGCTGCAGATGAAAGCAGTGAAGAGGGCTGGAGTACAGGGGCAACGGTCTCCAGGGTCAGTGGAGTGTTAAGGAAAAAGGTAGCAACACCCGAAGGATGCTTTGCTCTAGAAATAGTTGAGCGATCATCATAGCATCTGAAGATAATTGGCTGAGGCTCATAGTTTACCCATATCTGCAGTGTATTTCCTAATACAGGAAGTACTACAGCTAATTGAGTTGACAAACCATGAACTGATGGTCATGTAAGATAGTAAGACATTATCCAGTCAACATAACCTTGTTGTTGAAATCAATTTCTACATTTTTGTAGCCTGTGAATGTTTTTAGTCTTTTTCATTTTTTCTTCCTCACTTGTTCCGTTCTTGTTCATAAATTGGCACGACTGTCGAGCAGTATTGCCAAAGCTTCCCAACACAGCAGGAAATCTCTGTTTCTTCCTCTACCTCTGTCCCCGGGGGGATTGATGAGACATTCTCTTATTTGTCCTTTTTTTTTTTTTATCTGCATATGTAGCCACTTGCGTGTTATATGTAGGGTTTTTTGTTTTTTTTCATGTGTGTGTTGCCCGTGCAGCACTGGCAAAACAACTCCATTCCCCCCCCCCCATGTCTCCAATCACTGACGCTCTCATCCTGACAACAATCCTTTTTAGTCGAAAAAAAAGGAAAACGGTGCAGGGAAGAAGGGAAGGAAGGGAGGGAATACTGTAGGGAAAGGGCACGAGAAGGAGGAGGTGGAGCTGAAATGAGCATCTGAGGAAGAGAAGAAGGAGGAGGACGGTATGAGCAGCAGGAGAAAGGGAAGTAGAGATAAATAATGAGAGATGGTAAGAAAAAAAAGGGCAGAGAGGTGAGGGGGAGGTGAGAGGTGTCAAGTGTCACATTTACACATGTATGGAGGAGAGGAGGTGGGTGAGGGAGGGGAGGTCATGGAGGTAGACTAGCACTGTGCTGTGACAGGACAGTGTTACCACAAAAATCAATAAGCCTGTCTGCACTATGGCTGTGTGTGTGTGTGTGTGTGTGTGTGTGTGTGTGTGTGTGTGTGTGTGTGTGTGTGTGTGTGTGTGTGTGTGTGTGTGTGTGTGTGTGTGTGTGTGTGTGTGTGTGTGTGTGTGTGTGTGTGTGGCCAGTGAGTCTGAGCTTTAATTGAAGTCTTGTATCAGTACCATAGAAGGACAGTCGACGGGATGTTCAGCAGATGTATTAACATTTCATTCACCTCCGCTCCACAGAGCTCCCTGTTCTTTGTATTTGTAGTGTCTGTCTGTTTGCTTGTTATCCGTTTTTTCAATTTTTGATTAGAGCACAAAATTGGAAGTCGTATCCGTATCTAAACACATCTTTAACGTTGAGCAGAAATGGGCCTTTAAGCCTTTTCTCATCATCATGTTTCGGCTGAACCCAAAGAGCTAAAAGTACCTTTTGTGCATTACAACCAACCAACGTCCATCGTTCCGGAACCAAAACAGACATGCTTTTTCGTTGTGGCGCTATTGTGCATTTTCTGTGACATCACTTCGGCTTTGTTACCACTGTCTGCTTAAAGGTGGAACAGCAGTAAAACCCCGTTCCTTGTTTGTATGTTTCATACAAAACACCGAGGTAGAATATGGTTCAAAAACACCAAGCAGGTGAGCTGAAAAAACAAAAAGCAAACGTACCACAAAACGAAACTCTAGATTACAAAAAACGGTGACAAACTTCAGGAATCTCTAGCAGACTTCCTTGACAGCCGGAGAACAGCGCATCCTGAAAACAAAGGGAAAAATACAAATTAGAGTGAGAACAAACCAGCAAGGCACAGGGAAACCAGGTACTATTGCTGAAGGAGAAACGCGGGGAGCAAACAGACGAAGTGACAACTAAAAGAGGGAAAGCACATAGATTAAATACACAGGAGGCTGGGCAGGGACAGGGGAAACCAATCAGAGCAAGTAGAAAGGCAGAATGAGACAGGAAGTGGAAAGCAAAAACATGACATAAGAGGAGAGTGAAGTTACAAAATAAAGCTTGACGTAACTAAACTAAACCTCCAAACCATGACAGAATAATGGCGGAACATTCCCACCTTGAACAGGTAATATTAAAGTTACAGTCGAGCTCCGCTCCCTTTGCCTTTTTTGTATTTTGCTTGTTGACGTTGCATTTTAAGCAGTTACAGAATAAAATATTGATCATTTCCTTGATGCAACCATACACCGAGGGCACAAAACATGAAGAACGACGAAAGAGGTCTTTTGCGGATGAATCTTGCAGTCACATGTCAGAGTGTGTGTGTGTGTGTGTGTGTGTGTGTGTGTGTGTGTGTGTGTGTGTGTGTGTGTGTGTGTGTGTGTGTGTGTGTGTGTGTGTGTGTGTGTGTGTGTGTGTGTGTGTGTGTGTGTGTGTGTGCGTGCTTGTCTGTGAATTTGATCAAACGGGTCTATTTGTCAGAGAAGTTCTGAAGAGGCTGCTTTTCTGTCAGAAGGGAGGGCAGAAAGAAATAGTTTTGATTCAACATTCATTCGAAACATACGCTGTTCATATAACATTTATGCCGGCGTGAAGAATGCTGAAAACATGAATTGAAATGTGAAAGAAGGAGAAGAAGAAAAACAGGCTTTTGCTTCAAAGTGTCTCTTCTTGTTTTGACTTTCTTTTTTCTTTCTTCTCAGTCATTCATTCAAAATAGTCTCCTTGTTTCCATCTTGTTCATCCCTCTTCGACTTCTTCCCTCCCTGCAATCCATCTCTCAGCCTCCGTTTCACTCCGACTCCCCGCTTTTCTCCCCGCTTGTCTCACACACACACACACACACACACACACACACACACACACACACACACACACACACACACACACACACACACAGAATAAGGCATGCTGACACTTAAACTAAGTGCACTCACACACACCCTATTCCCTTACTCCCTCCTCTTACCACCCACACAGAAATGAGGACACATTCAGGCCACAAAACACACACACACATACATAGGATACCACACACACACAGAGTACTTTCAGCACTTTCTTCTTTAACATACTCAGCAAGATCAGATGTCAACTCAACTGACACAACACACAGAGGCCGTATTTTTCTTTTCACCACGCTCTGTTTCCTCCTCTGTCTTATAGAATATATGCATTTTTAAAAGCCCTCCTTCACACACCGACAGAGAAATGCTGGGTCAACCTCTGCATGTGCAGGAGTCATGAGAGGGGAAAGAGGAGTCACAGAGAGGAGACGGGGGGGGGGGTTAAAAAGAGGTAAAGAAACGAATGAGTGAGGAGAGCATGAACAAAGAATTCAGTATGCAAAGATTAAGCTCAACATTTAGCTACACATGCAAACAAAGAGCATCTATTAGAGCATGCATACGAGACATATAGCAGTACACACATGCACACACGCAGAGCGGAACATGAATAAATGATTTTCATGCACTGACAAAGCCACCAAGAGTCAAGACGCTCTCACACACATGCACTCATTGTGCGTTCACATGCTGGCAACAAATTTGTGACACACACACACGTGCGCTTAAAATTAAATTACATGCATATTTTCATGCAGGCAGCATGCGATGACACGAACACGAAACACACGCTTCTCCTGTTCCCGACTGACATGGGAGATGTTACGACATTACACGCACGTACACGCCTGTCACATTCACATACACGGTACATGGAGTTGCACTACGTAAACAGTGTACTGTATGTGATGTATGTTTGCATATATGGGAAGGCTTTACCTTTTATACAAATGATTAAATGCACAATGGGATATGAAGGAAAAACATGGTGAACTAACTTTTCACTCATTTTTAAAACATTTGCGCGTGCATGCACGCACAGGAATGCAGAATATTTATATATTTATGTTTGAATTAAAGATCATTTATAATTTATTACATCTTGGGCTCTATATTTATATCACACATGCATAAAACAACCCCCCAAAAGAAAAAAGTGAACCTTTAAGATAATTAACTAAACTGCACAATGCAAGCTGAGTTTTAGGGTCATAACACCTTAAACTAGGGCTGCACAACATATATCTTCAGCATCTATAGTAGCCTACTTTGCAATGTGCCTATGAGCAATAGTAAAATTGCAAATTGCAGCTAACTAGCACATTGGAATGGCTTCCATTCATTGAGTACAGCTGAACCCGAAAGCATAACCCTAGCTAGTTCATACCTAACCCCATTTACCTGAGCTCAATGCACACCTTATCCATAACCTTAACATATTCGACCTCTTTCGTCCCCTTAAGGGCTACTAGTCCAAAGTCAGGGTTTATACTAGAAAAGGTCCCTAATGATAATAAAACCACTCAGACACACACACACACACACACACACACACACACACACTGGAGGCTGTATGTTTGGCCTGCAGGGTGTGCACAGCAGGGAGGAATCAACCGTATGGCAGACATGAGGATGGAGCCAAATCTGGCTCGTACACGTGGTGTGTGGCCATGTTGCCCTGAGTGTGTGTGTGTGTGTGTGTGTATTTGTGTAAGAGGGAGAAGACAGAAACATATCCAACATTTTAAATTTTAATATATTTTTTACTTGTGGCATGAATTCACCAGCATACCCAACCCTTTTACCTGCAGACTACTGAACATGAACTGGATGTGTTTTATACTTTGGGTGCAACAACTTATTATCTGTCTTTGCACATGACTTAATGAGACATCATGGGAAATGGGGCATGGAAAATTAATATTGCAGCAGAAAATCAACCAGCAAGGACAAATTTAAGCCGAGGTTTTATGAAGACTCCATGTAGCTAAAACACATCTTTTCTTTCACTGTTTTTTTAAAACTTTTAACAGCAGCAGTGATATTTTTGAATTCCTGGAAACATCCCTCATAAGAAAGTGGACGAGGCTTTTCCTAAATAATGACTGCACAGACATTGCCCCATGATGGGTAGCAGACACCAGCTGTCTCAGTCACCACTTTATATTTTGAACGCCACCACAGCCAATCAAGCAACACAGGTGTTATTATTAACCTGTGTTTATGTTGCTTGGAGACTTAACATAAAATAGTAATTTGATTGACCAACTGGGCTAAATATAGCATCAACTGAACCCAGTGCTCATCCACTGTTTGCCGTGATGTTTTGGAGTATATCAGGGCCTTGAACCATTGTGGTGCCTGTGCTGGCTGAGACTCAGAAGCGTAACCAGGCTGTGTCACACATGGTGGATGGAAAACTGGTGGGACCACATCTATTTCAGCATTAATTCAATTTGTCTGCTTCAGTGTCAGTATGGTCTGAGTAAAGACCGCAGCCCTTTTCACACAGAGATCCTGCAACAAAGACCTTTCCCTCCATTGCTTTTAGATATAACGCGGCTCCATTACATGACTTTAGATAGTATGCAAGCATAAGTTACCTGGCGGTTCATCTCATCTTCTGCTCGGAGGGTAAGGAGCCCCCCCGGACCTTTCTCCCCAATTTGAAGACATTTTCATAGCACCTATAACACACTAGCCACTTTCAGACAGGCGTTGCGCAACATCGCCATTGGTTTGTTCAAACTGGACCAGCCATGGCGTCACCACGCCATCTCGTTGTGTGCGTTCACAGCGTATGCTGGCGTTCTGCAACAAGGTGTGACGTACGACGGAACAGTGAACATAAAACCTGATATATTTCACTATCTCCCCAGTTTTTTCTGAGCTTGTTCTTCAAATAAGGGACTTCCTGTCGGTGCCGCGTAGTTAAATCCCCCCGGAGTAGGTCGCACACCTGAGCATATTACTACAACAACACACCCGTTCCGCAACGCCGGGGCACTCAATTCAGACAGACCCCTGTTTCGCCGCTGTTACTACCTCCCGAGGGGTCACAGAGGTGGAACAAACTGACACCCCCATTACGCCTTCATTGAGGTGGAATAAAGACGCAACAGGCCTGGAATGAAAACGCTTTCTGAATGGGGCTATTATCAAACGTGTCACACCCCTGTCCTGTCCTCCCACCTTTCCAGTTTGCTCCATTTATACAATGTCGATTTGGTGCTGTTAATACCTCCGCTGTCGGCTTAGAGGTGGAATTCACTTTAACGGTGAGGTGCAATAACTCCCGCCTTGAACAGGCTGTGCAAAACAGGCTCTTGGTAAAGAGCTAATATGAACTATTATAAAAAAACCTGTGCTTAAATTATTCAATTCAAACATCTTGAATGAAAGCCCAGGACACAAAATAATATAACGATATACTCCACGACAATAACATACAACACCCACATACATACATTTCTAAATGTATTTGCAGGTCACGTCAAAGACGTGAGAGAAAGAGACGGTAAAATCACAAGAAAGAAAGAATGTGTGTGTGAGAGAGAGAGAGAGAGAGGGAGAGAGAGAGAGAGAGAAAGGGTGGATAGACAGCAGCCCCTGTGAACCTGCATAGACAAGCTCAGCCAAGCTGCTTTGGTGAGACAGAGTGGGAGAAAGCAAGGATGTTTTGACAGCTCCGAGCCATCACAGCAGCAGAAGGCAGGCTGTGTGTGTGGGGGTGCAGGTGTTTGTGTGTCTGTGCACGTACTGCGTTGGTGTGTGTTTGTGTGTGTGTGTGTGTGTGTGTGTGTCTGCATGCACACAAAAGACTAAAGGCAGAGACAGACAGTGATGTTTCTACTGATTCAGAGACAAAGGGAAAAAGGAAGTCTAGCACAGAGCGTGGATGAAGGACAAGTAAAAAAGATGTGAGACTGTATCTGTGTGTGGTGTATAGAAATGCAGGTATACATATTGATATGTGACAGGGCGCCTGCCTCCGGGTTCCGTGATGCATCATTCTGGTCACGACAAGCAAAACCTCCTCATTAGAAGTGGTATTTTCACATTTTTCCATCATTGTAAACGAAGAGCACACAGTTATGGGTTTTGCCCTGCTTCACTTTCACACACAGGAGTCAGGAGCTGACCAAACATCTTCTGCAGCAGCCAATGAGCAGCTGGAGGTGAGGTGTCTTGCCCAAGGGCACGTTGACTTGACTCCTCACTCTCACTCGCCTCACCTGCACTTCTCCCGCAGGATTTGCACCATTGACCCTGCAGTCACAATCCCGCTACTCCGGCAGCAGTTGTCCATCTCCCTTTTTGTTACGGATTGTGCAATGCTGCTGCAATGATGACCACTGATGATGATGTCATTATGCCAGGTTTTCTGTTTTACATTGAATCAAACCGGCATAATCTCAATGTGATTTTTAGACAGCAAAACAGGTGTTCGGTAGACGTGTACAGTAACAAAACATTGTGAGGAATTTTCAAACAAGCCGATTTGACCCTATAAATGTGGAATGATAATGCTTCTCCGGTTTTATGTTCATACAGAGTATTGAGGTGGAATAATGGCGCAACATACCTGCCTTGGACAGGCTGCGTAAAAGTGGTCAGTAAATGTTTGTCTGTCTCACGTTATGATTTGTGACTAAAAAGCAACTTTAGATCATCGTGCAACACAAAAAATATTTGTGGAAATGCTGAGTGATGAAACTGAGCCTGTAGTCACCGTTTGTTTGTTTTTATTGTTATAGAGGATGATACAAATATCATCCTCTATAACAGATGGCTAACTTGGTACTTTCAGCAGATGCAGAGCTGCATTATCATTCTTTTGGAGTCGAGTTTCTGCCCACCTGATGACTTTACATCAAATATATGCTCTCTATTAAGTCTGTTCTGGTCTCCGCAAACTCCTGAGGGAAATATCTGCCTCTTTGTGGCTAAATGCTCCACTATGTTCCCCAGATATCACACTATAATGTGAGGAATCGCTATCTGTCTGTCTGTCTGTCTGTAATTCACCTATCGTGAAAACCGTTCATCTGATCTACTTCAAACTTGGCATGTGAGACGCTGGAGGCCCAGGGAAGCAATTTCTTGGCTTTGGTGCAATTGTGTTGAGGCGCATTTAGAACAGACACTGCACTAGTAGTTGCTAAGTATGTCTGGCTGCTGTTTGGCGTTGAGCAGGTATAGCATAAAGTGGATCTTAGAGATTTTGGGCTGAGAACAGCTGCCTGCTGAGAGAGGTGCGAGTGAATCAAAACTGTGAAGTTGTGGGTCACAATGAGCTAGTGTGGACTTAGTGCTGCATTTACAACTCATGCTAGAGCTACTGTATAGGGAACTGCAGTTGCATGAGGATTCTGTAGGTTGTCATTCGTGATCCACTGTGAATTTAAATTGATTATAGATGCTATAAATGTAGGGTCAGTCTCATGCAAGCTAAACTGATCAGTAACATCTCTCATCAACATACACTTTTACGTGTGGCACTTGGTGAAAATACAAATTCATCAGGTTTGTACTAGACCCATACATTCCCATCGTTTCTGCAGCCTGTTTGCCAGACAGCAAGTGCACACGAGCAAACAGGCAGAATGTGTGTTTTCTGTCTGACAAGTGTGTGTGTGTGTGTGTGTGTGTGTGTGTCAGAGGTAAGATGGGTGTCATTTTAAGAAGCCAAATGATTGGAGGATGGTGTGTGTGGGTGTGGGTGCATACTGTCATGCGTGTTAACAATGTAACCTCATGTCCCCTCATGTCAAAACCAGGCTAAATCAAGTCAACCATGCTGTGTGTGTGTGTGTGTGTGTGTGTGTGTGTGTGTGTGTGTGTGTGTGTGTGTGTGTGTGTGTGTGTGTGTGTGTGTGTGTGTGTGTGTGTGTGTGTTTGTGTGCCAAGCCAGATCAATATGAACTAATCAATAGGAGAAGACAGCTAGAAGGACCTTGGGGATGGCAGATACACACCTGGTACACACACACACACACACACACACACACACACACACACACACACACACACACACACACAGGCCTCTTTGTATTCCATCCTCAGATTCACTCTTTATCTTCTCTCACTCCACCTCCAACGTCTCTTTTCTCGACGCCTCTCCACAGCCGTCTGCTTTTAAAATCTCTTTCTCACACAAACACACTTATTATGTCAAGTTTTTTTTCTCTCACTCTGTTAAGGAGGCAATCATATATATCACTGCCTAATATTCTTGCTGTTCCTCCCTCCTCTTTTGCTTCATCTGCCTGCATCAACAGTCAGATTTACTTTGTTGGTTAGAATCGTGAAGGCTGGTTGTTATTTCACACTTCTCTTTCTTTTTCTGAGGCACAATAAAAATCATGTCTTACTCCTCACCCCAGACTCACACGACTTGATATTAAAGACAGGCTTGCATTCAAGCTGCAAACAAACCTGGAACTGCAGGGGTTGTTTTGTTTTTTTCCAAATCTGATCACATCTGTCGAAGCAGCAGTGGAAAGATGAGGTCTGTGCCACTCCATGGGGAGGAAAGTTCATCCGCTAGCACACATCTGCATGCAGCCAGCAACACATGTGCTGCATTTGATGTATACTGCATACTCAAAATGGTTGATGTACATCAAAACACACATATGGAAGCAAAGCAGCTTTGTAATTATTTGAATGTTATTTTGAAAGTACTCTGTCTAAGCTTATATGGTTTGAATTCGCCTCTTTCAAAATTTCCAGGTCAATTTAGGTTTCAGAGCTTCTAAATTTTTTTTCAGAGGTTTCTTTACCTGGTTCAAAATTAATTCAGATTCATAAAATTTAAGTTATTTTATACAGTATAATCTGAAAGGTCAAGATTGGTGCCTAAATGTCGACAATCCACTTTTAGCAACTTGATTTTTGACTTGAATGTGTGGATCTGAAAGTAACTGCATATCGCACTGAAAATTCTGAAAACAATTGAGTAAATTGAATATTTTTTTAAGTAATTTTATGTATGTCTGAATTTGCAAACCATTAAAAATGAAATGTAAAATATTCCAAGAAATTATTCAAATTCTAAGATAAGGTATTTATGAGTGATTCAGTTACTTTTACTGTTATATACCCGTCTTTTACAAAACCTGAAATATATCAAGAGCCATTGGATGGATTGCTATAAATTTTGGTACACACATTCATGCTAATAATAATCTGCTGTTTCCCTGATCTGCCATAACTCCAGTAATAAAACAAGACTGATGCAGTCTGTCAGAATAGTTTTCAACATCTCCTCAACCCTGTGCCAAGACTTCTTACAAATCTGTGCAGTGCAAATCTATCTTTTGCCAAACGGTGAATTGGCAGCCTGGTAATCAGCAGGCACACCACAGCTCTGGTGGCCTCTCTGGGTCGGAGGCACTTTCAGTTCAATTCACTCAACATGCAAATTGAAACTGTAATTCATTTACCGGGAGATAAGAGCAGCACTCTGTCTCAATACTGCCTTTATAGATTGAATATTAAATAAACTTTTGATGGGGATTTTCCTTTGGTTTCAGTGTCCACTCTCTGGGCTGATTGGATTGAACGGGAAGTGACCTGACTCAGTCAAATTCACGGCAGGTGCAGACAAGTTCCAACCTGTTTGGCCACTTATTTTCAATAAATTCCCCCTGTGTTTGAATATATTCATACTTCCTTTTATTTATCGGTATCATTTCAGTATATGCATGGCCTAAATAAGAGCATGTGAAACAATACAGTGTTCAATGCAAATACTATAGAGTCAAAGGTGGTGAGGATGCAAGTCTAACTTTTTCTAAACTGCCTTTTTCAAACATCTGGACAGATTGAACAGGAAATTGAACATTTTAGCATGACTACCTTTTAGAATGGGCAGGTAAAACACAACAAGGGAAGGTTGGTGAACAATCATCACACAATACACACTCTTGTCAACATTAGACTTAGATGAAACATTCCTGCATAGTAGAATGTTCAGCGTTCTCATAATAGAATGTTCAAACGATTATGTCCATTTAAAATAAAAGATTATATAATTATTATTTTCTTGCACTTACAACAATAACATGCGGGGTTTGGATTTTGTGTGAAGCTGTGTGATTCCTGTCTGGAATCCTATTTCAACCTGCTTCCACCTGCTCATTGTCTTCCCTCCTTCTCTGTTCTCCTCCAAACACTCCTAACATCTACCCAAATAAATCCCTGAAACATCGTCCTTGTTAACGTGGTGAAATCTCTCTATTCCAATGCAGCGTTTCCTGTCAAACACCAGATAAAACCCCACGTGAATGTTGCTGTAGTTTTCTGTCTCCCTTGCCCATTTCCTGCGTTTGAGAAAACCATGACAAAATTTTAAACAGAGTAAAGAGAAAGGAAAAAGTTTCTCTTCATTGATGCCTGAATGACAAGCTGAACTGACAGGAAGGTGCAGGAAGCCGGCAGAGAGACACCGACACGACTGTCTATGCACATGCATTATGCACATGCACTTTCAAGCACGCACGCACAGACAGGAAGTACACACGAGTGCACCTCACCTCCCACGCTACCAAAACACTATCTCACCTGACAAATTAGAATGTGTGCGAGCCTGCTGGTTTTTGACATTGCAGGTATCTGTCACATTTCTGTCAGAGCTTCACATCGGTTTCACATCGAGACAAAGAAACCCAAAATGAACTCACATGTCACCCCCCTCTCCTCCCCCTGTCCGTTCTCTCCTCCTCTGTCTTTCTCTGCTGGGTACTTTAGAGTGAAGCAGGAATATGGAGCAGAAGTCAACATCACATGCTGCATAATTCTCAGTCGCCCATTGTAATTGCTGAGGCATTTATAAAAAATTCAATAACAACGTCCATGGTTTGATTGTGAATGAAGCAGGGTCTTATGGTTTCAAATTAAAGATTCATCGTGTTGTTTTCTTATCCAGACTGCTGGATCTAACGTTGATCAAGCAAAACTGTCTAGAATATCTAATGCCATGTGAAAAAAAATTCAAAATAACAACCATGAACAACAACAATCATGATTTGAGGAACATGTCTCACATAAAAAGCACAAATATTGAAAAAAGTATAAGGATGCAATTCCTAGGAATAATGTTGCTATAATGCTAGGATTAATATATGTATTTGTTGCCTAATAAAAAATACGAAGTAGTGCTGAAACTTGAACATTTTGAGTATTGATTAATCGTTTCATTAATTTTTCATGCAAAATGCTTAATATTCACTCATTCCGGCTTCTCAGATATAACAGTTTGCAGCTTTTTGCTATTTTGTATTACTGTAAAATTGAAATATCTTGAATTTTGACTATTATTGATAATAATAATAATAATAATAGTTACACTACACATTAAATGGACTGAATTATTGATCAGGTAATTAAAGAAGAAATCACATTAACTGATAGTGTTATCAATGAGATGGTGAGAACGATATTTGAAGAGACGGTTGCCGAGAGAATCAAGATGTGTGTGGGCTGCTGCATGTTTCAAGAGCAGCTCCCCTGGCCAGGATTGTTCTAGTGTACGAGTGGAACAGGAACTAATTGTAATCCACCCACTTCTTTTTCAGGGAAATATCATCAATAATTAATCACCTAGGGAGTTGATGATGTCACCGTTACTTTTTGCTGCAAAGTTAGACTTCTGAAATGGAACGAATTATTTATTCGCCTAAATTCTTACCTTTGTAGAAAAGCGGCTCATTACTTTCTGAGGAATGTGCAGCAGAGGTGTGTGCGTGCCTGATGTCCAACTGAAAATAATTAGCTGGTCCTTTGGGCAGCAAAGTCTGAGAGAGGCAGAAGCTGGATTTCTGCATCAACTTTTAAAATGTGTAGGTTGTGCCACCCATTGTTGGAATTTAGGCAGATTTCTGTATTTGGGAAGAATTTGGTGTCTCTCTCTCTGTGTGTTCGTGTGTGTGTGTTGTGTGTGTGTGTATGTGTGTGTGTGTGTGTGTGTGTGTGTGTGTGTGTGTGTGTGTGTGTGTGTATGTGTGTGTGTGTGTGTGTGTGTGTACAGACTGTATTTTAACACAGCTAGCCGACTTCTAGCAGCCCACAGTTAAACAGTGACTCACAGATTCCTCTCTCTCTCTCTCTCTCTCTCTCTCTCTCTCTCTCTCTCTCCTTCTCCTCCTCCTCCTCCTCCTCCTCTTAATCTCTTTCTCACCAACCTTATTTTTTTTCTCATCTCATCCCTCAAATCTTTTCCTCTCTCCTTTTTTTTTTACCACTTTCCTTGGTTTTGTCTCTTGTTCTTTCTTTCTCTACCTTTCCTTTCTTTCTCTCTCTCTAGGTTGGGTGCTGACGACAGCAGACTTAGGATAGAGTCTGCTCCTGCCCCCTCTTTTCTCTGACTGTGCCAGCCCTAAGCCCAGTAAGTCACAATATCACCACACTATGTTCATACTATTATTTGCCTTTGAAAAATATGTATGAGCACAAATGTGTTCTTCTGGTCTTATTTGAATGTCTCTGAGGTTCCATATTCCAAAGGGCTCGGAGAATCTAATCAAATTCATGCAGACAAAATATATGGTTTAGTCCCAATTACAAACTATTCCTTTAACTGCCCAACTTTTATTGGCTGAGACATGCAAAATTGGAACAGTGATGGGGATTTAAATTCCCTTGCTCTCCATAATTACAACATTACACACATGCTGTTGTTAGCAAAGTTATTCAACCCCCAGTGTATATTTGTATATGGTTTATTGGCAAAATCTACTTGTTATCATCTGTTTGCAATAAGCAAATCAAACGATAACAATTTAAATAGCGCAACACATGAGATATTACAATTACTATTCAAAATTATTCAACCCCCACAAGACAAGCATCTACTTTGTAGAGTCCCCTTTGCTGCTATGACCTGCTGCAAACATGATGTATAGCCAGACACCAGATTCTGGCAGTGTTCCTGAGGAATCTTAGCCCATTCCTCATGGACAAAGGCCTCCAGATCTGGAATATTCCTGGGTTTATGTGCTGCAACCACCTCCTTCAAATCCCACCAGTGATTTTCTATGGGATTCAAGTCAGGCGACAGTAGCCCCATTCAGACAGCGTTTTCATTCCGTGCCTGTTGCACCTTTATTCCCCGACGTCTGTCTGAATGCATTGAAGGCGTAATAGGGTGTCAGTTTGTTCCACCTCCGTGACGCCTCGGGGAGGTAGTAACAGCGCAGACACAGGCGTCTGTCTGAATGAAGTGCCCCGGCATTGCAGAACGGGTGTGATGTTGTAGTAATATGCTCAGGTGTGTGAACTACCCCGGGGGATTTAACGATGTAGTAGCAACAGGAAGTCGGTTATTTGAAGAACAAGCACAGAAAATGAACGCTAAACTGGGGAGATAGCGAACTATATCAGCTTTTATGTTCGCTGTTGCGTCGTACGTCCTACCTCTTTACATTGCGGAGCACCAGCATATGCCCACACACCGAGGTGGTGTTGTAACACCTTGGGCTGGTCCAGTCTGAACACACCAAAGGGGTCAAAGAGAAGGGAATTCATTTCGGCGCTGTTGCACAATGCCTGTCTGAAAGTGGCTTGTGACAGCTTCTCTAGCATGATCCAGGACTTCTTCTGAAACCAAGCCTTGGTGGACTCTGAGGTCTGCTTAGGATCATTGACCGTTGGGAACGTCCAATGATGCCCAAGCTTCAGCTTCCTCACAGATGGCGTGAAGTTTTTTTCTAGGATAGGATACCCTCTACACGCTGCAGGTTTCCAGTGCCCGAGGGGGCAAAGCAGCCCCAGAACATCACCGAACCACCGCCATGCTTCACTGTAGGTAGGGTGTTCTTTTCAGCCAGGCATACAGCTGAGCCATGGGCCCCAAAAGATACAGTTTTGTTTCATCGCTCCACAGAACAGCATCCCAAAATCTCTATGGCTTATCTGGATGGTTCTGAGGTACTGGAGCAGACTTTTCTTGTGCAGTGGTGTGTGTCTGGAAGTTCGAGCATGGAGCCCTTATGTGAATTTAACACATAAGGCCTTAACAGAAAAAAAAACTTTGTCAGAAAACAGTGTCAACCTTTTAACAACATCTGACTTGCAAATGTGAGCTCTAACAGTAGTCAATAAACATAACATTTTGTGTTGAATGTGGAAAAAAAAATAAAAATCTGTTGCATTGAGCCATTTAAACTGTTCCTGTTTGATGTGGTGATTTTAAACGGCTGATAAATAGTATATTTTGCCACTAAATTTAATACTCAATGGGGGTTGAATAGTTTTGCCTCTAACTGTACGTTTAACACTTAAATACAGAAGGTCGTTTCCACATTATGAGACGCCCAAATCAAAAGCAAGGCCAAATGTTCTTTACTGGAGCTGCTGATAAAAAAAAAGATTTCCTGCCACACACTCACAGAGCCCCCCCGAGGGCCCCTGGGACTTCAAAGAGCCGTCTACTGTACCTCAGCAACACCTCGACACCAGGTGCCACGGAGAGGAGGAGGAAGGAGGGGTGGGTGGAGGGTAGGCATGGAAATGATACGAGGGGGGGGAGGAGAAAGAGAGAGAGACCGTGGAAATAAAGGTGGAGGTGGAAAAAGTGGTGAGGAAGGTTGTGTCAAGTCCTCGATCAGAGAAGGAGAGGAACGACATGAGTGGGCAGTGGAGAAACAAAGAGAAGAGACGCAAGCTTCCAAATAAGAAAGCAGTAAGTTGAGGTGAAAAAAGAGGGGGATGACAGAAGAAGAGGCCAGACAGACAGACAATGCTGCAGACATGGAGTTACAGCCGAAGACGGAGAGATGTGGGGGAGGGCGGTAACACTCTGCTGCTAATACCCCTTTGACTTTGTTGTGAAGAACCCCAGTTCCCTTTTAATGGTGAACTATTCCTTTAATGACAGCACTAAAACACACACACACACACACACACACACACACACACACACACGCTGCCGTTCCTCTCTGCCTTACAGGAAATGTGGTTCAGAGCATAACGTGAGAAGTCACAGTTCAACTTTTACAACTTGCGGGCTCTGACGCACACTAACTCGCGCACCAAAGTTCAAATGCAAAAGCAGCATTTATAGCATGAAAAGGTTTGCCGGTGACCTATATGGGGCAGAAATGCAGGCCTTTGTCTAATTTTGCTGCCTGTAAGCTTTTGAATTAACTCGTCTAGCAGCTGTCAGTCACGCAGACAGGCAGGATGTGTGGGTTTTGAAGAGAGAACTACACCGAGAGCGAGATATATTCTTGACATAGTGCCGTTTGTTGAGCGTTTTTGATCCCAGCTGCCTCACAGTGCAACAAGTGCGCACATTTTTTTACACGGCTGCCGTAATGAATGGAATCTGGTCGTGTGTTAGTGCCTTGCTCAATCTGTTGGGGGGCATTCGTCCACATGGGGAAGTGAGCCACGCAGGGGAACTACAAGAACAGCTTTCAGTTTCATCCTCAAGTTCTTGATTTCTCTTCGTGAGCTCTGTAGATGAATCACGCCTGAACATTTTGGGCGTTTGTTGGACGGACTTTGTGTTCCCTATGTGGACTTTTAAACTGCTTATCTTCTCGATCGCCCAATCACCTGGACAGGCTGAGTATGTCTTAAAGGAATAGAAAAATATGCCTATTGCCAAGCTTGTTGAGTTGTTGAGTTCTCACGTTTGATTGGTTTGAGTGGTTGGCTCAATAATAAACACACTTATATCCTGTTTATTTGATCTGTACGAGAAGCAAAAGTGGCAAGACTACAAGAAGTGGTTTCATGGAGGTTCTGCCAAAGGAGACGCACAAGATCCTTGCTTTTCAGTCTTCATGCTAAGCTGAGCTAACCGTCTCCTGGCTTCAACTTTGCATTCATACTCTATGAAAACGTTACAAATGAACTTTTGGTGATCTGCGGTATTTTTCTCATCTTTTTTTTGTGGTATATATTCCAGTTCATTTCATATGATGTAAACTGGCATCGTATAGAGTGATACATCATGCTCTGTAACTGCATAATGGTGAACACCCAGCAGTGAAACTCCAGAGCTTAAAGCACACCCTCCTCTCTCTATTCAAAAGGCAAAGTGAGAGTGCAGCTTAGACGGCAAGGGACGAGTTTGCATTCCCCTCACAGGAAATAGTTTCAAGGCCTTCAGAATTCCTTCACAGGTGGCCTCCATCACCTTCAAGGACTCACAGACCGACAGCAGGGGGGAAGGACGGGGAAGTGAGGTGACATACGGAATGACAACCCACCACGTTGCTGATGTGTCCTTGAGCAAGCCATCGAATCCAGTCTAGCTCAGGTAGGCTTCGGAGGCTCAGCCTGACCTTTGACCTCCCTGCGGAGGGTGGCAGACAAAAAGAGATCTTGCCTATCAGGACTAATGATCGCATTATCATTTGAATACAGCTGATTGCATCTTTGTCGGTGTTCGTTTTAATCTGCGGACCTTTTCGGCTGAAATGCTCGATACGACCTTGTCACGTTTAGTCTCCTGCATCTGTCGGGGGAAAGGTTCGACGACCCAAATGCCAAACGATAAAAGAAACAATTTGCCAGTGTCGTACGTCTTCCACCTCTCTGTTCATTTATTCGCTTTTAAGCTCCGGTTTATTGCGAAGTCACACCTCTTTCCTTTTGCGCTTCGTCAGACTTCTTTTGTTGCCTTGCTGCAGGATTCAGGATTCAACCAACAGTGTGACAATAGTGCCGTATATAGGCAAAATACAAAAGCTGCAATAGTTCAGAGCTTAACTGTTGCGTCTCCATAATATACTGTCTGTGGTTTTCATTTTCAGATGTTTGCCCGGCACAAAATATCACAAGCAAATCTTTCACATCTCCGTAGTCATTGCAGTGTTATTGCACAAGACTAAAAAGGCCAGCTAAAGCAAACTTAAGAAACAGCAAACACTGACATTCTCTCTCTCTCTTTCTCCTTCTTTGTTTCTGTCTCTTTCTGTCCTGTGGTCAACAATCCCTCTACTGGCCTTTATTCCCAAATCCCCATGGACAGAGAGTCAGGGGAGAGGGAATGCTTAAATGCTTTGAATGATGGTGTGGAATGCTAAAAAGTGTGTGTGTGGTTGTGGGGGGGAGCAAGGAGGAGTGTGTATGTGTGTAAGGGAGGGGGGGGGGGGTCTCCTGCCCTAGGATCTGGTATGCGTGACTGAACAAGAGGAGGAGAAAGAGAGGAAAAGAAGAAAAAAAAATCCCTCACCAAAAACTGCCTTCCTAACTTCTAAAGGCAGACAATGGCTACTGGTCTGGCAAACCTTACTGCGTGTGTGTGTGTGTGTGTGTGTGTGTGTGTGTGTGTGTGTGCGGTGTCACTTCACACACAGGACACGTCCTGATGGAAAGCAGAAGGAGGGAAATCTGCTCTAACCAACTTTAGATCTCATTACTCCGCACAAGCAGACGCACAGACGCAGCTCTGCCACATGTGAAATGAAACACTGCAAAAAAAAAAAAAAATAATAACCAAAAAGTAAAACCCAGAGCCTTCATTTAAACCATGAGATCCACCGAACACAACCGCCTGCCCTCGGAAAACCTTGAGACTTAAACTTGAGCTTGCGCACCTTCTTTTTGCTTTTTTTTTTTTGTTGCTTTGCTGCATTTGAGCACAAAATAAGAGGTTTACAATTGAAAGAAATCAGCAGGATGGAACAGCTTCCTATAATAAACGCCTTGGTGATAATTAATTACACAGGCACTGCAGCCAAATCAAGACGGCAAGCATCCATTTTGAATCTCCTCGTAAATAATAAAACGACAACAGATTTTTTTTTTTTTTTTTTCCCCAACCCTTTTGAGAAGGAAGACTGGACTGATCAGGGACAATACTCAGAAATGTGTGGGTGGTTGTTAGGAAGTAAATGCATTAAAATAAAAGCCCTTATTGTCTCAAATAGACAATATCATTGTAGTACAAGACCATAGGAGGCTGTGTTGTGGAAATAATGTCAAATTCAGTTGTGTAATTTGTGTATATTTCACATTCTTGCTATAAAAAAAGCGAAAATCAGCTAAAACAAAAGTAGCCCACACCGCTCTTTTTCGTTCATTATATAAATATCTTTA
The DNA here is from genome assembly GCA_037577475.1 of Chaunax sp. Z400. NCBI lineage: Eukaryota > Metazoa > Chordata > Actinopteri > Lophiiformes > Chaunacidae > Chaunax > Chaunax sp. Z400. The sequence goes on from CM075204.1 coordinate 16,804,969, forward strand.
ATTGTTTTAACCTTGTAAGAATATAAAACAGTTTAATTTTGGGCTTCTGCATTTTTTTCTTCTTCTTTACAAACACATAATATACAGTACATCTTCTTTTTTCTTTTTTTTCCATTTTCAAACACACACACACACACGGCTTTTTTCAGCAGGACGCACATCCGTATATTCATTTTTCAAGCAGGTCATTGCATCACGTTAAACGCAGACACGCGAACACCTCCGCGTGCTCACACACGTGTGTGTGCATGTGTGTTGGTGTGTGAGAGAGACGAGAGAGACGGGGGGAGAGGGAGAGACGCATTCTGCCTGTAATCCGAGATGGAGAAAGAGAGGGGGGGGGGGATAATAATAATAATAATAATAATAATCAATTGCTCCTTATTCTAAGCATGTCTCAAAATGGATTCAGGGCATTTTTATTCAGGGAGAGAAAAAGAGGAGGAAAAAAAAAAAAAAAAGATATCCCTACGCTCCTCTCCTCCTCCTCCTCCTCCTCCTCCTCTCTTACCACTGAGAGTAACATGAATATGAATGTGACCCGTGTTGGCATTACGTGGGAAAACGAAGCCAGAGAGACAAACCCTGATTCATTTTGATCAATAACGGGTATAAAATATAGAAATCACTTCAATTTGAAGTACGACGCTTTGAACAACATCCACTGACATTTGTTTCCACCAGCAGCCCTGACAAAAAAAACAAAAAAAAAACCCACTGAATGTTTCTACAACATACACACACACAGACGTTTACTGTGTTCATTTATGGCCCCCCTGATCCTGCCTCTCATATGTGCTACCACGCTTTACATCATTATAATAATAATGATCCTATATCTCTATTGTTTTTATTACATGACAACCGAAGGTATTTCCCTTCCACAGGTCAACTAATATTACCCTCCTTTTATATGCGTCAAAGCTGGAACATATCTCTGAAGGGAGTGAAAGTTGGGACTAAACAATGAAGATAAACAATAACAGCTCTTGTACACAAGCGCCTTTATGTTTGTTTGTTTTTTGCATAAAGCGTCACCCTCTTAGATTCTGAATAGATTAGAGATCTCTCTCCCCTTCTCTCTCCCTCTCTCTCTCTCTCTGTAGGAAAGTGTTGCTGTTTATGGGGGTGAATTAACAAAGGTATATAGTTAGATTTTGTCCTGGTCTCCTTTCTCCAGCTCTGCTCATGGAGGAGGGAGGGAGGGTGTGGGGGGGGGAGGGGGCAGACACAGTCCCTTTTAGGCACATTTTCTCCCAGTCTCTCATTCTCACTTTCCTTCTATAATTTTTTTTTTTTTTTTTTTTTAATAACAGTATCCACGCTTTGAAATCAACCACGTACGAGGTAGCCAAATGTTTTTAGGCGTGATGGCTGTAGCAGAAATTAGTTGTGAAATCCACTCACTGAAAGAAAAAAAAAGAAAAAAGGGGGAAAAGTCTCATACTCGAGTTTTCAAAACCTCACATTGTTTTAAATGGATGCTTCACTTTAAGACTCAGATGTAAGTGTCATTACATGAAGCAGATGACAATATAATGTGTGAAACAAGCTGATTTGCATTCGTCATTCCAGTCCGAAGACGGAGTTTGAGGGTATTAAAAACTCAATATGAGATGAAAACAAGTGTTAACGGGGACTTTCACAAGCTCGTTACAAAAGTAAGTTATAATTGCTTCTAACCAGGCAGAGTATTAAGTCATATTAAAACACTAATTAAAAATCCTGCAAGGCCGACAGAAAGAAGAAAAAAAAATAAAGACATTTGAACATAAAAACTCTGATCACATGGGAGAAGCACACCTTACACAAGCACACAGGAGGGACAAGGGAGGTTTTCTCTCTTTCTTTCTTTCTCTCTTTTTTTTTTTAAATAAGAAAAGAAATTTACCCGCCCGTCTATTCCCCCTCCTCTGTCCCCATCCCAAAACAAAAAGAACAAAAACCAAACATTTCCAATCACCTCACTTTCTCACTCTCTGTCATCTGCCAGAGTCCCAGGTTCAAAACTTTAAGGCAGGGGAGCTGTGTGATCCTCTCCAGTCCCCTCTTGGTGATCTTGGTACATCCATACAGGTCAATGCCCGCCAGCTGGGTCAGGTGGTCGGCTATGAGCTCCAGCCCTTTGTCCGTGATGCGCACGCACTGTCCAATGTTCAGGGTCCTCAGCTCATGCATCTGCCTCACCATCCGGTTTATCCCGTCGTCAGAGATGTGACATGAGCACAGGGACAGGGACTTGAGCTGGTACAGCCCCTGGGCAATGTATGCAAGGGTCTGGTCCCCTATCTTATCGCAGAAGGAAACGTCAAGCCCGGACAGCCTTAGGGTGCCCATGGCAAGGTGCATGGTTCCCGTGTCACTGATGTTGTCACAGGAGCGCAGGTTGAGGCTCCACAGGGAGGCCATGTGGGACAGGTGGATCATCCCTGCGTCTGAGATCCCCCCACAGAAGCTAAGGTTCAGTACCCGGAGCTTTGTCAGCCCCTTGGAAATGTGTTTGAGTGACAGGTCTGTCAGTTTCTGACAATCCTGGAGAGTCAGGTACTCCAAGTTCAAGCATCCCTCCGCTGCACTGCGGGTCATGCCCGCCAAATGTCCGATCCCCACATCAGAGACATGCCTGCAGGACCTCAGATTGAGGCTCTTGAGCCGATGGAGGCCCCAGGCTATCAACAGAAGCCCAGTGTTGGTGATGTTGCTGCAGCCGCCAAGCTCCAACACCTCCAGGTTCTTCAGGTACTGAGCTATCCTGCCAAGACTGGAATCTGTGATCTGCTTGCACAGACTCAGGTTCAAAACCCTCAGGGACGGGATCTCCTGGACAAATGCGTGACCCAGCCCGTTATCCGTCAGGTTGTAGCAGCCGGACAGATTGAGAGACTCGATGTTAGGCATTCCTTGGATAACATAGCTCAAGCTGCGGCGCAGGGACAGGATCTGGACCCTCCGGATGCCCCTGGCCTGGAGGCTGGGGAACAGGGAAGGATTTGCCCGGCGGAGGTGCAGCTTGGCCTCTACCCCCCTCCACACCGACTTGTGGTAGGATGCGTCCCTCCAAGCAATACACACTTGGGCAACCCTGCCTTTGTCCCTCACGTCCAGATAGCTGAAAATCATGGCCAAAATTTCCGGGAAGAGGCACGAAATGTGCGTCTCCATTGTTTTTCAAACCCCAGGCATATAAGAAATAATACTCCACACCTCCAAGGCTGAAAAAGGAAGTCACTCAAACACCCCCCACTCTTGCAATTATGCAAAAGTATCAACAGTCCCGGTTATCCACATGAGTAGAAAAAGAAATAGAAGTTGTGTATCTCTCTCCTTTTCTCACATTGAACTGTGCAAAATCGATCCAACTCACTCCGAACCCCACGTGATCCGGTCTGGTTGCGCAGTAGGATTCAAATGCATATAAAAAAGAAAAACAAGTAGCCTAACATAAAAAAAAAGCGTTTATTCCTGGCTCAACCCCTCTCTCTCCGCCAAAAGCAGGAGAGGAGGAGGAGAGGGGGCGAAAGGAAGAAGAAGAAGAAGAAGAAGGAGGAGGAGGAGAGGAGGAAAAAAGCGTCAATCCTTCCTTCCCCCTCTCTCCCTCTCTCAGACGACGCTTCCTTGTGTTCTACCTACAAAAAGCCGTCCTCTCTCGGCCGAGCGGGGATCCAGACGGTCGTACATTTCAGAATGAGAAAGTTAAAATAAAACCAGCTCTCTTAACGCCACGTTCTAAAGAACATTCCCATGACATGAAGGCAGAAGAGATGGAGCTGGGTTGGCTTTGTAACAGAGTGAAAGAGAGGGAGAGAGAGAGAGAGAGAGAGAGAGAGGGGCGTCCGGAGCTCAAAGCCTTTGTCTGCTCTTTTCAAACCGACTTGGCAGGGACCTCAGCACTCTAGCTGTACGGAGGGGGTAATGGCAAGTAATAACATTAATATTGTGCGTTTAAAAAGAGGCCCAATGCCAAACAGTGTTACGGTAAGCGCTATGAAAGTGTACATAAACACGGAAAGACTCATGGGAATATTTAATAAGCGACGCGACGCGGAATTAATTCGTAGCTAAATGGAATCACTCCCACCCCCTCTGTGTCAAGCAGTTGGTTTGTCCCGCCTCAGCTGGAACGGTGCGAACAGTTTCCCTTGGAAACCAACTTCTTACAATTCAGTTCACTTTGGGCTTTAACCCTTTGAGCGGACCACACAGGAAACACGGGAGAGCCGAAAGGAGAAGCCCCCTTTACACTTCACTTACTTGGCATGATTTTTTTTATTTTTTTTATTTTTTTTTTACTGTAGTTTTGTGTCTGTTGCGTTGAGTGTTGTTGTCGAAATACAAATGGAGCACATCCAGAACGGATACAGGGCTGAACACAGTGCTCTTTGTCTCTTGTACACAGCTTCTTTCCATCAACTCTCCTCTTACTTTTATTGCAAAAAATAAAATAAAATTTTTTTTTTTTAAATGGATTTCCACAGACCATCATGTAAAATGTAATCAGTCAAATTGAGACGTGTGATATTATTCAAATATTGATGGATGCTTGTCACTATATAGATAATAAATTATTCGATTCACATTGTATATTTGGTTTATTGGCAAAATATACTATTTATCAGCTGTTTGCAATAATTAAATCACACAAAACAGTTTGAATAGCTCAATACAACTGATTTTTAACTTTGTTTCCACATTCAACACAAAATTCTACTACCTCAGAATTATTCAACCCCCTGAATAGCATCCCTCATAAGAGCACACATTTTCAAATCAGATGTTTTTAAAACACAACGGCAACATTCATAGGACTTATTTTAGCAGTAGAGGCCCAAAGTTTTTTTTTCTGTTTATAAATTTATACAAGGGCTCCATGTTCGAACTCCAAGACGTTCACCATGCACTTCTGGTCCAAAAGCAGAAGAGAAGTCTGCTCCAGTAGCTCAAAACCATCTCAATAAGAGACAGAAGTTTTTGGATGGTGGTCTGAGGAGTGATGAAGCAAAACTGGAACTTTTCAGGCTTATGGATCAGGAGTATGTCTGGAGGAGGAAGAATGAAGCATGTGCTGAAAAGGACAACCTGCCTACAGTGAAGCATGGCGGTGGCTTGGTGATGCTCTGGGGCTGCTTTGCCTCCTCGGGGCCCTGGAAGCCTGCAGCATGTAGAGGGTAAGATGGATTCCATCTCATCATCTGTGAGGAAGCTGAAGCTTGGGCGTCATCGGACATTCCTAAAGGACAATGATCCCAAGAATACCTGAAAGTCCACCAAGGCTTTGTTCTGGAACATTCTAGAGTGGCCGTCACAGTCGCCTGATTTGAATCCCATAGAAAAGCTCCGGTGGGATTTGAAGAAGGCGGCTGCAGCATGTAAACCCAGGAATATTACAGAACTGGAGGCCTTTGTCCATGAGGAATGTTGTCAGATTCCTCAGGAACACTGCCAGATGCTGATGCCTGGCTTTGCATCACTTCTGCAGCACTAAAGAACTTGAGATGCTTGTCATTAAGGAGTTGAGTAATTTTGAGACTGCAGCAGTCGGTAAAAGTAGCATTTTGTGTCATATCTGGGGAAAACGCTTATAATATCTGTTGTATTTAACTATTCAGACTTCATTTATGTTCTTGTTTGATTTGGTTATTACAAACCGTTGATAAATAGAATATTTTGCCAATAAACCTAATATCCAATGGAGGTTGACTAACTTTGCCTTCAACTGCATGTGTGATGAACTAACAACCTGTCCTGGATGTACCCTCCCTTTAACCTAATGTCAGTGAAAACATTATGGGTTTTTTTGTTGTTTTTTTATTTCATTTAATTATTTTTTTTTTAATTTGGGGAGGGGGTCTTTAAATAAAAGTGGTAATAAAATAATAATAATAATAAAGCATCAAAATAATCACCTTGAAGCTGTTGCCTCATATGACGCATTGCTTATGTTTTGATACTTGAAGATTCATTTTGATCTCAGCTGATAGTAACAAGAGTATATTTGTATATCAGTAACAGCAAGCTATACATGCCAGAAATTTTCTAAGTGGCTTTTTTAATGTTTAAAAGCATGAAAATGATAGAAAATACAACAGAAAATATCTTCTTTTTTTTCTTTTTTTACTCTTGACCAAGTTATAACTTTTATCCCCTGCAGTGGGCCTCTCTCAACCTCAGGGTAGCCTTGGTCTGACTGTGCATGTGTGTGTGTGTGTGTGTGTGTGTGTGTGTGTATGTGTGTGTGTGTGCGTGTGTATGTGTGTGTGTGTGTGTGCGTGCGTGCCTACGTGTTTCTATGTCTGTGTGTGTGTGCACAGACGAGAGAACATATGTCTGTGCATATGTGATTTTTGCATGCAAACAGTATATTTTCTGCTTGCATCTCTCCTTCTCTCTTTCTCTCCTTTTTCCTCTCTATCTTCTCTCCCACACAGAGAGAGAGAGAGAGAGAGAGGGAGAGAGATAATATGACAGGGGAGCCGTTTGCTGAAGCCAGTGAAGTGTAGCAGAGTGGTTGAGAGAGAGCAAAGAAGAGAGGGACAGAAAAGAGGGAGAGAGGGCAAGCTGATGAGGAGGCGAGAGAGAGCGATAGGAGGAGAGAGACAACAGCGATCAGGTGAGGATGACAGAGAGGGAGAGGAGCTGCAGAAACAGGCGTTTTTACATGGAAGGAGGCAGCCGAGCACAACTGACAGGAAGTCTTCTTCCTTCCTCTCATCCTTTTTATTCTCCTTGTCGTTAAGGATAGGTTTGATTTTTCAAAGTCTGTCTTAAAACAACAGATTTTTTTTTTTTTTGCTGTAACCATCCCTCCTGTTCAAATTGGCCATTATAAGAACCTTTCCTTACACGCTTCCTATAGAAATGATTGGGGACAAAATCCATCATCCTCATTTTGAACAAAAATATATTGCAATTTTATCTGAAGCTATCAAAAGACATCAGTCAGACAAATCAAGTAAATATCATTCAAAGTTTTTTTTGTTTCAATCCTCACCACCATCTTTTCCTCATCCTCTACATCATCACAAGACATCATCTCCACTTCTGTTTCTTCCTAAATAAAATACATTAATGCTAATCTGAAGAAAATATATACTCCAGATTTAGAGTATAAAGCATAGACATATTCTTACTTCTTACTTACAGAACACAAGTAGGAGTATACTCTTATGTAATCGGAAGTGGTCAAGCCGTGGCATATGTGTCATATAGAAAAAACATCAAAATATCTCTCTCTGCCTGCAGGGCACATGTTTATGATCTGAACACGCTCAAAACCTTTCCATGATCACAGGAATAAAATGCAAGGATTGTTGGAGCATGTAAAATAAATATATTTAATGCTACATTAGTAATGAAACATGTTTTTTTATCATCCCGTTCAAACTAGCACCTCTGAGCGACGCCACTCTGCTGCAGATGAAGGGCGAAAAATGTATCACAGTTAATGTAGCATCTGTGTTGTCTCATAAAATTCAAAATACGTACTTTTTATTGCAGTTATTTATCAGATGTCTCACTTTTAGTCTAATTAGTATGCACTACGGCCTGTTTATAGACTCTTGATATGGCAGGATTTCTATTTCAGGTGAATAGGTCATAAAAGCAACTCCCCACACGGGTCAAATTAGGGAAAGCTATGGTTGTAAATAACACACAGATCTTTGATGTAAACACTGATTTGAACATTTTTAAAACTGCTGAAATTCTGGATTAATAAATGCAACACATCCAAAATTGCCCCAAACTGTCCGTCTATTTAAAATGTGCCATCCTGCGTTTAACTTATATCCTGTAACTTCATCAAGGGCAAAAGCAGAGCAGTTAGCTGCACTGTCCCCTGTGGCTGCCAGCACCTACGTCCTTGGTACTCAAGCGGAGAGTGTGTCATGCATTTTCAAAATAGAGATCCTGACATGAATACCAAGCTGTGTAATGATACTGCAAACACCTTGAGTTATAAACAGAGTGGGAGATTAGCAGCAGCCCGCAGCTAAATGTGGCTAAATTGTGACTGTGGCAGGCCAAAAACTAGCTTTGCCTTCACCATAATGAGAACTGCCTCAACTATAAATGCTCTATTAAATCTCATCTGTACCTGATTCTAGGCCCTGTGAGCGTTTGCCTTCTCAAAATATAAGTTTGTCCGGTTCAGAACTGAAAATAAAACCTGTCCGAAGTGGCTTTAAAGCTGCCAGACACACTGTGTGATGTAGATTATTAGCAAACATTTTGGCTACATTAACATTACGGGGCTGGAGTGACTCATTTCCGATTTTTTTGCCTGCATTTAGCACAAATCAGATCTTTTCAGAGCTGTGTGAATACAAAAATCAGATTTGAGTCACTTTCATATTTGGTCCTAAACGGATACATATCTGATTCGAGGCCATGCGACATGAATGTGAACGGTTAGATCAGAATTCATGTAGCTTTCTGCATACATGCATGCACTGATCACTGTCCTCATGAGTCAGAGCTGGCAGCATGGTGAAACGAAACCACCAGAGTGAAGCTAGCAAAGTGTTTGCTGTCCTCCAGAGCAAAATATCATGCATGCATTCGTTACTAGTGCATCTGTTTCACTTTGAATACCATGAGTTGTCTCGCAAATATGACGTTTCTGTTGTTGGTTACGCAGATGACTTGTGCATAAACTTACCAAAGTGCTCGTGCCTGCCATTTAAGCGGACAGATGTGTTCACATTAGAGCTACATACCGTTCACTTATAATTATGAATTTAAAATACCAAGAGAGTAAACTCTGATCCGAGGAAAACATCGGAATTGAAGATTGAGGCTTGTGATGTGAACGTAGCCTTTGTTAGCAAAAGTCTGACTCTGCCATTTGCTATTTCCTGCCTGTGCTGCAAGATGAAAACAGGCACACACAAAAAGAGAGAATGGCCAAGTGGAAGAGAAAGAAATGTGTAGAAAAGTGATGGAAGGATATAAAAACAGGGGAGAGGTAGGTCTATATGCCACAGGCCTCCTCCAGCAGCAGTGGCTGTGTGTGTGTGTGTGTGTGTGTGTGTGTGTGTGTGTGTGTGTGTGTGTGTGTGTGTGTGTGTGTGTGTGTGTGTGTGTGTGTGTGTGTGTGTGTGTGTGTGTGTGTGAGCTCAACGCTGCGGTGTGTCATACCTCTTAGAAAACCCGCTGGGCCCTAGCTCACTCGGAGCAAGAGAGAGAGAGAGGAAGGAGAGGGATGGATGGATGAGGGAAGTGAGAGGAGTAAATTAAGGAATGGGTCAGAGGAAAGGGAGGAAGAGTATTTTTAGAGTGTCTCCGTGGAGAGAGAGAGAGAGAGAGAGAGAGAGAGGCCGGGGGGAGAGCCGCATGCTGATTTTGAATATTAAAATGAAGGTTAGAAAATGGGCTAGAAGGGAAAAAGTGTCCCAAAACTTCCCCCCTAACATTCTCCTCGCCAACATGTGTGCGTCTCTTGTTGTGCGTGTGCTCCTTTGGCTCTGTGTTGGCTTCATTTGATGATTCAGGGAAAAGATCTAACTGGATAATTGCTCGCCTGTAGAACGTGCTTCATCTGCACCCGCAGCGATTGCTGGTTGCCAGGGTTACGTGGGCGTGTGTCAACAAGCACTCCTGAAAGCCGAAACCTTCCTAAAAAGAATATTACCATGACTCTGTAGAGTCTCCCACACACACACACAAAAACATGAAGAATCATGCACACACTACATATGGGAAAGAAAGCAGGCTGTTTAAATGCACCTTGCACTTTTTTGTGCACATGCTTGTGCCCTCTCTGTACACTGTAAGTGATTAATCTTTTATGTTCTGTCAGGTGTTTCCTTGCTTCAACCAGGCTATACTTGTGTGTGTGTGTGTGTGTGTGAGTGACAAATATTGTGCTGTGTCGGCTATAATTGGTAGCAATTAAATATGGCGGACACGCTGCCGTCTGTACCCTTGAGAACTGCTGTATCTTGTAATGTGAAGTCCACCTGACACTCGTCCACGATTTTGTGCGCACACCTATTTGTGTCCCGGTGCTGTTCTCTGCTATGTGGACATAAATAAATGATTAAAATGTGTGTACCTGCCCTCAAAGCTGTGTCTCTCTGCCTGCCTTCTCATTAGGCCTTTTCACACAGAGATCGTGCAATACTGCCGTAATGAAGACCCTTCATTTTTTTTTTTTACACCGAATCAAACAATAACGGCATAATTTCACCTTCTTGTGTGGTTTTCTAAAGACAAAAGCGTCTGCATCTAGTTTGACGTATAAAATATTCCTCCTCCCACCACCAAAAACATGCAATATAGGTGAATTCTAAAGTCTAAATTGATGGGAGGTGTATGCTTGTTTTTCCAACAGGGATTTGTAACCAATTTGACAGACAGGTGATGTTGCCCTGGTGTTAAAGGTGTGAGTCCAGAAAACACCTCTATGAGTCCTTGTAGGAGGCATTTTGCCTTTTAATTCAGGGAGACTTGTTGACCATGAGTGATGAAGGTCTCACTCCATCATCATTCCAGCTCTGTTCAGAGTTTGAGGTCCTCGCCGTCTTTCCATCCACCTCTTCATCTCAATTTTTCTTTCCATCATAACTTAGCGAACAGGGTGTCTTTGACGCACGTCCATTGTCGTTTCGATATGCAGCTTTAGCTCCTGTCTCACCCTCTTGCATCCCATCCTTGCATCCTCACATGACTTCAGAAATCTTCTGGCTGGGGTGTTGGTTTGGAAGAAAGAAAAAATGAGAAGCACATGAGAAAAAGGTAAAAGAAATGAAAATATACATGATAGAGGTAAAAAAAAAAAAAAAATTAAAGAAGAGAGCAGATGAGCTCATAGAGAGACGATGGGAAGTAGACGTGTGCATCTCTCTCCCCCATCTATCTCTGATTTCTTTCTTTCTTCTTTTTCCTTCCTTTTCCCTTCCCTCTCTCTAATAGCTCGTCTGTGCTCCCGTTTTGCCAAAACGCCTCCCAGGCTGTGTGTGTTCGTGTGTGTTCGTGTGCGTTATGCACTCCCACCCTGCTCCAGTTTTTGCACCACACAGGCTGCCTAGGTGTGTATGTGTATGTGTATGTGTGTGTCCTCTACAATGCTTTTCTGCCAGCTCTGCAGTCTGACATAGGAGATTTTTCAACCGTGCGCTCTCTCTCTCTCCCTCAGCAGTCAGCATTTTGGCATTTTCACAATGCACTCTGTCATCTCTTGGCATGAATGGGCTGCATATTGTGTGTATGTGAAGGTGTGTGTGTGTTTATTTGGCACGTTTGCCAGTGTTTTGCGGGAAACCATGAAGCGAACATTTAACTCACATGACTGATCAACTGTTTCCGCTCCTCATGGCCAAAACTAGGTAACAGGAAAGAATAATTACAACTTGCAAAACTGAAGAAAAAAAAAAGTCTTTAAGATCCCTCTCTCATTGTACAGAAGAGGATTTTTTTTTCTTTTTTTTTAAAGAAAAAATTCTTTAAAGTCAGAATTCTGAGGTTAAAGTCAGAATTCTTACATTTTTTTCCTGACTTTAAAAACAAAATAATTTAGACTTTTGACTTTATTCTTAGAATTCTGAGAATTCTGACAGTAAAGTTAGAATTTTAAAAGAAATGTGCCCCTAATCCTCTTTCATACTCATACATGGGTAAGGCAACAGGTTTTGTTTCTTCTTCTTCTTTGAGGTCTATTGGTAGTTTTGTTATCTGTTAGCGACCTTGGCTTCTTCTGTTTATTACAACCAACGCAAATACACCGAATTGTCTTTTCTTTGCAACATTTTCTAAAGGTCACTTCAAATTTCCCATGACACAATTCAGCAATGGCTGCATTTTGAAGTCTTGTGCAATAATAGATGTAGACTTCAGCTTTGAATGCACACGATGCCTGACACCTAAAAGAATTTCAACCATGTGCAGAAAAAAATGAATAATGTTTTTTAAATTCTAGCAGCAATGTGATTATTTTGAGGTATGGTTTTATTTTGGGTTAATGGAACTTATTTTTTTTAGAGTTACCCCTAAATGTAACACTGTATTGAAATAAATGTAAAATTATACTCTTATTCTTAATAGTGAAAATACATCTGCACAAAGATAGGTCTTCAAAACAAAATAATAAAATGTAAAGATTATTATAATTGCTCCCCCATCTCCCCGACATGCCTTTGATGAGGGCAAAAGGACACCAGACATACGAAGACACACTGGAGGGAGTGAGGGGAAGAGTATGTATGTTCACATTATCACAGTTAAGAGACAGGGGAGTGTGAGAACAGCTGGCTGCATTGTTGGAGAGAGAAAGAGAAAAAGACAGAAACATAAACGGCTGATGAATCTGACTCACAGAGAGTAACGGAGGAATTGAGAGAGGAAGGAGGAAAGACAGAGCAAAGCAGAGAAATGTCGAGAAACAGATGGCGACACAGAGCGGAGAGAAGTGTGAGAGAAGGAGGGAGAAAGATGGGAGGAGAAGTATAGAGAAGATATATTTAGAGAGAGAGGGAGAGAGTTTTAGCCTCCGAGCGAAGAGGCATGACTCATCTTCTGCCAGCTGACAGAAGGATGGATGGATGGAGGGGGAGAAAGGAGGAGATGGACGGAGTCGGGGCGGTGGAGGAGAGAGATGGAGCGGGTGAAAGAGGAGAGGGGAGAGGGGAGAGCAAGCATGACGATAACAGGGGCTGTGAGGGGAGGAAGGGGGATGAGAGAATTTGGGAGGTAAGGAAGGACAGAAGGAAGGAGGGAGGGAGGGAGGGAGGGATGGGAGTGAGAAACGGAGCGAGGATGGCTGTCGTACATGCAACCATGCAAAACAGAAAAAAAACGAAACACATGTAAAGCCAAAGGCCTCTCCAAAGCCCGTCTCAGCTGCGTCCAAGTCCCGCTGCATTTCCCCCACGGGTGTGTGTGTGTGTGTGTGTGTGTGTGTGTGTGTGTGTGTGTGTGTGTGTGTGTGTGTGTGTGTGTGTGTGTGTGTGTGTGTGTGTCTGTGTGTGCGTTTGTTGCTGCACATGTGTTTACACATGCATGTTTTTGGAAGAGGAACAGACATGAGGAACTAGAGATAAAAAAAAAAAGAATGACACAGAGGCTTATCTATAGTAAGTGGGTCTCATCCTCTGAGCTTTCTGTGGTTGCATTTCTTCTATTTGCAGGATGTATTTAGAGTTCTTTGGCTCTGACAAATACGTCCATATGTATGTATGATATGAAAGTGTATTTATTACTGTCATTGGATGAAATGGCACAACAAAAAGAGTACATAAAACAAACATATTTAAAGAATACATTTCAGATAAAATTAACTTTAAACTCCTTATTATGTAGTAAAAATGTGTTTAGGCAGTTTTGTAGCATACTATTAAGGATTATACAATATATATGATTTTTTTTCTCCATATATACAACTCATATTTACAATCCAGACTGAGGCCTTTCTGCATGTCCTCCTTGTGTCTGCGTTGGTTCCCCTCCAGAATGCGACTGTGATAAAAGTCCAAAAAAGGTCCCAGACTGGTGCCTCATTTCTCTTATTGTTCATCCTATGAAGAATACACTCATATGAAGCTGTTTTCACCATGATGTTAGTCCATTCTGTTAATCCTGGGAGTTCAGGTAGTGTTTAACTGGACACTGAATTTTGATTTAACTCAAAAAATTCTGCCCTAGCAGTTGCAGAGGATTGCCCGAGAGTTCGATCATCTCATCAGGAAGAGGCTCAGGTTCAACCTTTACATTCCTTATTCCTTAGTGAAACCAGGCCTTGTACTGCTTCTTATCAAATCTGCATAAGCAGGTACCTTAAAAGCAGTAAATGTACTGCTCCTGTTTAAGTCTAATTCTGTCTAAAATAAATTGGGCAATATCTTTGCAAACATTAGGATGTTTTCCTGAGTTAGGTCAGAGACTGAATTTTTATATAGAGCATCATGTGCGTCCTCTCTTTTCTATTCTGCCCTGACTTCTCTACACCTTTTCATCTTTTTAACTAGAGGGTGATCCATTTTCATGTAACTGTTTCCAACAATTTCCAACAATTTGGCACAAGCAGCTTCCAGTGGATCAGCTCGGATCTCATCAGCCGACCGCAGCTGGTTTTCCCCGCAGGACAGATCTGGCTGGTTTGCTCGCTGTAGTCTGGCACTGTAGGCAATAAAAGTGAATGAGGCTGCTATTAATCCGGAGAGGGGCTGCCGACTTTCTCAGGCATTGCTCCCTGTTGCATGGCTATTGCTCATATCCTCTGGGGACAAGTCCTCTCTCTCGCTCCCTCTATTTCTCTCTCTCTCTCTCTCTCTGTGTATCCATTACTTGGACACTCCCTCTCTCTTTCACCCTCTCCGTTTTCCCTCCTGTGTCTTTCTTTTCTTTCACTTGGTGAAAGTTTTGTCTCTGTGCCTTCACCCCTCCCTGCCTCAGTTTTGCCCCCCTCTCTTCGGCTGTGCAGTGTATTATGGCTAAACTGCTCCTCCTTGTGTTTTAACAGGCACATCACAAGCTACCAGTAAAACCAACCAGAGCTGTGTGATCGCCCCAGTCCAGCATTTCCTAGAATAAACAGTTGGCTTATTTCTCTCTAGTTCCTAAAAGATGAGACAAGAGGAGATCATTAGGTATTTGTTTGGCTCTCAGGCGTCTCATCCAGAATACAATTAATCTGAAAATGTGAAAACATCATCAGAATGAATTAGTTTGTATTTGTATAAAAACATATATCTAATCTTTACCCATCATAAGGGGCCACATGGATGAAAAAGAGAACCAGTGGCAGAATTTCTGTCATTTACTCTGGAAGGTACTGTAGTATCCATACATTTAACAGCAGGGCTGCTCCTGATTGGTCTATCTTTATTATGAGTCACTGCTCTCCCAGCTACATTACAGGGTATTGACCAATTTAGAGACACCAGTTTACATGCATTGGATGTTTTAGGACTGTGAGAGGAAGCCTTGAAGTTAGTCCAGGAAGTTAGTCTTTTACCAGACGATGGCGCTGTTGCACTAAAACCTCCTCAGCACTAAATAGAGTGCCACGGGTCTCACAAGGTGCACCAGGACCAGATATGACAAGTTGAAAACCAGCAAGAGGAAAGCAGAAATATACTGTGATACTGCGTTACATATTCTAATGGAGCCTTTTTTATTCTGATATTGTTTATTCACTCGTTAAACCTGTATTTGAGCCAATACCCAATCAGATGTTTATTGAAAGCACCCAGTTAGATCACTTCCAGAGTGTGTGCGAGTGTGTGTCGGGGGGGAGGCGGGTAGTATTGCTTAGGAGCCCCGGGAGACGAAAGGTGTGTTGTCTCTGCTTAACATTGCTGTGTATCTATTATCATGCAGATACATGGGATATCCGACCCTTCACCATGACAAGCAGTCACAGATATCTCATAAAGACGCATTACAAGATTTAAAAACAGGTCTATAATGAAATGATTTATAGACCTTTACAGTGGGAAACTGTGTCGTCTTTGGAATAAAAGAGATGCCTTCTGTTTTGCTCATTAAGTGTTAAATAATAAAACAAACATCCTGCATATATATTTATTAGTTCATATTCCTATAGAGTTTTGACAGAAAGGCGATATAACACAAAAAAAATAAATGAACAGATGCGAATATTTCAGGAGCGCAAATGTGCGTCATTTGTCAAGATGTTATTTCTGTGGTTTCCTGAACTTGTTCATCGTCTTGTTAACTTCTTTTCTTTATCGGCCAAATTATTATCTTAGATTTTAATTGATCGATGTTTTAAAAACCAGACCAGTTTCCTCACGTTTTGGAGGCCCGGGGTAATCTCCCCCCCCCCCCGCGTCCACCTTTGGTTATGGACGCCTTTCTTTTGAGAAGCACTGGCTCAGATCAAAGAGCCTGTTCCTCCGCAGGTTCACCGCCCGCCGACCCAGCCGCAGTTTGTCTTTGACCGGGGTATGAATCAGGAGAGCTCGCTTCAACACGCCTTTTCTTTTTACGCCAAGTGTGTGTGCGCGCGCTTGTGTGTGTGTGTGTGCGCGCGCTTGTGTGTGTGTGTGTGTGTGTGTGTGCGGTGTGTTCACGCGTAAATATGCGTGCAATGTGTAAGAGGGCGGGGTTTGTGGTGCGTTACCTTTTCTTTTCGCAGACCCAAAGAAGAGGGGATTAGACGATTATCCAAACAAATAATTCACTTCAGCTAATAAAAGGAATTTCACGCACGTGAACTCTTTTGAGGTTGATCCGCGTTTTCCAAATTCTTTTATCTCGGTGCCTCCCAGTCTGTTCTTAAAGATTTTATTCTTTTATACTTTTAAACGCACTGACCTCTCTATATTCTACCCAGTTTAGTGGCTATACACGTAAACATAAATATATAATTTCACGTTTAAGTATTAGAAAATTGGCTGAAACTGAGGATGACTTAACGATCACTGGTCTGTTAAGAAACAGGAGTGAAACACCATAAATACCTAAAACACAGAATTTCTTGTGACTCACTAGTTAACACTATGTCGCCCTGTTCATATGTAAATCCCGTGAACGCAACATCACAGGTGTCTCGCCTCAGCATTGAATGTCGACTGTGTCCAATACCCATTTGGCTGAACTCTGCGCACGCACATGCACGGGCAATGTGTGGCCCGGGATGGAGACTGCAGGAGTGGTTTCTGAGGTGAAATGGGGGTGAGAAAAGGAGGAGTGTAGACTAGAGAGAAGGAGAGAGGGAGATGTGGAGTGGCTGTGAGGGGACAGGAAGGGAAAGGACCAGTTGACTTGCTGGTCAATTAAATCTCCTTGTTAATCTTTCCTCAAGACAGCAACGGGGTCGCACTTTTCACATAGTTTTGTGACTTATTTGTGTGTTTACGCACTTTGCGTAAAACCAAGCTGATACCCAACCACTTTTTACGCACAACTTTTGAAACTGGACTTTCAACAAGTAAATTGGATTCACGTTTTTTGACTGGCAGCCTCTAACATTTTGGGAAAATGCTGCTTTAATGTCAGATCAGCTACTGCCTTTCACAGGGAAATTACCTGGATTTTACTAACTGTCCTTTATTTGTGACTTTTTTTTTACATTTGAATTTTAATGGCACTTTTGTTTTTATAGTTTTAAATGGTAGAGCTTAGAAGGAAACGAGAAGACAGGGTGAAAGATAAGTGGAGTATAAGATCATAGGCTAAGAGACTCGGGACAAACTGCACGTGAGTTGGACTCTGTGTTGCCGGTGCTGCTGCATCGTTTGTGTCCAGACTGAGCCGGACGCTTTCTTATCTTCTACCAATGTCTCGACAGCGAAGCACTTTCCCCGGCACCGGCTGTGTGGCGATGACGCAGCGGACCATGGACAACAGGCCTGTCCGGAGAAGGCGAACCGGCGTCGCTCGACATCTGCTCCTGGCAGTCGCCTTCCTCGCCTGCAGCTCCCAACTGCTGGTGGTGAATGCCAACTCATGGTGGTGAGTAACTGAGTGATCCCGGTGGTGCATAGTTTTTTTTTTAGAAGATGTGTTCAGTGGTGTGGTGGCCATAGGAAATTGGATGACCTGTTGGAGTAACTATGAACAGATTTTACGAATAAATATTTCAAATATTACATGTTATTAGCTTTGTTTATATTTGAACGATTGATACCAGCTTTAATTTCTTTAGAGGTGTTTACTGTCTCTTTATATCCTCAACATTCTTTCGCTTGAATGCTATTGATAAGATGACAAATGGAAAAATGTTTAAAAGACTTTGTGTTGCCTGTTGCGTCTGCGTGTGTGCGTTTTGGGGGTGCCGCTCCAGTCGTGTTGTAGAGCACTAACAGTGAATGGAACAAATGTGAAGGCTCTGTCACAATATTTACCCTGGCTTTGGCCCAAATGGCACTGCATGGCTGCCTGCTGCTGCGCCCATAGGGCCATCAATTAGCCACACTTGTTCTTGACTTGCAACACAACTATGCAACAATGCTACTGCGTTCCTTTTGTGGTAATGCGGTGGAGGGTGTGCGCAGATTAGTGGTTGCTTCTGTCAGTTTATGTAGAATCAGAATCAGAATCTCCCATTAGTTCCAAACTCAACCATCCAAATGTAATCTAAAGACAACACCCACGTTTTCCAAATCATGTCATAATTTCATAAATGCATTGATTAGAATATATGTAAAAAATGGAAATAAATAAATTATCTCCCTGTAGCTCTTCAAATAGGAACCACCTTTTGTTTGGAACGCCTTTATGGCAAAGAAAGGGAACACCTGTGTCACGTATGTTCTGTGAGTGTGCACATATTGTCATTTTATCAAATCAATAAATGATTTAAAATGTACATTCAAGGTATTTATTTGGAGATGAGCAGGAAAAAGAACAGCAAGGGAAACATGAGGAGAGTATCTACAGTGATGAACACCAGAGGAGTATTTATCTACACTTTATAGGCCGGTTGTACCTATAAACATGTGTCTGAACTTTGTCCTCCGCAGCAACAAACTGCTCTCAGACTCGTAGATCACCAAAATACTACCGATTCCCGGGCTTAACAGATACGGTTTACTGGTTTGAATTTCATATGGCCTCTGTCTCACAGGTCATTAGCTCTGACCCCGATCCAGCGGCCAGAGATGTACATCATCGGAGCTCAGCCTCTCTGCAGCCAACTGTCTGGTCTGTCTCAGGTAAGCTCCTGTCTACCTGCTTTAGACTTTTATTATGCTCATAACTTGAATTCAGTGATGGCTAGATTCTGCAATAAAAAGAACTCATTTGGGGCTTTTTACAGCGCTACAAATCAGCATCAACAAAAAGGGCAACATGTGATCTCGCTACCAGTTCCTCTTCTCAGAGAAAATGATTAAATAAAGAAGACCATTAACGTGCTAATCTCTCCCGTGTTGCTGTCCGGTCTGCAGGGCCAGAGGAAGCTGTGCCAGCTGTACCAGGACCACATGATCTACATCGGAGATGGAGCTAAGACAGGCATCAAGGAGTGCCAGTACCAGTTCAGGCAGAGGAGGTGGAACTGCAGCACCGTGGACAACTCGTCTGTGTTCGGACGGGTCATGCAGATTGGTGAGTTTAGGATCTGATGAGATATCAGGAACAGCATAGGGAAGATTTTATGTTTTAATGTTTATGTTTTGCCTCCAATTCTATATGTGTTTTAGCATTTAGACCCTTAATCAAACTAATAAAATGTGAAAACAGTCTGGTGTTTTGACATTTTGGTGACTATTTTGAAATATAAAATAGGAAATGACAGGAAAAGTTGTAGGCAGCATAAACAGGTTTGTCCTAAGGTATTCAGCTGGTGGCCGTATCCACCATTTGGACTGTTATTATGAGTATTAACACAAGTGTTTTGGAGATCAGGGTGTTGGATGTTTGACAGAACACAAGGGGTCATGTGTCAGTAAGATAACAGGCTGAAATAATAAAACACTGAGCCGCATATCAATGTTTAAACAGGAGTGTTGGTTGAATAATAGCATAAAAGTGAATGCATAGCAGAGTACAGTGGGTCGGTAGAGACACTGGTCCAATAAAGAGATATACAACTGAGCATTTTATTTATTTTTTTATTATTATTTTGAGAATTGAACTTTTTCTCAGATATGCAATTATGCAAATATGCAACAATTAATTGGGACAACTTAAATCACCTCGTTCTAACTATATTTCTTCAATGACATGCACTCGTGGCGGGGGATCCTGTGTATTTAATGTTTGTGGATTTCAAGGATTACAGCAGATTCATTGATTTTTAGGTCCGAATATTAAAAGAAAACGCCGTCCTGGTAAAGCGCTCGTGTTCTTTACGCATGCGCAACGAGAGACGGCGACGTTTTCCAGTTGCGTCAAAGCAAAGACGCAAAACAATTTAGGAAAGTATGAGCAAAAAACAAAACAAAAAAAAAACATCTACATGCAGTGGTTTTAGTAAATATCCACCCTTTAGCACAGATCCTGGATCAGTATAATGTGCGTCTAATTCCCAGCAGGCGATGTGGGAAACCTCTCATCAACAAGTACGTGTCAAATCCGCTGCGGGCAGTCAGGCGAGGTGTTTGCTGCTCTTTCTCTGTCCCAGTCGCTCTCTGCTCGTCTCTCTATTGACAGTCTACCTCCAGGTTTATACGGAGGTGTTAGTCGGTCCATTGTCCCGCGGCTCTCCTTTTGAAATGCGCTGATGAGCTGACACCGACCCGGCAGATCCGGACCTGCTATTTGAAGTCTAGTCTCTGCAGCCTCATAAACCCGTCGGCCTCTCTCTGGCGCTTTATCCTGCTGCATAATATGTACGAGCATCCTGACGGGGACACCGCTCCTAAAACATGAATGAGGAGCTCACACTCCTCAGCTCTGCGTGCATACCCGCTTGTCTGGCTGGTCGGTGTTGATTCCGGACTACAGACATCCCATAATACTTTACAGAGCGATACTGTGGTGTAGCCCTACAGCAAAGCACAAGTTTAACTTCACTTTAACGTTAGTAGATTAAAAGAAACACTTTTTTTTTTTTTTTACAGATTACAAATTTTTATTTCGTTCCTGCCCAGTGAAACCATTTATCTCCAAATCTGGTGATTTTAAGTGTAAACTGGAGGATAAAAAAAAATTTTAAACTTTGTTTTGGCTACTTAAATAAAGGATCTGAATATTCCTTCTATTTTAGTCCTACTGTAGAGGATACATACCATAAGTATATTGACATAACAGTGTTGATTACAATCAACACAGTCTAACATGCTGAGAGAAAAACATACATTGGAATATATAGGTTCAAAAATATGAATGACAACATTTTTATTGTAGTAGTTTATTATTACTATTCTTAAAAGCCAGATATCTTGAAATATGATCAAATTATCAGTGGACCACACCTTAGTAAAAAAAAAAAAAAAAAAAAAAAAGGTGGTATCACAGGAATTTTAATGCACTAGAAATGCAATAATGACCAAAAATGCAAGGATAAGGTCGACTTGAAGTCAGTGTTTGTATTTCATGTCAACTTTCTGGGCATTATATAGTGAAACCAAAAATACCGTTATGTGTAAGACCACTGAACTCATCACTGAGAAGAGCGACCAACCAATTAGGATGAGAGCGTTTAAAGGGAGAATTTTCACCCTATAGAAAGTCAAACACCGAATTTGAACCTAATAAAACCTCACTGGGGTCTTTGCATCATTCTGAAACACCACAAGTCTCTCTGCTGTTCACATGTAAATGTTCAGCTTCACAGCGATTACCCTCCTGTCAGATCATCGACATCTTTGTCCTTTTTTCTACTGAATGGTTTGTGTATCAATGCAGATAATAGACATGCAGGCTGTGTGTTGTGTATTCTACATTGTAAACTAGTTTTAGATGTCGGTCTTGATGGTGTTATTGAATGTGATGCATCTAAAGTGCAACTAAACTTTTCTTTTGTTTATTAAAAACTGATTTAGTCACAATCCATACTACAGCTCTATGATTCAACTTTAATATTATAAATATGGATGTAGGTATGAGTGAATGAGTATTACCTCTGAATGATCACATTGGACACTGATTTTTTTTTTCACATCTGTGGTCCTAAATCAGGTCTGATTCCTGCTGATGTGACGGCAGTGTGAACAGTCCGACCAGAATTCACGTGGCTTTTCTCCCACTGAGCACGCTCACATCAATGTTTTGTCAGCAATGATGGACAAAGTCAAATATGGGGGATCGCAGACATCTGGGAGACATTAGTTAGCACACTGGAAAAAATAAATGGGAAAGTGCTTCAATCAAATCCTGGTTTTGCTTTCTTGCCCTCGGCCTAAAAAAGCAGACACAGACACACTATTGTTACCACAGCAAACAATGCAAGGAGTGAATATCGGCCTCGCTATTTTATTACTTTTGATCATGAGCTGGAATGCTAATCACATGTTCTGTTGTTCATCTGTGGGGTCATGGTACAGATCTGGTCACAGTGATGTCAGATAGGGGTCACATACAGAGACGATTGTGAACAGTCAAGGCAAAAAAAAGACCAGATTTGAGACAAAATCATAATTGTGTCACTCTTAACCGCACTGTGAGCGTAGCCACGGTGACTGGGACAGGTACACCCAAAGGCTGTAACTACACTGATTTGTTTGTGTCATTAAATGCAGCACATTTGTTATGGATGACTGAGCTGCTATTTAAAGTTGTTGAGTTTAACCAGGTACGCAGTTAGAGCCTTAATTCACATCTATTGTCTATTGTTAGGTCAAATGGGTGTGGGGCTGTTTGCTGTGTGCTGGGAGGGGGTTCAACCTGAGCAGTTACCCATGTTTCCTCTGAGTGAACAGACGCTTTAACCACAGCCCTAAATAAAAACACCATCACCAGACATAGCTAACCATGTGTGTGTTTTCAGTGTTATGTATGCTGGTTTAACCTAATATGAGAAAGTAGACCATCTAATCTGTCTCCTCTCTCCATCAGGCTCCAGGGAAACGGCCTTCACTTATTCCATCAGCGCCGCAGGCGTGGTCAACGCCATCAGCCGGGCATGCCGCGAAGGCGAGCTCTCCACCTGCGGCTGCAGCCGTGCCGCTCGACCCCGCGACCTGCCGCGGGACTGGCTGTGGGGCGGCTGCGGCGACAACGTGCACTACGGCTACCGGTTCGCCCGGGAGTTCGTGGACGCCAGGGAGAGAGAGAAGAATTACCCACGTGGTTCTATTGAGCACGCCCGCACTTTGATGAACCTGCAGAATAATGAAGCAGGGAGACAGGTAGGGAGACAAAACACACTTAGAGTTTGGTTCTTTTTTGGTTCTCTCTTTTGCAGAAAAACATTTTTTCACTGGCATTTTTACATCGAACCAAAGCAAACAAAACTAAAGGCAGATGGATAAAGTCACAACCTGATTGGACAGCTTTTAAGACGTATATTGTGCGACAGAACTTGCCTTGGATTTGTGTGTCTATGGTGGTCTTTTTTACCATCTGAGAACTGAGGAAGATATCCTATATAGGACTCCAGGAATTCCTCCAGTGCTGCAAGGAGACAGCGGTTCACATCCTGTTTATGGTCTTTAGTTCGTGCTGCGTTCATGTGTCAGTCGAACCACACCGGAGTTCGTTTGCAAGCGGACAGGGACACATCTTTTCAGGGGGTCTCAGTCCGCTTGTTTGGTGTGCACCATGGTTCAGGAGGCAGTGTTCAGTCGTACTTGAGTTTGTTTTAATCGAACCAAACTTGCCAAGTGTGAACGTACCCTTAATGAAACTTGAGTTTAAAGATCTGGAACTATACTCTGCATTCTGTAAGACTAATTTATAATCCATCTACGTCAGAAAATAAGTACGAAGAAACGTCTTCTTTGTCGGCTCCATAGATCTTTGTCGTGTTTTGCTTGAATTATGGCTACACTGCCCCCCCAATGATTTCTGGCGGTACTGCTCAGTTTTGTCCGTATCCGTTAGCTTTCAGAACACATGCACGAATACGAACAAAATGAACGCAGAGTCCGGTGGGAGGCTCCGCCTGTCCACCATATATGCTTTTAACATTGAGCATCAATGAACCTTAAGGAATGTGTGTGTGGAGTCAAGGTGGCCCCTGATTGCCTGACCTGGCAGTAGCTTTAAATGTAAGTTATTTATTGGAAGGGTCCAAATGGTATAACTGCTAACGCCCTTGGAGTCTGGCTAGGTCGCCAGGTCAATGCACATTCCAGTGCAGTAACACACACACACACACACACACTCATACACACATATTAATGCTGCAATACAATGGACAATAACACGCCTAATCGCATGACGACTTTTCAAAGTGAAACTTTCAAAAGTAGTGCAAGACAGACAAAAAAGCGAGCGATGGAAGGTGTCTGGGGATTTTTGTCCCACTCTGTTTGCCATCCAGCAACAATTAGAAGTTCCAAACGTGTTATTGGAGCTAAAGTTGTTTGTCAATGCTTTCAGGTGGGGGAGGCAATACAGGAAATGCACTAAAAGAAGGCTTTCACCTACAGCTGAGCTGTATACACACACACACACACACACACACACACACACACACACACACACACACACACACACACACACACACACACACACACTCACTCACACACACACACACACCTCCCTTATAAAGGGTTTATTTGCCCGTTCTGGTAGATGTTGGATGAGGAGAATATGTTTATCTTCAGCTAGAGGAGCTTTGTATATGCTGTTTGCAAGACAGAGACACTGTGTGTGTGTGTGTGTGTGTGTGTGTGTGTGTGTGTGTGTGTGTGTGTGTGTGTGTGTGTGTGTATGGTTTGGGGGGGGAGTTGAATCCATTTGATTTGTGTGAGAGACAGTGAGCCTGGTTTTGTGCGAGTGTATCAGGGGCCAAAGGTGAGGGTCTGGAGAGGTTGAGTTTCTGCTGAGGGTCCCTTTGGGGCCGTAGGAGAGTTTATGAGAGAGACAGATCTACTGCTGCAGCCCTGTATTAACACACACACACACACACACACACACACTCAGACACACACTCTCCGTTCCTCTGCCTCGCTGTAACACACACACTCCTTTCAATCACTTCTCCTCCTTTCACCTGTTTGATCCCTGGTTTTCATTGTCGCCTGTCCATCGAAATGGAAGAGAGGAGAAGAGAGAGATGAAAAGGAGGAGAAGAGGAAGACTGCTTCTCTCTCCCTCTGCTCTCCTCCCTTTTCTCTCTCTCTCTCTCTCTCTCTCTCTCTCTGCCTCGCTTTCTTTCACGGACACACTGGTTTGTCCTAAGTGGGATTTGTCTTGCTTGGTTGAACAAGGCAAACCGCAGATCTTTTGTGGAGGTGACAGGGGCGTGCCGCTAACGGTGTGTGTTTCAGTGTGTTTGTGTGTGCTTAGCTTCATTTGATTTGTGTGCAAGGCGGACATCGTGGTCATCTGTGCGTGGTGTGTGTGTGTGTGTGTGTGTGTCTGTGTGTACAAGTGTCTGGAGACAGAGATGCAGGGTGAGGGATGGACCACCGTCACACTCCCCCGACTCTCAAAAGACCTACACACACACACACACACACACACACACACACACACACACAGAGCCACCTAGGTCGACTGTCTCCGTTTCACACAAATCAAATGAGGAAGGGCTTGTCGGATGGAGACCAAAACAACTAGATGTACATTCCCGATATAAAGATAATAACAGGCCGCTTTTGTGCTCTGAGCACAGGAGAGGACTTTCAGATTTCTTTGTCAATCTGTGGATCACTTTGTTAATGTTTGCAGAAATGCACGGTCGGACTAATTTTGGTTTGATTTCGGAAATGCATCGTGCCGAAGAGAAACTATTATTTAAGTCTGCATCTAAAGAAAAGCATGAGGATGTGTTAAGGCTCATTTATACTCCCTCTACGTCTGAAAATAGATTTAGATAAGATAAGAAAGCTTCATTGTCATTGCATAGAATGCAACGAGATTAGGAGTGCTGCTCCTGGTCAGGGCATTTAAGAAAATGAAATGTAGAGCGCAGACATAAAATATGGAGCATAAAATCGAAACAAGCACGGACGACAACAAACAATTGATGACAACTTCAACATATAATACCATCCACAGGACTCAGATTATTGTTCGTTGGTGTTTCGTGATCTTATGACCCAGGGAAAGAAACTGTTCTTAAAGTTAAAAACGATGTATCCGTCAACGCCTTCATACTTCCATGCGTCCTTTACGTTGGCGATGCTCATCCACAAGAGGGCAGTGAAGAGTCAAACGTTTCCCCAACAAAGCATAAAAAGTGTGGCAAAAGCATAGGCAGTGATATTCTCTGTGCTGGTCTGTGGGGGCATTAAATGCATCGCAACATGTGGACGGAGATAAATGAGCCTTAATTCTAACCACGAATTTCCGCTTTGGTCCTCAGTTGCATTTTTCAAAAAATACCAAATGTGTGCACAAAATAATGCACAAATATAATGATTATTCCTCCTCTGAAGTAGCTCTAAGATTACAATAGAAATGTGATATACAGTCGCAGATGTAGACTATTTATAAAGTCATACAAATGTGTCAAATAAATTTTCATTTTCTCTCATGTAAAAATGATTTTGCCAGAATAGTCTTTGATTTACAAGCCGGCGCAGTTCTTTACAAAAACATCTTCTTTTTTTTTATGCAGCACTCCACAACAGGTTTTTTTCTAGTCTTCGCAGTCTTGTCAGTATTATCTATATCTGTACAGCATGTGAACCCACAGATCAGATGAGGAAACACTCACAAAAAGCTGTTTAACAGGGAGGACATTAGGAAACCTCTGGGGAGGTGGACATGGAGACACAGCATTTGATAGATGGATCGCAAATACATGTTTGTGTAGATTCTCATTCATCACGGTCTTTGGTAATCCTCAGGGGTTAAAGGGAGGATGAGAAATGTCTTCAGACCTTAAAAAAAAAAAGGAAGTCCACTTCCTTTTTTTTTAATCCAACCTCTTAGGATTACAAATACTGTACATATGAAGAATATGGATAAATAATCCTGTTATGAGTTTGTCCCTTTGCTTCTTTAAAAGCTGCTGGTTTAAATGTGTGAAAGTCAAATGACAAAAGATTTCCTTGAAGCAAACGTTATCTTTGCTCCTCATTCATTGCCTGTACTGTCACAAAGGGTGGGCTATTTTCTCTATTTCTACCCCATTCTAGTGCTTCCCCTCCACACACCCACACACACACACACACACACACACACACACACACACACACACACACACACACACACACACACACACACACGAGGTCAGTCATCCATGGTGGAGACACGGTCTCTGTGTCAGGCACAATGAGCTCTGCTCAGACAGGGTTAGGGGTTAGGAGCCGTGTGTGTGTGTGTGTGTGTGTGTGTGTGTGTGTGTGTGTGTGTGTGTGTGTGTGTGTGTGTGTGTGTGTGTGTGTGTGTGTGTGTGTGTGTGTGTGTGTGTGTGTGTGTGTGTGTGCGTGCGTGCGTGTGTGCATGTGCGTGTGTGTGTGTGTGTGTGTGTGTGTGTGTGTTCATCAGGTCCAGTGTCACTGTGCCCAACAGGCACAACACACCAAATAGCTCTGTCTAATGCTGGACACACTCACACACACAGTATATGCAGGGTTTATTTTGACAGCATGAGGTTATTGGCAGCTGGAAAAATGACAACAATAATAATGATGATGAATAATTTTATTGTACCATTTAAAAGATGCTCATATAAATAAACCAA
Organism: Chaunax sp. Z400; assembly: GCA_037577475.1. Lineage (NCBI taxonomy): Eukaryota > Metazoa > Chordata > Actinopteri > Lophiiformes > Chaunacidae > Chaunax > Chaunax sp. Z400. The sequence goes on from CM075204.1 coordinate 16,832,117, forward strand.
GAGAACATAACAACAGCTATATCAGTAAAATAAGAAGTACAGAAAAACAAAATAAAAGACTGCATAGAGAGAAAAGTAAAAAGTCAATATATGTACTTAAGGTTGTTTCTCATAACCTCCCTCTGATTTTATACTTCAAAATGTTAACATTTGGAGCCAGAGAAAAAAAAGAGTTGCATCCCCAATTTTCTTATTCCTGTAGTTCTGAACCTGCAATAAACCCCACAGTGGGGGATCTGAGGAAATACGAAGCCTCGTAAAACAACTAGGAGTCATAAAATAAAGATTTCCTGCTGCTGTTTAATGTATGAAACTAATCCCGACCCTCAACTTCTTTCTCTTCCGTGAACAAACTGCAAAATACGAAAAGAAACGCTTTCCTTCAAAGCAGAAAGTTTTTTTAATTTTCCATTAGAATTCACACTTCTGCACATGTCAAGAACAGATCGGCAAACCCTCAAAAAAAAACTACTACCTCCACAAAACGTCATTGTCCTCTGCTCTCCGGGTCCGTCTGAGGGGGTCACGGGGGTCGAATCACAGGATTGGAGGGTGCCGATTGCTATGCCTGCTGGGTAGTAAAGGAGAGGACATCGGAGCAGGAGGTGGGAGGTTGGGGGTCAGGGGTGTTTGGGATGCATGGGTTAACAGAGGTGAGAAGGTAATTGGGATCAGGCAATTTGAGGAGACAGAGCGGTGGGTTTCATTTGGGAATAGTTGATTCAGCAAATGCAGCGTGTTGATGTGTGGGAATATGTCTCAGAGGCATTGCTGCAAACTCAACACAAAGCATTTTTTAGCGACACGGTGCACGGTAAAAATGCATGTGCGATTGGCTCCCCTTAAAGCTCACCCCTGCGTAAAATCATACATCTTATATTTCCTCTTATAATAGAAATAAATGCTGCATTATGTTGAGATCTAGCAGAGCAGTTTGCAAACTCAAAACTGCAAAGAAACTGCGAGAGTGCATGAAGATAAAGGGTCAGTTTGGTTGAGATCTTAATATATTTGAAGACAATAACTCAGATGATGGGTCTTTTCTGGTTAAAAAAAGGTGTAATGGCCGGATTCTGCAGGATCTTAACACAAACTATGAGCTTATATATATTTTTAGACACTAAATCAGTGCGCCTGTCAAATATTATTTGAATGAGAGACATTTTGGGCTCAGTGTCATGAAAATAAATGTCATATGAGGATCTAACTGTGATTGGATGATTCTGATTAATATTTAGAATTACTGCTTTCTTTGTAGGAACTGTGTTGGAAGCTTGATTTATAACGGAGTCCCATTTCCTCTGCTTTTATTCTCAGTCAGCTGCTTGTTTTACTTTGGTGGAGCTGTATTGACAGTCCCTTCTGGTTATCTATTTTACCTTACATTTTTCACAGGTGGGGGCTTTTCAACAGCGAACAATGGTGACAGAAAACAAGAGGCAGGAATGTTGCGGGATTTATTGCTCTATAAAGCAAATCCTGCAGGGAAATTCCCTCGAGGAACATGTGGGTCCACATGTAGAGGGTCTCTCCTTTCCAATCTCATTTCATTTAGCCTTGAAGAATTGAGTGTAACAGATAGAAAGTCTGTAATGAATCATTTTACGCATTTTAAGGCTATAGAATTACACCAGATCGCCTGAATTCCACTGGTCAAAAGCTTGGATGGCAGTTTGTGTTAGACAGAAAGAGAAAGAGCTCATGAAATAAGTACATTTAGCATTAGCTAGGACTAGTAGTAGCTCTTTCCAGGTAGCTATATATCTGCCACCAATTGGTGAGTTATTTAGATTTATTTCATGTATCTTTTGAGGTTTTAGTGACAACGGAGGTCAGCTGCTTTTAATTTCTAAGGCATAGTAATTGTTTTTACGGTAAAGGTTTTTGCCCTTAACACAACTTTGACCAAATATGTTGTTCAGCATTTTTGCATTGTAGGGAATTAATATCTAAAATGATTTAAAGTTAAGTGCTATAATAGATTTTTCCAGGGGTGGTCTGTTTTGAATATTCTGCTTTACTTGGTGAAGAGATGGTTTTTTCCAAGTAAAGTGTTTTCATATGTTCACCACTAGATGGCAGCAGTGCAGCAGCAAATATAGCAGAAACACCACAGACATGTTTCAGACTTTGTAAACAAGGAGTCTGAGAGCAGAGGTCACATTTAGTAAGATGGGCGATTTAGTGACAGTAAAATTTTTACATCCAACACTCAAATGCTTATTTTCCCATGTCTGTTTTCCTGCAGTCTATTCACATTATAATAATCATTTGTGTTTCAAGAAAGTCAAGAAATAAGTGGCTTTTTATTGTGCATTTATTATTCAGCAGGTAAACCAACAAACTTTCTAGTTTTATCTCTGCAACCCCAAATGTTGACAGAAAGACCAACATTTACATGTATAAAAATGATAATAATAATTATTATTATTATTATTTATATAGCACTTTTAAAAACAACTGTTTACAAAGTGCTTTGACAGACAAAACAAAGACAGGAAACTGAAGGTAACATGACAACCATAAAGCCAGACAAGATTTGAGACAGAGCTGAAAGAATTAGAACCGAGGATAAAAATACAAAATACACAGTGGGTGATATAAAACCGAAAGATGGAGAAAAGTCAAGGTAATGGTCAATGAATACAAGAGTGAGTGAATATGATGACGAAATAAAAGTCAATCATTACAACAAAGTAAGAAATAATAGATAAATAGAAGATAGTAGAAGATAGTAAAAGATGGTAAAAAGATAATAAGAAGATGACATCACATCCCAAGGGTAAAATCACAAAATAAGACAAAAAATAGTAAAAGAAGGTAGTAGAGGATCAAGAAAGATAAAGGACAATTAAAAGAGAGTAAAAACACAATTTAAAAAGGTAGTGTTCTAGTATCACTAATGTCCCTGTGTGGATAATAAAGTGATGGAATCAGGCATAAGGAAACCAGCCAGCTCCATCTAACACCTCTGTCCATTTCTCTCCACCAGGCGGTCTATAACCTCGCAAATGTGGCCTGTAAGTGTCACGGCGTCTCGGGTTCCTGCAGCCTGAAGACATGCTGGCTCCAGCTGGCCGACTTCAGACGTGTCGGGGAGTTCCTGAAGGAGAAATACGACAGCGCGGCTGCCATGCGCATCGGACGCAAGGTATTGAACTCACAGCAGAACGTCATCCACAAAACGCTGAACCGAATATCCCTGAAAAATAATCCCAAATCTTCACCCCCACCAGGGCAAGCTGGAGCTCGTGGACAAGCGCTTCAACACCCCGACCCCAGAGGACCTGGTCTACATCGACCCCAGCCCCGACTACTGCCTCCGCAACGAGACCACGGGCTCGCTCGGCACGCAGGGCCGCCTCTGCAACAAAACCTCAGAGGGCATGGACGGCTGCGAGCTCATGTGCTGCGGCCGAGGATACGACCAGTTCAAGACCTACAAGCACGAGCGCTGCCACTGCAAGTTCCACTGGTGCTGCTACGTCAAGTGCAAACGCTGCACGACGCTCGTGGACCAGTTTGTGTGTAAATAGCACTGGAAGGGGGTGAGAAAGTAGGAGAGGAAGAGTAGATTAAGGGGTGATGGAGGGTGAAGGATAGAAGGCAGGAGGGTGAATTTTCAGGGTTTTGTTCAGGATAAGTTAAAACACATAAGTTCATTTTACCTTCTCTCCTCCGCCACATGACGAAGCTGCGTAAACACCTCTGTGGCCACATTTATGTAGAGATAGATAGATAGGGAAGAAGAACAGATGCTGCAAGATGCGAAGCACGGAGGGATGTGACGTCTTCCATTCTCTTTGGACAACAGATTCGCTTTTTCTCGTCACTCCGTCATTACTTTCTGCTGTCCTGTGTAATATCCTGGCCACAACCCTGAGGGAAGGACAGATGGAACGAAGGACACAAAAAAAAAATGGATGAGCAAAGAACGTCATCGCGGACAAATGAACCTAGAAAGTGGAACAACTGGTTCCTGCAAAGGGGGGACACATGAGTGTGATAATAAACATATGAGAGATGAAATAAATGTATAATGAAATGATAAATGAAACGTACAGCTCTGATTGTTATTTAAAGAGGCTTAAACAAATCCGACCCACAGTTTGGACCCATAAAGCTCAGTCGTTTCGGAGTTTGAGGCCGTTGTGTCACCGTGACTCTTTGAACTGCCGACCTTTAACCCTGCATGAGTAAAGCATACGTTGCTGACATCGCTATGCGTACAGAGACCACCAGAAATGCTGGAAAGTGAGGCAAGATGCAAGATCAGAAGAAGAATGGAGGGAAACGAGAGAGAGAGAGAGAGAGAGAGAGAGAGAGAGACAAAAAAAATGGATAAAGTTAAATGGATTTTGCGTGATTATTTTACAACAAAAATTCAAGAGCCGGTTTCACGAGCCGCACAGCTGATTGGAAAAGTCAAGCATGTATTTCCAGCTGTATATATCTGTTTAAAAATGCATTAAAAAAAACGGCAAAAACATGTAATCTAATGATTTACAGGAAACACATCATCCGTTTTCCCTCTGTGCAAAGTGAGCTGACAAAGGTCTCCGTGCAGATCGAGGCTCGCCATTTGGCGCCATGTCGACGCCGTGGCCGTTCCAACAAGCAGCTCCGGCTATCTGACCTTCATCTGACAGTGACGTGAACAAAACCTTCATTAGTGAGATTAATGTGCTGCGTCTGCCTTAATGAACTCGCACTAAGAGACACGTTCACCGGGATTGGACCCCTTCATCTCACGCCGTTATGCAACCCAACAAAAACGCCCTGTGGTGTCCATTTGGCGGTCTTGCCACCAATTAAACATTTTATAATAGTCATACCGTGAATTTTGAACAGTTGCCTGGGCTGGGGTTGAGATTATTATAAGTGTATAATGTAATCCAATCAATAACATGGAAGAGGAGAAGGTGGACAGAAGAGGACTGAACATGCTGTGGGGAATAATTGAATGTGTGATGGAAAATCAGAGAGGACTGCAATCTATTATGTGCTACTTTAAGAGAAGTAGATCAGAAAAGAAGGTATATTTTAATATTGTTTTTCCATTTTCTGTTTTCTATGTTTTATACATGAGTATTATTGTGTATTCTTTTGATAAAGTAGTCTCCGACAACGAGGTGGTGTTCTGTTTTTGAGTCTGCTGCACTGCTTTTAGAAAAGTCTGATCCCGGCCTACATGGTGACCCCCGACAGCTACAGACAAGTCTTTGTCATTCAGAGGCTGTTTTGGAAAATGATGCTCAATATGGAAGCAATGCAGTGCAAGAAACGGGCCTGTACAGTAGAGCCATTCACAACAAAGCCAAAATTAGAAATGGGATAGAACATCCACAAATAATATAAAAGGATGGGACATTTTAAACTGGAGCACTGGCTAAAAGTCTGATCATCTTTATTTCTCTTATTTTTAGTCATTTATATTATAACACAGTATTTTTGTATGAATTAAACCTTTCAAGGAATAAATCTCTCGTGCTAAACATTTATAAATGATGTGACAGTGATGCAGAATTGGCCTTTACAGTCATCACTCAGCTGAATTTGGTAAATGGTTTAAAAATTTAGTTTAAAAAGTTTGCTGGTGAAAATTTTAAAGATATAGCTGCGAAAAATGGATTCAAGACAAGTCGGCATAAATATTTTGTGTCATGTGATGAGGCGTCTGAATAAACTTTATCCTCTGACAGTTACACCATCTATTAAAAACTACAGGGAACGTTTACAGCTATTTATAATGATAAGAAACTTTAGGTCGCAGAAATTCCCTTATTTTGAAGGAAAAAAGATCATTTTTCCAATCTTATTAATGTTTTTATGTAAACAGAATGATTCCATATTAAACTGAGTCTCACTGGTATGTAATTGGAAGAAAATGTTTACAATCAAATAATAAAAATGAGGGAACTTTAAATTCTGAATCTTTAAATTCATGGAATTTTAAACTTTCTACTTTGTCAAATTGTTTTTCATTTTTCAGCAGTTGGAATAGTGCACCCACTTCCCAAATACAGCATATATATATATATATATATTTTTTTATTCAAGAAAACAATCCTCACTCATTTTTTGTGCTGACCTATCAATTAATTGGCAGACAATCCTCATCCTCATTATTCATGATCAATAAGTGCAAAAAGCAAAAAGCAAAAAAAAAAGGATCTACATTGGCCAATACTCACTACTGTTAGTATGGCAGTGCTGACATGAGCAGAATTTTTTGTCATGTTTGATGCTACACCACAATGTGTTTATATACAGTATGTATTGTTTTATCACATAAAAAAGTAAAATTGTATCTATGTATTGAGGTTGTTTGTGATTTTTCACAGTGGATTTATTAGCAGTTGTGATTTTTTTTTCATTGCTTTCATTTATTATGACCTCTCCTGCTTCATCTTCATCTTCTCACACCTCCTTGACACCTTTGCTTCCATCAGATGGACGAACAGTTTGTCTGCTCCTTGACTCCTCGTCTGCTCCTTTGTTACTTTATGGCCCAGTTGTGTGACATCAGCTCCTGTTTATAACTATATAAGACTGCTCCAGCAGCTAACAACTTTTGCCACTTACATTTCAGGACTAAGCAGGTCTGAACCACCTAACCAACAATCCCATTACTTTCATCTGCTCACACCTAATTCACTTAGACGACTGACCAGAACAGGATGAGCGACCTATTGTACTATGTGTGCGTAATCCTCGTCACCTGATGTAGGAGAGCAGACAAACCTGCTGCTCCTCGTTATTTCTAAAGAGACTAGTGTTCATGTAGGCCTATTAAATCTGCATTGATGATTTATGTGTCAGAGAGTGCTGTGCAGGGTGTGTGCACATGTGCATTAGCCAAAGATTAGACCAGTGAAAGTGTAACCTGGCGGTTTCTCTAATCCTTGTCGTCACCTGACGGCCATCTGCTGCTGTGAGGCCGCTAATTTCATTGTGTTTATCTCCGAGACAAACAAACTAAAAGTTTGTCTTGCTTTTAAAAGGCCCTTTTTTTGCTCTGGTATTTTAGGATTTTTTTTTTCCAGTCATATTTCCATTTTTCACTTCGTTCTCATGCCCTGATGGTACTTTTTTGCACGGTTTCTGCAGAGGGAAGACGGTGGATGTATTCATTCTCTCTGTATCTTTTGTTCCATAAGTCAAACTTCTTTTTTTATCATTCTAAAAAAAGCTGGAGCCCCTATAAGTAGAATATGGAAGATTTTGATTTCTTTGTTTTAGCCACCACTATAATCTTGGCATTCTGTCTCCTCGTGTGTTTGGTGAGCTGAAGGTATCCTGCAGACTTCATTACAGCTTCGACTAAGCAGCCAAGTGGGATGAAACATGTAGCCAGGGGGTGTATTTAAAGGCCAAAAAGTGTTTTCTGCAAAAGAAACTGGCTTGGAATGTCGGTACAGGACGGAATGAGTCCTGGTTCGTACCTGCATTGTTTGACTGTGAGCTGCCTGGTGGACTGGTTTTGCAGCATTTCTACATGTTGCAACAGGAAAAATACAGGTTGTCTTACTGACAGGAGAAATATTCCTTTAAGTTTCCCAGTAAAAGCAACAAACCAGCATGCCCAGTAGCAGGACTACATTTTAAGTGGAATACAGCAAATCATTAAAAATAACTGTGAATTTCATGTCAAGTCAAAATGTGCAACCATTGCAAATCTACTCGGTGGCATAAATTGTTCTTCTAAGAACGGCATGATCAATTTATCTTAATATATGTTCCCATTTATGTGCCGCTTTTGGCTTTGAGCAGTGAGATTATTCTTCATGTTGGAACAGGATAGGAGGAGTCGGAAGCTCTGGTTCCTGCTCCTCCTGTGTCCAACGTGGGAAAACCACTGAGGTAGAGCTTAAATTAAGCTTAAAATGGACAGATGTCTGCAAATAAGATGAAGCCAACATCTGAAGTGATACAGAGCATGCTGTTCAGCAAGTGTTTTTTTTTAATGTAAGAATCTGTGGGGTACAGCACATACTGCATTTCATTAGACTGTACCACAGAGACAAAAGTTGCTTTTGATCATTTTAGTAGCTGTAGCTGTTCAAGCCAGAAGCAAACTGTACAATGGGATCTTGCATGGTGTGTGTGTGTGTGTGCGTGTGTGTGTGTGTGTGTGTGTGTGTGTGTGTGTGTGTGTGTGTGTGTGTGGATCAGCTAGCAGCTGTTGTAGTTAAGACATCTGTAGACAAACTCTCTGATCTGGATTAGCTGAAGTGAAGAAGACATAAGCTCCTTCTTTCTTTCTCTCTCTCTCTCTCTCTCTCTCTCTCTCCCTCTGTCTTTTTCAAACAAACGGAGTCAAACACAAATTCACCATTTAACTGTAAGCTCATTCATCCGTATGCTTTGTACAGGCTTTGGCCGGAGCAGAACGGACCACTCAGTCCTGCTGAACCAGATCTCTCACACCAGTTCCACTTGATTTGTCCTAATTAATGTCTTTTTAAACCTGGGAAGGCTGCAACACACACTTCTGCTGGAGGATCAAATGGAACTTTTACCATAGATACAAATCAAGAAAAGTGTTAGGATACCTACCCAGATGTCTCTCAAAGATAATGCAGTCTGTACCTGTTGTTACTCTAAACAAAATGGGAATACAGGTTGCATTCATGAGGGGTTTGGGTTGATTTTCATTACAAAGACCTCATGTTGTCGGTTGAAGACGTTGGGCATCAAACATCCGACCACTTAGAGGAATTCTGGGCAAGTCAAATCAAAAGTTATTTATATAGAACTTTTAAAATCCATTATCAGTGAGGCCATCCCTGAATATCAGTGATTGAAAGCAATATATATTTAGTTTTTTCTACTTATTTACCTAATGTATGGACTGTATGATTAATGCTTTCCAACTTACATATAATTAGCAGCATAAATAACAATTTAGGAGGTGTTATTCTGCTTAACTGAACAATAGCATGGCATGTTCCAGGTCCTAGTTGTGTTTACATTTTGATAGCAATCATCCAATGAAGTTTCTTAAACCTTTACCTGAAGCTGTTACTCTTAAGGGACAGTAACTAAATGAATAAATACTATTGGTTTATCCTATCTAAAAAGAACCTGTTGAGACTTGTTGAAGTTGGGGAGATGCTGACATCTGACATAATCTGCTTTATTGCTCAAGTTGGTACAGCAGCAATAGAGCACTTATACAGCCACGTTAGCAAAGGAGGGGCTGGTACACACATCCCCACATTAACACAGATAGAGCAATAAAAGGACACTTAAATGCTGCACAGCAATGCGTGCACTGTGCAATCAGAAATCAAGATTATGCAAACTGTGATGCCACGTCACCTACAGTGCACGTCACCACTGCTGTGAGTTAACTGGAGGCCTCTGAAACCCAACATACGATTGAGAATTTGCCATTACGGATAATGCAGATGTCTTATTTATAGATATTACAGACATTTTTACATTTGGAAACGTACTGTGGAATGACAGCGGCCATGATGCTGAGATATCTTGTCTACTTTTCCAACATCTAGCCAACTATCAGTCATTTCATAATATCTGCTTTTAGTGCAACTGAGACTGGAGGACACAATCTTACATCAGCCATTCAATCCTTACACTGCCAAAAAACACAAGAAATAAACAAAGAATTAAAGGTGAAAATGGCTTAAAATTAGCCTTTATCTAATTAATAATTTTTTATACCACATTATAAACCTTTTTAGATTTCCCTTCATAAAGTAAATAGAGTACTGTTAAACCAGCCGATGCAATTAGAAAATAAAACTCTTCACTCAACGAGTCACATCAGTTAAGAATGTGATAAGATAAACTCATTGCCTAAGGAACACATGATAAAAATCAGGTCAGAGTTCTGAGGCGTGACAATTAAACATTAGCACAACAATGGCATCAAGGTATTCAACGTTTTCTGAGTCACTCCCTCCAGATTTCCGAGGCATCTCCTTCCTTTACAACAAACGGATAACTTTCTAAAAAGTCGTTGAACGTGTTTACCGGTGAAAGTGTGGACCTGATCAACCAGACCAATGAAACTCCACTGATTTGATGTGTCGTAACACACCCAGCTGCTGGAGACTTGCTTAACTTTAAATCCATTTGCACAATCATGTAACCAACCGTTAAGTTAAACAGGGTATGTGTGTTTTGGCATGGCACACCCATTGATATTTACACCCCAGGTCAAGGGAGCCGAAAGGAAAGATGATCCAGAGGTGGTGTGATTCTGATCTCAGATGTAGGGGTGGGTTTGAACTGTCACACCACCTCCAATTCATCAAGTACAGAAGACTTATGACCTGTCTGCAAGAATAACTAATAAGTGGTAATACTATAATTACAGTTTGGCAATTTGAGGAATGACGCCATCGTCCTTGTTAGTAAAATGTGCAAAAGCATTCCTTCTTGTTCACCTGCCTCGTCCCCTTCTCTGTCCTCTAGTGGCAGATAGTTCAGGTTATGTCTAGTCTACCTAGTCACTGATGCTTTATCTAATAATAGTAATACCCATGCATGTCCTCTATAGAGAAGTGTCACGTTCATGATCAAAGTGACAAGTTCTGTGAAGAGCAAGAGGATCACAGAAAAAAAGCTGCTGCCTGCAGTAATCCTGTAGTATTCCTATGTTTCTGTGATACCACAACCTTAAACCAAACCACCTCTAGAGCACATTTTTCAAAGGGGACTAGTTTTTAATTTAGGGTCAGGCGTATGTTTGAGGCTACTCCTTGATAAAAAAAAAAAATGAACAAATCATTGACTAGCTATAAAATAATGTCTTAGCCTATCAACAATTTTGCTGATCAGTTCATCTTTTCATCATACTTCAAGTAAGACTACAAAATATTTCATTTCATTTATTTATTTATTTGCTGTTTTTTAGGTTTTTCAATCATTATGAGTTGAAGATCTATTTGAAGCCTCATGTTTCTTTTTTAAGAATATATTTGAAAATGTTAGTTCAGCCTAAGTATGCGTCTGTTGTACCATATCACCTTCTTTGGTGTGTGGATTAAAGGATATTATATACTCTTGGTCAATGTCCATGTGGAAAGTGCCTGTTTCTAGCTGAAATAATGTTGATTACACAATTTAAACCCCACTGATATTAGATATAGAGTGCGAAAGCTCATATCATATTTAATTACCAGTCGCATATATTTGTTTCAGTTCAGAAATCCATTAATTTTACACAACTATGACTGAATTTGCCAAAGTATTCAAGAACTACAACGTTACTCAACTTCCACAAGGTCTTCCTGTTCCTAATCGTCAGTAATTGGTCTCTTTTTTCGTTGAGCGATCTGATTGGTTATCTGCCGTCGTGCGAGTGGCGTCACGCAGTGATTGCCTTCCTACAACGTTGCTGAGTCCAGTGGGGTTTGGGGACAGTCAGAGACCGTTCACAGTTGAGATGAGGAAAGCGAGACTACAACTCTGGTCTAACTCTCTTAAAATATAATATCCAGAGGACAAATTCTTGTTCAGACATCCGGAATAGGTGAGTAACATAACTGACATCAGCCACTATTTGTTATTATTGTTGTTATATCTTGTTTCAGACTGTTGAATTCACCCAGGACTTTCCTAGTGTAACGTTAGCGCCTTTCTGAATGTAACCTGCCAGCTAGCAGCTTTGCTATCCAGCTAATTCTGGCTGTCAAAACAACAGAGAGACATAATCTGCTAGCCACCAGCTTTGCTCTCTTTACAAAGCGTTATCACTCATATGGAGGCAGTGTTTGATATGCTAAAAGTCAGTTCAGTAGATGTGTTAAGCTGTCAAAATAAACACAAGCTCTGTTAAAGAGTTATTTAGCTCTTTCGAATTTAGCAGCTGTTGTTAGCAGACTAGCCAGCTCGCTAGCTCCGTGTAAACAAACCATCATTAGTGTCTGTGGATGGGCTGCAGTCTGTTATTTGCTGTACCTTTGACAACACCGCTCGGGTCTAACGGAAGGCGGAAAAAAATGCAATAACTTGAGGTTTAATTGATGAATAAAAAACCCTCCTTTGTGTGTGGCTTGTGTTGGAAATGTACGAACTGTCGCTGTTGAAAGCAAGGTAACGTTAGTCTAGCTGTAGTTTTGGGTTTCTTTGTCTTGCTTGCTCGCCAGTGTTGTGGTGACTCCTCTGTACTGTGCCACAGTATACAGTATTGCCTAGAGGGACTCAATTTGCAGCTGTCTTTGTGCGCTTCTGTGCGTGACTTCAAATATGAAAGGTTGAGAGAGTCTTTAATATCTTATTACCAATAAGAGTAGCTGTGGTGAATGCTAATTAATCTCTTGACAGTCCTGTTTTTGGCTCTCCTTGCTTGATGTTTGCGTGTCTAGCTATTATATGACTTTTCATATTTAGACAATACAGCTTTCTGTTGAAATAATCCTTTGGACTGTGCAGTAATTATATCATAAACAACCTAGACTGCATCCAGAGATAAAACCTCAACCAATGCTATGCCACAATGGTAAAGAATAAAAACCAATGAGGGATCCAGGTGATGATATGGATCACCATCAGAATCTAATGGATCGCTCCTTGGGTTATACCCTACCTTCCCAAAAACTTTCAATAAAATCTGTTCTCAACTTTTTGAGTAATCCTGCTAACATCACCTGCAAAAACATTATTTCCTGATGGAGGTGATTATGATGCAACCCATTATGATGATGTAAGATATTATAACTTTTTGAGTGATCTTGCTGACAGACAGACAATGCCGGCAGAAACATTACCTCCTTGTTGGAGGTAATTATGATGTAAGCTATTATTATTATGATGTAAGCTTTTAGAAGTCGTTGAAACAAAGACTTGAAATCCTCATCTGAATCCAATCTGCCTGCCGTATGTAAACCTGTGGGGATTATTTCATACAGTAAGTCCACGTGATTTTTTTGTACTGAGTTTTCTTGAGACAGGTGCTATTAGGATGAGATAAGCCTGCTAATATTCATCCTTTTACTATTGAAAAACTCAGCAGTGATACTGAAAAACAGCTGTAGTCATAATCTACGTGACTAGTGACTATAGAGTCTTAAATTTTCTTTCTTTTCTTTTCTTAACATGTTTTTTGTTGTTGCACTGAATGCACATACAGTACAGCATGTAAGCCCATCCCATTTCAGTGTTATTCTGACTCTTCATTTTGCCAGAAAGCATGAAGTCATCCCATAAATATTTTATGCACTGGGTAGCTGATAGCCTATTTGTCTCGAACTCAAATTTATATGTACAAAAACACTGACAGCTGTCCCCTCACTTGAGATGAGCCCATGGATATTTCATGGAGCAGTGTCTTAGCTGGTATTTGTGCTGAAACCCATTTTGCATTTTTAATCAGTGGCCTCTTTTGTAGTTTGACCCTTCGGGGCTTCACGGTGTCATTATATCAATTTGCAAGCTTGCGCCTGTGCAACTTAATGAACATTGGAAAGAAACAAACTCTGATCTGTAAACAAAATTACACACGCACATCCTGCTTTTATTCTTAGGTTTGTCTTATCCATTTTAATGTACTTATGCCTCAAAGTACCCCAAGGGATGCAAAGCAGATTTGTGTATCATTTTTACATATACTGTATTAACTGTCTTTATTTAGGAAAATCAACTTGCACACAAAGTACCACATTAAGTTTAACACACTGAGTTAATTTGCCTGAGATTCATCCAATCAGGAAATTTGCACTAATATCCAGTTGGAAGATATTGATTTGCAGTTATACAAATAATGAGTTCAGAACTTACTTTGTTTGAACTTATGTTTGCACCAAGTCTCACTCTACAAGACAAAACTATTGAGCAATATGGGTTTTTTTGTTTTTTTTTACTGAAAGCACGACTCTCTAGAGAATTGAATGTGTATTGAAGTCAGTCTTTGACTTTGTACAGACAGAAGAGCAGCTAAGCATAGCTTCTAAGAATAGTGAAGGACTGTCAGTGCAAATTTGATTAATCATATCTGCCTGTCTCGTTTATATTTGTCTTCTTGTCTGTCTTTGCTTTCTTTCCTTCTCCCAAAACTCTCACTGTTGGCCTGTATGTGTGCTTGTGGTGTACAAAACAAAAAGGGAACCGAAAAAAAACACACTTTTTTAAATGCCTTATGTCATGTTGTTGCGTAAGTTAACTTGTACACACATCATAACTTCAGAAAATATGCCCAGCTTTTAAGCTTAAGTAAGCATCTTATACTTAAAGTGTAAGCAGCAGTATAAGGAAACATATGTGTTTGTATGCTCCATTACCAGTACAGATTGTCCTTTCTTATACAGATTCCATTCAGACACCAGTAAGTAAAAAAAAAAAAAAAGAAGTAATTTTCATTATTACTGAATTTGTCATTTGAGTTCATGATGTCTCATATTGCAGAGTCACGAGTCACTGGCATCTTATCATAGTTAATAGCTGTAGGTTTGCTTTTCATTAGAACATTTAGAGGACCTATTTTTGTCTTCATGTGACCCACCTTTGGATAACCACCCATTGGTTGAAAACCACTGGGTTTTTTTTGTTGTTGTTTTTTGTCGCACCAGTGCGCTGACCTTGTTATGGGGCATTTTGCTCTGTTTTCATATGATTGGTGGTTTAATTTAGAGACATAGGAGCAGTGTCTTTAAATGTCTGGGGCTAGTAGTGCAGGCCAGATTTGAGCTGTTCACATGTTAGCCTATAGGCATTCTGCAGAGTTTACACAATGTACAGGGCCGTTTGATATGATATTCTCTGCTTTAGTTAACTCAGCAGCTGTATAGCAGATTTTATTCTCCACCATCAAACTGATGATGTTAGAGTTGATAACTTGGTATAGTAACAGGCAGTGACAGCCTGTCGCATGGGTGTTTTATGTGGACCTTTCTGCTCGGGCCATTGTGTCTTTGTGAAAAGCTGTGATTATGGGAGCACTTTTCTCATCTGGTGGATAAATCAGGTCCTTTTTATTTGTTTGGTGGGCCTCTTTTGGCTCCTGCTACTCTCAATAAACTCCACTCACACTTTTTACAATGCTCTTTCAAATTGAGAAGAAAGGGATGGACTGTTGCTTTTACATAGGTTATGTGTGTTTGTTTGAGTTTCACATCCAACCAAACCATTGAGTTGACTATGATGAACTGGCCTATCTCCTCTGGCGATTGACACCTAAATGTCACCTAATATATGTTGACCGTGTTTAATCTGTCATCGTTTTTTTCTCATGTCTTCTGATCAAATAAGGAATTTCATCAGAAGAAGAGAAAAATACATTTCTATAATATATTTAAAATACATCAATATATGTATTTTCCTTTGCACCACGTCTACCAAGCACTTGGTATTAACTTGTTAGTGCGTCATGGCTGTGTTTGTGTGTACTGCGAATGAGACAACATGGGTGTGTGGTTACCTCACACTGGTTCTCTTTGTTTATCTCGCCATCATAAGACTTCTGGAAGTTGTGTCAATAATTCTGCTGTACCAGGACAGAGTGGTCACCGGGGGGGGGGACACAGACACACTTACACAGACAAGGTATGACTTGTAATAGTAATGGCATCTTGCAAAACTTGCTCACAAGTGGTCGATAATTGTCCAGCGAAACAAACCGACTACCTTTTAGGCGTAGCTGCGTGAGGACAAAGAATCACAGGTGTGTTTTCAGTAACATCCTGGTAGGGGGGGGTGGGTGGGTGTGTTTGTGGTTCTGTTTAAGTGCAGGTCTTGGTACGACTGCATAGTCCTAGTGAACAGTCAAAGCAGTCATGTGGTGTCCAACAGCCGGTTTACACTATTGTGAAGTCACTCTCAATACAAAAGGAGGCCTATTCGCCAACCCCCTGCCACAGGAACACAGAGCATAGAGGACAGAGAAGTGAACAACACCACCAAATGAAGACCTGCAGCAACCCATTTTTCTAAATGTCATATTAAACTTTTTATTAAATTTTAAACGAACTCCTATTACATCCAAGCCCTTGACAAACGAGTTCTAACAATGCTTGGGTTGGGCAGGTTTCCGTTTTTTTTCCCCACTCCAGTCTGGTGTACGAGCTTAAAGTGGTTTAATTTCGTGCAAACCAACTCAACTGGTGTTTGTCAGGTGTAGCTGATTAGCTCAGCGGCCGATGCTTCTCCTTTTCCTGTTTTGTTCAGATGTACCAGAGATTAAGAGTTGTGTACATACAGTAATGCCGCTATAATACTCCAACCAACACCCACAAGAAAGCACTCCCAGTAATGAGTTGATGTAGGTTTTCCTGTTTGTTACAAGCTACAGTACTTTGATGCAAAGCCTGATTTTGATCCACACTGGAAATGGAAATGAACACTTCCTGTATCCATTTCAAAGAAAAAGAAAAAAAAAGCCTTTTCAGATCAGGCGCTCAATGTATTTACCAAGAAAAGAATCAGCACTAACTACCATTCCACACTCACCTTGACCTTTCCTGCCATGTATCTCTGTATGCTTTACTTGTAGGCAAATAGTGACAGACATGACAACAGGACAGGAGCCATGTTACTTCATCGTGTTTAAAGGGCAATCTGCATCATGTGTTGTCACATGAAGAAGTCGTTATCTTATATAATGTGTTCGTGGCTTTTGGACCAATGTAAAGAACAAACCAGAATCTGTTCCATGTCAAGGCATGTCAAGGCATCTGTTCTGCTGACACCGCACTTGGTTATTTAACATGGGAACGTGGCCTCTTTAAATAACAGAAATGCTGACGTATTAATAAGAACAGTTATGCGACAACAGCAGATTTCATCAAACCGTCCTCATAAAGAAATGTGGAGATATGTGAATGTTCTTTTTATGAGCATTGCTTCATCGAGCTAAGTTCAGTACATTCCACAAATCAACATTGATGGATGTATATATATATATATATATATATGTGTGTATATATATATATATATATAATCTGCAATATTTGTGAACGTTACATCGGGTTAAAATTTGAATGAAGTTGAAGCTAAGTAAACCTAGCAGTTGTCTTTTAGCTATCACATAATGGAATCTCATGCTAGCAAAAAAAAAAAAAAAGAAAGAAAAAAACAGTGATGAGGAACAAAAATGATACAGATCAGTGTAAGTCACATTTGACTGAATCCAAACAGACAGGCCTGTGAAACCTGTTTTAACATACCGTGTCTCCTGCTGACTGTTGCAGGTGCCTAACCTGAAAACCCAGGAGTGAGTTCATAGAAAAGCTGGTTGGATCTTTACGTTGGAAGGCATCATTGATGTTTATTCATTGTTTAGCAACAATGAATAAACATTCAATCAAATTCCTAAACTATCACACATGATCTCTGATACAGGACAACATCTTACCTACTGAAAGGTTATTAGTTCATTTATATTTTGTATAACAATGAATCAGCTTGTGAAACTTTCAGTAAAATAGCTCTTAAAAGCCACTGTACACTACCTGCTCTGCACCAAATGGTAGACAGACACAATTAGCTTCTAGTATATGAGCATTTAGCAGCTACAGAGGCGCATCTTTCCCTCGGGAGCTGGTGAAGACCAAAAGCGGAGCTTAAGAAGAGTAAATATTGGATGTAGATTCACAAGAAGACATGCATGACTTCAAGTAAATGTTACTCAACCTCTGCTGGATGTTTGAATAAGGACCTGTTTGCTAACAGGTTCACAACCAAAGCAAATCCGTCATTACAGGTTAAAGAATTTGGTCAAATTTATACAAGAAATGCAAACACTTCTTCCCTTCGTGGCACAGTATGTTCTCTGTGTGGGTGTGTGTTAGAGAAATGCCACTGGCCATATTTTGTGACTTAGGCTGTTAGCGCACATATGGAAAAAGGTGTGTTGCTTTGACAGCAAAGAACATTCCCAACACGATACAGTATGTACGAGCCGGTGCTGAAAGAAGTAGAACGTTGCTTTGAGAGTGGGAAAATGTCCTTTGCTGTTTGTCACAAGCCACTATTTGGACATTTTTACTCATATCTCAAGCAGTATTATCATTGCAATGTACAGTAATTAGCCTTAATAGAAAATGTAAAAGGAATCCATTTGACTTGATATGCTAGATCTCCTATTGAGATAACTGCTGCAGCCAACGTTGTGTATCAGAGGTTGGACCAAGGCATTGTCTTGCAAGTCTTTGCATTCAAGTCAGAAGAGTTTGACTTGAGTTTTGAGTCTTAAACAGGTCATAGTGAGATTTTTTTTACCATAGAGTCTCAACTTGCTTCAAATGCTGAACAAAGTTGAAAGTTGTTGCATGTCTGCAATTCTCAACCTGCATGTTTTGCATACTGCAGTTCGTTGTTTTTTTTTACTGAGGCGGTTTGTTTACGAGGTGTCCTTGAATGCACCTTGAAGTCACGATAACTCCCACATTGTTTTGGCGTACAAAGCGATGCAGATTTAAGAGTCTGCAAGGAACATGAATGCATCATGAAGTCCCCGTCCTTGTGTGTGTGTATCAAACTCCAACACAGGCAGACAGCATGAGGACAGAAGCTGCTTGGTAAATGACACCAAAACACCGCAGATTCTCTCACCATAGTGTTTTTTAATTACATGGCTATTTTAATATAAACATTGACCCACCAGTGTGGCAGATACCCTATCAAGATCCCATAATAAACACCCTGCAGATGTTAAATTTGATGATTCATTTCCTATGATTCAGGAAATGAAGGGAAATAATAGATACATGTCATGCTTTTTAAATAACACTTTTATAATTTGAACACTGGGGAAGGTATTAAGTGTTTTCAAGTCAAACGTCTCAAGGGCAAGTAAAGTCACGAATCGGCCTTTTTGACTTTGTCAAGTCTAAAGTCGTTTCTAAAGCACTAATTAAAAGTCCCCTTCTCATCCTAAAGCTGCTAGTTGATGGGTACATAATACACAGATTTAGGTGGAACTGAAACTCTGAAGCCACCATGGAGTGGCAAATAGCGTGCGCTGTGTACTTCCTCAAAAGACACATGTTCTCTTCCTTGTGTTCGCCTCATTCACCATCATTTAGGCCCCCTGCTAAATCCCCTCCATCTGTTACACGTAAACACAAAGTGATACATGTGGGATTTTATAGTAGGCACTGTTAGATGTCAACCGATAGTAGATTTTCAAAAGCTGATATAATGACTATATTTTGCAGAGGGAAAAAGCCGATAGCCGATTAATCAACCGATATCACCCTCTGTGGAAAAAAAAAAAAATGTGACTGTCAAAGCCAGACAAAACCAATTAATGGTCCTCTGGATACCAGCAGCCTCCACATGAGGACTGAATGTTGTAACCCAAGCAACCGTCCATGTTGTTTTTTTTGTTTGTTTGTTTTTTTAAGTAAGGGTTAGCATCGGATTAGGTGCATCGGACGACAAACGTGCAGCGACATGCAGTGCAGGCGAGGCGTGCTTTGTGATAACAAAGTTAAAACTCTTTCATGTACAAAGTCATGGCTGAAGAATGTATCCATGGTCGCGGCTTACAAAAACACCAATGTGTCCACAGCCAACCCCCCCCGGTTTGATGCTGTTATTGTGATTCCCCAACCCTCTCAAACCTGCAGGACGCAGGCTGTGATGACATATGGTCACGGTTAAAGGACGATGAAGTTTACCGATGCCGTCACTGTTAAAGCCTCAGAGCTTGTTCATAATGTCAAGAGAATAAAATATTAAGACATTGAAAGAGGAAGTCAGTTAGTTTCCTGAAACTCTATTTCTGCATTGCTGACGGCACACAACCTTTGTTTTACATATTTGGAGAATAGTTGAAAAGCTGTGGCCGTTAAGCAGATTCATTAGAAAGGAAAGGGAAGTGTTGCTCAAGGGTATTCCTGCAGAGATGCTGCTTGGGTAATGCCGCTCTTGGCTTGAGGTTTACACCGCAGGTCACGAGTCTGGTTCTGTCGGGGGCCTGTGCTGTTTTTTTTAAAATTATCCTCGGGGTTCCAGTCCTCCAACTGTTCCCGGGGTTAAAGTGTCACTCAGGGACAATTTAGAACATTTTCTGCGTTCAGAGCAGATGGTAAAGCTGTCTGCGTGATTGGTTTGTTGCATGCAACTTGATTGTGGAAAATAATTGAACCTCATACCTCGGGACTTTAATTGGGAACAAAATAAGGTTGTATTCTAGGAATAGACTGGTTATCAGTTTGGCTGATTGTCAGATCCAATATTGAGCCTTTTTTCCAATTATATGCATTTGTTTTATTTATTTTTTGGTCAGATTTGCAAAGTAACTCATAACTTAGTTGTTATTATTATTATTATTATTATTATGCAGTGGATTAAAAAGTACAATATGTTAGTTATCAGTCTTATTGAGAAAATTGTGATCATGCAGTTTCCCAGCATTCATCTCAGTTTTACAGCCTGTTGTCCACAGACAACACCTCACCTGTTCTCTCAGAACGGTGACGTCATAGTTTGGAGTTGGCTCCAACCCTTGGAGGCCCCCGTTTGTTTTGGGCGTGCAAATCCCTTTTCTTTTCTTTTTTATCTCAATGTTCCATCACGGTCAGTAATTCTGTCCTGTTTAGTTACCTCACTGAATGTTTTTGGCTTCGTCACATTGGTGTCTGAGGTTGTTTCTGGTTTCCATACGTACAATGAGAACATTGTCAATGTTGAAAGACAATGCAGAGAGACAGTCACACACACCCGATAAGCTAGGAAGCAAATAGGAAGCTAACCATACTCTGTGTGTGGGTGTGCAGGATACGTACAGTGAGGTTGTCCACACAAGTCGCTTTAAGATCTTGTTTTTCCATCTTCTCCCACTGCGTCCAGACTCTTATCAGACCCACACCGAACAAAATGTCTCAGATATTTCATGAGAGCTGTTTGTTCTTGTGTGGCAATGAGGCCTCATGACTGTTATCTTGGGAATCGACTAAAGCTGCAAAGAAAAGAAGAAAAAATCGAGTTGTTTCTTCCTCTTATTCCCCAGCTTTTAAAGACCTGGTATGAAGTCTCACTTGTCATCATGATGGGAAATGAAGGTGCAATTCCTGAACAAGTGTGTCTGTAATTTACAAAAAAAATAGGCAATTGGGGGGAAAAGAGGAGGGAGGTAAAAAAAGCGGAGCGATTGATTAGACAATCTCTGAGAGTAGAAGTGCTTGATTTCGATTAGGAGACCTGCCTACAGGCCAGTCGTCTCAGCTCAGCTCCGGCTTCTTTCTCATTTGTGCAGCATTGAATAGCAGCAGTGTCTGGTAGTCGATGTGACTCGGTTATGAAACTGTATTTTTTTTCCCCCATGGTTTGACTACTGAATTGTCTACTCTTTTCTATTTTGTACAATTATCTTTCTTAACTCTCTACACCTCTCTCTCCCGCTCCAAACTATCAGTATTTTTAAGAAATAAATCCATCCAGTAATCCATCGGTCGTCTTCTTGTAGCCTCCCATCGATTTGGCCTTCCATTCACACTTAAACAGAAGTTTTCACATCTATGTAAATGTTTGGTCTTGTGAGTGTTTGGAGACAAGCTGCTGTAAAAAAACCAAAAAAAAAACATGCAGATATTAACAGGTTTAGGACATGCATGAGAATATTTATCTGCATAAGGACAGAAAAGTAAATAACCCTCACCAAAGACTTCTTCAGTTGAATTGAAAACATCAATGAATGACTTTCGTGACATTTTGGTTCCAGTCAAAGTGCTGCATGGAATAGCAGCAGTTGCTTGATTTTGACTTAATTTGATTTTGATGGAAATTTCCCACCTCATGATAATTTCCTGTCATGCAAAATAGACAGTGTAGGGGGGGGGGGGAGAAGTGGTTAGAAAAAGAAGAAGAAAAAGAGCATCGTAAGTGGTCCACAGGGAACACGTCTACTTCCTGCGTGTGCATCTCTTGTTCCTGTCATTTTGTCAGTAAGCATCTCACCGTAACAGCAGGTTGGCAGCTCCTAATTGGCCGCTGCTGTTAGTAGATCCAGTATCTTAAGTCCTTGAAACCACAGGTTTTCTTTTTTTTTTGAAGCGATACAGATAATTCAGAGCTGCTTTGCATGATTGGACTGCTGTCGGGACTGTGACACGAAATGTTTGTAGGATTGTTTGTCTTGTCAGGTGAGCTTAAAACAACTGGATAACGCCTCCACTATCATATAGACAAATAAATGGCTGTGCTTAATCGCTCAGGTTTGAAGTAATGTTCAACATTTATCGGTTATGTTTTTGGCAGAATCTGCTACACAGGATTATTTTAATGCTTTAATGTTGAGGGAAACGTAGTTTAAAACAGTTCTGATGTCATGGTTCTGCTTTGTTTTGAGTTTGTTTGGTTTGGATTTTATTACTGTAACTTTGCATTTGAAGATAAAAATGATCTTCTCTCCTTTCTCTCTCCTTTCTGCCATCTCCTTCTTTTTCTCTCTCCAGCTTCGTCCCATAGAGTCCTGAGTGAAGACATTAGTCTAGTCCAAAGACTGCAGCCTCCTCGGTGGAGTCCAGGTGGGTCACCTATCTGTTATCGTCGTCTTGTCACGTCTGCTCCACTTTTGTCCTCCTCAACCTTCACCTATTCCTTTTTTTTTTTTTTGCCATCCAAGTTTGGTTTGATCCGGATTTACTCAACTTCATCCATCCATTTTTCTGCGTGTGGAGGTTCGGTCCAGCGTTTCAAGCTGGACGGGGGAGAGACGAGTGCGGCCGAGGGCCCGGCCTTTGTGCTGCGACACAGAACTACAAACCCCACTGAACAAACATCGGATAGCACGCCGACAGGTCCCATGAGTCCCCGGGAGAAAGGAGACACGCCCACCTCAGGTCCCTCAACCAGTCACCTCAGCACCTCAGAGTGCCCCTCACACAATGGGGTGAGTATTCAACACACAAACACACGCTTGCATGCTGACATCTGGTTCGCTCAGAGCCTTGTGGCGTGATATGGGTCGACTGGTCACACAGTAAAACTATCCCACCAAACCACCTCCACATTAATAATAAATAGGTGTCATTAGTGGACAAGTGTAATATTCTGTTACTGGTGTTGACCAGTGAAGGCTTTTTGTATAATAACTTTTCTCAAATAAAAATCTGAATGACATAAATAGGAATGGATAAATTGCGTGTATGCAACTGGTTTTTAGCATCTTTTACCCTTTGAAGATTTAAATCATTAACTTACAGTTAATTAAACTTTGACATAATCAAAAGTTTTTTTGTTTTTTTTTGGGACCACATGTGAGGATTTGCTTGTGTGTACCTTTAAAAGCACTGCATGGTGGTGTTTAGTTCTGCTCTAATTTTATTTAATTTTTATTGGGTGAGTTAACCTTAGAGCCTCGAGCACATAACAAGAAATACAAACAAGTGTGTCAAACAGTGACTTCTTGTGAATAACGCCGAGATGCAAATCAGGAACAGGCATGAAAAATGTGGCTAATGGAAGAGAAGACCAACACCGCGTGAATCACAGACGGAGACACATTTTCGTGTGTTTAGTGCCACGCTCAGGGGCAGGAAGAAGAGAGCGGTTTGTATTGGAACTCGGCTCTTGGAACTCCATTTTGCATGGTTTGAAAGCAATAGTTCAACCTCCACTTTTGTATCAACACCTTCAAGGCTTTTCAAAAACACACTGCGAGTCTGTCACTGTAGTAATTAATGGTGCAAAGGGTTGTTTAGTTCTGGAGCCACTTTAAGTCTAGAATGACGTGGATATTGAATGTGTGCGGCACTTGTGTGTATATGTGTATACAGTGTATACAGTGTATACAGACAAAGCCACCACTGTGTTGCTCCGTGTGAAAGGCAATCAGCATATAGCTGTTGAGCTGAAACACAATAGTTTTTGCGTGTGTGTGTTTTGTCTGCTCCTGTGTTTGTGTGTGTGGCTTTTTTAGCTGCTGAAACGCCACACTGATACCTGAAAGGATCGTCCCAGGCAGCAAGGACAGACAGGACTTCACACCCCACTGACCACCTCTGTGAATGTTTCATGATGTACGCTAGGCTTTAGAGCGACTTTTGAGAGCACAGTGTACACCATCAGATTATTCTGACACTTGATCTTTTTTTTTTGCCTATTAAAACTACAAAGATGATTTCTTTTTTTCAAAAATGTATTTTTATTTGTTATTTACATATTTTTTTAGTTTCCTGTTTTTCAGACCTCTTTGAACTAGTCCCCATGAGACTGTGGTGTTTGTGTGACTTCCTGATCACACCCAAAGTTTCAAAACAATTTCTGAAACAATAGTCGTTCACCTGCCAACAATCCCTGCTTAAGACTTTGAACGTGGTGCTGAGAATTGTTTTGAATAGACTATTACAGCTAAAACATGTCATAATGATGGGAGTGTTGCATTAATAATCGATCCAAGGGCAGAACTTTCGTAGTCATTTGAGTTAAATTGAGGGTCTTTTACCAAATGGTTGATTAAATATAGATAATTAAGACTTGGAGGATTTTTAGATGGCATCTTAGGTTGAAAGTTTAGGTTAATGTAACATTTAGATTTTCGGAAGATTGGAGAAAAGATCCTCCTGAGAACTAAAAGTAACCAAAGAACCCAATAAAATCCAGAAAGATTTGGTTTTTTTTTATACACTACTAAGGCAACAGATTTCTGTAAACATCCACTCCAAATTATATGTACACAGATGAACAAGATGGGGAGATTGTCAGTCAGATAATACCCAGAATTCAACCCCTTATTATCAAAACAAGGGAAATGCCCACAAATCTTGGGACCCATGAGTCCTCTGCACATCCTCTCTTTGTGCCAATTTTATGGGTTACTTCCATGGATGCAGCCTCAGATGACTTTCCTCTTATTATACCCGTCATCTGTGACAACATGTCTTGTGTTTACTGCATTCCTATTATTGTAATCAGCATATCTTACATCGTGGAGAAGTTGGAATGTGGGCATGCTGCACAGGATCAGACTGGCCTTCTTCTTCTTCTTCTTCTTCTTCTTCTTCTTCTTCTTCTTCTTCTTCTTCTTCTTCTTCTTCTTCTTCTTCTTCTTCTTCTTCTTCTTCTTCTTCTTCTTCTTCTTCTTCTTCTTCTTCTTCTTCTTCTTCTTCTTCTTCTTCTTCTTCTTCTTCTTCTTCTTCTTCTTCTTCTTCTTCTTCTTCTTCTTCTTCTTCTTCTTCTTCTTCTTCTTCTTCTTCTTCTTCTTCTTCTTCTTCTTCTTCTTCTTCTTCTTCTTCTTCTTCTTCTTCTTCTTCTTCTTCTTCTTCTTCTTCTTCTTCTTCTTACCGCACAGACATGACAGTGGTGTCAATCTTTTCACCGTATTCTGTTTTGGGCTTATCAATTCCTCCACCAGTAACGGTATTAATCAAACAGATAACGGCATTGGAACTTTCTCAGTGAACCCAGAGATACGTCCCCAGTCACAAACAAGTCTCACTATCAGGAAAACAACATAAACCTTACTGGTTGGACATTCACACACACGGGAAAAGCAAAGTTTGTGGAAGTGGAAGTGCGTGGTTTGCACTCACCACTGGTTAAATCCAGCCTAATCAATCTCTGGGCTTTATTGCGAGCATGCTACCCAAAATGTTGACCTTTAAACATCTCAAAGATGTCATAAAAGAAAAAATTGACATTGGATAATGAGTTCATCCCTGAGTAAGCAGCTAAGATCACGCGGGCTTTTAAAAACCTCTCAAACACTGCAGGTGATGTCTAGCTCCGGGTCTGACATCCAGTCTCCCATCCAAGTTGTGCAATACAGGAAGCAAATAGCAACTTTCAAGTGGCTTTGAAACAGTGGGCTCGGAAGTCCTTGACTGGAAGCCCTCTGTCTGTGTAGAGTGTGATAAAAATCCTCATGGTCATATGTCGGATCAGAGAGAACAGGTTGTCTCATGCCAGCCAGAGCACAGTGTCTGGTTTTTTTTTGTGTTTTTTTTTTTTTTTTTAAGAGTCTGGCATATGTTGGTGTGTTTGGAACATACTGCCTGTTTTTGGGGGTCGTGGCGTCGTTTCCAAATCGTCTTGGCTTCCCAAGAGGGCAAGTGTGAGTCACATGTGGAATCTCTCCCATCTGTGTCGAGCAGGGGTTACAGTGTACAAGGGTGAGCCTCCTCACACCGTGGGTCCGCTGCATGTTTAGACGCCGCTGTGATTGGTCCACAGAGCTTTCAGCTGTGTTCCAGTTGGCTGGAAGCCATTTCCCGGAGAGCCCACCCTCCACCCACCAAGCTGCCAGCACGTGACTTTGTTTACATTGAGTCAAAAGTAATGTTGGTTTCGCCGAATGTTTTTTTTCCTCTAACGTCCCTCTCCCCTAATCACTCAAACTTATCTTCCACTCGGAGCAGAGCTGATCAGAGCAGAGGATTCCTCCTAACATACACATACATGCAGACACGCATGTGAAAAGTCATTAGTCAGGGGAAAGTCATTATCCAGGTCTGCATATAAATAAGTAATGAGTCAGAGGGGAGCTGGATATGTGGGTTGTTTTTTGTGTGTGTGTGAGACAGAGGAAGAGATTGGTCTTCAGGGGCTTTTAAGAAAAACAGCCTCATTTATTCTTTCGCAGACCGGTGTCTGGAGGGATTTCCTGGTTCCGCTCTCATCCTCATGTCTCTGTACCATTCAAGACTAGCTGCTTAGCTCCAGTCAGTATGAGACCCGTCAGGAGTTATTCTTCATTTTGTCCGACAAACGTACTCCTATAAAAAAATAACCTGATTTTACGCATCAGCTGTTGCTTTGTTTAGCACAGAGCGTTCTTTTCTTTTTGTCGTGAATTTAAACGTGTGTCTCGTACCTTACCTCATCACCTTACCTTTTTGTGCTTTCCATAGTACAGATATCATCCCTTATCATACTAATTCATTTAGGAGCGTTTTGCAAAATCTTATTTTACTCCATGAATTGATGAATGTTTTTAAATTTTTGCCTGCATGGGGCGAGACGACACAAATTCACAGCAGATCAGATCTAGAATGCAGCGCACACATTTTCAATCAATGCTACTAGAATAAACCATATGAATGATGTGCTCAATAGTAATGTAGAAATCAGAATAAATAATAATGAAATAATCCATCCCGTCCAGAACTCTTCTGAAACAGCCAAACAAACATCCCCGTTTTTGAATTTTCAGGTTTTGATCAATGTTTTTTTCTTTCTTTTTTTACTGTAAATCAGTGCTGATGCTCTTAAATCATTCATATGTGTGACTTCGTTCCACTAAAGGAAAAAGTAACATTCACACTTCCTACGCGTTGCCATTTAAAGATGAGTACAGATGAACTTCTTTTTTAAATTTTTTTTTTTTTTAAACAAGAACAAATTCATTAAAGTAACCGACTCATCTAATCGTGCCGTCAGGACTTAAGAGTGTGCCTGCAACACAGTGATAAGGCCAGTCGCCTCTTTATCAGGCACACACTCCACTGAAAGTCCCTACATTCTCTCACACATACATACAGAAAAGGCTGGGCTCTTATAGAGTCGTACGCTTGTAGAGCTGAAACAACTAGTCGATTCATTAACTAGTCAAATAACAATTTTGATAATCAGTAAATGTTTATGCAAATATCTTTGAGTTTTGCACTATTTCCTGGACAATTTCCTTGAAGTCACATAACAGCCATGTGTGTGTGTGTAAACAAGCTTAGAGCAGGTGTTGACAGTACGAGGCGAGTAAGAATACTTGGTAAAACGCCTGCAGGAATTCACATTTCCAAAGTCTTAAGATTCTCTCAGGCGTCTTCTTGGAAATCCTTTCTTGGGAAAAAAAAAAAAAAAAATGGGAACAACTCTCTGCCGAAGTACGACAACAGCTAAGATAATGATTACCCAACATGAGGCTCAGCCTGCACTGCGCTGACCTCCAGACTGTTTTCATCATACATGATGAGCTGAGCTCCCTGAGCCGAGGACGGACGCCTCCCAGAGGGATGGGGGATCATATCCTTAATCACATGTGCAAACGCTTCCACACAGCGAAATTTGACTCCTTCACCTCTGCCATAAGGACGTGTTGGAGACGAGGCAGGTTGAGTCACGTGTGACGGACATACTGCTTTCATTAAGTGGTGTGTGTGTGTGTGTATGTGGGAATGCCTGAATGTGAGCACATTATTGTGTTAGTGGTGCCCCGTGTTTCCAAGAATCTACGACTCTACTCCTACGGCCTCCTCTGTGATCTGATTTCAGCAGCTTCAGCCAAGCATTTCACAGACGAACTCTCTGCATCACCTGCTGCTAAACCTCAACGCCGAGGCTCTCGCCGTGGAGATGGGAGTTCAATACGGCCGAACCGCTCTCACAGGAGGAGAGCGGCTCCTTCTCCGCCTCTAAAGCTGGCAGCTGGTCATATTCGATATTTCTTTCCTCCAAATATCTGCTAACTCCCACAGCGTCCTCTTCGCAGTGCAACACTGAGCGTTTCATGTGGTACAAAGGCAAACTAACCGATACAAAACGCCTGTATCTTCCGTGTCGGCTCGGGTCTGAAGACAACAACAACAACAAAGAGTGTAAAGATACATCACATGTGGGGCTGTGAAGTTTACCAAACCTCTTTAGTCAGCTCTTCGTCTCTGCTTGAGGCTCGGATCAAGACTTTCCACCAGCAGAGGTTTTGACGAATAAGAAGAATGTGTGCAAAAACAAAAGAACATGAGACATGATGATTATTTTATGATCTCCACAAATAATAACAAGCCGTAATTGACACCAGTACAGGTGAGATGGCTTTTATACTTCCTGCTTTCATTTCCAAGCAGTCAGGATTAGATTAGGTGAGAACATTTTCACTGCTGGTGTCAAGTCGATTAAAACTTTTACTGGAGTTAATTATAATAACAGACTGTGATTAATTGCAAGTAAAAAAAAAACACACACACACACACACATATATATATATATATATATATATGCTAATCTACACTAGTTTGGAGGTTAGTACATCTTCTCTGATTCTCTTCATCATCATAAAAACAGAGTGTAGCTGTAAAAAGCTGGCTCATCATAAATCACTTACATCGCGTACAGGTTGTAGGCTAAATGCCTCCCATCCGTCTCCCTCCTCCTCCCTCCTCCTCCCTCCCTCTCCCTATCTGTGCGCCGCTCTTTTTTTCATCCTGTATGCTAATTAAAGTGGATGTGTGTGACACACTGTGCCCTATTTGAATCTGCTCTGGAGATATTTACTGTGTTTTAACTGCCGTGGCTACGTTTTGTGTTTGGTGTGTACCACAGAGCATCACCACGTTCATTCAGCCCTATATCGTATGTGTGTTTGCATATGCACATCAATTCAATTATAGTATATTGAGTGCATTTAGAGGACACCTGGTTGGCCCTCCTCACACACACACACACACACACACACACACACACACACACACTGAGGTATTCACACCCTTCAGAATGACCTCACAAAACCAGCAGCATCTGGATTTAAGCTCACTCCTACATTACATGCATGGACACACATGTGAGGCTGTTAGTGACACACACACACACACACACACACACACACACACACACACACACTGCAGAGCACACGTGACTTGGTTATGTGGGTGACTTGGCAGTCACCCACATAACCTTTACTCACATACTGTACTCAATCACACACACAGTCGCTCTCAGATGTCACCTTTATCTCTGTATCGAAACGGTGGATTTATGACGATGTATGCAAAAATGTTCAGCCCTCATTGTATGTCAGGTTATCGGGGGGGGGGAAAATGCACGTTTTCTTCAGGTCATAGCAGCAAAAGTAGAAGAGATGCTTTTCATTAAGAGGTTGGATCATTTTCAGACTGCATTAATCAGTAAAAGTAGGATTTTGTGTTCTATTCGGGGAAAACACCTGTAATATCTGTCGTATTGAGCTACTTAAACTGTTCTTGTGTGATCTGGTTATTGCAAACAGCTGATAATTAGTATATTGTGCCAATAAATCTAATGTACGATGGGAGTTTTAATGATTTTGCTTCCACCTGTAGTTTTGTGCACCTCTCTAAACTGTCTATACTCTGGTTCAAGCAGACATCCAGTTGTGAGACTAATAGAAACCACGGTCAACACACACCCGCACAAAATAGGGACCATGCAGTTGGAGTGTATTTCACTGGTGGGTCTTTAAAATGGGTTAGTCATGCATTATATATACAGCAGGACTTCTCTCTCTTTTCTTCTGTTCCTCACCCTCCCCTCCTCCTGGGTGAGTAAAAAGAATAGAAAGCACATCTTTTCTAATCATGTCCTTTCAGCTGAATGTAATGGATGTGTGTGTGTGTGTGTGTGTGTGTGTGTGTGTGTGTGTGTGTGTGTGTGTGTGTGTGTGTGTGTGTGTGTGTGTGTGTGTGTGTGTGTGTTGGCGTTTAAGAAACCTCTATGCCGTGTTTACACGCTTTTTTTTTCTTGTCTTTTTTTTTTTTTATACACCCAACACCTCTTTGTTGTGTGTTATCAATTTCGTCCACCTGAATCGACTCGACCGCCTCTTAGTGTGCGCTCAGCTCTGTGTGTGGTTCTGTGTGTGTGTGGTTCTGTGTGTGTTTGTTTGTCAGTTATGATGAATCGCCGTGTATTTATCGCAAGGAACGAGCCACATTTGCTCTCCGCCGGCCTCCCCAGCTCTGACAGCCATTGTGTTGAATTGAATTTACACTGTCCGTCTAATGTTCCATTTATAAATGGAAGATTGGTGAGATTGTGTCGACATCTGTCGGGGGGGGGGGGGAATAGCTCTGCTTTTTAAAAAATATACTCCTAATGAATGTTTGTGGAATGTCTAATACAGTCAGATGAGAAATCAATCAGTGTTGTGATCAGTATTAATTCACCTTTCATTCTGTTTATGTAGCCACTCCCACTTTTCTTTTCCTCAGAAATGTTTTACATAGACATTTTTACTGGATCATGTTTGAATAGTCTCTTAAAGGGACAGTTCACCAGTTTTTTTGTTTTGTTTTTTGGGGGGTTTTTTTTGCTTTTAGGACCAAAAACCATGTTCTGTAGTTCCAATATATTTGAGAGAAGCTAGATGTCTCTATGCCAATATTTCCAAAACTCACACCTAACCAATCTGGATGCATAAATAGCTCTGCAGATGAGAGGAAAAATGTTTTTTTTTAATGATATTTTTGATTTTGGTGCAAATAGTCCCTTCATAGATGGTGTTCACCAACCTCAGAACCACCCTAAGGGTTTACAGAATAAATCTGTGGGTCATGAGACGATTATGTAACAGAGAAGAATCCAAAAATACACACGTCTATAACATACAGACACTTATTGATCTGTTTTGAGGGGCGGCAGATAAAAAAGGTTTGGAAACGCTGCTCTACATGCTGCCTGTAATTTATTTTAATGTGGAAGCCATCAGAAGATTGGTCGAAACGGTAAACATCACAGTGATTATGGTATTAACAGATCCAAGCAGCAGGTTATAGAAGATGACCGATGATTCACTTGGAAGGAATTTCTCTCGTCATATTGAACCTCATCTGCATGTGAGAGCCGGATTATGCAAACTGGGATCAATAAAGTCGCACACATTTCTAAAGCGGGTATCATGTGCCTGCAGCAGGTTCAAATAAAAGGTCACCCACACTTCATCCATCCATTGAACATCAAAATGCCCCCTAGAAACTAAAAGTCAGGCTGTTTTTTTCCTTCCATTTTTCCTCTTTGTGCCCCGGGTGTCATAAAAAAAAAAACAGTCCTCTAAACAGTCTTATGTGTGTTTTCTTGCCAGACTGACCCAGAGTGCGACGAGAGCCAGCGAATAAACGAAGAGGATGACAGAGGAGGAGAAGGAGAGGAGGAGGAGGAGGAGGAGGAGGATGAGAGGAGCTGCGATGAAGGTTTCATGGGAATGACGCCGCTGCTGCAGGCTCACCACGCCATGGAGAAGATGGAGGAGTTTGTACACAAGGTAAGGAACACAAACCCAGAAGTACACGTGGAACCTTAACTCATCAACACAGATGTTTGGGACCAATCAAACCATAGAAACACGATGAAAAGTAGAGTTTAGTGTCCTTTGCAGTCTCTCTCTGCTCAGTACAGTCCGTCACAGTATCAGAGCAATGAATGTGTTTTTACACAAGTTAAAGCAAAACGACACATCATTGGTTTCTCCTTCTGCTGTTGGCTTTTGCCAGAAGCTCTGCTGAAGGCTTTTCCTCACCAACTATGTGTCATCATCATTTATCAGTTTGAAAGGGAAAATGAACTGAGCTGACATTAAGAGTTAGGATTCTAAGGTGACGCTGCTGGAATGTAGACCGAGCCGAGAGCACCAGACTGGACTAATATTCACACACACACACACACACACACACACACACACACACACACACACACACACACACACACACACACACACACACACACACACACACACACACTCTGAGAGTCTGCTGAAATTACAAGCAGCAGGTTGTAAATCAGTGAAATGAATCACTGTCAGAGGATTCTTTCTCTCCATCAGAGATGTTTTGCCACATCGAGTCTCAGCTTAATCGTTTACAGTACTTACTGTAACCCAGATACAGTTCATTTGACACCGTTTGACACCACACACACACACACACACACACACACACACACACACACACACACACACACACACACACACACACACACACTCTACATCCAGTAAACAACCAGCTGCTTCTCATGCAGGACATTTCAATTTAATTAGGAGTCTTTTTTTAAATGTTTTTCTATCAACATCTCACATTCTCTTCAGCTCCCCAGGTTGTTTTTCTAAACTGACACGCGACGTCTTCTTTGTGCGCAGGTGTGGGAGGGCCGGTGGCGCGTCATACCCCACGACGTGCTCCCCGATTGGCTGAAGGACAACGACTACCTGCTCCACGGCCACAGGCCGCCAATGCCTTCGTTCCGCGCCTGCTTCAAGAGCATCTTCAGAATCCACACGGAGACGGGAAACATCTGGACACATCTGCTAGGTAGGAAAACACGTCCCAGACATCGTAGCATCAAATAAACCTCATCTTAAGTCTGACGCTTAATCCTCCTCCTCGCATTGTCTGGATTTAAAGAGGCAGAGAAGACTAATGGGAAGATTTAATTCCAGGACCTTGTTTTAGGTTTTGTTTGAGTGCCTTAGAATTATTTAGATTTGTGTTTAAGCCAAACTGTTTGTTGTTTTTACACTTTATTTTTTTCCTTCTGTTAAGAGCCTGAAGTGTGAGTTTCTGCTGCCACCTAGTGGTCAAACAGAGAAACTGCACCTAAAGGGCCTCAGTGGTTTGAATGAGATTGTAGAACCAGTAAAACTGCACTTCTGATACTATTTATCCTGTTTTGGTCAGTTTGTTTTATAGATCTCTGTATTTAAATGTGCATGAATTCCTCCTAGATGGTGACAGAGCTCCAGCTGAATACACATCGATGGATTTAACTCGGTGGGGGGGGCATGACCTTGATGAATATTTAATTCTCCCTCTCTCCTGTCGTTGTCTCCTTCCGTTTGCTCTCTGCAGGCTGTTTGTTTTTCTTCTGTCTGGGACTGATGTACATGTTCAGACCCAACATGTCCTTCGTGGCTCCGGTCCAGGAGAAAGTGGTGATCGGGATGTTTTTCCTGGGGGCCATCCTCTGCCTCTCCTTCTCCTGGCTCTTCCACACCGTCTACTGCCACTCCGAGGGCGTCTCCAGAGTCTTCTCCAAGTAAGACGCTGTGAACTCACAGTTTTAATGCTAAAAAAAAAGAAGTTATCTGCCTGATTCGTATACTAACCACCTCTTTGTTTGCGTGTCCAGGTTGGACTACAGCGGGATCGCCTTCCTCATCATGGGCTCCTTCGTGCCCTGGTTGTACTACTCCTTCTACTGCTCCCCTCAGCCCTGCTTCATCTACCTGATAGTGGTGTGCATACTGGGATTGGCCGCCATCACCGTCTCCCAGTGTGACTTCTTCGCCACGCCGCAGTACAGAGGAGTCAGAGCAGGTAGAGAGAGACGGTGGCGTGATGCCCATTATTTTATTGCACCCCTCGTCTCACCTTCCTCCCTACGGTGGCCACTGTAAATGTGAAAAAGTCATAAGGCCCTCTCTAGCTAACGTGTTTTTTTACATAACAACTTCATAATGTGATAATAATTCAGTGTTGTGTCGAGGTGCTTGTTTTTCTTGCAGGGTTAAGTGTTCAAACCTCTCTCCCTGTGTGTTTAGGGGTGTTTGTGGGCCTGGGTCTGAGCGGGGTGGTTCCCACCCTGCACTTCGTCATCAGCGAGGGTCTAATCAAAGCGACCACCATGGGTCAGATGGGCTGGTTGTTGCTCATGGCGACGCTCTACATCACCGGAGCGTGTCTGTACGCCGCTCGTATCCCTGAGAGGTTCTTCCCGGGCAAGTGTGACATCTGGGTAAGTGACGAGCAAACACACACTTTGAGCAAACGCTTTCTTCTTCACGTTTCCTTTGTTTGTCACAGTTAATTTACTCTCTTCTCTCTCTGTGTCTTTCCTAGTTCCATTCCCACCAGCTGTTCCACATCCTGGTGGTCGCGGGGGCTTTCGTTCATTTCCACGGCGTCTCCAACCTCCAGGAGTTTCGCTACACGGCGGGAGGGGGCTGCACCGAGGACGGCGCCTTCTAACGCTCCCACACACTGACTCTCTCACTCACCCACACACGTTTCGGGGGAGGCACTGGTTCTGATTATATGCACCGAATGTACACACGGCGTACAAACGTGCTCCTCCCCCAGACTGAAGACCGAAGAGGCTCGTCTGGTGTGTGTGATGCACAGGATGTCCTCCCAGGAGGCGCTATCAAAAACGACTGACGAGGGTCTTAGTTCGCTTTCTGTCCCTCTTGTCTGTCTGTCTATCCAAACGCCCTCTGGCTCCGTTGAACATAAAAACTACTCCCAAGACGGCGTGTTTTCTAAACCAGTTCTTGAGACTCTTCCCTTTGCAGGAAGCATCTCCGTTTGTTTCTGAAGGGGGGGACGAGGCGTTCAAAGCCTCCGTTCACTTCTCCTTCATCTTCTTCTGTGGTGATATGTGACATTTGAGAGTTTAATAGTTTGATTTGAAAAGGAGTCTTTAAAGATTACATGTCAGGGGGCTTTTTGCTCTCTGGAGCATTCAAATATGAAAAACAGATGAGTGGAAACTGTCTTCGGATTTCTTCCATTATTCGTGAAGGTGGCAGGAGGAGATGTCGTGAACTGGGGCGGGAAGGGGGTTAATAGTCACTTTTAAAAGTATTAAAAAAAAACTTTTCCATGTAAATAAGATTTCTTAATTTTGGGTTATAGATTTGTATGAAATATATATAAAAAAAAGAACAAAAAATATGTTATAAAATATTTGAAATAAATAAAAATGAATGATGAGGGTGGAGAAGTGTGGTTGGAGCGAAGTGCTTCATGTAGTCTGTATATGCAATGAAGAGAGGCAGAGGTGAGGGGGAAATAAAAGGCACAACCTCTGAATCTTATCAAACACACAGCGACTGGTATTCCGTCTGGTGCAGGTGAGAAGCAACAACACTAGAGTCACTTTTCTGGCCTTAAAACGTTAAAATATGAAACGGCAGAAAGAAAAAAAACTGCTGAAAAACCAAATCTTAAGTCCAAAAAACTATAAAAATCTAAATAAGAGTATGTTGTTTTTTAGCCATTTTGATTTGAATTACCGAATTTCCATGTCATAATTAAAAGTTTATTCTTTTTTGTGACATCGCTAAATGTCTTTTTTAAAACCAGTCATATATACATGTGATTTCAGTAAAACTGCAGTATTATTACAGCACAGATGCAGTTTTATTGTCTTCCTCCTCTGTGACACTTGATAAGATTCACCTCCTCACAGAACAAAGATACACCTGAAGTTTTTCTCTTTGATCGGATTGTATTTTAATTTATCCTCTGCTGTTTTCACAAGCTTTAATTTAACTTTTTTTCCTTCTCTATTATTTATCATCTCTTTCATTAAGCCAGAGGTGAGAATCTCTCTCACCCAATAAATGGCAAAAAAATAAATAAATCTGATTAGACAAGGTGAAATTTAAAAAAAAAGATTTTCTTGCCATACCTAAATCTGAGACCTGCACATTTGAAATTGTGATTTCATACTAAGGTTTACATCTATGACTGTAATTTAAGTTTTTCAAGTTTCTATTTGACGGCTGCTTTTTCTGACCAGGAAGTTGAATTACGATTGGAGTTATCAGCTTTCTTCTTCACATTACACAAATCTCTCGGTTCTTCTATCTCCTTCATTTTCTTTTTCTAGTTTATATTAATTTATTTCTCTTGGGGAGCGCATATTGTCTGTTGAAGCACTCGTTACGTTCTGATAGGAGTGTTTCATTGCAATAGACCTTTATATCTGCTGTATTCTAATAAAAAGGTTTTTTGAATCTGTCACTTTGTCTTATTAGTTGTTAATATGTACACAACACTGAACCATGACATGACATGACTTTACATTATTCCTCTTATGAAATGTCTTAGTATATTATTATTTGACTACTATTCGAATAGTAATACACCCCAAACAGGATAAATTTAAGTAACTATCTTGTTGTGCTTCAATGAAAATGCAAAAATCAAGGCCTCCTGTACATTTGTGTTGTTAAGCATGATGCATGTTAATTATTTGATCAGGTTTTTTTTTCCACCCGTCTGTGTATTGAGTTTGATGTAACGCTGAAATAGAAAAAGAAACAATCGGCGAGTTAACATCCATTTTTTATTTTTCTTATAAAAATGTAGACCTTGTGGACAGACCAGCTCACAAAAAAAAAAAAAAATTCAGACTCTTTGAAAACAGAATCACGACTTGAGTCCTTTAGCTAGTTCACTTTCAACCATACGTCTCAAATGTCTTCATTCCTTATAAACACAAAACATGCCTCGCTTTCACAAACGAACGATGAAAAGAAAACAAAAATACAACGTAAAGTATTTCCAAAGGTAAACACATAGATCTTAAAGCATGATGCTGCAAATACATTCTTTTTTTTTTTTTCCCAGCAGAGACAAAAAAACAAAACAGGAAAATACGCACTTTGGTCTTCCTCCTCAAACACAATGAAGATGATTATGCTAGCATTTTTATGAATGAAGTTAGCAAAAAAAAAAATTGCTAACTCATTAACAACATTGAGGATGTTTTCTGTGGCCATGACAACTTCACGTACCATGTAGGATTTACTCTGGAGAGTGATGCAAATTGTCGATACACTATTTTTTTGAGTTCAGAGCTTACATTCGCCCGAACAGCAAACACACAAACTGTGCCAAGCAGGCAAGGTACAAAAGAAAATCTATCGACACTGAAACAGGATGTAACTTCTTTTCTTCCATTTTTAATCTGTTTTTAAAGTGCATATCTTCATTCATGATCAGACATGTTCTAACTGCAGTGTTTAGAGACCTGGTTGCACTGATGAAGCAGAAACAAACAGGCCGTTCATGCTGTTTTAATATGCAGGATATAGCATTGACTCAAGTTACATTCAAAAAATGTTTCACTGCTATACAGCCAGGAAATACCAGTCCTTTAAAATCCCACCTTTTTGTCAGATGAGCTCCTAAAAGCTAAATTTAGGATGGAACAATCCAACCTGGGATTTCCTACAAATAGAGGCCATGTCTGAAATGACTCCCCTTCTTCACTCAGTCACTATTTTCTATATATTAGACACTTATAGCTTGAGCTACAGGGAGCAGTAAATTGATATTTAGGACACTTGAATGAATCGTAACACATGTATAAAATGTGCCGTTGCAGAAACAGATCTCATGTCGGCAAATTCAGGAAGTAATTTCACATGCAGGGAATAGGTGAGCGACCTCGTCGGCTTCAAAGTTGCATTTATTTCCAGCACATTTTAAAGGCTGCTGAATGAAAACGTCCTGAACCAGTGAGAACATACCTCTGCCTGCACAAAACACATTATTCAAAATACTGTCAAACCCACTGATATGGGTAAAAAAAAAGAAAGAAAAAATAAATAAAAATGCATCTCTTATTTCATGTGTGCTGCCCTAATGAGTCTGCACTTCTATCTATACACAAAAGTCTGTATTTACGACACATTTTTTTGATTTTATGTTGGATCCATATTGTAACTGTCGCCTGTATGATTGTTCCTCTACAGTGCTGATGTCATCTGATAATGATCTCTCCCCAGGTCAAACGTTTTAGCAGATAAGTCAGCAGACAACATCTATTAACAGATGGCATGAGGTAAATCTTCTGAGGAGCTGAGATGCTGACCAAAAAAAAACAGACAATCTTTACATTCTGATTTGTCAAATACCAGGAAATACACCAAACGTGCTGTTCATCTAACTGGGCCGTTTTCTGCACCAAACCAGTCACAGTTTAGATCATTTATCGTTTTAACTCTAGTTTGATCACATTATACTAGTTTTGAGGGTTTACATATATTACAATTAAAGAATTAAGTCGTCAAAAAAAACTGGAGATTATTTCTTCTTTCTTCTAAAAAAAAAAAAAAAAATACTAGAGTAACATATGACTATTTAAAACAGTTTTGAAGGTTGTAACAGAGTTTGAAACTTCAACATATAAATAATAACTTTCATTTTAAGCAAACAAAAACACAAAAGTGGCAATAAAATAATGTTTGCCCCGTCGGTTTCTCAACACTTTGCCTTCAAATTTTGTGAATGAAAACTGAACAAATGCAGCTAAGAACCTAAAACCATCACGTTAAACATAACAACTTAGGCTTATAATACTAACACTTGTTGTAGACAAGGTAAAATAGAGCAATGATTTGTGTCGTGGAACACAAACAAATAAACAAACTACAATTCAAAAAAACCCTAAGTAAAAACACTGAGTGGGTAAATAAATAGTTTGTGAATTGCACAAAGTGGGAACGTTGAAGGTCAAAGCACTCCGATATGTCGAGACTGACGTTCAGTCTTTTGAGTCGGTCGACCGTCAAATCGATCGGTCAGTCAGTGACAACGATGGCCGACGCCGCCTCTTCTTTCACTGTCACGATTTGATCTTCCACAGCTGTGAACAGGAACACAGAGGAAGATTAATACACAAACCATCTATAAAGTGTCATCCATGATAGGATCGTGTAAAAACACATCGTCCATTACAAGTAAAAGAAGCTCTGATTGGTTGGTGTCAAACGCTAAAGTAGTGATAATGTTGCTGGTGGTCAATAAGTACTTAGTCTGTGCTTCAGGACAGTTCTGAGGTTCTTGTACTTACTTTACTCGAGGACTTGTAATCAGTACTTCCCACGACACACACATACTTCCTTTCTAGGCCTTTTCTAAAAGTCTTCAGTCACAGCAGAAAGTTTCGTAGCAAAGTTCAGCTGTGAGTCTGTGTGAAATATGTGGCGCTACAAGTTCGGTGATTTAGAAACTACCTGCAGGGCTAATTTCTGATCTACGGTAGCTAGCAAGCTAACGGCTAACGTGCTCGACAGCTCGGACACGTTGACAGGTAACATTGGAGCTCTTGACCATTTAACGATTAAAATATTCAAGACACATGTTGGTATGACTGACTTCTTTCTCGTGCCTGTCTGCTAACCCTGCATCTTTTTCCTGAAACAGTTTATACTCAGAGCAGGGTTATAGAAGAGAGTACAAAGCTTGAATTTGAATTTCTGGCTCTGTGTCACACACTCTTACCTTCAGGTTAAAACCTAACAGGTCAGATATGACTCCTGACACAGCGGACAGGATGACCACTTGGGTGATATTGTAGAGCAGAGGGTTCATCGTCAAACCATACAACCGGAATGGAGTGTCTAACTCCTGGAGGACGGGAGGGAAACACTTTAGATTATAAAGTCAGGCACAAAAAGAGGACTAAATGTAAGAGCATAAAGAATCCTGATGATTAAACATTGGACAGATGATACCTTGAGTAGTTTGGTAGCCAGTTTTAAGACATTATTGACCAGTGTCAGCTCCTCCTTCTTGTTCGGCTTCTTCTCCATCTTCAGGTACAGGTTGATCTGTGAAACACACAGCGGATCAGTGTGAGCGTTTGAGGATGTGTCTGCTGTGTGGTTACGCCTGTGCTGTCTGCGTGAGCACCTGTTCAGTCAGCAGGATGGAGGTGTTGCTGTACTTCTTGCTGGTCTCCGAGCCCAGAGTGACGAACCTGAGCAGGAACAGAGACAGGCTGGAGCACCAGATCACCAGCTCCCAGTTATAGTGACAGTCCAGGAACGTTTCGTGGACGTGGAGCAACTGGAGGAAGAGACGCCGAGGACATCATCAGTCAAAGCTGATTTGGTTTTCTGATGAATCTAAAGCCACTTTGCTGTTTCTCATCTGGTTAAATCTCTAATCATTTTTCTCTGACCACCAGTGGTTGTAAGCAACAGTTGCAATCAGAGGAAAATGGATGGATGGATGAACGTGGAACGTGAAGCTATCGTGTTCCGACGGTGTGACTCTCAGATGTTACCTGGGCGCAGCAGATGAAGACGACGGACAGAGTGAGGAGGAAGGCAGACGACACGATTACATCCACTGAACGCTGAGGACCCCGCCTCTGCAAACACAGTTACACTTCATTTCATTCACTGCAGCTGCATGTGTCCAACTCTGAAATGAATGGATTCACTCGTTCACATAAAGATTGAATAAGGGCATCTGAGAGGTACCTTGAGGTAGGAGCGTAGCGACAGCCACATCTTGATGTTCTGCACTTTCTTCAGTCTAAAATGAGGGACTTCAGACTTTCTGGCTCTTCGGGCTGAAGTCAGGTGACCAAACAGTTTGGCAAACAGCAGCCTCTGAAAACACGCGTGAATATTAGTAGACAAACCTCTATTATTAAATCAGAACCATGCATAATTAAAAAGTCCTTTTCTTTCCTCTCCATTAAAAAACAATCGTTCAGAATTTGACCGTCTCACCTGTTTGTAGGTCCTCTCTGCTACGCTGAGCAGGAAGAAGAAGAGCCATATAAGGCAAATGCGCACCAGGAAGCTGAGCGTCACCATGGTGATGACCAAGGCATCTGATCCAGACCCGCCTCCCAGCGCAACAGACAACATCTCATTGGCTGAGAGCGAGGTCATCTGATCTAAGTCGCAGTACTGAGCCAGTCTGCAGGAGGTAAAACAATTTATTATATGTTTTCAGGCTTAAAATCAAATTTGAGTCTTTTTAGAGAAGGGAAACCTCCAAACTTCAAATATGGAGGAGCCAGCTGTACCTGTACGCGAAAGGAGTGAGTCCCAGCGTCACTGAGACCAGATTCCCAAAGACCTGGTAACCAATACCAGGAGTGTAGAGATTGACCTGTGCAGGAAGGCAGAGAAAGACATCATTAGTTCTTTTGATCCCTCTTCTCTGACATGTTGGTAGGTAAGACATTAAAACTGTAATCCTTCAGTAACTCACTTTGTTCATGATCATGCCGCTGATCTCCAGGACGGACATGTCTGCCTTCTTGCACTCGTTTCCCTCCCAAACTATGGCGCTCACTCTCTCCAGACCGGGGTTGGAGCTGTGCAGCCAGGGAAGGTGACCCTGAGGGGGGGGGGGGGGGACATAGACCACAACATTACTACTGGACATTTATGTTTACTGCTAATGCTTTCTAAAAATACTACTTTAATGAGATTAATGCTGTCGTAACGACCGTGAAACCCTCACTTTTCAATCTAAATAAAGGTTTTATTCAAGAATCGAGCCACATGTCTTATGTAAGAGAGTTTACAGACCTGATGGAAAGGGTCGTCTCTGTATTCTTTTTTAGCAGGAGGACACACGGGCGTCGCTCCTCCTTCTCCCTCTGTAAAACAAGGGTTTCAATAAATCAGACCTACAAATCATTTGATTTGATTCTGCCCATGAGCTCATCGTTGGTTCTCACCCGTCTCTGAGGTGCAGGATGATCTGCACTCGGCACAGTGCAGGAAGTCTTCCCACATCAGGTCCTCGGTCTCGGACTCGTGACGAGTGCTCTCCGAGTCATGAGTCCTCAGACTGGAGCATCTGGAGCTGCAGCTGGTGCCGGACTTGGGGACATCCTGACAAGACAGAAGGGGAGGCTCGTTATCAGTGCTGGTTTTCATAAATCTATTAAACTGCTCTGCCCTCTGTGTGCGTTCACCTCCACAGCATAGTGTTTCTTGTAGTGGTGTGTGTTCTTGCGGTTTCTGAGCGTACAGTCGCTGTTCATTCTCTCGACTCCCCTGCGGAGGGCGCTGTAGGACGCATCAGGGTCCTCTTCACTGGACGCCTCATCGGATGCTGGCTCCTAAAAACACAGAGCACATCAGCAGAATCTTAGAGAGACGGACACTTTGTGGGTCTGTGCAGCGCAGAGTGTTAATCAATAACTTCTCTCCATGGTGTGATGGATCACCTTATTGCCACTCGCCATCGTCAGTCCCATGCTGCGGGGTGTGGGAGTGTGTATCGTCTTGACGTGAGTGTTCCAGCAGGCCTCGTCGGCCCTGTTCAGCGAATCGCATCGCTGCTCGTGGAGCTGGAGCCCCTCCTCGCTGCTGCGATTGGTCACCCGGCCGTCCAGCGACACGTAGCCGTTGTCGGTCTCCGTCGACTTGTCGATGGACAGCTTGGACTTCTTAGATCTGAAGGGAGGAAGAAGAGGAGGGGAACAACAAGAAGAAGAAGAAGGGAAGCAGGAGAGATCGATAGAAAGAGATGGACGTGTGCAGATGGACAGATCGAGACAAGAGAGTTAGATAAAAACATGGCAGCAATGAAGTTCGGTCTCATAAGCATGCAAGTTAGATAAATAACATTATCAGGATACATTCAGCACAACTCTGTGGAACATTTAC
Source organism: Chaunax sp. Z400 (assembly GCA_037577475.1). Classification (NCBI taxonomy): domain Eukaryota; kingdom Metazoa; phylum Chordata; class Actinopteri; order Lophiiformes; family Chaunacidae; genus Chaunax; species Chaunax sp. Z400. The sequence continues at coordinate 16,874,868 of CM075204.1, forward strand.
ACTAAATGAAGACCAAGTATCTGGAGAAAGTGTTAATAAGTACTGAGGATCAATATAACTATGGTGTAATCTGTTGATCTGTCTTCATGAATAGGAGGCAAACAAGATAATCAATAGATGAAGTAACTAAATCACGAGTTAATCAGAGCTCAGAAATGTTCCACGGTGTTGCTGAATGCTGAAGTAGAAGCTTGTGAACAAACAGTTGTCGTTTGTGTTATCGTAAAATTACAATTACAGACATTAGCTTTTAAAATGTAGCCTTTAATTGATTTATTGGCAGGTTTTTTTTTCCCATCTGAGAACCTCACCTCCTGCTTCTTTTGATCACAGCTTCCACTAAAATCATGCACATCAAAAATCAGCTGCAAAATCCCCTCCGTTCCTCACTGAAAACAGCAGTGACAGACATTTATTTCATTTCTACGTTTTGGTAGTGCAGGGATCAATGGCTGCACAAGCCGGCAATACACCAAGAGATGACCTGAGCAGGTCAGAACACATGTTACAGATTCAGTCGTCCTCTGAGGAGGTGCTTTTCTCCATCAACAGGAGAGGAAGTGATGCTGCAGCTGAAGCAGCTCAGGTTAGATCTGAGGTGAGGCTGGGGTTCAGTCGACTTCAGTTTAGAATTTAAATTAACGATAAAGTATGTTTGAATCTTAATAAATGGATGGACAAAGAACTTCTGTAAACTGATGACATTCCAGATATGGCTTTACTATCAAATATTCACTTGTTTTAACGTAAATGTGGGGAAAAACACTGACTTTAATCAGGATTGTTTTGCGAACTGAACCCCAGCCCCGTCTTTGCACATCATCTCATTTCAGGAAGATGAGAAACGAAATACACACCCAGCTTTACAGATATCATGCCAGAAATCTTGGAAGAGAGCGCCCAGGCTGTATGTAGTGCTGGCTGAGTGGGAGTGTGGCGCCCCCTCCTGTGTGTTATCGGTAGTGCTAGACCCGTCGCCTTCCCTATGCACCTCCATCTGAGAGGCTTTCCTCAACTTCCTTCAGTTTGGAAAGAATAGAAGGGTGGAGAGAGACTTAGAGCTGGAGACTAAGAAGACCTGAAAATACAGCAGTGTGTCCGACGAGAGCCTGGCTGCATATCCTCAATGAAATAGATTTTTTTAAAATTTAAAAATAAGATTTTCATTTTAAATAAAGAGCAAAGCATTAATGCAGCACCTGCTGGACACAGAGAATGATACAGTACAAAGACAAACTGTATAAAAATCCTCCTTTATGTTGTTATTTTGCTGAAGTAGATATTTATATATATATATATATATATATATAAAAAAAACTTTAGAAATAAATGAAAATGAAATCTAAAGACATAATCAGACGTGGCTCAAAGAGATTATTGTCCTATATTCATATGAAGGGCATAAAACTGTGAAAAATAAATAAAGACACCTAATTATGCCCATATTTTATAAAGGATTCAAATCAGAAAAAAAATCCCAGGTTTTAAGACAATAATTAATTATAACAATTCAACATATATGCATTTTTGATTGGTATAACGTGAACTTATGATTTTACAGAATTGTTCCATAAAAATTTAGTTGTTTGGTTTTTACACTAAAAGGCAGGATAAGAATGTAGGGAGGTCACTAAATATCACTTTTCATTTAAAAATAAAACGTTTGGACTACTGTGTGTCCTGTGATGACACTGATTCCTCCTCTTTTCTATGTGATGCAATGACTATAAGAACTACCCAGAGAAATACAGATAGAGATGAAAGAGAATCCAGGCTGATGCAATGAAGGAGCAAAAAACCTTCACCTCACTGTCCCAAACTCTAAAAACCCTCCCCAACCCTTTCCAAATCTGTGGCATGGTCCAATTTTCTTCCTTAAGAGTCTGAAAATTGTCTTGACATCGTTTTGAAGCAGAAACAGCAGACGAAACTGCCAATCTTAAAATCAACAGAGAGAAAATCACAAACAGCAAGTCTAAAAAACTATTAAAAAAAACAAAAACACAGCAAGTAAAGCAAGCTACTTTCTGCTTTCACAGAGAGTCCAGTCTGTCTTTAAGATATTAGATTTATCATGGAGAGACGGCCTTAAACCCACCCGTTTAGGGAACTCATGATCGTATGAGTTGTCTGATACACAGATTCAGAAAAACTTTCTATCTGAAAGAGGTAAACATGTAATCTAGATACAGTAAGACTAATTTAGAGAATTCTTTAAACCCGTCAAAAATTTAATACGTGTAAGACTCAGAGAAAAGTCTGCTGGGTGTTGATGTTAACAGGAACTTGTGGATTTTATCTCCATGATAAACGTGTTTCTGTTCAGTTTGATTTTTAGTGAAACAAGCTGACTGAGAACGTGGCCCCAAGCAAAACACAAGGACAAATGCAATCCAGCAACAAGGGACACATTGATTCATTCCCACAAACTTCCTCCTGCCCTCATTCTTGGTCTCATGCATGTTATCTCCCATAGGCCTCTCTCTCTCTCTCTTTTTCTCTCATCTCTCCCTCCCGTAACTTCCCGTTTATCTTTCCTGCACTGCTTTCCCTGGAGGACTTTTGTGGTTTCTTACTTTCTCCTCGACTCGCTTCTTCTCACAGTATTTCCCCTCCCTTGTCTTTTCTTTACCTGCGTCTCTTCCCCCCGCTGCTGGAGACAGGTTTCGGGGTCCTGGTGGAGACGATCTGACAGTGGACGGTGCCCAGAAGCAACATGAGCCAGATGGCTCCAAACACTTCAGTGGCCGGTATCCCATGAGGCTGAGGGATGGTGACGTACAAGACTGCTGCAGCCACTGCAGGAGGGAGAGAATTCAGCATTTACTACATTATTATTATGAACTGAGAAATGAATGGACAGTTACTGTTTAAACTCTGCAGCTTTTGACGTGACAAAGGACCCAACTGGTTGATTTCCAATAGCATTGAACCTACAGTACATGTGATGTGCATGTAAATATGATGCTACTATGATGAAGAAAAGGCTAAAAGTTGAGTGAATGAATGCAAGACTTGAAGGTGTGTGAGTGTTTTGATCTTGTGTGTGAAAGGAGTGAGCAGGAAGGGTGGAAGCGTTGGATGGAAAGATGAAAACAGTTTTTCAGTGACGGCTCAAAAGGGCATCATGACGTAGGTGGTGGGAAAACACAACTCTGTGACCTTGAGAGTGTTTCTGCAGCAAGTGTGTACAGCCTCTGTCTGCATAACCCCAGAGTGCAACATGTGTCTGATACGTATTTCAAGAGAAACAGCGGATTACAAACAGTCACAGTTGGGTTTAAACATCCACTCAGGATTAATTAAGCCTAAACAGTAGATTAGTAAATGATCACTGGACACGATTAAAACTAGGAACAGCAGATACAAAAAGAAACGAAGCACCATTTTGCATTTTTCAAATGCATGACTTATTTTCTCATATTTAAAAACATAGTTTGGTGCACAGCTTAGAATAGATTTGATGCCTCCTCTACAGCCCTTACGCCCACCTTGCAGCAGATAGAGCACTAGCAGTAGGAGGAAGATGGCTCTGGAGGTGACCTGGATCCACCATCGGTAAAAGAAGGGGAAGAAGACGACTCGGACGATGCCCTTCCTGGTCAGTGACGTCCACGGACTCTCTGGTTTGGCCTTGGCAAACGCTGAACCTGCAGAGGAAGAGAGTAAATGCTCACACACACTTATTTAATTAAGCTCAGCAGTAAAGATCACTTAATAAAACTTAGTTGTTTTTAGAGAAGTGTGTTCACATCTCCTGCTTCTTGCATTTTTCATCTCGGCCCATCTTCCTCTCACTTCCCACGTCCGCCCTTCCTTCTATCTAATCTCATCCTCTGCTTCTTTCTTTATTATCCCATACAATAAATAATGGCATCTCAGGTCAGGTCTGTCTGGTATCTAATCTTGCGTAAAGGAAGTTCGCTCGACTACACACACACGTAGTTTTTCCCCTCACCTCTAACCAAGTCCACGTCTATAAGGTCTGGTTTGACGTGTCCGGTCTTCTTTGGCTTGTTCCTCAAGCCCTGCAGGGTGAGATAGAGACGCGGAGTCAAAGCCGGACAAATAAAGGAAATGAGAGTATTCATTAGTGGGAGCAGATTCACAGACACGTCTGCAGCAGCTTCAACTATGGGAGGATTCTCGTGCACTTTATGCCTTCAGAAACACACACCGTGCATTCAGGCTCACACAGCTACCGGCTCTAATTTCACTGCATGTATCTACTCACGTCTAAGAAGTTTCATTTGACATTTTCAGTCCAATCAGGAAATAAACAAAACAACAAAAAAAAAACTTCCCTAAATACCTTTAAAACCAGCTGCATCATTTCAAATCAGTGTCTTCATTCATCCCTATGAGGTTTACTGATAAATATATATGAATAACGTGCTGCTACTGCACGATTTATACACGTCTGTGTGTGTGTGTGTAAGAGATTAAGTACAACAATGTCTGAGTTACTATGGTGAGCAGCTCGACAATGACTGGGCAAACACAGACTTGATCACAGTGCTGTGTGCAACCAAACACACACACACACACAGACACAGACATAATAATAAAATAGTTTAATACTAACCTGTACCTCTAAAATAGTATTAAAGTGATTTCTAGAACATTTTTGCAACTATATTGAGTTTTGATCGTATTCTTAGTGTATTTTTATTTGCATTAGAGTCGAATCTGTGACATTTTTGTAAGGAAAAAAAAAAAACCTTTTATAAGCTGTAATCCAAAAGCACACATAAACACTTCATCAACAATACTCAGCTCTACTCAAAAGGTTTTCCTTATGCTGGTTAATGATAATATTTACATACAGGCCATTCAAGCTCTGTGTTATCAGTCTGTGGTCTGATAGAGAGGCTTGATGGAGGCCCTTATCTTTATAAAGCTTAACCAAGCACCTACTACACTGTGTGTGTGTCTGTGTCCGTGTAGGGCTAGAAGAAGCTGAAGCTTCCTCTTTGGTGGTAGATTTAATGTAGCAGTGAAGTCCTCCACTGCTCTCGTATCTCTGGGCTATTCATAGACTCTTATCTTTATAAACTCGTACTCCCGTTGCGACGTTGCCTCAGTGACCGACTGCTCCAACGCGTGTGAATTCAAGACATTCGTTTGATTGATTAGTACGAACGTCTGAGGAGACATGTGGCAAACACGCAAAGGAGCAGCTGTACCTTCTCTAAAGCAAAGCACACATGGTCAAAAGTCACGGCTAAACAGGATCTCTGTGCAATTTACAGATGGTTGAGTTCCTCTAGATTTATGAGAACAATTGTCTGAAATGTTTATGAGTTTGTAAACAACATAATTAAACCTTTACAGGAGTGACGGGGATAAACTCTTCCTCGCCTACTGCAGCGACGACCTCTGGAAAACATTAGTTCACATGGTCGCATTGTTATTTGTTTCTCCCCTCTCACTATGTGTGTGTGTGTGTGTGTGTGTGTGTGTGTGTGTTGTGTGTGTGTGTGTGTGTGTGTTGTGTGTGTGTGTGTGTGTGTGTGTGTGTGTGTTGTGTGTTGTGTGTGTGTGTGTGTGTGTGTGTGTGTGTGTGTGTGTGTGTGAGGACTTTGAGCTCGTTAAACAGAGACACTCTCCTCACTGTTTACAGGACAGGAGGTACAGTAGGAGGGATGAGGGGAGGTATCCCTGACGAAAGGAGGAGGAGGAGGAGATGCCTTACAAGGTCCTTGAACTGCACCTTGGGGAATGTGCCATATCAGAAAATCTCTCATTAAAAGTGAGAAGGGGGAATGAAGTTGTTCTCTTTCAAAGCTAGGGAGTGGTGTTATGGTATGCACTCAAACAAACACTATTAACTTCTAATCTGAAGCCATCATGACAAGTATGAGAGACGTCTAATGTATTCTCGTCTGAACCCTGCACTCTAAAGAACAAAACTACTATCGACTTATGCCGTGCTGTAAAGAGGAAGTGGATCTATTTCACGCATTAAAGTCTGTTCTCAGGTTTTGTATGTTGTTTAAAGCCGTTCGTGGCTCCAGAGGCAGCCGATAAGGAGCCTTAAGTGATGTCATTTGAGGCAGCATCAGTCGGGCTAAAGACGACAATTTGAAAATGTGAAGTGAGACCTCTGTAGCCTGACCCAGATCTCTTTGTGAGGCTAGAGGGCTGAAGATACAGTACCAGTCAATAGTTTGGACACAGTTTCCCATCCACTTGAATGGGAAACTGTGTCCAAATTTTTGACTGGTAGTGTACGTTAGCTGCTACTAGCATAATGCCTGAATCTCCAAACAAACTATTCAGCAGTTGTGTTGCACTGTGGGTAATGTTGGCATGAGGTTTTTCCCCAAGGAGCAATGTGTGAAATAACAAAACTCCTCTGGCTCCTTTTAAATTTTTCCTTATTATCGATGAAGAACTGGTAAGAAACTGGTGGCCATGAAAAAAAGTAAGTAAATGTAAGGAAGAAAAAAAAGAAAGTTCCTGCAGCCAATCACAAAGCAGTGTTGCTACAGTGTGAACGCAGAGTGGGGTTAATATACACACCAGGAATCAACAGGGCAACTAAACTGAGCGATCAAACCAACCAATCATAGTCTAGCAGCCTACAGCGTGGGTGAGAGGCGTGCACTGTGGGACAACAAGAGGGACGTCCAGCCCACTGTGTACTCACCAGAGAAATAAACTGTAGAGAGAGGGAGGAAAAGATGGATGAAGAAGAAGGGATGAGATGAACATGAAGGGAGGAAAGATGGGCAGGCGACACCCAGCCATGAGGGCAGAAAGCAAAAGAGTTAAAAGTAAACACTGGAAGAAAAAAACAAACTGGCAGCACAGTGACAGTGAGAGAAAACTGAATAAAAAGAGGAAGTGAGAGGAAGAGGAAGACGGAGGAGTGAAAACCAAACGTGAGACAAAAGAAATAGAGGACAAGGAGAGACATGTCAAACAGGAAGGGCACAGAAAGAAAACGCATACAGGAAAACAGTGAAGAAGTAAACATGGAAGTGTAGAGTAAACAAACACACCTTTATTTCTCGCTGCTCCACTGATTTCTCCCATATCTGTTGGTCATAGGCGCCAATCTGGAAAAACAAACAGAGAGGATTAATGGACTAATGATGGTCAATGGAGGGAAGAGCTGCAGTCATCAGAGAGTTTAGTTTCTTAATGCACTGCAGACGTAAAAGGTTTATTGAGATGCACTAAAAAGCTTCAGCTCCTCTAAATAACATTAATAACACTGAGCAACGACCACAGTGGACAGAACTATGTTCTTCCTGGAAGGGTCGTCTCTCAGAGATGTGCAGCTCACTCAACCAATGCTGCCGTCTAATACCACAGAGGGGCCAACCTGCAGGTCAATCCAATCCTCTTTATGCATAAGTGAAAAATTATTATATATCCAGCCCCCGATTCAGATCTGCTCCAGAATTTAAACATTTCTTTCTTGACCCAGGCTACATGCTTCCACCATGTTTCATAAAAACGGGGCCGGCGGTTTTCCCGTAATCCTGCTGACTGACTGACACAGCAAAAAACTGGGGCAAAACCATGACCTACTTGGGAGAGGTAATAACACACTGTTTCAAATATGCACCCTCTTTTTCTCTGTTATTTACTTTTAACCTAAAGTAGAGTCAAAAAACCTGTGAAACTGGTCCAAAAAACATCAGGTTCAAAAAAGGAGGACAGTTCAGTTCGACTTCAGTCCCCCAACAAGCATGATCGTTTATAAATGTCTCACACACACATACATGGGGAAGGAGGGAGGTTTTGACTCTGGACAAATGCATATAGGGATCATTAGACCTGCAGAGTGTGTGTGTGTGTGTGTGTGTGTGTGTGTGTGTGTGTGTGTGTGTGTGTGTGTGTTTGCACAAGGCCACACAGTCACAATTAGCAGATAATACTCAAAGTGAAGGAGGAAAAAGGAGGCTGGGACACTAGTGACACAACGTGGCTGCTTTTCATATGGAGAGCTTGTGTGTTTCAGAGGCTGATGCTCGACAGATCAGTGTGGTCATGAGAGAGAGAGAGAGAGAGAGAGAGAGAGAGAGAGAGAGAGAGAGAGAGAGAGAGAGAGAGCGAGAGCGAGAGAGAGTGTGTGTGTGTGTGTGAGAGAGAGAGAGTCAGGGTGACCCCCGCGGGCTCACCAGTGGAAACTCTGCATCTTTAATGAGACCTCATTAAACATAGATTGAAAGAAGGGAAGAGAGAGGAAGAGAGAGGAAGAGAGAGGAAGAGAGAGGTCAGAGACGAGGAAAGACGAACATGGAGACTTTAAAATCTCTCTTTTTTCTTTCTTCTTGAAATGTTTAAAACAAATAATTTAATACACTGATGAAATCCAAGCTAAAGTCAGAGGCAACTCTCATTGTAGGCTCGGTGAACTCTGGAGGTCTGTTTGTGATCATTGTGCTTCAGCAATGTCCAGTGATGCACAAGCTTCAGCTTCCTCACAGCCGGTGAGACCTTTTCTTCTAGGATTTCCTGATACTAACAATCCATCTTACTCTCTACACGCTGCAGGATTCCAGAGCCTGAGGAAGCAAAGCAGCACCAGAGCATCGCTGAGTCACCGCCACGCTTCACTGTAGGCAGGTATGATTCATTCCTCCTCCTCCTCCTCCTCCAGACATTCTGCTGATCAAGAGGCCCAAAAAGCTGCAGTTTTGCTTCAGTGCGCCTCAGACCACCATCCCAAAAACTTCTGTCGCTTATCTGGATGGCAAAGATTCTTATTTGTCTTATTTTAAGTCACGTTTCCGTCCGTTTAACTGCAGTTTCTGTCGTCTCTACTTAAAGCCGCGATGAAGCGGCGACTTATTGACGACTGGATCCTAAGAGGGCGGCACCAGCTGAGAACTAATGGCCTGTTCTGACCACTGATGGCATGAAATCTAATGTCCGACTGACTAATCGACTCTGTGACATTAGGGCTGACAGCTAATTTTCCACATCAGTCCACCTATTAAACACAAACACACACAGATCATAGAGTATATGCAGAGGTCAGCCAAAGGGCAAGCATGACCAGAATATACAGTGATAAAGAAGCAGGGAGGGTGTAGCTAAAGAAAGAGGAGTCATTTTCAGACACACACATATCTCTTGTTACATCATGGAGTAATGAGGTAACTGAGATGTGACAGAGGCAGAGGGATTAACGGCACCGGTGATCCTCTAATCCCTAAACGCTCACACACATCCTCACATCGCTATCTGTACTTTCCGATCGCCTCATAATGCAAATTGGCCGTTGTACCTCTTAATTTTTTGCCATTATTCTGTCTTTACTACCTGCCAGGGGTTCAATAATATTCCTCTTAATCGAACGGCACATAAACTGACTTCAGATTTCACTGACAGAAATCACAGATTTCATTCATTTGACGCGACAATCAAGTGTAGAGAGGAGCACCGGAGAGGAAGACGGAGAGCACCGAGTGTGCCGCAGTGGCAGTGCTGGGGGTCACCATGGCAACAGATGGAGGGATGAGGGAAAGAGACACACAGAGGGGGAGAGAGAGAGAGAGCATGTTGGCGACGCAATAGAGTTGCATAATAACTGCCTCTGCAATGGAGGTGGTGTTAAACAGACACACACACACACAGATAGAAGCTGATTGGAAGAGATATTATGGGGGAAGGGTGAGGTTTGTGTTTAAGTGTGCGTAACACACTAACACTTTGGTGTCACGGTTCACGGATGTAAAATATTAGATCAATCTCTGCCTTGTTTCCAGCCACAGCAGGCAGTTTTGGGAGGAAAAAGCTCTAGAAAGCCGACAAAACCTCCTCAGCAGCACAGAGCTGACAGACAACGTTAACAACTAGCTTGTAAGGAGTTTGGGGAGCGTTTCCATCTTGATATCGTCCAATTATGGTTTGTCTAGATTGCCAAGAAGGCAATCAGAAGGTCAGGGGGTGGTGGGAGGAGGAGGGGTTGAGGGAAGATAAGTTAGATTTAGTTGAGATTTTAAAATCTGGAAACACTTTAAACTTCATTTGTTAAACGTTTAAACAATTGACTGGTCATCAAAATCTCTGCCTGCTGACTTACAAATTAATCAACAACCAATTTCAGCCTGAATCTGCCCTTCAGTTAATATGATCATATGATCTGAGTTATTAAACGCGTGACTTCCAACAAGAACAAAGAGGAAAATGTTTTGATTAAACACAGAAACTCATTCAGTGATAAGAGAATTTAAAAGAACTTAGTCAGACAGCTGGTTGAGGCGTGATTTACCCTTCAGCTGTGTTTTCAGATGTGCCCATGGAAACATACACACACAGAGGGGTGTGTTTAAGGTCTATTTCCAGCTCAGACATATGACTGTGCATGCGTGTGCGTGTGTGTGTGTGTGTGTGTGTGTGTGTGTGTGTGCGTGTGAGTGTGTGCGTGTGCGTGTGTGTGTGCGTGTGCGTGTGTGCGTGTGCGTGTGTGTGTGTGTGCGTGTGAGTGTGTGCGTGTGAGTGTGTGCGTGCGTGTGAGTGTGTGCGTGTGTGTGTGTGCGTGTGCGTGTGTGCGTGTGTGTGCGTGCGTGTGAGTGTGTGCGTGTGCAGGAGACTCCTTTGAGCAGCAAAGGGATGATGAGTAAATAAGCAAAAGGATTTTTCATTATCTGCCTGTTGAACTTCACTCAACAGCTGAAGGAAGCTTCAGAGAACTTTGCCCAGGATAACTTGTTAAAAGTCCAATTTGTACAATAAAATGTGTAAACATATCATATAATATATTCAATTCAGTTTCAGTTTATCATCATTTAAGACAGAGAGAAAAAGAACTAATAAAATGTTAGTCAAAATAGTTGCAGATTAATTTCCTTTCAGTTGACTAATCAATTAAAATATCAAATATTTCTCTATATATTATTATATTATATGACTTTCTACACCTAACAATTATCTTTCATTATCGATAAATCAACACATTTTCTCAATTAATTGTTTTGTGTATACAATAAGAAAAGGAACAAAAATCATGATCTTATCTGACTAAAATAAAACTTTTGTCGCATTTTGTTTTGTCTGACAATCTAAAAGCCAAACATTTTCATTTAATATAAAACTAAGAAAAGCAGCAAATCCTTTTTCTTTTTTTTAAAGCTGATTTGTGGTATTTTGAAATGACGAGAGTCAAACAATGAATCAAAACAGTTTCCAATTAATTTTGCATTGATTACTAACAGTAGACCCCATGTCCTCCATGTTAAAACTTACTTATCTTATGAGGTCATTACTATCCACATATCACGCCCACATACCTCAAAGCCAATAAACACAGGCTTATTATTCACTGTGCATTGTTTAAAGATCAAACATATAGTATTACCAACGTGCTGCAGACGCCTGGAAATTAGCTCCATACTTAGTAACAGCAAACAGAATGTGTCAGACATTAAAAAAGGAAGTCTGTCTGGAGCTGTGACCATTATAGACTGGAAGGCATCTCCACCATGTTACTGGTTCGACGTGGCACTGTGGGGAGAAACGAGGGCAGCTTCCACACAAACATAACACTGAGTCCATTAGCAGGCAGACGCAGCACAGCCATACGAGTATAAGGTCAGCCACTGCCTCAGGTCTGCAGAGGCTGGAGACCCAAAGGTGGCTGGAACATTCAGGATTCAAACCAAACACCGGATGTCTCTCCGTCTATCCAGTGTGGTTCTCTGCTTTTCTGACTGACGAGGCAAAATAAAATCTTTACCAGAGATTTCATGCATTTCTACTATTCTTAGAGTTTCCCACATTTAAAAGCAAGAGGTCAACAAAATGCTTTCCAAACAACTTCTCATGATATCTAGTCACACAGAGTTTATTTATAGTGCTAAAAGCGTTTAAAATGAATGCTTTTCCAGTAACAGTGTCACCATTATTCAGGCTAATCCTCTGAAGGTTCAGTTTTTACAGGGCTCCAATTTCCACAGCATGTTTAGTGGATTAACACAAGTAACCGGACGACAACCGTGTTGAACTTCTTAAATGTCATATCCTGTGTGCACTACAGGGGAAAGCACGCTCATGTGCATTATAATGGGATGAATATCTAACCCAAAACTACCTGCAAAGTGTGGTACCGCTAGAACACAGTGAGATTTCATCATCACTGGATGATGAACAGACTCATTTAAAAACAGAAGTAAGGACGCAAAGCTGGGAAAACCTGCAATTTTCTATTGACAATAACTGTGTTTATCACGCAGACTAAATTAAAGCATGCAACGCATGAGTCATCTGCAGTGCAACCTGTGTCCAGCTCATGCTGACGTCTTCATCTGCCAGCTGCAAGCAGAAGATTAGAGAGAGACACACAGGCTGTAATGACACCATAGAAAGATGAAAGGCACCCAAAAAAAAAGAAAAAAGAAAGTGGCCAGATATGTGGAGAGGAAGAGCAGAAGCCGCCTGAGAGGACAGACAGGGCCGTGATGACAGACAGATAGGTCGGTGAGGACAGAGAGTCCTGAGAGGCAGATGATGCGTAAGCTGAGAGCTTGGGACGTCGCTCGAGTCCAGCAGAGGATCTGATATCTGAGACCATGGAACAAGAAGACACACAACACCGGCCTGGTTTCAGGCTGAGCCCAATGGCCCGACTCTGCTGCTGCTGCTGCTGCTGCTGCTGCTGACGGCACTGTGGAGGGTCACTGCCAAAGTACTGTCATCACAAAGAGTCTCGCTCTCAGATATACCTATAAACTTAACGCAGCTCTGTGTGTTCAGTTTCTGTTCATGCTTCAGAGCCAGACTGACGAATAGATATCAGTTTAGATCGCAGGTGGATCAAGATCTGTATTTGTGTCAGAGGACAAATAACTGCGGCAGTGAAATGCCAAATATATCACTGAGTACTTCTGGGGACGGCACTGCAGTAACGTTCAGACTAGAAAACGTTAAAATAAAAAAAATAAAAAATCCTTATCAAATGATTTCTTTATGCTGTTTATGTAACATTCTGGTTAAATATACATCAATATGCAAAGCAGGAATTACAGGAATTTCTATTTTCGCAATTCCTTTTCGTTTCTCGGTTAAATGCCAGGTTTTTGTCTCCTGCTTCTAAATATAACCTTAATCTAAAAGTTAAGTGGATCTTAAATAGTGAGGATGAACTCTGTAAACATCATATTTTGCCCATAAATGGTTTGAATACTTTGAATAAGTCGTCAAATCAGACCAAGACAAAACTTGTCAGCAATTTAAGTCTGGAGAAATGAGCAAAATACCAGCTGTGGAAAACTGTGAGAAGATGGTAAAAGTTAAAGAAAAACCTAACGACTCAACTTTTTCTCTTTTTGTCAATTACTTAAGGTATTTCAAATACTCTCCATTCATCTCATTTGCTATATTCCTATGTCATTTAAAGGAATCTTTGGTTCTTTGTTCTGTGGAGTCCCCCTCTTCTTTAGGCATTCTGGATATTGATGCAAAAACCATGTGTGCACAACAAAATTCACAGGTCTTCATGTGTTCACTGCAGGAACAGACTGCTTATCTAATCTCAGAAACAACAAACTGCACCATCCAATGCAGACCACGGCTCCTCAGAGTGAATCATGAATTCCTTAAGTCTATGGTAGAAATGTAGCAGTCAAAAAAAAAGCCTAATGCTTTCCTTTTAAACTTCTCATGGAGCATGAATTCTTTATAGCAAATACACTGCAAAAATTACAAATGATAATACTTTTTTTTTCTTATTTTGTAACATGCAAACAACCAAGGCAAGCGTGCAATAAATGAGCTTCATCTTACCTTTTTCTGGTACCACACCACGGCATCTTTTACTTTGGAAGCCATTTACATGTCCGTTCTCCCGGCCTAGGGCATCTTAGACTGAAAACACACAGCGAGAGAGAGAGAGGGAGAGAGAGACAGCAGTGTGAGTGACTGAGTAATGATGGGAGGGGAGAGGAGGACGAAGGTCTATATACCTGGTGGAAAGGTGTGGCCTTGGCCACTGATGAGGGAGAGCGGGAGGGGAACACATAAACTGCACCCAGACATGTGCTATGGAACATGCATGAGTGGCTCTGGTTGTACACAGAACTTATACATGAATGACTGCTGCTGATCTGACAGATGCTCACGATGCCTTTCCTCCTACATAAAGCACAAACACCCGATTTATGCATCTCATTTATGGTCCTCAATCACTCGCATACATGTAATCTGTCACATTTACACGTCATCGCCCCTGGATACCTGAAAAAACATTAACAAACACAGCCGAGGCGGTAACAGAGTTATTACTAACAGTGGTGGTTGGAGCTGTTTGCTCATAGTAAATCACATTCTGATCACTCATATCCTCGCCTGAATAAGAGGAAATAAATGCATAACATGGCCAGACTTGCCATAGACATGATTAATACTGACAATCATCACCAAAATAAAAACGTGCCGTTTGGTTATTTGCGTAAGTGCAGGGATGTGAACGCGACAGAGAGCCAGCAAAGACCGATGACTGCGTCCAGAGTGTGCATTAGGGCCCTGCAGTGTGTCAGTGTTACAGTCAGTGTGCTATTATAGTAAGTTTGAAACAGGATCTCCTGGTGACGGAGGTGATGTGAGTGAGTTTGTTGTGGTTGGGATTTTTTTTTTTTTAAAAGGAGCAGAGCAGACAGAACGTTACAGGAAACGCGTCGAGATCCATGAGAGTTTTAACGACGCTGCGGAGAACAATGCGGACGTTTTTAAGATCCTCATTTCAATCATCTTAATGTGAGAAGAATTATCGCTGAGACATATTTAGTATCAATATGAGGGCTGTAATAATTTGACTGCTGGAGTAGGTTAAAAGATTAAAAGTCAGGTGCAGTCAGAACCGTTGCAAAGTGGAAACATGGGAGCTTTGTGGTCAGCCGCTCTTCTTCCCTCTTCACTGTTTCATCCCCCTCCGTCGTCTTTCAGGCTCTTTTCTATTCCTGTGTGACATAAGTGCAGCATTGTCCTGCTGTGGGAGACGGAGGGATGGATGAGAGCGATGGAGGGCAGCGGCTGCAGACCAGCCTCATGTCAGGAGGCAGCAGGAGCTTTTTTTTTTTTTTTTTTTTTTAGGTGTCAGCAGTTTTCAGGAAATAGAAATCATATTAAATATGAAATAAATAATTTTTTGTGATGGATTAAGGGTGCCATTTCCTGTTAGAGCTTCAAACTTTTCTTTTTCAGCTTTTTCTTTTAAGTGTGAGGTGCTACGTTTGAGTAAGGCATCCAGCTTTGTAAATTTCCCCACTGTGGGACTAATAAAGGGATATCTTATCTTATCTTATCTTATCTTATCTTTGCGTGTGAAGACTTGTCTGTGCTCCCAGGGAAGTCTATCTATCCCTGATGCAATTCCAGTGAAAGAGAGAGAGAGAAAAAAAAATTTAAAAGGAAAGGCATGTGATGAGTCAACCGATGACACTTATACAGTGAAAGAAATGCTCATGAGCCGTTCTGCAGGACGATCTGACATCTCCACAGCTTCTCTGCCAGCAACCAAACCACAACACTTTATAAGAGCAATAAAGTCAATACATCAAACAAACAGGGAGCCATTAATGCACAAGTGTGTGTGTGTCTGTGTGTGTGTGTGTGGGTCAAAGTCCTCATGTTTAACGCTGTGGTGGAGCTTAAGTGTGTCAAGAATGTGAGAAGTCCAAAAGAAGGCGAAGGGGGGGGGGAGAATTTATTTTCTACTCTGAGCCAAAATGTGAGCAGTTTCTATGTCGAAGCTCAGACGTCTGCTAGTGGCATTAGGTGACCCCATGCACACGCATACGGCCAACCACCAGCTGACTGACACTGCAAAGAAGCCAGTTCCCATAAACATAAGTGCTGCCGTGTTTAGATAATACCACTAACAGATGTTAGCATTAGTTTCGAGGACAATTTCAGACTGAAGAGCAGTAAATTCGAGACGGCTTGTGCAACTGGGGACAAAAGCCACGTCCTAAAATGTGAAAAAAAGCAGTTTTTTTTTTTAAAAAGGATATGGTTCAGATGAGTCTCCAAAAACGTGATCAAATAACGCCTGCAATGTGTGTGTTGTGTGTGTGAGTGTGTGTGTGTGTGTGTGTTGTGTGTGTGAGTGACAGTGAGCGCATACTTTTGCCCCAGAAGGCAAGAGACATTTTTAGCAACAGGAAGAAAGTCTCTTTGCTCGCTGTTGTCTACGATTACGATCATCACTCCTCCCTCCATCTTCCAGCAGTGAACCACTCTATTCCAGACATATAAAAGTACACATCACGAACCTGCTTTTTTTTGCTACAAATGCACATAAAGCTTAGTTTAATTTAAAGTTGGAAGACAGCATAAAGTGTATTAGCTTGTCCTACATAATGTGTGGTTTGGGTTACAGTGTCAGTGAAGGCGTATTGACACTTATGAGGACAGACAGAGGTTAATGATGAACGATGTTAATAATGGACGGCTCTTCTTCCTCTGTTAAAAAAAAAAACAAGAGACAGAGGAAGAGTTTCTATCTGCTCCGACACAGACTCCTTGCTGCTCTGCAATAAGAAGAATGAAGATTCTAAATATTCATTTCAGGGGACGAAAGACGGATGATGTCAGCCTTGGACACAAGATGAGGGAAAACAGCTTCTGTTCCAAAATTCCATGGATGTAGAAATGTCAAAACGCACATTGGAAAACAGGGATTTATGAATCCCTTTATACAAGGAAACAGTTGTACTTTTCTTTCACTGTGTTTCACATGGCTGTTCTGCTTTGATAAGACAATAAATAAAGGCCAGCAATGTGTGAGTATTCACAAAAAATGTTCAGGGGGAAAAAAAGGCACCAAACAACTTTTGTTACAACTAACGGACCAATGGGAAGCTTTTTCTTTTTTTTTCAGAGCATCATGAGTTATGTGATGAATGGCATCCAAAAGTATTTTCAATTGTCAATTACATCAAACAGAAAGAGGCAGGATATCCTCACATTTGAGGAGCTGGAACCAGAAAAAAAAAAAAAAAGGTTTGGCATTTTTACTTGATAAACGATCAATGACTCAGATCTTAAGGAATATCGTAAACACGAGCAGATAAAAACACACACAAACTGTGGTTATAGATGTGAATCTTGTGTGGGGTTTTTTTTGCAATAAGATATTTTAAGATCAGACCAGCATCAGTGTCCACAACAACAACAAAAAAAACAGCCTGGTATCCAATTACATGCAAGCGCCAACAACTCCTGCTGTGAACCAACTGTTGAGATTGTGCAACCACAAAACAAGAATGGTAAGCATGACAAAGATAATAAAAACAGACGTTCATCCAGACAGACGAAGCCATGAGAACAACACCCAATCATTAGTGGTGTTGGACGACAAACAGCAATCTCTCCTGTTTTCAACTTTTAGCCTCTGACGGCGCTGAGACTTCAAACCCGCCCCGATCAGAGATAAATCAAAAAACAGGCAGGTCCTCCCTGCTTAAACCCTCTAAATCCCTCCGTCATACCGCATAGTGTGATGCAAGCACTCATTCACACACACACACACACACACAGACACATTCCACTATCTGACACGACTTCATAGACACCATTAGGAACAAACTTCTGGGCTGTTATTTATGATGGAAAACATAACAAGAACAAATAGGCTGTGTGTTCTTTTTCCTAACAAACTTTTTCCAAAACCACACATTCAGTGCGTTCCAAAAATACCCAGCGGTTTGCTACGGGGGTATTTAGGGAACAACGCCTAGACACACACACACACACACAGACACACACATATAGTGTAGTCTGGTCGCAGCAGGCTAAAAAGACGTTGCGAAGAAAACAGGTACGTCAGTGTTTTTCTTTTGACCTTCCACGTTTCTACCACCCATTAACATGTATTTGTCCCGTCTCTAATTGCTTTTATTTCATCTGTCCTCAGATAATTTTCATACCAGTAATTGGTAGCGGTTACAGGAAACCCATGACGACAAGAAGACGTGTTCAGGAACGCACCCGGTCAAAAAGCTCTCAAAGAATTTAACATCGGAAACGTCTAAAGATGTCTTTTGCCTTCTGGGGCATAAGTTAATATACAAGATAAAGACGCTTGGCAAGTATGTCCGACCGATGGCCTGTCTCATCTGACCCATTTACAAAAGGAGAGCGAGAGAGAGAGAGAGAGAGAGAGAGAGAGAGAGAGAGAGAGAGACAGTGTGCACTATGTAGGCCACAGTGTATATATATATATATATTTGGGGGTTCTTTTTGTGCCTTAGACTCTGTGTGTCTATATGCACACTCTCTGTGTGATCAGGAACTGTTTGGGTGTAATTAGCTCCATGTCTCCTGCAGCGACTGTACGCAAGTTGATGGAAATTAGTATCAGAGGCAAGATGAAGGTGGAATTTTTAAGGATTTGGTGGAACTGTGTACATGTATACATATAGTGTGTTAACTTTTCATGACCTCATAAAAAACAGCACTAACCCTAAGAAGATCATTTCCTTAACCTGTAAAGGAATATTTGATTATCAGAAAAAATTCACATTCAAAATCACCAACTTTGGAATGTTTTCACTGGACATGAAGGGTGTGAACAGCTGTGATCGGAAAATAACTAAAGACGGCAAACAAATAGAACGAAGTAAAAAGCAATTAAATAATAATTTTAAAAAAAGTAACCGTTTGTCTGGATGTAGAGGACTAGATGCAAATGAGTGGTATAAAATGGAAATACTCCAGTAAAGTACATCAAATCTTTACTAAAGCACAGCACTTGAGCAGATGTTTGCAAAACCACTGGTGATTTCCATTAACCTCCATGCTGCCTATGTTTAGCCTGAAAAGAAAAAGATGCATATTTAGATGAAACCAGAGTCTGACCATCTATGGGGGTTTTTTCCAGTGCAGACCTCAAATGTTTTTGAATGACAGATTGTTTTCTATTACAGAAACTGTACAAAGTTATAGTGCGTCAAAGCTGATTTTTATTTTTCAGTGTCAAAAGGTTTCATATCTGGATCATTTTTGCCTTAAAGCATCTGAGTCACTTCACACTATAATTATATAAAAGAATTGTTTTAGGTACTGGTCAAAATGTGAAGTTGTTTCAAACGAATAAAGGCAATAGAAATATATTAATAACACTGGGTCAAAGAAATTACATACATCATACTTTACAACATGACAACCCCCCTACCCCCCTCCTTTATTGTATTGTATTTTTAAAAAAATATTATTTCCCCTCCTCCTGCTGTGTTTTTTGTACACTGTGCTGCTGCAATACTGTAAATTTCCCCACTGTGGGATGAATAAAGGGATATCTTATCTTATCTTATCTTATGACGCTGGGTAAAAGTAACCTTTCTGGTTAAATGTACGACTCAACAAATATGACACTGTAAGTGAAAATAAGCACGTACTGAGTGGATTGAGTCATCTCACCATGAATGCGTGTCTGTGTTTGTGTGTATACTTTAAAAATAAATTCTGCAAACACACAAAAATGAAAGCAGACAGCTAAACGAGTGTTGGGAGTCGGGGTGTGGCGAGTATATTTACAGTCATTATCAGCGTCTGTCTAATGTAAAATGGGTTTCTGTGTGGAAATCATGTGTTTGCTGTGATGATGATTCTTTCACAATCACAACATTTAAGGGAATTAATTATGAACACAAACGCTCTTCTCTTTCCATTCTAAATGTTTCATGCTATTGCAAATGGAATGACTTTGCACTCATTCCAAGTTAAGTACCTCATTTGTGAAGCTCTGAAAGTTTTTTTAAATTTTTTTATCTCCGCTCTTCTTTATTAGAAAAGCAATTTACAAATTTGGTCACTGAGCTAATTAAACTAATAATCTAAACCCTAAGATTAGGTTTTATTTCTTTAAAAATATGTTTTGTGAACAGGGCTTCCCACATCATTTTAAAGTGTACTAATTGGTAATACTAATATTGTATTTATGAAACACACTATTAGGTTTATAAAGCTTCGGGGGGGAAACTAGTGGTGGTGCTTCTTCATGCAGCAAAAGCAGACAAATGTAAAGACTACTGTGAATGTTTACCTGCCCCAGGATCAGATACAGATCAGACCTGTTCAGCTGACGGAGCTGTAGATCCAAACCAAAAGACACTTGACACCTTCACTGACCAATTTAATGTGGGAAATTTTAAACTCTGCAGATTCAAAAAGGAATTGGAAGGGCTTTAAGATGAGTAGGATGCTCTTCTAGTGGATCCCGTATCGATTCGATGAAACGCTATATCAAAACCAGAAATCTTCAGATCTCAAGCATCAACTTTGACAAACTCAATTACACTTTCAGAGAAACACATTGAGGTCAGTCGGTGCATGTTTTTCCCCAAAACCTTGTGATGCCTAACTGTATACTCTGCAGCAGCATCAAGAGGTTTTACAAGCTGGATAAACATGTGACATATTTGCTTTCTGTTGAACCCGGGACAGCTTCCAATCAGCTGAAAGCCTCCTGTCAAAAGATCTCCTCAGGCTAAATTCACTTAATCCGAGGTACGTGAAAACCGAGCAGCTAATTATGGCCTGAAAAGGCTGAAAGTGGTGGCGGGACAAGTTTAGATGGAAACTGAGCATGGAGCAACACTGCTGAAAACTCCTCTGGCACTGATCTGCATCGAAGTTGACCACAAGGCTGTTTTTTTGGGGGGATTAACAAACTACAGAGTAGCACAGGACTTTAGGAGAATAGAGGCGATGTCTTCAGTGGAAAACTCCACTGGTTTCCTATCAGTGTGAGTCTGGTAACTCGTGACGTGAAACACTAGCTGCACTCGCTCTCTGGGTGCTCTATATTTCATTACAGGTGCAGGTTACACCTCTGCGCTGGGCCGAAGGGGGACACGTGTGTTTGTTTAAGTAGATGTGCGTGTGGTTGGACGCCTATGGGAAACATGATGCTGCTCAATCGGTGTTGAAGGGTCGAAGGTGTCGGGGGGGGGGGAGGATTCTGCGAGTGAGTGTATGACACAGAGGGGTGACGGCGAGACGGGGATCATGGTTTCTGTAAATGTAGGGTGAATCCCTGACAATCTCGGGTAACATCACATGACACTACGCTTGACCTATACTTGATCATATAGCAACAAACGCTACAGTTAGTTCATTCGTTATTTGAACCATGCACCCACGGACTTATATGACACCAACAATATGACAGCAATGGTGAGGCATTAAAAGCATGACTTCCTCTCACACTGTGCAGATCAATTTATCCTCAACACTGAGCCCCACACTGGCAATTCAAATACAGGTTATTCAATCAAGATGTGTGTCCTTAACAACGGTAACAAAAAGAGACAAAGGCAGTGACAATTCTGCATGAAATGAATGAAAAGCAATAGAGGAAAAGATGGAGCTGCAGATGTCTGATGCAAACAACGCAGCACAGCTTCAGTCAAAACATAAAAAAAAAAAAACAGTACATAACAAATGTTTTGACAGCAGTTTTGAGATAAATCAAGACTGTGGAAATTCCCCAACTGCAAACATATGAGAAATCCATATAAATAGTCAATCATTGATAATTCAGGCAGTTAATCAGCCTTTGTGACGCAGCTAAAACTGAACCGCAAACAATTAGAAGGAAATCTGGCCTGATTCTAATATAACTGGGGATTGATCAATGGGGCTTAAATGGGACTAAATGTATTTTCAGATCTGCTGAAAACAGAAAAACAAACTCAAATGCTTTGTAATCATCCGTCAAGAGGAACTCAAAAGGACCTTCATCATCATTTAATGAACAATAAAACCTGAGGCGGCTTCCATATAGAATATCTCAGTTAAAAACCTTCCTATTGAGCTGCTTTGCAGCCACAAGTCTCTTCCAAAGCTGAATCATCTTACATTTGAGTCCAATATTAGGCAGGTTTCTTTTTCAAATGTGTGAAAATAGAATGCGATGCATATCTAGACAAACTGCTCGCCTCTATAGGAACATGGAGAATCTTTGGCTGTGTGGGCATTTGTTGGAAAGGAAACCAGTAACCACAGACGATACTGAGTACAAATACACACTTCTGCTGATTGGCTTCACTTTAGTACACACAATCTAAAAGAAAGCGTGCTCTCCTCAGAGGGGAAGTGCGTCTTATTTCACATTCTCCTAACATAATGAACGGCCCTCATGGACTACTGTTATGGCCTGTGCAAGGTCACTGGTGTGTGTGTGTGTGTGTGTGTGTGTGTGTGTGTGTGTGTGTGTGTGTGTGTGTGTGTGTGTGTGTGTGTTTTTGTGGGGATTCACCTCTGGTCAGGCCGTTTAGCTGACTGGCGTTTCGTTCTCGCAGCCAAATTAGGACAGGAGCTGAGCATTAGAACAAGGAGGAAAGAGAGAGGATCAAGACTTTGGCCAGGGACATGTTCACATATGAGATTTTAAAGCAACAACAGCAGTGTGTGACGGTGTGTGTGTGTGTGGCAGAGACTAGTGTACGAGTAAAGTCGGGCAAAGTTTAACAAACATGAAATACTCAGGATGCCCCGCCACGGCTGCATTTCACTGAAGAAAGCAGGTGTCTAAGTCGTCCCTGCGAATTGCAAATCTTGTTAATTCTACATCAATTTTCAAATTAAAAATAAATAAATAAAATACCTAAAATGCGAATATACATGCGAAATTTGTACATAATATTTTGGAGGGGAAAAATACTGATTATTTGTTGAGTTGTGCCCCAGAAACTCTCATCTGAGACAAATCCAGTCACAGAATGAGCCTAGATTAAAATTACAACCATAAAAACAAAAAAAGATTTTTTTAAAGTAATGAAATAGCAAAAAAAAAAAAATATAATCATAATAACTACATCTAATTTCACAAGTGAAAAGAGGTTTCCAGAGTGTGTGCATTCTGACTTTCAGTGTGTTATTTGCCTTGCGACCATTAGTGCAAACACACAACCATACACTCTATGAATAATCCCAAACAATGAATGACATCAGGCAGCAAAGGGATCCCAACGGTCAATTATCTCTCACAATACACCTACTGTATTGTGGCAAGTCAGGAGACGGACCACCATCATCCCCCATCATCATCTTCCTCTTTCATCACCATAATTACCCCCCAACACATCGTCTTTCTCACTATCAGTTATGCTACATAATTACAGTCCTGACAACGTGGGCTAAGTAACCGGTAACTCAAATTCAAGCTGTTAATCCTCAGGGTGAAGCTGCTCAGCAGGACTCTTGATCACATCAATGTGTACCAACTGGAGGATTTCAAAGGATTAACTAAATAAAAGCAACATCACAGGTGATTTCACTTATTTTGTCTTATCAGACTCTTTACATTGTGCAGGCATGTGCAGAGTGTGTTGAATTGTAATACTGTGCTCTGAAACTGGAAAATCCACTTAAAACACCTGCATTAGGAAAAAACGCGTGTCTAAAAACTTGACTTGTATTTGCAATACCTGCAGGGCTTTTTCACAGCAGTCATAGGAGGAAAAGCACAGGTGTTACTGATAGCATTATTTTATCTATACACGTGTCCCAGTGACCCAGCATGCACGATAAAAGAATCCTAAAAAGAAGTCGCTAATGAAATTCAGGAATCGTTGATTTTATTATTCATCTGTGCCTTTTTCCCCCCCACAGTGACGTGTAAAAATGTCTACTGTGTAGATACCCCATCTCGTCTGTAACACTTGATTTGATACTTCGAACCTGAGCAGAAATGGCTCTTCCTGGCATAACATTTTCTCCGTTATCAATAACACAACCTCTCATCTACCGCAGCACAGCTGAGATCGTAATGTGGCACCTCTCCAGAAAGCCACTTGACCTTTCTGTGTGAACTTTCTGCTCACGCTCAATAATGCAATATTTCTATGAATTATATGACTGTCCTGCAGGTAATTATTGTAGATCTGATAAAAGATGATGACAGTCTGGTGTGTGATGTAACGGCACTGCAGCTGATGATGTAACCGGCTCCCGCAGGCAGATTAAAGCAGCACAATACACGTCGTATCATCTGAGAGCTCCTCAAAGAGGCAGGCAGCGAGAGCGAGAGAGAGAGAATGAGTAAAAGGGAGAAAGACGGAGAACAAATGATAGAATGAAACGCGGAGGAACGCACTGCTCAGACAACAGACAGCAGTCTCAGCCTGTGGATGCAACAATCACACACACACACAGACAATGAGGCTGTCCCTCAACCTCAATTGACTTTTGTAACTGCATGTACTGTATATGCAAATAAATACACACCACACACACAACATTAACGCTGCAAACAACTCACAGTCGATCAATGTCACCAATGGCTTGCACCCTATGTAGTCCAACCTCCTGTGTGTGTGTGTGCAGGTGTGTGTGTGTGTGTGTGTGTGTGTGCAGGTGTGTGCTCAGTGAGGCCCCGGTAGAAGCCGTGTGGACGTGACACAACGTCGGCCTTGTCAACATGCGTGACACAGCAACAGTGATTTCATCGCTCATCTCCCATCTGTCAGCAAAGTAACAAAAGCAATACCTGTTTGCAAACTCCGGCTAGAAAGTCTTGCAACTACAGGTTCCTGCTGCTCTAGGTTAAAGTGCCTTGCTCAAGGGCATCTCAGGGGTTCTTTTGCCAAGAGGAAAATGATTAGATAAAAATGTTAACTACTGTGGCACGTGTTTTAAGTGTCTCTGAATAAAAGCATCACCACGTTGACTGAGAAATAAAACTGTGGTTGTCATGTGACTGGATTCACGGCCTAAATCAAAAGAGAGGTTTGTTTCATTGTTACACAGCAATGATATTCTAAGTGATCTTTTAGAAATAATAAAATACAGAGTTCCACATTATGCGGTGCTGCTATAAATGTCACACTGCATACCTGACTGCCTGCAGGAGAAAAAACAAACATCTTGGATTCAGTCAAAACAGTCATGTCTGACAGCTGCTGTTGTAGATGATACTGCAGTTGGGTCATTTCTGCTGACATCTGTGTTTTATAACAGGTTTTATATTGTTTTACAAGTCAAATATAGTCTGATCTGTTCTGCTTGTTCAGCCTGTTCGGACATTTACAAGGAATTCATATTTCATGAACAAAATAAAGGTTGGCAGAAAAAAATATATAGAAACCTGTAAAGCTTTTAAGGTTTATTAAGACTCTCCTGGTGGTATGTTAATGTTATGGATTCTTGCAGGACTCTGACCAAAGTAGTAGGAAAGGCTAATTTATGGGTCAGTTTGTAATTGCAATGGAAAATCTGGGTGAGTGATGATAGCATTAGTCAGACCCTGGAAAAGATAGGCTGGCTGGCTGGCTGGCAAACCATGTTGGATAATCAGACAGCCTGCCAAACTGTGAGCCTGAGCGTTTGCTGAAGCCTGTGACAGTTTCTGTTCAGGGGACATGATAGGTAGAGAAATCACCCAATGGTATAGAATACAACGGCTCTTGCTCTTATGTCACTTTAAACTTTGAATTTTGGACTGTTTGCACACAAAAAAAGTCATTTAAAGATGTCCCCTACAGTATTTGCACTATTTTTTTTATTTTTTTTACCTCTGCCAGGAAGTTATGTTTTCACCCATGTCCATTTGGCTGGTTGGATGGATTGTCAGCAGGATTTACTGGACAGATTTCGATTAAACCTGGCGAGAGGACGGGTCTCGGGCCAGAATAGACCCCATTTAAGTTTGGTGCAGATGCGGATTTTTTTTCCATTTTATTTCACATAGCAAGATTTTCTTTCATTTCGCTGGGAATAATGCATAGATCTCGATTTTTAAAATGTGGCATATTTAAGGGTTGGTATCCGTGTGTGCAATTTGGTGTGGATCCAAATAAAAATTCGGATGCACCAGATTTAAATGGTTGATTGTTACAAATCCTCAAATTCTGGTTACAGGGCTATAGATTTGATTTTGGATAAGGCTTGATTGAAATAAAGCAGACTGTGGGGCCTTACCAGAGGTATGCACTCTACTGACATGTCTCAGAACATATAATTATGCCCTGTACTGAAATTCTTTAGCAAAGGTGGAAGGCACCTCGATGCTGACACAGGTATGCAGAAAGACAAGTAAACGGATTGACAAATTGCATCTTCCGGGCATCCAGTGTTTCCTGCATATTTATGGATAGTCACCTCAGACACCTAGAAGACATACAGGAACTGTTCATGTTTTAATTTACTTAGCCCGTGACAGGCTACACAAAAATCACAATCATTGCACTGTGAAATAGCACTTTCACCTGAAATTTCGTGTTAAAATATTAATTACTTAATAGTCTAATCCCTCTGAAAACACTGTAGAAGGAATAATGGTTAGTTTAGAATTTAAGTGGAGGGATTAAGATGTTTGGAATAGAATAAAAGCAAGAGTAGACAAAAAAATAGGAAGAAGAATCAAACGGTGTAATGATGTAATGATAGGAGAGTGTACAATACAATGTTTCTATGTACATTAGTGTCATTTACGTCATTAATGTTACAGTCGTAAAGCACACTGTGAGAAAAAAATCGTATATAGTTAACGTTACTGAGTGTTTTCACTCCATACAAGGACATGACCTGTGTAGTGCCGTAAATCAGTTCATGGGCAGCTAATTTTGTAGCTAGCCTCTCCTCCTCTCTGACTGCAGCCACGGTGTTTTCAGTCTTCGTGGCTCACTTCACTACAGTCTGTCCTCCTCCTGCTGCTCCTGCTAGCTCATGTCATGCTACATAGTTTGCTAAGCTACCGGGCGGCAGGCACAAAGAGCCCTCACAGCTGACCCTGAAATTCTTCACTGCTGCTCAAACATGCCATGCAGTCGCTCAGTCTTACCTCTTTGACAGCGACGGCTGCTCCGTGTCTCTTCACAGACTCAAACTGTGCGTTCAAATTGTGATAAATGCCGCACTGAGTTAGCCGAGCTTTCCAGGAGACTGCAAGAGATGCTGAGTGTCTGCTCAGTTGCGTTTGAAGCAGTGGCTTTTCCCTTTCTGTCTCTCACTGTAAAAATACAACTTCAGCTCTAGCCCGTAAACCACCGCATAAACGCGCAATTGCATTTTAAGCCAATATACGTCGATGATAATTAGAGAGGAAGGGGAGTGAGAGCGGGTCCATGTCTCACTCAAATTAACAAAAATGAAAATATAAGATAGCACAATGTCACAGTTTAATGTAGTGTCGCGGTAAATCGCATACAAACACGGCCATCGAGAGAAACAGAAAGAACTTTACTCACCTCTAGTGGAGGTTAAAACTCACTACAGGGGAAACTTACAAGGAGTTTGCGTCTTTGTAAAAACTTTACGGTCAACTCCAGAATGATGGACATTAAATAAACGTGACGTTAAAAAACCAGGACCAATTGACTTCAGATGTGGGTGGGACAAACAGAGATAACGGACCAGACACCGTTTGTTATCGTGAATGAGCAAGCCTGTTAATAATTATGTGAATTATCATAAATGCTGGTTTTGGTTGTAGGTCATACGGAGAGACGAATATGGTGGACAGCGATGTAAAATTACAGTGAAGTAAGTCTGACTTTGTCTTCATTAAAACACTAAACACAGTAGCTAAATGCTATTGGGCTGTGATAGCTAGCTGTCACTTTAGCACGAGCTAACAAACGATGAATGAGTAAATATTAAATTGACTCCAGCTGGTGTTAGTGGAATGTTGTTTCATATGGTCAACAGTATCCCGTTTTAGATTGCCATCAGCAGCTATTTCATTGTTGCTGTTTATTCTTACATGTCGGTTTTCTTACGGCAATTACTTTAATCTGTAAATATTTCTCATTTAAGTGTCTGATTGTTTCTCGCCTCCAGCGTCTGTTTGCCTGTTTCCTCATCTAGCCTGTCTGCAATCGGTGGGATGTCTCTGGCTCAGAGGGTTTTGTTGACCTGGGTCTTCACCCTGGTCTTCCTCATCATGTTAGTTCTCAAACTGGATGGGAAGGTAGAGTTCACTCAGTATTTTAGATTTCGACTTAATCAAGATACTGCAAATCTGTAAATGTTAGGCTTCCTGTGTTTCATTTGCATTTGATTAGTCAATTTTTAATCTCAGGAGTCACAAAGTTCATTATTATCCACTCACCCATGATAGAAAATGACCCATCACACTTAGACACAATCTTCCCCCTCTCCTTAAAGGTGCAGTGGAATTGGTTCCTCATCTTTATCCCCGTCTGGGTCTTCGACGGCATCCTCATCCTCATGCTTGCCATCAAGATGGCCGGACGTTGCAAGCCCGGTTATGACCCACGCAACGGCTCCCCGGACCTGCGTCTGCGTGCCTGGTATCTGACGGCCATGCTGCTCAAGCTGGGCTTCTGCCTGACGCTATGCGCCAAGCTGGAGAAGCTGGCGGATGTGAAGCTGACATTCGTGTGCATACCACTGTGGACCATGTTACTGGGAGCGCTGGTGGAGCTGGGGCTGAATATCTTCCCTGAGAGGAGAGAGGCCTAAGAGGGAGGAAAAGTCTGCTGGAATTCGTCACATCATAGATGTTGAGGATAGATTTGTTCTTGTATGTTGATTTTGTGAAATTGGAGCTTTTGTTTTGGCCTACAGAGGACTG
This sequence comes from Chaunax sp. Z400, assembly GCA_037577475.1. Lineage (NCBI taxonomy): Eukaryota > Metazoa > Chordata > Actinopteri > Lophiiformes > Chaunacidae > Chaunax > Chaunax sp. Z400. The sequence continues at coordinate 16,903,366 of CM075204.1, forward strand.
AGGCTCAAAAAAAGGAATCTAATCATGATCTCAGACATATTCATTTTTAAGAATAGGAGGAACAAACAGTGTGGTCAGTCCTCAGTGGAGTTTGCTGTAAGGGCTTCAACAGGGCAGGGACCTCGTCTGTGCAACCGAAGAGCTGCTATTAAATTTGTCGCAATCCATCATCAAAATGATCAATGTAGCTCAAAACTGCTCTTTTGAAATGTCACAAACGGATCATCTGTATATGTACAAGACTACTGTGAAACCAACACTGGAAGAACCATTAACATCCTTTAGTGTTTGCTTTTTTGAACCGATGATCAGTGTTATTTTTTTAGTGTTTCTTTCCACTGTGTATAAGCTAGCCCAGCTGCTTTCTAAATAAAGTTTGTTGAATTTTGTCCTTTTTATTTGAGGACATAACATTAATTATCACTCTTTGGTACCAGAATAATGGCATGTTCCTCTTCTTACACATGCCTTAGATATTGTGTGGCTCTTCTCCTTGTCGTACCCGGAGCTGTTAGGAAAAGCCGGCCAAATATTATTTCACGAGTTATACATTAACTTTGGAGGTGTTTGTGACAAAGAGGTTTTGGCTGCCGGCACTTAAGGAGTTTGTGACTTTGCTAATTTAAGAAATTGTTCGGGGGGCATTAAAAACATCTGGGAACAACTTGTGATTTCCACAGGCTACATCCTCTGTCTGCACAAGGTCTCTTTTGTATCATGGAAATCATCATGTGCCCCACGAATCACTAGAAACAAACCCTTTGAATGCATCATACTTGGTGACCAAAGTGATTGGATAAATATGGAAAATTAAATTAAATTATTAAGATGTAAAGATGAGGCAGAGCACAGGAGATTACTTTCTAGTTGCATCTTTGTTCCATATTTCAGTTTTATGGTCCAGCTGACATTGTGCATGAGTGACATTTGTCTAGTGCCCTTTTACTATTTCAAATACATTCTTTGCGTATTTTGCACTTTGTACAAAATGAGAAGTTGACGGTGTTTTGACAGAAGTATTTGAGTCTTTGATAATTCATGCATGTCTTGTATAAAACTGAATAAATGGTTTCTATACATTAAACTGTGGGTGTTTGTCTTAAATAGTCATAATCATACTAGATTAGTAGATCTGGTGGTGTTGCTAATGAAACTAATTCACATTCAAGTGAAACCACAGTCAGTTTTAGGGACACTCCAGTTCCTCTAACAGACGCTGCAGCGTTTCATTTCTGCATACATAAGTATTGTGTATGCAGTAGTAACATATTGTTATTTTTTTAGGGCTTGTATTTAATTGGATGAGATCGTTTCCGTATTGTTTATACACGCAGAGCTCCAGCTGTCATGACCCTGTCCTCACAAGAGTAACTGAAAGGATGGATAGAAATGACTTATGAAAGCACAACAGTGGACTCATTTCCACAAGGCTTCAACACCTTGTCGCCTGAGGCCAGTTATCAGACAGACGTATGAGAGCATTCTGTACATCTAGAGTTTAATAAGCTGTTATTGAGGTGCAGAAAAGGGACAGGAAGAAAAACAGAAGCACGTTTCGTGGAAACAATGTGGAAAAACAGCCTCTCTAGGGTGCTATGGCGAGTTGAGCTTGTAATTCTTACATGAATGTAATTCCTGAACACATGCCAGCGTGTTAGCTGCTGTTATTGGATGTTTACTTCAGCAAGCACTGGTCCTACAAAGCCTAGTAATACAATGAAGGCAACTTCAACATGTTTTACTACAATCTTTAGGTATTTGAGTACTTTTATACTTCACACTACTTTGCTTATAGTTACTGGCTACTTTGCAGAAAAAGATTTTCCATTCATAATTACTGTAAACTGATCAAATACAACACTTTGATAAAGAGGAAACTAGATCCCAACCTTCTTAGTTCGACTGTGAAACAGAATCTAGTTTGGCTTCACATTCCAGAGAACGAGAGAAGAAAAAAAAAAAAGAGAGATTAGAGAAAAATTGTGTAACTTGTGTAATTGTGTTAAAGTGTAACTAATAGTGAGTGTCGCTTCAAGAAGGCACTTGACCTTGAGGAGTGAGTAGAGTACGCTCAGAGACTGTGCAGTCTGTGTGAACACACTCGCGCCGTCTCAATGATTTTCCATGTTTTCACTCTAAAGCCCTTTCGTTGTCTCTGTTCCAACTTCCTGCCTCCCTCCCACTCCTCATCGTAAAAGGTCAGCTGAGCTCCTCTGGCATTCCTGCTGTGTGGGAGAGAGAGCATGGAAGGATGAAAACAGAAGCCAAGAAGGCTTTTTTGAGGTGTATTTGACCTGACAAACACCAGCCCTGAATTATGAGGCTACTGCATGGTGTCGTCTGTGAGTTGTCTGCTCATATCTCGCCTGGTAAACCTGCTGAGCTCACTGCTGCAGACTGCAGTGAGTGGGTGGCTTGCATAAGAGCAATGCAGAGAGAGAAAACAATGGCAACGATCTTAGGTGAGAATGCAAGGAAATGACATAAATCATGCACCTTTAATACCTTGACAACAATTTTTTTTATGGCTGCTTGTGTGTGAACATGGTTCCTCATACTCACAGATTTATCACTTGTGCAAATTCCATCCGCTCCAGTGTCATTTTAGCCACAATAGACAACTGTATTCTATTAATAAAGCTCTGACACAACTGTGTGTCTTGTTTGGGTTGTTTCAGCAGCGCCCTAGTGGCCAAAATGTGTCATTGTTAAAGGTAGCTGCCCTGAAGAGCATGCAAGTAACATGCAAGTTATGTTTATATTTAGTGTTGCTTTAAGTACATTCACTTCTTCACAAAAACATCTGCAAATTTTAAAATATTTAAAATCCTGCATTGTTAAGTCATGTGAGCTTGTTGGCTCTCGTCTTCTTGGGGAATGGCTACATTGGTTAGCACTGCAACCAAATGCTAATTAGAATGAAACTAGACCCTTTTTGCACAGCCTGTTCGAGGAGGGACTGTTGCACCTTCTTTGTGTTACTGTTCCGACTAACCATAGCACAATGATGTTTGTATGAACTGAGCAAGCCTGCGAGGTGGTAGCACAGGACGGGGTGCGTGACATGTTGACAATGTAGTAAGTGTGTGACCCCACAAGTGGGAGATTTTAAAAAAACAACAAAAAAACAGCAAGTAGCATTTAGCAGCTAACTCAAATTAGAAGAAAATCCACCAGAAATGTCTTTAAACTGGGGAGACAGTGTGAGGAGGGAGAGATCCTTGCTCTCCATGCAGAGGAGGTGGTCATCCCCCCCTGTAACAGGGGAGGTAATACATGTTTTTTACCATGTTATTTTGTTGTTTGCATTAGTGGCACCACTGTATGTGTGATCTCTGTGTAAAAAGTGCTGCTGATGCTCACAACCAAACATTGCTCCATAGCGCCACTAGTGGTCAAAAACAGAACATCATCCCATCAGACTTTCTCCCACGTGCATAAAACGATTGATAAGACATTATGAATCATCTCTTCAATTCCTGTATTTGAGGTTTTTTTTAACCACCAGACCAGGAAACATCAACTCATACTCCAACCTTTTCCAGACACTGAACCTTTTATTAACTAGGCCCATATTTAAAAGTAGAAACGACACTACAAGTTTTCTTTTCCTCTTTACAAAACCTCTCATGTATACTACAGTGCTGACAGTTCAAATACAAACAAAATAGAAAAAAAAGAAATTGAGATAACTCGGTGAAAACAATGCCAGCCCCTGAAGACTTGTTTCAATCATAATTTTGTCACATTTGTACAAAATTTATAGAAGTTCCTATCGTTTTTTTTTTCTCTCGTAATATCCGAAACCCAAGAAGCGTAAAAAGAGCTGCAGAGCACCTTGCAACTGGCAACAAGGGCTTTATTATCACCTCACTCTCCCACAAGCCACAAAGTGAAGAGTTCTGTATGAAATGAAGTCTTGAAGATTTTATGTTTAATTTTTTAAAGGTCTTTCCAGGCTGGAGTTGAGACCAAACACTAAAAAACACAACCCTGCTTTTAGGGTCATCAACCCAGCTTAGATGGCAGATATCTGGAGAGCTTTTATTTTCCTGTCAGGGTTTTTTATTTTTTTTATTTTATCAAAAATGAGAATTAAAAACTTCCATGACAGGACAGAACTCATTCTCAATATGGCTCTGGACCATTTAATAGTTCACAGTTAAGGACAGGCACTGGGGAAACGTTGTGGGCTACATTAGCAAAGTCAGCTGTATTCCCAATATTGATATCAAATTCAATACATCAATTTTTCGCAACATCAAAATTCCACCACTGAGGGACGAGCACTGAGACAGAAGAGTTGAACTCTATAAAAAAAATCAGATATTCACCATTCGGAGAAACATATACTCTTCATAGATAATAATTTATTGTACTTTTAATACACAAGAGGTCACTCCAGTCACTGGTTGATAAATAAAACATTTTAATAGACAGGATACTATAGAGAAACTTGAATTTAAGTCAATAAAAAGTGCTTCAGGAATGAACTCTCGCTGTCTTAGAACCAAATCTGGGATTCATTAAGTATTTCCACCAATATCAACTTTATTTAAATAGTGGTCGATGCAAAAATCTTGTAACCAAAAGCGCATCTGTACAATATTGGTATATTAATCTTTGCCAGATCTAAAGCTAGATCTAGTATAATTTGCAGATAGCAGAATATTCCAAGTATTCCGAACAATTACCTAAAAGTCTAAAAGGTAACAGAGTTTTATTTAGGAGACTGATACATTTGTGGATATCCTGAATGTTTTTTTTTTCCCTGAGATTCTGAAGGCTCATATGTGTTGCAGCCTTGGCTGAATCAAAATTTTTCCTCTGCTGACCAGCAACTGATCGGTTTCCAAAAGTAAGAGGCAGCGAAATGACTCCAAGAGCTCTGCCATCTGTGTTGAAAGCCACAGGTAGAAGATAACACCGATGCTTTTAAAAATCTTCAGGGAAAATATGCTTACTGTTACCATTCTGATGTCTGTATTGTAAATATGAAAACCTGCATTTTTTTTTTTTGGTACCAGGGAGTAATTTCCAATGAGAAACATGCTGTCCTCACTTGATAGAGAGCTTCATCATGTGAAGCGATATCAATCAGCTTGTGATGACTACCGCTATCTATTAGCGTCCACGTTCCTTGTTTGTGTTCACGTTTGGCCAATAAAGCTCATTCTGGACACAAAGAAGCAAAGAAATTCAAAAATTCGGATGCTTCACACATTTTTCAACGAGTTAGGGTGTTGAATGAACAGTGACGCTGGCCTTTTGGATATAAAATGCTATTACATCATCATTTTTATCCTATTAGACATTTGAATGAAATTCTGTCATAGTTAGCAAAGTTAGTTAGAGGCATAAAAACTGGAAACAAGGTGGAAATAGCAAACAAAACGACAACCAGAACCAGTACGCTCAGTAATTAACATGGTTTATCCCATTTGTTTAGTCTGTACAAAACTACTCGTTACTGTTTTACAGGGGGTCACATGTCAGATTATTCCTTGAGTCTCCATTGGCTGCTCACAGACATGACTCTAGTGTCCAGTGTCAAAGCTAATCTAGGCTAACCTGCTGCTGGCTTTAGCTTTATATTTACCAAACAGACAGGAGAGTGGTATCAATCTTCTCAGTGAACTTTTGGCAAATCTGGAACTTTTTTGCAAATAAAAAAGGATAAATATTCCTTTAAAAAGGGAACATTTCATTTTCTTTTACTGTATAATGTAGCGTACAATAAGGATTTTACTGACGTGTGGGTTTCCTGTTGTTTAGTCACGTAAGATAATACTTGTGAAATACATTGAAGCACTCCTCAGTAAACATGATTCAATAGGACATTACTGTCTTTTTATTAATAGCTTTGAAATCAGAATAAAAATACTGGTGCTTTTAATCAACATATAAATAATAGGGGAAATTAATTTACTTTAAATTCAGCAGATTATTGCAGAGCATTATTGCTCAATTACAATATTCGGGAAAAGCACTACAATACTGTAATGATTAAGATGTATCAATACAATATAGTAGAGGAAATGTAATAATGTCAATATATTAGTGCATTGTATAATATGAGATTTGACCCATCATTATTCCAGAAACAGTCTTGGGCACAAAGAATACACAAGAAAACATGGAAGCATTAGCTGCAAGTTTTTTTTTTTTTAAAAAGGTCATAATTATGACCTCTTGTAATATAAATATCTGACACAAACCTCTGATGGCTCACAGATATTCTGATTTGACAAATACTATCTTATTCAACGTCAAAACTGGGAAATAATTATGAATAAATGCAATTAATTCTCATTATTTTGTAACCCAAGCACAACGGAAGCATCAGTTCAATCTGAACCAGTCCAATCAAAAGGTCTGGGGTGAATAAAATCCAACTCTGCTTTATAAACTACTGTATTCAAACTGAAACACTCCGACCTCTTCCTTCCTTATTTCCTTTTTTTTTTTTTTTACATTGTTTTACATCACCACCAAAATAAAAGCTTGTACATATACAGTCATTTAAAAACAGCATCCTTATGTACAAAAACTATAAAATCTGTTTCTGCTCCTCTTCATGCATCGAGGGAGGAGGGAGGACAGAAGGGGAGGGCTGAGGGGGAGGGGGAGGTGGCAGGGAGGGAGGAGGGGGAGGCGGCGAGGAGGACGGGGGAGGCGGGGGATGAGGGAACGGTGGCGCTGATGTTTGGTATTGCGGTTGTAGCGGGTAAGAGTTGGGCGGCTGGGGCAGGAAGGACTGAGGAGGGAGGTAGTGGTGGGAGGGGAAGTGAGGACGCTGAGGGGGGAAGAAGGGTTTGGCATGTGGGCCCATGTACTGGTGATGGTGAGACAGGTGAGGAGGGAGAGTCGGGGAGCTTGATTGAGACGGGGGAGGCTGGTAATACGCTTGAGACTGCGTGGTGAAGTTTGGTTGGTGTGGAGGGTAAAGGTGGAGCTGGCTCATTGGAACCGAATGCGGTGGCACCTTTTGACCGAGGAAAGGGTTCAGAGTTGGGGCCTGTGCAGGGAGAGGGGGATTCGGGTGGAGGACTGGAGGCCCGTGAGGAAGATGGGAGTGTGGCAGGAGAGGGGGGAAAGAGGGGGGAAGCATGTGAGGTGAGAGATGCTGGGGTGTGTATTGCTGCATGTACATCCCTTGCCTCCCGGCGTCCTGTGGCGGCGGACGCATCGGTGGATCCAAAGGCGCCCTGGAGTCGACACAATGAGTCCATTTCTCTTGGAGCGGCTGCATCCGCGAGTCGGTCTGTGTCCGAGCTCCACCATGAGTCCGTGTGTCAGGGGGGTGTGTCTGTACGCCTGCAGAGGGTGACCCGTGTGGCGCCCAAACGTCTGACCGTGCCTGGGTCTGCACGTCTGAAGGGACGTCTGGCTTTAGGCGAAGGGCGTCCTTGTCTTTCTGTTGATTCGACTTAAAGGAGGAAGGCAGCTGGGACGTCTTAGACGCAGCGGGAGGACGGAGGGCGGAGGAGGAGTCCACTACAGGCTTTGGACTAGTCAGGGAGGACACGGCGGCTGTTGAGACAGGGGAGGATGTGGACAGGACAGGAGATGGAGAGGAGGTAGAGGGTGGACTGGGAGCAGCGAAAGAGGAGCGCAGAGGAGTAACAGCCGACGGTGACGAAGACGAGGAAGACTTCGAGATGGGTGATTTAGGACCTGAAGAGGAGGAAGACGTTCTGCTGTCCGAATGACGGCGATGGTGGTGATGATGAAGGTGCTTTGACGACGCTGCTTTGGGTTTTGTGTCTTGATGAGGAGGACGAGAGGCAGGAGGGAGAGCTGAGGGTGTTTTATTCTTGCAGAGAGGAGGTGATGGAAGTTTTCCTTTAACAGGAGGTGAAACCTCATGTCTGGGTTTCCCTCCTCCTTTTACCTTCTCTCTCTCCTCCTCTTTTTCTCTGTCACTGCTCACGTTGGAGGCCACTGAGGGATCGGGCTGAAACGAGGGAGGCGAGTGTTTTTCTTCCTTTCTGACAGCTGGCAACGTCCTGTTTCCTGCCACACCCACCTCCTCATCTGCCTCCTTTATCCTCTCCTTCACTCCTTTCTCACCCTCCTTTCCTCTCCTCCCCTCCTTTTCTTCTTTTTCTCGCGCTGCATCCCTTTCCTTCTCCTTCAACTCAACCTCTTCCTCCTCTTCCTTTACCTCCTCCCCCTCCTCCTCCTCCTCCCCCTCCTCCTCCTCCTCTACCTGGTGGTACTGTTTTAAGCGCACATGCCATGCCAGGCTGCAGACAGACGACACGGTCTTGAACTGGTGGACCACGTTGCGAGGGATGAAGTAGATGTCATCGTGGCAGAGGCGGATGCGAGCGTAGCGGATGCCCTCGCGACGCAGCTGGTTTAGTTTGGCATCATCCACCCACTGCACACACTGTAAACGAGAGAGAGAGAGAAGGGGGAGGGGGGGTGGAGGGTTTACATGGAGGAAATGAGGAGGTGCACACCAAAATAAAATCTCAGTGTTGGTCGAAAGCTAGAAGAATTTAAAGTCTTTGCTCCTTTCCTCATCGTCTTTATGACATTTTTTTCAGTGCACTAATTACAAATATTATGATAGAACATTTTTTTAAAATGCTGAATCCTTAGATTTGAAAAAATTGATTTAGTATAAAATGACACACTGAGCAACACAAAAATAAACATTTTGACAGACAAATATTAACTATTGTCACTGACAACAACAGCAGCTTTGTAAGAGTTAAGTTAAAAAGGTAAATTTTTTAGTTTTTTTTTAGAAAGGGTAATGCAATCTGAAGGTCAGTGGAAATTTCCTTTCAATCTTCTTCAGGACACGTAGCTGCTCTGTGGCTAATGTTGTGCTGTTACAATCTAAAAGAGTCTCTTCTCCTTACACAGAAGAGATTAACAGCTTAAATGAATCACATCTAGATGATAAAACATGATTTTACTGCCAGTCATCACCTGGACTGAATACTAAAAACATGAAGGTACAGCCAAATGTGTTTGTAAATCTAAAAAATGATCACATCTACATCGCTGTTACACTTGACTTTAGAGAGATGGGACCAAAAGTCTCTTGGGACATCCAGTTGCATTTAAAATCAGCCTGTAATATTACGGCGTAATCAGCTGTTCCTGTTGAACTGATCTTATTGTTTATTTTAACCTATGTTTCTGGAATCCCCTGGAAAGCAGCATTGATGCCGGTTAAGATTATCCTGGTTAAATAAAGTTAACTGAACAGACAAATAGTCTACATGTAACTAAAGTCTTTGCACCATAACATTTCTCTAACATGCTGCAGTTCGACTTTTCTCCACCATGTGGCAGCATCCAACATCAGATTACATCACCTCTGCACCTTCACACCAGTTTGCAGTAGGAAGTGTTTTATTAAGGTAACACTGGGGAACAAGTCTGTCGAATGAGACATAATAGGGATGGATTTAATGAGCTGAATCTAAAGTGCGAGCTTACTACCATGTGTTCTGAATGAGTGTGTTTATTTGTGTGTGTGTGTGTGCAATATAAAACCTGAGACAGTGGAGGTTCGTGCAGGTCCAACTGCAGCCTCTGAACTACATGAGGGAAATCACCGGCGTGGAAACACACGACGTCTTTGGTTACACGAGGAGGCTCTGAGCTGAAAGCGAGGGAGGACAGAGTGAGAGGGATGACACCGTATCGGTGTACCTTCTAGACAAAACAACACATGTTGCTGCCTACCTTTCTCCGGACCGCACCGCCTTCAGGACCCCGACGGCGGCCGTGGTCTGACGTTCGAAGCCCTGGCCGATGTGATCAGCGTGGGCCCGAGTCCGATCCTCAAACAGCATCTCTCTGGGCTCGCTGGTCCTGGGCAGCGACTGCAGCAGGTTCTTCACCTCGTTGGTGGAGCTGCGACGGGACGCAAATGAAGACAGGATCAGCAGAGGGAAAAGAAGGAAAGACACACAACATGTGTCCACACAGCTCTCCGCCGTCTCCCCTTCCCTGCTGTTGGGATTAAGATGGCTCCATCTGCGCGGGAAGCTCGCTTCCCAGCTTTTGTTTATTGCTTTATTTTCCCGTCTGCTGTGGTACAATAAAAAAACACAACACAGGCTTTATCTGCTGGTGCTGTTTCATCTCTGTTGACATTGATGCAATCCAGGCAGCACACAGTGTGACGCGAGGAGGATGGAGAGGATGAAACCCAGCATTTAGAGTGAAAAGAATCAAATATTCTTCTTGGGTATCTGTGCATTCTTATTACTGTTGCAGGTGAAATAGGGTGAAGGGATTCCCCATTAAGAGAGATGCTGTGTGCAGTAATACAGGAAGCACAGCAGCAGCTGCAGCTTAGCTCTTCCTGTTCTTCTACACATCCTTAAAGTCCAGGTTCATACTGTGAAATTGTCTGGTTTCATTTCTGAAACTAGAAGTTTAATTCCGTTTCCTCGGGAAAGTTTCCTTTGTCTTGTCAAGTTTGGAAATACAGATTTTGGTTTTGCTGCTTAGATTTGCTGCAGTGACTGTAATCCACACATGGAAATGTTTAAAATGACTGAAAGCAGCCTCTGTAATCATTTAAGTAAGTAGTTAGAGAAAACATTCATGAACACAACACACATCTAACAGCATAAAAAAACTGAAGCATTAAAAGACTGAAATTGAACGTGAGCTACTATGCTGCCCAAGCTGCAAATAACAATTATCACTACCAAATAATGATTATTAATGGGATAGTATTTAAATTTAAGAAAAAAAGGGCCCAAGTTGACATCTTCAAATTACTTTTTTGTCCAACACCCCAAAAGCCAAAGATAATCATTTTGATATGATAGAAAACTCAAAATATCAGCAAATATTAACATTTTATAATTTGGAATAAGAGAATATTTTATATTTTTTACTTGAAAATTATTTTTTTTCAAATGAAAACAAAAATGCAAACTGAAGATGTAGCCTTTTGTTCTGGAAACACACACCTGGTATTGTTCTTTATTATTTTTTAGCACATTTTATGGACCAAAGTAAGAAATAAATCATTAGATTGAAAGATAATTAAAACACACATACACTGATGTTGACATTGTAAAATATCCTTGTGGTGTATTCAGTGACAGCATTTTCAGAAATCCTAACCGCATGTCTCACAACAGCACACAGTAAAAAAAGAAAGAAAAGCATTGTCTGCAGATATACTGAAGGTTTTTTCTAGAACAAGAATATTTTTTTCTGCAGCAAATTATTTTGAGCGTTCATGTTTGCTGGTGGCAAAAATGACTTTCCCTGCATGATCAGTGTGGAGTCTAATTAAATTCAGACCACAAAATACCGCTAGCAGGAAAAATAAGAATGAAAAATCTGTGATAACGCCTTTGATTAAAAAAAGTTGTATTTTTAATCATCAAAAGTAAAAATGGAGTAAAAAGGTACAGTCTGTGCATTAAGCCGTGTTGCAAAACAAAAGAAGCACTGCAGGCAGCTCAGCACTGGATCAGTGACTCAGACTGGAGCTGCAGTCACATTCAAACAAGACTATATACACACACATGCACAGAGTCTATGAGAGATCCCTTCCAGAGTGTGACAAAGACACACACATGCACAGACAAACCAGCAGCAACACTATCCATGCTCAACACTTAATTGTGCATTCATTCATTTGGAGATAAGAGGAAAGAGGCAGGGGTCTGTGAAAGGGAACGGAGGAGGCATTGGAAACAATGTGTGTGTGTGTCTGTGTTTGTCTGTGTGTGTGTGTGTGTGTGTACACAAGTCATCAGGACAGATTCCTGTGCATTTATGGGGGACAAACAGAGGGAGAGGAAAGAGTGTGGAGAGAGATAAAGCAGGTAAACAGGAGAGACGAGGAGGGGAGTGGAGGGATTAGGCAGTAATAAAAAGGAATGTACAGAGTGGGGGGACAAAAAGGGAGACGGAGGGAACCGCTATCTGTGACGACAATCACTTTTAATACACATCTTAAAGCTGCCGCATTCACTCCTGGAAAAGGTTGTACATCCCATTTATGTTCCACTATGCTGGGCTGGTTTGGGGCTGAGGCTGCAACTCATGATCATTACTCATTAATCTGCCAACTACTTTTCCTGTTAATTGATTAATAGTTAAATTGCCACAAAAGACCCCCAGCACTGTTTCCCACAACCCAAGACATCATTAGACACCCGCCCCCCAGACATATTAAATACTTTGTATGAATATGGTGTCGTTTTTTTTTCCCCTCCACAAAAAGTTAAATTAATTTAGATTAAAATTCTTAATTCTCAGTGCCAGCTCACTGGAGTGTGTTCAAGCCACCGCAGCACATCTTAAACTCAGATTTAAGGTCAGCGCTGCCATAATTTCGCCCCTAAAGTAGATGCATGTCAAGCAGAACACGTTTTTATCCCAAACCAAAAAAAATATTCAATTTGCAATTCCTCACAATGGAGAGGCTGGAATTAATAAAAGGTTTGGAATTTTTGCTCAACAGAAATTGGTCACTTATTAATCTACGGGTGATTTCAAGTGTGCTTTAGGCTGAACAGGCTGACAGCCGTTGCAGCTCCTGGTGGACTGACTCGTCATCCATCAGGCAATTTGTATGCAAACAGGAACACCATGTTCTGCATCAGGCCTCTGTCCTGCTCGCTGCCGCTACTATGCAATTATGTCCGTTGCACCCTTTGACATTATTTTGGATTATTTCCATCATCTGACTCCTGTAATCAAGCTGCAATCTCAGACTGAGAGTCTCGGTGCTGCCAGAAATGCATCACAGCTTGACCTTTTCACGAAACCCACGGAGAAAAAAGGAGCTGAACTCTGAACAGATGTTCCCTCTCTAGCCTCCCTTCCTTCAAACATATGGTCAGACTGCACACAAGGTCTAACTGCGAATAAAATCTCGACCGTTTTTATGCATTTGTCTTTAAACACACAGATGGACGCGGACAGAAACATGTGCATCGCTGTGGGATATTAAACATATATGCTTCCTCTAAGACACTTTTACTGTTCCTGAAAATTAAATCACGTTAACTCCACCATAAATCAGCTTAAAGCAGGAAAGAGAGGTCAAGAGGAGGAAACAGAGGGACAGACGGAGAAGGTGTAACGAGGTAGAGAAAAGAGGTTGAAGGAGGAGGGATAGAGAAAGAGGAGGAGGAAAGGGATTTGAGGAGAGATCTGGGAAAGTATACCTCCATTTGTATTATTTGTGTTTAAATTATCATCAAGTGATGGGATGAGACCGGACACAAATGAAAGAAGAGAAGGGAATAGTTTAACCACCTCTCCATCCATGTCTATAAAAACAGATTCTTTCAGCCCCGGCTGTTACACAAGTGTTTCTGACAGCGCGCGCGCACACACACACACGCACGCACGCACACACACACGCACGCACGCACGCACGCACACGCACACACACACACACACACACACACACACACACACACACACACACACACACACACACACACACACAAACAGCCGATGCATGACATGCATATGAAACCAAGTGTATAAAAGATACAAAAAAAAAAAGTCATAATCATCGTCTTTATTACTTCCCATTTTATTCACCCAGGAAAGTCTGATTGACTTTGCTGCCGCTTTCGTGGATAAATTTAAATGAAGAAAAAAAAATTTATTCTAGCTTTAACTAGTAATGATTTTCATTTATTGCTTATTAACAAGAGTCGTCTGAAGTTGACATATGGCCCCCAAACCCCCGCAGGAATGTTATCAGTATGTGACATATCCTCCATTCCTTTGGTGAGCCTGGAGTCCTGTGTGTCGTTTTTGATTACATGCTATGGAGAAGATTACCACCCTTCAGTCACCCTAAAGCAACGTGTTTCCATGGAAACCACACACCAAGTTTGGTGAAGCTAGAATGTACAGTTTTTCAAATATGCTCCAGATTTTTTAAAAATGATTACTGATGTGAGGATGAATGTACTGATGAGTGAATCCCACGTCTTTTTTATGTAGGGACGGATGATAAAAAGCAGGGAAAAAGTGAAAAACACTGCAGCTTCAATTCTGAGTGTGTTTTGATGCCTTTTCTTATCACAATCAGTCATTATGGGCTGCACTGCTCTGTAAATTTACAGCTGAGAACAGTACAGACAACGTCCACTGAGACCGAAATGCAACGTTTAAGGACAATCCAAAATATCGACTCTTATCATTCGTGTGTGTGTGTTCAGCACCATTTGTGTTTATGTACTGCTGGACTCACCGTTTCCTTTTAAAAGGAGACTTTGGTATATCAGCTACAGGTATCATCTGTTCTCCCGGTCTGACCCACATTATCGGACCGTCGTCGCTCTCTGTCGGATTCATCAGCCTCAGACTGGAGAACGTTCCCCATGGAAGAGTCCGCTGCAGACAGACAGACACACAGACAGAGGAGAGATATTTGATATTGAGCGTATGACAACACTCCTCCTCCTTTGAGATTTGAAGTGTCAACGCAGAAAAGCAAACAGAAGAATTTACAAGAATCACAATATAAAACAGCCTTGTGTTCCATTGTTGTCCAAACAAGTGAGAAATGCAGCCGTATTGAACTGGCTGACTCATTTCTCCATTACAATGAACATGGTTATTACGGCCATTTGATTTAGTCAGCCCCACACACACACACACACACACACACACACACACACACACACACACACACACACACACACACACACACACACACACACACACACACACACACACACACACACACACACACACACACACACACACACACACACACACACACACACACACACACACACACACACACACACACACGCGCACACACACACACACACACACACCATCCTGCTACCTTGGATCCTCACTGGACCACAGAATGGATATAAATCCAGAGCTCCTAACAAATGGACTGTTTGCTCCTCTCTGAGTAATGTTTGAGAAAACTAGTGGCCAACATGTCTTCAGTGGAAACAAACAGGGCTGGAAGGCATTATGTCAGTTTCGGTCTTTGCACGGGATTCGTTGGCAATAAAAAAAAAAAAAATACTACCCTTTTATTACCCAACAACTTTACTTAAGGTACTGCTGCTGCACATTTAAGTCCATTGCAAAGGCTGTTTAAAGCTTTAAGATAAATTCCCTTTGACTCCACAGCACAGCAAACGGTAGCTTTCTCAATCTGAACACCACCGCCAGCTTAGAACGTAAGATCCACGCACCCGGTCTGTCGCTAATCGGCATTGCTGCCATTCATCCTGTCCTCACTCACCTTCAGGAAGGGCGACTCCTCCAGCATGCCGAGGAATTCTGGGAAATAATCCCCTACCTCCTCGTCCACGGCGCCCACCAGGCTGATCTGTCTCATAGCGCCGGCTCTGTATGTACCGTTACTGTACGTCTTCTTCACCTGCGGGCCACCACAGCAGAAACACAACATCAGATGATCATAATAATATTATGACATATATACTTTAACAGCAGCTGCTCAGTTCTTCACCAAAATATATCACGGTTCACCCTGTAATACATTCAGAATATCTTCATACAAACACAGCGTTAAAAAGTCCGGTGTATATTTCAATAAAAGTGGTATTAAACTACAGCACAGATATTGTGAGAGGAAAGCGTGTCCTCTATCGTAAATAACAACAAAAGCAGAAAACGTGACATCACACAGTGTCTGTTCTGTCCACTTGATGCCTCAGCTCCTCCGGTGTGACTCAACACACTGTTTGGAGCTCTTCACTTGGCTTTCAGAGCGTACTGTGTGGGTGTGAATGTGTACAACCCATCTCCCATACTCTGTGTGTGTGTGTGTGTGTGTGTGTGTGTGTGTGTGTGTGTGTGTGTGTGTGTGTGTGTAGCATGTGGCCTTGCATGTTGTACTCTGTCTCGGCTGATGGGGGGTGTCTGTCTACGTGCACACAAAGTGTGCGCGTGGGCTGCTCGCCTGTAATGAGTCATCGCTTGACAACGAGGCAAAGATAAGGAGAGCGGCAGAGGGAGGAGAGAGAGGGGGAGGAATCACAGACGAGGAAGAGTGAGGAGAAGAGAGACGGATGGAGGAAGAGGAAGTTCTGGAGGAAGACGCCACGATGGAAATAACTTCGAGTGAAGTTTTTTTTTTTTTAAAGGTAAAAGAGCGAGTGAGGACAGAAAACAAGGGGGCGACGGAGAGAAAGGGAGACAATAGAGTAGGAGACAGATAAGATCCAGTAAAAGGCAAGGGTGGTAAAAAGAGAGAGGGAGGTGGGGAGGTGGGGTGTGATGAAGAGAAAATAGGAGAGACGAGGGCCGGCGAGAGAGGATGGAGGGACGGAGGTGAAATAATGAAGATGGAAAGAGTTAATTGAAAGAAGACAGAAGGTGGAGGTGTCCTTGAGCAAGGCACTAAATCCCCAAAACGGCTGCTCAGAAGCCAATCACACAAGAGAGGTCGATCACAGCTGCTGGAGTGTGTGTGTCAGCTCCTGCATGGTGTTGCTTTTAGTGAGGAAATGTTGTTGGTCCAGGTTTTTTTCTGCAGGCTAAATAATAATGGGGCCACAAAACCTGGATTATGGAGTAGAGATCAAAATGACATCATCACAACAGACGGGATTAAGTCACTGAGGTCTTCATGATCAGCTTCAGTCATTGTTGCTCAGCAAACATTGATTAATTTAAACATTTGTTCATATTATAACCTGCCAGATAATGGAGTTTAAAGGCAGATATTAATATTGATATTTGGATTTACTGGATTTGGCTGATAGTAATATTAGCTGACTGACCGATTTAGCTATAGATGACAACAAGCAGAGGAAACTGTATTTGTACTTACACTTAGCAGGATTGATGTTATTAATCTTTCCACTGTCTGTATGACTAATCATTGAACCATTTCATCTATAAAGTATAACAAAACTGTTAAAAACGACATTTTGCAAAAAGCCCAAAGTGACAACTAGAGATCGTTTGTTTGATCAAACAGTTTAAAAGCGAAAGTCGCCTCATTAAAAGTGACATAAATCAAAGAAAGTCAGCAAATACACACACCTCAGAGCTAGAACCAGCAAATATCAAGTATTTTTGTTTAATAAATGGCTTAAAATATGGAAAGATTATCAAAATGTCTATTCATTTCCCAGCACTCTGCTTATTGTTGTCAGCAGTGATGGATTTTATTTAAAAGAAGCTCCTCAGCCACAACACGTCCACTTGCAAATGGTCTAATTAAACGCATCAAATTGCCTATTGGACTTAACTTAATCAATAATAAATTAACAGAATAAAAACATGTATTATCCCTGGAGGGGTGACGCCACATCGCTCGCCTAATTTCAGTGCATCGGTGCCCTGACACCGCGTTGATGTCCTTGTAAGATGATCGTGACTAAAAGCTCAGAGTCACAACTTTAAATAGTGTCACTGAGTCAATGACCTAGATACTGAGAGGAAAGTGTGTTTGTGGAGGCACACAAACACTCGTGAGCGTGAAGGCATTTGGATCCAAGTGTGCAAAGAGTCAGCCAGTGTGTGTGTGTGTGTGTGTGTGTGTGTGTGTGTGTGTGTACGCATTCGCTCTCCTGCTGACGTATAATTGTGCGTGCTTATTAGCATTTATTTTCTGTGTGTGTGTGTGTCTGTGGGTGTGTTTACACAATGCATAATTTAACAGCGGAATAACCCCCATGCTGACAACAAAGAGTCTCTCAGTATCACTGCCTGGAATAAATGGATAAATTTAACAGTCAGCGATTCACTCACACACTCAGACACACAGACACACAGACACACACACAGCTCGTCTTTTAGAAGTGAAGGCAAACAGAAGGAAACAGGAAATGTGACAGACTTCCTCTGAGTGGTTCAAGATGCTCCGGTCCTTCCTCGTCTCGGTTTACGTGCGCTCAAAATGGGTTTTTTTTATTTACTTTTTTTTAATTTATTTTTTTACTGATAAATATAATAATAAGTTTCACTTTAAAAGGAAAATACTGCTGCACAAAAACAGCAAAAGATGAATAAATAACCAAAAAGTTGTACAATAAAAATTGTGAATTTTTCCTCTCCTTCCTGGAACGTTATTTAAATTTACTGCATCTCATTTGGCATTCCAGGCCCAGAGACGTGCAACATTAAAAAGCCAGCATTAGTATATACATGTAACCATCATCACTGTCATCTCTCCACTGGCGTCACTTTCTTTGCAGAGTATCTTTAAACTGATCATCTCACTCCCTCTGCACTTTCCTCTTGCAGTTATATTCAGATAATCTATTTTTCTCTCATCTCTGTCAGCATCTCCATCTCATATTACCCACATGTCCTGTGGGAAGTCTATTAGATCAAGCCTCTCTCTCTCTCTCTCTCTTTCCTGGTCTCCTTTCTGTTTCTGGTTCAGCCGCTGTAACCACTTGTTAATTCCCTCTTCTGTCCAACACTTCCTTTATTCTCTCTGGCTGAGTTCAATGTCATGGCATTATGTCATTACTCTATCTGACCCCTCTGATCTCTATAAATCTGTTTTCTCCTTTTTTTTTTTTAGATCATGTCCAGTCAGTCTCTAGAATATCAAGTCTATTAGTATATTGCTGTGGCGACGTCACAACAGAGCCTCAGGCAACCGACCGGTACCTCACACAATCACTTAAATATTTTTCTTACGTAATCTCTGCCTCGGCTTACACACACAAACACTCGAGGAAACATAGTGGCAGCTTTCGTTCTCCGGCCCTTTTGTCGGCGTGCAGCAGCATAAGTGACCTGCAGTCAATGAGCCGTGGCGTGTCAAGACCAGCTGCAGACGAGGGCGAGGACATGCCTGACTCCATCCACAGAGCCCTGAACTGGAAGATCAATAGTTTTATTCCCCAACTGGAGTATGCAGTTAAGATATTGACTGACAAATGTATTTTTGCATAAGTGCGGGCCAAAGAAAACACCTAGATTAACAGACAGTTTCCTCACACAGACCCATAAACGAAACAGAAAATACAAAACGGTGTTTTCACTATGACGCGATCACACAGATCAGTGGTACCGCTGTGATAAGATGTGTCCAGTTTGCAGGGCTTACAGAGCGCCACGTTGTTCGGTCTGGGCCGTATATGTGCTTGGCTTGTGGTATTTGCTGGTTGCGGCCTTCTTGAAAACCCGGCAGCGGATGTAGGTGAGGACATGCCGGACTCAAGTCTGCAGAGCCCTGAAGCCGAAGCCCTGCCTCTGCACAGACCGCTGCTGCAAAATAATTGTGGTGAGCTCAAATAACTGTGATCAGGTGGATTATGTAAGTATGATAGCAGGTTGCACGGGGCATGGTCTTTTCCAAAACTGCCTTTTTGGACTTTAATTACAAGGCACCACCTGTTGGACGGGGGCCCGTACTTTTTGGCAAGCGCTCACATAAGTTATCGAGCCGGGATTAATGTTTTCTGGCTAATTTCAGCTCACAGCAATTCCTACCAAAAGTGGTAGTTGGCAGACTAATAATAATAATAATAAAACGTTGAACCGTAATTATTATAATGTAATGATTGCTTTCCACGTTCGTACGCCCACGTCGAAGCTCGATCAGTGTTTTAAAAGACGCCATGAAAGGACTTTGTTTGAAAGGATTTTGGGGGCCGAGTGCTACAGCGCTGCCTCCAGGTCAGACTGCATGAGAGGTGTCTGAGCAGGATGCCTGAGCAGGATGCCTGCAATGGTGGAGGCTAGAGGTAGAGTCAGATAAGCTGAAGGTGGCTGTGACCATTTTTTACACCTGAAACTGTGGGGCTGTTCACTAATAACAAAACTTTCCTTTTGGTCAAACAGAGAGCACCATTCATTCAAAGGGGATTTCCCCAACAAGAGCTAGCAATGGTGTTATTATAGTCTTTTGTTTACCCAACAAAATCCACATCTCTCTCCTTCCTGAACACTCCGCCGTTAACAGGCTTTCATTTACACTGAAAGGAGAAAAAAAAATGTTCTACACTCTCAGTATCTTTCAAAGTGAATCAATTATCCTATTTAAATGTTTTATGTAATAATCTATCGGAGGGATAAATGTTGTTTTTAGGCTTCTAACGCTTACTTTATGACTTTACTGTTGTTCTAATATAATGTTTCTGTAATATATAACAATATTATGTCCATAAAACATTTCTAATACATGTATCCATAAACCGCATGGTGTCTTGGCAAATAATCCCCCCCCCCCGCTAACTGCTCTCAAATCTGATTCAGTGCTATAATAAATCAAATCAAGGATTTTATTTAATCTCAACAGAACAATTAATATTAAATCCATAATTCCCTGTATGAAAATGAATTTTCAAATATTACCATCAATGAGAGACAGACTCCCAAACATCCAGGCTGTGTTAGCTGGTTTGCATGAGGGGCTTTGCCGTGCATGTTAGTCCACAGCTATGAGCATATACATTAATATTACATTTAAAAAGCAGCAGTATGTTCTTCTGCACTCAATTAATTTGCAGTTATTACTGCACTCAATGGCTCCACGGGAGAGTCCACATTACCTCTCTGTGGAAGCACCTCGTGTAGCATTAGCCGTCGAGCCGTACTTGCTCGGAGAAAATGGAGTGCTGTAATCTTCCATAATCCTAAGCACCACTGAAAATGCCTTCAGTCAGGTGTTTATTACAAAATACACACACACACACACACACACACACACACACACACACACACACACACACACACACACACACACACACACACACACACACACACACACACACACACACACACACACACACACACACACACAGCCTGAGCAGCAGCAAAGCAACTTTGATGCCTGCGGTCGCACTTTGATCATCACGTCTCACACACACACACAGCTCATTGTCTATTATGATACATGTGTGTGAGTGACTGTGTTTTATATACTCCAGTAGCCAACATGAGAAATGGAATACTGAGAATCCACTAGGCAAGCAACAAAACACACTGGAAGATGTGGCAAATTCCTAATTTCTAGCCCTCTCTCTCTCTCTCTCTCAGCCTGTGTTGAAACTATACCCAACAGAGCAGAAACATAAAGAGTGGAGGGATGAAAGAAAGACTGACAGACTAACACAGAGGTAGGAGGGAGGGAGGGAGGGAGAGGTGAAGAGAAAGAATGTGTAAGAGAAATCAATCTGTGTGTACGTACACCTGTGCTGTGTGTGTGTGTGTATATAAAACACTGCCCATGCTCACATCTGTGTGTGTGTGTGTGTGTATATAAAACACTGCCCATGCTCACATCTGTGTGTGTGTGTGTGTGTATATAAAACACTGCCCATGCTCACATCTGTGTGTGTGTGTGTGTGTTGTGCGTCTATTTCCCAAGGTCATTGCTGAGAGCTACGAGAGAGAGAGAGAGAGAGAGAGAGAGAGAGAGAGAGAGAGAGAGAGAGAGAGAGGGAAAAAAACAAGACCAGTGGACAATGACGTTACCCCTGCAAGGAGCACTACTCTTAAAGGGACAGCTCAGAACACAGGTTATAACAAAAAGGGGAAACTCAATTCAGACAATGAACAATTTAGATGTTTTTCATTCATTATCTGGATTTATTCAGAAAAAACGCAAAGATCACGGATGGTTTTTGTCGAAGCAGAACTGGACAAAATTGAAGCAGACAAACAGAACAACAAATATGAATATTTCATAAGAAAAAAAAATAGCCAGGAGAGCACTGGAGAGCATAAACTGCTCGACCCCCCCTGTAGATCCACACACAGACACAGCCAGAGCTGCCTGCATTCTCATTGAAAGGGAGCAGGCAGTATCTCTATACAGCATCCTCAGGAGGGTTGAGGCAACAAAAGGCTTTTCATTAGAGCCACAGACATGGGACAACTGTAAATGAAGAGGTCTAGCTGTGTCGCTATGCTCAGGGAAGACAATCCAGACCAACAACACCAGCGACAGACCAACACTCGCTTCTCGTGTTTCCCAGCTGTACCGATGCCTCTCAAATAAAAAGCGCTTTATCCAGCTTTTTCTCACAATCACCTCCTTCCCTAATCTTACATCAATGTTTTCTCATCGTTTCAGTTGTTAGTTTGTTTTTCTTATTAAGTCACTTTGTTTTCTCACCACGATTCATGTCTCTTTCCTCTTCTCGCTCCCTACACATGTTGCCCTCTTGCCTTCTATCCCCCCCCCCCTTCTGCACTGACTGCACACAACTCGTTAATGTTGTCATTTAGTCGGAGAAATCAGACGTCGGTACAAATGCCAAGAGCTGTTTAAGGCTGGAGCCAGATGCTTCGACCAGATGGTTAAAGCCTGGACAATGCAACCTCTCCAAACGCACACGGCAGTCATCCAGCCTTTTCCCTTCATTCCATTACACCTTCATCCTCTTCCCTCCACTTGTCCTTCATCCAACACTTTCCATCTCTTCATTTTTACCTTTTGAGTTACTTATCCTCGGTTTCCCCTTGTATTCTGTCTATCAGCCTTCCTTTTTCGTGAATCTTTTGTTTTCGTGCATAGTAAAATATCTTTTCTGCATATGTATGTGAAAACACAGCAATTACCACACACAAGGCTCATCATTACTGATTTTGTAATAAAAAAACAACACAAAAAACAACAACATCAGAACACACAACATACAGAGAACTACAACAAACGTTTTGCCTGCATCACCACCAGAGCTACCAGCATGACACTTGTTTCAAAACAGAATGTGTGTGTGTGTGTGTGTGTGTGTGTGTGTGCTGCATCTGCAGACAGCTGCACTCCACATGCATTGTGTGTGTGTGTGTGTGTGTGTGTGTGTGTGTGTGTGTGTGCCCTCCATCATTACGCTTACTGCGTTGCATTACTTCATCAGGATAGGATAAACTTATTGCATGAATCCCATGACAGGTGGACAGGTCCTGTGTTGTGATGCTCGGCTTGGTATTCAGCCAAATAGATTAGACACAAACACAGAATATAAGAGGCTTGGAAGCATTTGGCCTTTGCAATTTAGGATTGAAGACCCTTTTGTTTAACTTTTGATGTCTGATAGCTCTCCATCTGGTCTGTGCCATCTGCAGCTAAACAACTAAAGACATTTAAACTGTGTGAAAAAAAACAACAACAACCTGTTTCGCAGATGATTCTGTCAGTTCGGTTGCAGCGCAACACACACACACACACGTTCTCTTTTAATCGATGTTTCCGACGACTGACCTGAGAGTAGAAGTTAGCCATAGTGGTGGTTTCTATGTCCTTCTTTCCCAGTATTTCCATTTTGACTGGAGCGGTGGGGAACTTGGTTGAGAAGTAGTCTAAGAAGTCGGGCAGATAGCCGGCCTCTCCGTGGATAATCCCCATGACGTAGTGTGCTGCCTGGAAGACACAGTCAGTACCGCAATTTCAGTTAATGTAAATACTGGAATTGGCAACATCTGTGGATCAATCTGATCTATATCTGTGCCTTACATGGGATGCGTCCTCGCTGAAAGACAAGGTGACAAACTCCTGGGCGAATCTCTGCCTCTGGTCCGTGGAGAGAGGGGAGAGCTGGGACGTGTAGGCGTGGGCCACCAGGGCCCCTCCGTTAGGCTGGTTCTCAATGTAGATGTATGGAGCAAACTCCAGGCCCGCCATGCCAGGGTAAATGCACTGCAGCTGGTGTGTGACCGGGGAAGGTTGTGACGTCTTGATGGTCGACGACAGGGAGATGGAAAGAGAGGCGTTTAGGAGAGATTTGGAGGTGAGGGGGGGGGAGGAAGGCAGGAGGTGTGCGGTTTTGTTGTTGGGTGGTGGGTAAACCGGTAGAGGGGACTTAAATAGAGACAGGGAGGAGTCGTGAGCAGGACTGGGGGAAGTAGGTGGTGAGGAGGACGGAGGGAGGAGAAGGAGACCGGCACACGTGGTTTGGCAGGAGCGGTGGTACATCTTCACTCGTTTGTGCTTCTCCCCCTCTTTGTGTTTCTTCTTCTTTTTCTTCTTGACTTTTTTGATTTGCAGCTCCTCTGAGTTGGTCTTGGCTTTCTCCTTTTCATCTGGACGGAGTGGCAGAGAGAGAGAGAGAGAGAGAGGGAGAGAGAGGAAAGTGTCTCAGTACTGAGAGGGAAGAGACATGATTCAAAGATCAACACACAAATATGGGGAAAAAAAAGACATTTTGAGTTTGAAAGGTTGGAAAGGAGTGGGGGGGGGGAGAAATCATCCATCCGAGCTTTTTTTGTGAAGAAAAAAAAATCGATTGAAGTCAGCTGTCCGGTAGATCAATAAAGCAGTCCTCAGCCCCTCTCATTGCTCTAAGGGGACACTTTTCACTGTGCTTTACAATGAATCAGCTCCTACTGCAGCGATGCACGCTCAGAAAAACTTCTAGTGAAATAAGGTGAAGAGAAAAAAACGGAAGGGAGATCATAAAGGAAGGAGATGATTACGCTGCAGTCAGTCAAAACACATAAAAGAAAAGAAATAACATGCAGTAAAATAGAAAACATTTACCAGGATTGTTGCATCATTTACTTAAACTGTAATTATTCACGAAACAAATGAACGCCTGCTGCATTACATTCACATTTAAAAAACAATTCAAGTGAAAAATGTGGAGCCCTAACTATTTTTAAGTGAGTGCAGACAGATGACTCATGGCTTTTCCAACATGGTGTGCATCTCCCGAGGTGCAAACATAAAATAAATTGAAGAGCCCTGAATTGAAATCCCTTTATATAAAAAAAAAAAAAAAACGCCAGATATGACTAAGCCTGGAAACAAGCTCTCAAGTAGCATATCTGAACAGAGATAATACTGTACATGGTGGACGATCTCCTCAATGCCTGAGGTGGGACAAGTGGAATATGCTAATTTAAACACAGTGCTACTGTATGCATTTTTGTCTCCGAGTGTGTGTCTGTGTGTGTGTGTGTGTGTGTGAAAGCTGTTCACACGTCTTTGCAAAAATTATGTCGGAGGCTGCTTGTGCACATGTGTACATTCACTGTACATGTGTGCACACGTGATTTATTTTAATAGAGGCGCTGCTGCCTCAGCATAATTCAAACATCATCTATCACCTCATTCAGTCTCTCACACACACACTCTCACACACACACTCTCACACACACACACACACACACACACACACACACACACACACACACACACACACACACACACACACACACACACACACACACACACACACACACACACACACACACACACACACACACACACACACAGAGTGGAAGGGTGGGGCATGTGCCATGGAAGAAATGATCATAATTCTGGAGCTAGATCTTGAGGAAAAACCGCCATTAGTGAGTTTTTTCACTCATATTATGAGTGTCAAACTATCACAGGACGACTGTGTTAAGGTGCAGAGACATAATGGGGAATCGGAGCTGCCTCGGTGCACATCTGTGCTCTCTTGAGTGCCGTCTCGTTGCATTTTGTGATGGCGATATCGAAAAGTAATAAACAGATCTAAAAGGCAATCTCACAGTTTCGCGCCTGTGCGAGTACAAATTCCAAATACGGATACTGAAAGTAAATGTTTCTATCACTTTAAGATAATTTAGTGCACGTGTTCTGATTGCAATGATTACAAAATGCTTCTTACATAAATACTGTGTTCTGATCAAAGTCTCGTGGTTGGATTCCTGCAGGTTGTAGGTTGGCATTCATGGCTGTCCAGAGTCATATGATTATTTATAATGAAAGGGATGGATATTAACACTATATTGGCAAGTATGAGTCCAGCGAGTAATGATATAACATAATAATAATAATAATAATAATAATAACAGCATTTTTTGCATTTTAACTTTAATGACTTGAGTGATTGATCGATTATCAAAAAAATGTGCAGATCTCTTGACTAACAATTAAATGCAAATTTAGAACTTTATTAATCCCACTTGAGGAAATTACATTTTTTACCTTCTGTTGTTAGTATTTCTATGAAACCTGGCCTGTAATACACATATATGCACTCTAAACAGTTAGGAGTCTGGTGCCTTGCTCACAGGCAACTCAGCAATGCCCTTAAGTTGAACTGGAAACTCTCCAGTTCCCAAGCCTCGTCCATATACCAGCAAAGCTAATGCAGCTCCCCTCTGACTAACTGATGAATCATTTCTGCTCTGATCCAGAGCCAAACGACCAGCTGTAGCGTCCCTGACAGCAAATCTGTACGTGTTCATTCACTTTCAGCTGCTGTAAAATACATATCAATAAGGATTCTGCTTATTGGACAACTGACCACAATTATGGATGATTTCCCTCTGACATTTAAAAAAAAAAGAAAAAACACTTTTTGCTCTGCACTCGTACAGGAGTTGGCCATTTGGATTGAGGGTCGGTTAAAGACAAGCTTGCACTCAAACACACACACACACACACACACACACAGACCAACAACTAGCCTCAGTGGTAGAAAAGCAGCCTTCCTGTCAGAATAGCTGTTTGCTGCTTATTGATTTCCTA
Organism: Chaunax sp. Z400; assembly: GCA_037577475.1. NCBI lineage: Eukaryota > Metazoa > Chordata > Actinopteri > Lophiiformes > Chaunacidae > Chaunax > Chaunax sp. Z400. Next base: position 16,929,761 of record CM075204.1, read on the forward strand.
TAAATGCTTCCTCTGGCTGCCTCTGGCTGCCTCTCTCTCTCTCTCTCTCTCTCTCTCTCACAGCCTTTTCAATTGTAAACTTAACACTCTCTCGCTGATTTAATTTCTAACTTCCCCTCCATGACTCTGTCACTATTATTTATTCAAACTTTACACTCTGATTTAATTCTATTCCTGACAACCTACCCTAAGCGGGAAGAGCCTCCTCCTTATTTCTTACTCCTCTAAAACTAGATTGTGATCTAATACCCCCCCTGTATCCCAGCTTGTCTCTTATCATAAACAAACATGATTAAATACCGGGCTCTGTAGCAGGACGGCCACAGACTTAGGACACACTGACTCCTTTTATTGGCCTCTCCCTTTCTCCCCGATCACCTTTTGCAATTTCTTTCTAACATAACACTCAACCTAAGCAAATGGATCAGCATTATAAGGCTGCCTCCCCCGTCCCACAGGCAGAATGAAGATGGATAGGGCGAGCTAAATTATCCATCTGCGATTTTTCATCTGCAGCCACTGCCTATGGTATGTGACCAAAAGTCCTTCAAATGTCACAGTGTGGTCCTGGCATAACTGCAGAGAGAACTCTGTGAGCCTGACTGAAACTTTAGGACAACTCAAATCCACCGGAATAAGAGTCTGTCTAGTCAAGATTGACAGAGTCAAGTGCACAGAGAGGGAGAGACGGACGATACGCCACAGAGCTCTGCGAATAACGCACTGCATTCAGAAGCTTAACAATGAGAGTGGTTAACATTGTTAAGCATGCACCAAAAATACACACAGCAGAGCCAAACTGATACGCCTGTGGACCGACAACGGCTCCTTCTACTGCTGTGCAAGGACATTTATGCTTTGACCTGTATTTTCATGATTCAACCTGTTCATATTTTGTCGTGATCTATGATTTTGACTTACAATGGAGATCTACCATCATGTTATGCAACGTATTTTAAGTTAAGTGAGTAAACATCCTGCCTCAGGCACAGATCATGTCACAATTCTGTGATGCAGTTTAAGAGGTTCACTGTCAAACATATTTGTGTTAAACATTATATTGTTATTAATTATTAATTTTGTGTATAAAATGACACATGACAAAAAAAAAGACACGTGGCAATCTCCCAGGGCCAAAAGTTCACCAGGAAAATTCTCATGTTGACTGAGCTGGGATCAGCAAATGTTTGGATTTTTTTTTTTTTTGATAAATAACTTCAATAGTTAATCATTTGTCGAAATGTTCCGAGCCTGACTCTGTTTCAGCGCTTATTATTATCATTATTATTATTGCATGTTCTTGTTTCTCTTCCGTCTCAGTCTCCACAAGTATTAAAGGGCCCTTTCCTAAATGTTATTCATGCAATTTGTTATAAGAATCACTTTACAAAATGAGAACAAATGATGGTAGAAAGACACCAAAGACAACAAGGGGGAGAAAAAGAAGAAAAAAAAAACAGACAGAGAGAGAGAGAGAAAAATGGCAAAACAGAGTGAACAAATGAGGGGGTGAGTGAGACAGTCAGTGACGGAGAGACTCCTCTTCCCCGGCTCGCCTCTCAGCTTCTCCTGTTACGATACCGGCTATACCTCAGGTCAGACTAAATAAACCCTGAGCACAGATTCTCCTGAGAGGAGCAGCTCAGTGCAAAGGTCAACCTTCCACCAGGGATCACATTCTTATATAGGAAAACTAAAACAGCTCCAACCACACACCGTGCTACATGGGGCCTTTTCCCCCCCCAACACCTACTCAGCTCAGCGAGGGTCTCTTCTGCTTGCAAACTGCACAACACATCGTCTGAGTTCCACCACTCACCCGATTAAACTCCTGTTTCCGCGATGATTGAAATGTTCGCCTGCGCTTCACCTTCCTCCGTTGGGCGAGTCGCAAGATTCATTAGCCTGAGGCGGCATTTTACTTACCACAGGTAAGCAGGAAGTAGCCTGTGGGCTGCGTAGCTTAACCCAAGGAGCCGCCAGAACATAGTAACACTTGTGATTGTGTCCTCGCCACACACACACACACACACACACACACACACACACACACACACACACACACACACACACACACACACACACACACACACACACACACACACACACACACACACACACACACACACTGCTCAAACAATAACAGCGTTTCCAAGAAAAATGATGTCTGATTGCAAATGAATACCAGAGCTAACACAACTTTATTATCCTTTCCTGTTTAGCTTCCAGTGCTTACTCCACTTTTCCAGCAGTTGGGAAACAACAGACGAGACTTTTCCTGGTCTTGAGAAGATGCAGCGTTTATGAGCTGGTATAATACGGAACAGGCTGCTACCCTTTGTCTTCCACTCAGCTCAGGACTCTCACTTCCTGCCACAATGACCTGAAGAAATCTTCCTTATAGGAGCCGCTGTACTTTTATATTATGTTTGTACTCGTGCTTTCTTTCGTGCTGCACGGGGAGGCGTTGATTTTCACGACGGCGTGAGGAAACATAGACCGTCACAGACATCGCTATAAAAGCTGAGCAACTTCACCACCGGGGAAAGCCATGAGACGTGATTGAACACAGGTGGATCTTGTATTCACATTATTGCATTAAGCTGCTTTTCCTAAGGTCAGGAATGATGTTCAAGCTCAGTTTTAACATCTGGTTTTAAGTAAAAATGCCACATGTTAACTGGTTCCTGCTTTTTTTAATCATTTTTAACTATCATTACAAAGTGAATATTCTCTCATTCGGGACTGTTTGTTAGAGGGAAAAAAAAGAAGCTTTTTGAAGAAATCAAATTAAAGATAATGTTCATTCCTACGTCAATAACTTTGCGTGTGCGCTTCCACCAACCTTTAATGGGCTGCTTGACTTCTCCGTTCTCCCTCTTGATCTCGTTCACCACTTTGTGCTGCTTCTTCTTCTCCTCCCTCTCTCTCTCCCGCTCTTTGAACTTCTTCTCCCTCTCCTCTCGGTCTCTCTCTTTCGCCTTGTCCTTGTTGGCGTGCTCTGTGGACATGGAGAGGAAGGTTTCAGGTCTCAACGGTAGAAATACATTAGCATCAGCACCTGGGTTTACTCTCCTGCAAACACACAACACACACACAACACACACACACACACACACACACACACACACACACACACACACACACACACACACACACACACACACACACACACACACACACACACACACTCCTTCCACTTCGATTTTTTTTCCCTCCGACACCTTAAGTGAACTCTTGCCAAGTCCTTCACCTTGGCCATCACACTTAACTCTTCCTTTATCTTGTTGGTTTTCCTCCTACAAGCTGTTTGGCTTTTCCTTTTCGTGCTCCAACAAATTCATCTCTCCACCCGAGCCTCTACTCTTATCGCTCATGTTTCCCTCAGCCCTATAATTATACCTTCCAAATTCACTTTAAGACTGCAGCAGCCACTCTGCGTGTTCGATCACAACCTTAGAGCTACATCTCGTCAGGGTATAGGTCTCACTTCTTCCCTTCATCATGTTCTGCCTCTACAAGCTTCGATATGCTCCGCTCTAAAAAAAAAAATAAAAAAAACTAAAAAAAAAAAAAAAAAACCTCAGTTGCTTTTGGACTCATTTTATTTTCTCTTCTAGCGCCTCTCTGTCTGACAGAAACATGCGAGTTTTGAGGGAATATCAGGGATCGAGGAATAGGCGTGCACTTTAATTGCATAACTTCCAGTTTATAATATCTTTTATACATCTCCTCCTTTGATTCTTATTTCCTTTCATTCCCCTTAAAACCCCCCGCTTTTTTTTTTGCTTCTTTTTTCTCTCACACATTTCTTTTGCAGATTCTCTCTTTTCCTTTGCAAAGAACTTTTTTTTTCTCCTTTGAACTCAGTCGGATCCATCTTTAAAAGGATGCAGTGTTCTCAGGCTGCTCGCTCTGCTGTGGACCTGTAGAGCGGGAAAGTGAACACAGTGGGGTTTGGGACTCGCTTTCTGTCGGATCAAAGGAGAAAATGTATTTAAAGTAAAGGGCTTAAAAAGGACCAGAAGAGGAATTAAGAGGCACATCGATATAACCTTTTTAATGATTGCATTTAAAGAAATATCTTGGCAAATTGAAGTTCAGTGGGTTGTTTTCTCTTTCTAATGAAACGCGCAGGCAGTCATGCTCCTCACACCCTATGGTTAACAGCAGGAATGCTGAGAATGTTAACAAATCATCTGAAGGAAATAAAAACTGTAACCTGACATTCTAAGGTGCATAGCTTTTAAAAAACCTTGCATGTTTTAAAAGATTAATTTAGCTTAAAAAAAAACCCAACAAAAAACATGTCAGATCATGCCAGAGTGGTAACTTTAAATTTGGAAGAAGAAGAATGGGAGATAAATGAGCCCAGGTAGCTGACAAGAACAAACAGATGAGGCCATTTAATTAAATTTAAAACACTGATGCTAACCATATAGAGGTTTCAATGCCCTTTATTTATATAATTTCTATTTAATGAATCAGATTTCATTGCAGACAAAGTGTTTCTTTCAGTATACCGGGTAGATTTCTATTACATTTTGTAAGGAATCTAATTAACGTGCATGCAAATTCTGTTTCCTCCTACTTTGTGGAGGAATCATGAGCTCACCACTGGGAACACTGCAACCTGAAAAACCACATGAACAACACGCTGGACTGGTGGGCAAATGATGTCAGCAGTAAATTGACTCCCTGTGGCAAAGAGGATTAAATAAAATCGGTAAAAAAAAAAAAAAGAGCCATCCAGGCCTACGGGGTGCGTGTGAAACGGTGACAACTGTTATAATTCACAACATACTGCAGTGAGACAAAATTATCTCAGTGTAATCAGTAGCTAAGCAAACTTCAAACCGAAGCTGACAGGGGAGGAAATAAATGGCGTGGCAGCCAGTCAAAGGAAGAGCAAAACACGAGACATTCTCACATCTGTCTGGATCCGTATAGCATGACAGTGAAACAACAAGTAAGCCTGCCCTCCAGGAACTCCGGGGCCAGATGGTCAGTCCACACCTGCTGCTGAGGCAAATCCATGCTTCATCGCTCTCGAAGAGATTTTAGCAGTAAGGTTCATAAAACTTCTCATGCACAGGAACTACTGTTGCACATGCAGAGGTAAGCGTCTTGTAACGCTAACAGTAATGTAACTGGGTGTCGATCGAAGCTGTAAGCCTCATTTATCTCCCTTTTCCCTCTCGTTGCACACCGTCCCAGACACCGTCAGTGATTCTGTCAGTGTGCTGCATTTAAAAGCACACACACACACACACACACACACACAAAAAACACCTAATTACAGCTATTCAGGTATTTGCACAATTCACAACGTCCCACACATACCCGTTTTGCAAGTTGATGTGTTTAAAAAGTACCTTAAAGGAAGGTCCTTTTACTTGTGACGCTACTTATGAACAAAGAAGGCTTGAAAAGCTGCACTTAAAAAAAAAAAAAAAAAAACACTGGCTGTTTTGAATCAGCCTTAATCTGTAACTGCATTTCAGCAGTTATGGTTTATCTAAATTTAACCTAAATAAGAGAATAATCTTTAGGGGAACTGCATATTAGAATTTTAATATCAGACTGTGTGTTAATCCGATGGGCGTCGACAACATGTCACAAAGCTAAACACTGCAGATGATATCAGCTAGGATTGAACGACCTTTTGAGTTAAACAATTCCTTTCGCACAAGTTCAGCCTGTCCAATGCAGCAACATTTCCTTGACTTGGCCTACTTGTTCGCTGGACTTACTCAGAGACTCACGTCTCTTATTTCGATACCAAATGTAACCATGGAGTCACCGCTCCCTGGCAGCTGCCTTCAGTTCTCACCCCAATAGCAAGCCCACACCACTAATAATATTACTGGGAAGATGTGATACTCTTTTGATCCCGGTAGGAACATTCTCCCCTTGCAAGAAGGTCAGGGGCACATTCGGGCCTCCCGAAGCTGGCAGGACTCGCTCTCTGGCTCAAGGACCCAAACTCACGCCCTCCTGTTTAAACTGCAGTCTGTCCACAACCACTGGGCCAGCCTGTCATGCAATACGTTCAGGAAAAAAAAAAGAAAGAAAAAAAAACAGACCAAATTGACTTTTCTCCAGGGACGTATTAAAACCATTCCAACTGCAGCTGTGTCACAGAGTCAGAGAAGAAGACTGACACGTTTTTTTGTTTGTTTGTTTTTTGCAGGAAGGTTCAGCTCAGGATGGAACATTTCAATCAATGAGACATTTTACTCAGGATTGTTGTTGTGCAGCAACACTCTGTTCCTCTTCCACGCACTTAATCATTTTCAAATCTGAGGCTACTAAAAATAATTACAGTCTCCTAACTGCTGACCGTTGAGCAGCTCGCTACAGCAATCAAGAGGTATGGTGCTTTTCTTAAGAGCACCTCAGTGAGACTGAGGAAGGAAGAGCTGGTACTTGTCGTTACTTACAGCTGCATTTAAATTTCACCACGTCCAGGACTGCAGACTAAATAATAAACTCTGCAGTGTTTTTAAAATAATCTTGACATGGCTGCAACACAGCATTGGCAGTTTTAAAGTGAACAGAATACATGTGGCAAAATGTATCTTTTACATCAAAAAATAAATCTACACTAACTATCAATCATTCTAGTGACTGCTCATTGAGAATGTATTTGTTATTTGGTAAAAAAACAACAACAAAAAACAACTGAGATCTGATTCTGACTAAAAGATTAACACCAGCCTTTATTTTTGATCTGAAATCTCAATAAAGCATGTTATAAACTGTTAGAACTACATGCCAACAACATGTCTCTTCCTGGTGTGTACGCTGACTGCTGTGGCTGCTCACACAGCCTGCCATGACCTCTTTAACTACCGGAGGGTGACATCATATGCACACACTGACGCACAGTTGCATGTCCAAAATAAAATGTACACACAGTGGTGAAAACACAAAGGCACACCTGAAGACATTTTATGAGATGTAGCTTTGGTGTAACAACGCAAAACAAAATAAACATCAAATAAAAGCAGCTGAACACAATGTCCAGTAATGACACCATATTATGTGCTGAGCAATACATGAACATTCCTTTACTTTATAATGACATTTTTTTCTTTTTATTTGGCCTATATGATGTGTTTATGTAGCTTATGTATATTTTTGTAACACAATATAATTCTACTAGGTAATGCATTGTCTAACTGTGTAATTGCAATGTGGTAAAATGTTTCTTAATTAAACTAAAGGGTTAATGTTTGATATGTCTGCATTATTTAAATGGTGCGTTACAGAAACCTGACAATAAATTCTGAATAGTCCAGGCTGACCTACATGACAACAACACCTGTGGTCACACGCAAAAACAAAACTAAATGGAGGCACTGAGTGAACAAAGAATTAAACGCTCGTCAATAGATCCAAGCGTAACATAAAATCGAGTGTCATGAAATAATTTTTTTCCGTGGTGAAACAAGTTGGTGAAGAGGAGGAATGGAGACGTCACACTCTGCCTGTGCAACCGTACAGCGTGGAACAACAAGCTGCGAGTCTGTTTCCCATACAGCCTTAGGTTACAGAGGGGGGCGTGGTGCTCTACCAAAACAACACTTGCCCTATAATGGCGGGCGGTTGTCATTCTGTTAGAACAGCAGCGTGTAGTTTTTTTTAATACGTACAACGCTCCAAAGAAAACAAAATGTACATGCGCAGAGAGGTTACAGGATATCAATTTACACGTACCGTTACGCTGGCACGAAAGAGATTAGCGCTTGTTTATACCGTTTATAACATCTTAGCCTTAAGTCTATTACATTAGTTAAATGCGTACGGATAAAATAGATTCAATTAAGTCCCAAGCTACGTAACTACGTAACAATTCCGCAGCAGCACGAGACAAGCTGGTGACAATGTGACACCAGGTCGCGCGACCGCTGCCCTGGAACGGCTGCTGTGGAACTCGGGGGTTCACGAGCGGGTGAACAAGAGACGAAAGCTGGCAGCCATAGCCCGTAGAAACATCGACCGAACGGCGAACGGGGCTTTTATAAGCCGCTCAACTCGATGTAAACATCGTCTGGAATGTTCATTTATAAATACGACGAACCGCCGAGTGGTCGACGGGTTCCCACACAACATTTTCGGAGCGTCTTTGAGGCAGTAGCTAGTCCGACAACGGGACTGTCCAGACGGATTTAGGAGGCAGACAACTAGACAGTCCGAGCCGCATGTAACGTCACACATCCCAAGTGGCTGAATCCACGATGAACCACGTAGCTAAATGACAGAACTCTAGCTTAGTTATAATAAACAAACTTTAACAATTCACCCTGAAGCAGAATACACTATAATGGCCTACCTTTGGGTAGCAACATGACCTCCCCATTCTCTCGCTTCACCGCAGAAGAGTTACTATATCTGCTGACATCGTTGTTGTTATTTACATTAATCCCGGGTCCCGGGGTCAACAATAGTTTGTGTTTCTTTTTCTCTTCTCCGCCTCCTTTCCCCTTCTCCCTCTCTTTCTCCTGCTGCTTGTCTTTATTCGGTTTCTTGGGTTTGGAGGTGGAAGGCGCTTTGTGGAGGAAGAAATCGCTCTTTTTGAAGACTTTGTGTGTGTTTGTCGGTGGCTGGGATCCACTGGTAGCAGGCACCGGAGGGTTGTTGCTGCTTGTCTTGACCGGGCTGAAGCTCCACAAACCCGTGCTGCTACCATAACTCTGATGCTTCGTGGACTGCTGGAGTTTCTCTTTGCTGCTACCGTTGCCTCCCACTCCTGCTTCCCTGCTGAGTTTCTTGGGTTTAACGCTCCTCTCCTCCACTCGGACCTTCTTGGGCGGCGGCGGATTAAAATCCCGGGAAGACAGAGAGCGGTTGTCAGGGGTTTCCTTCGCCTCGGTCGGCTTGACGAGCGCGCTTTTAGTGGAAGCGACCGCCGGGGCTACCGCAGTCGCAACAGAAGCAGCTACGGTGAGGTGAGCTGAGCTCAACGAGGCAGCCATCTTGAGGCTTCTCCCTCTATTTACTCTCTTTCCCCAAAGGCCGCCGCTGCTGCTTTTTTTTGCGCTACGTGCGAGCAGGCAGTGAAGGGGCGGGGTAGGAGCTTGATTGACAGGCAGGTGGGGGAGAGGGCGGTACTAAGACTTGACTGACAGGCAGAGAGGGAAAAACTAGAGGCGGGGCTTAGACACTGTATGTAGTTGTTAATGTCCACTCAAGGGATTTAAAAACGCACCACTGTGTTTATCTCTAAATCTGCTTAGGTACTTCATGTAAAATGTAAATAACAACCCGTATTTAGTAACTTTGAATGATTTTCTAAGTTTAACCAGCAACAAAAACAGAGATATAACCAAAACAACACTAAACACATAAACACCATAAATTTCTCGGGTTATACAACTGGAGTATATAACATTTTACACAATCAGAAATCAGTGTGTCCCCCATCTGCATTGATTCCAACAGTAATCCTCCTCCTTATGGACTGGCACAACCTCCTGTCATTCTGAGAGATGGTGGCCCCACTCTGTGGAGAATGTTCACACAGTCGCACTTCAGGTCGGGACTCATCGCTGCTCATTCCAGACCCTCCAGTATGCTAATGGTACGATCCCAGTGATGGTGTCTCATGTTTGCTTGTTAATACCACCTATCATTAATTAAAATATAGGCCAGTTTTACTCAAACACTGCTGATGACAACCATACTGATAGTGGGTTCTATTCTGCTACAAAATATTTCAAACATATTTTAAAAATATTCTGTTTTATTATGCATGATTTTACATTTGAGACTTGTCAGCCACTCTGTGAAGTCAAGAGTGCCTGCAGGGCTTCAGTTATGCCTGGAATGATCCTGAAGTGCATTAAGGCTGCGTGGTGGGAGGTGATGTTCAGAGTGGACTTCACACATTAGTTCTCGTCCTTCCCACTGCCGTTTCCTCCAGGGTGTCCATCCTGAAGAGAAGGGGCCTCCACTTTCATCCGTGACTGAACACAATCCCCTATAAGACGACACGCTGCCCACAACAGGCCGACAGAACACGCAGAGAAATGAGGCACTGTGCATGCGCTTGTTGAAATGTACATCCTCTCAACAAAGGGATGAACCTGCCCTCTTTTCATCCGGGTGAGTTAATCACACACAGAAGACGTCATTATACCGTGTCATGAATCCTCCAGCACCGTCCACACTTTCATTTATCGAGATGAAAAGGTTTTTGTTTCTGTTTTTTCACTCGGACTGATTGGTGGAGCTGCCAGGAAGAGGCCTGTCAGTGCGTGACAGCCGAGTGTGACCACTACTAAACATGATTAGCAGCTGCATGAGGGGGATGTAAAGTTACAACTAGCCATAAACACTGTGACAAGATTATTGTATAGTGCACAGCAGAAATGCAAATTTGATGTCTGTCTGTGTCACAACCCAGAAGTAAGTGTGAGCAAGTGGAATTCTTCCATCACACTGTATGCAACAATCACTTTGAACACATTATACTGTATATTTTGGGCTTTAAAACAAAGCCGACACAGTTTTCACTTTCTTCAGATGGCAGTGCAGCCTGCTGCTCACACTGAACGGCTATATTTATAAGCCATTACATAAGATGTTAAACTGCTCCATGAGAAAACTGAGGCGACCCAGTTAAGACAGCAACCTGGCTTCATTTACACACGTGTGAAACAGACTGTGTATTCATATGTTCCTACTGTACTGTAGGTGTGCTACTCAAAGCAAACACTGAACTGATTATCAGGTGTGGAAGTCAGGAAAAAGTGCAGAGTAACATAAAAGGAAGTTGTGGAATAATTCTACTGGATCTTGCCTTTACATGCAATGAATGTATTTTTAATGACTAACTTTTTATTATTATAAAGAAGTCTGATGTCTTCAATAAAAATATTTCTGACAGGATTTCCTTGCTAGACTTAATGTGCTGCAAAACCTGATGACACAGTTCAATGATAACCTTAAATTATTAAGCTCATTAACTCGAATAATCTAAACATTAAAAGTTATGCGTTTTGAATAAAAGTACTTTGGGTAAATTAATAGTGCCAATCCCATACAGTTAACTGATTTTAAACTATTAGGTATTTGACATTCAAATGAAGCATTTCTCCTAACTCATTCAAACTGTGTTAATAGATTTATCTTAATAGTAACTTAAATGCATTTTCTTTGTACAAATGTGTACCCCTTAAATTGGATTTACTCAGTTTTCTTCCACTAAAGCAAATTTATACATTCTAGCAACACTTTTGTGTTGTAATGTACCATTTAATTAATCTGGAATAAGCATTGGCTACATTTAAGCAGAAGCAAATAATCCCAGTATGTCCTCCGCCAGCGTCTGATGTGATTACTTAGTTGCCGTATTAGTATGTGTGCGTTCACTCAGCAGTTGTTTCAGGTGAGAGAGGACCTCCTGCTGTCCACATACATACACACAGAATGATTGAAATGATCAGATTATATGTGCAGAGCTGGTAGCCAGTAGGAGAAACAAGCATGAAATACTCAGGATCTCCCACATCAGCTGCATTTCACTGAATATTTAACCACTTATCTGCTCTATATTGTAAATTAAAGCTGTCTGTATGTACACAATCATAAATGAATAAAAACAAAGAGGCGTGTCTTATTTAATGTTCATCTTTACTGATTGATTTCTGCAACATACAAACATTTTGGGAGGGGTGTGTCTTTGAGGAGGCGGGGCAATGGGGAGGATGTGCTGAATGAGAGTCCCACAGGAGGCAATGAGCAAGCAGCAGCGAATGACATCGCTCAATCTCTTGCCACTAGTGATGATTGGAGGGGAGAGGGGAAAAGGGGCGGGCTCTCACTTAAAGGCACAGGTGGGCTCGTTTCTGAGATCGAGGCTTGTGTGCATGTGGTTTTAGGTATGTAGACGGGGATGTGCTTGAGAAACGGAAAGAAATGGCAAAGAAAATGATGAGAAAGTTTAAAAGATTGTTTCACAACACATCTCTCAACCAGTTTGCTGAAGAGTTTTTGGTTTTTTAATTGAATCATCAGCAAGTTAGAGATGCTTTGCTAAATTGAAGTGATCTGCTGGCGCAGAGACGTGTTGTAAATGACAGGCTTTTAAAATGAAAAAGTGAGAGAGAGAGGGGATGAAAGAGAGACAAACAGCAGGGGGGGAAAGCAACAAATAGAACAGGAAAAATAATGAAATCCTGCTTTTCCATAGCAGGAGATCCATGTTTAGCATGTTTAATTTAAAAGAGCGAAATGACAGATGGAAAAAAAAATATCAAAAATTGTGACGAAATTGGTGAATGATAACAAACCCAGAAAATATGCGTAGAGTAGAGAGTAGATGGAGTTTGGGTGGGGAGCAGTGGACTTGTGATGCAAGAAACAACCGCGTATACAAAAATAACTTTTATAATACCATTTACAAAAAACGACCATTATTATTATTATTATCATCATCATTAATAATATTATTACAATCTTATTCGAAGCCCACTGTAGCTATCTGAAAGGGGGGGGGGGGCTTTACTCAATGCTTTTCCTCACTTTCCCAACCAATTAAAACAAACAAATCAATCTTTTTTTAACCATATAATTCCAACATAAAAATAAAAAAACAAACCCTGAAATATTTGCCAGAAGCAAAAACAAAGGGCAGTAGAATAATTTACAGTTTCAAGGGAAACATCGTGGAGGGGAGGAATCATCATCATCATCATCATCATGCACTGACTTTCTTACATCTTCTGTTAATAATCTTCAAGAGATAACAACAACAAAAAAATCTGAAATATTATATACCTAAACTGCCCTGTACAGTTCTTTATAAAACAATGCATATACTGTATAGTTATGGTAACTAATGAAGGAGCAGAGAGCAACAAAAATCAGGAGAAAACAGTAGTCCTGGGTCCCTAAATGCTGTTGTCTTATTGTCTCACACACACAGAGGCAGGTAGAGTAGGTTTTAACTTGGCCATAAGATTAGAGACCATTCAAGTCCTACTAGTCAGACTTTATATTAATCTGCACTCAAAAAATAATTATGCCCGAAAGTCGTTTACTTCTTAAAGGGTCACATTCAAGGTAAAGTTTTCTATCATGTTGTTTTAATGCAAATAAATTAAATAGCTAAATTAAATTAATGCAAATTTATACATAAATCTTAGGTGTTTATTCAAGTATTTATTATTCAAGTATTATACATAAATGTAATACCATTCAAACTAGTTATTATGTCTAATAGATCACACTCAAGTTAGTTAATTTATACATATTTAGGCAACATGATAAAAAAAAACATTGCATTAAATGTGATCCTTTACATTGAAGTTATATGACCAATTCAGATGGAAAACTTTACATGTAAATAAAATACTTAATACTCGATATGTTTGGAGTTTCACTTGCTGTCTATCGTCCCCGCTAAGAAACAATGAGCTTGATTGTGACTAAGTTGACTTGTGTGGTCGTTCATCTCAGGGCCTCAGAAGGAGGGGATGAGAACAAACAACAACAGGAAGAAAAACAGTGTTGAAGAAAACAGAAACAAACTGCAAACTAGAGTCCAAAGTAAAGACTATGAGAAGTCAAATACGACACACGAAGACAAACGAACGGAAGGGAAAAGCCAAATTAAGGAGGACTGTCATTGGCTGTCTTCTCCTAGAGGCAGACTAAGGCAGACTCATGGTCCCAGCAGTGAGAGCCAGAGTCACAGAGATGAGGAGTTTGGTCATTACTGATGTGTTTTAAGCTCATTTTAACTGTGTCGAGACTGGAAACAGCAGAATTCGGGCACAGAGTTGGGGATTTTTTGCTTCAAATGTTAGATGATATGCCAATCAATAAAATCAAACTCTTTAATTTCAACTTTCAGTATCTCTGCATTCAGATTAAGTTTCTGACGTCAACATCTGGCATCTGGTTAGCTTAGTTTAGCATTAAGACAGGAAATGGTGAGTCGACTAGCCCACCTGTGTTCAAAGGTAGTAAAGTCTGCCTACCTATAGCTTTATAGCTCACTATTAAGCACTTCATATCTCATTTGTTTAATCAGTGCAAAAACCAAAGTGTAAAAAAATTTATGGAAGGTTATGTGAAAAACTATTTTAGTCCAGAAGAAAACCAAAACTTTTTTCCCCCTCACTTTTCAGTTTTTGTGTAGATTTAAAAAAAAGTCTAAAGTTTCAGAAGTGCTGGTAGGTGGATTCTGACACCTTTAGCCAGAGCCAGGCTCGCTGTTTCCAGTCTTTATGCTAAACTAAGCTAAGCAGCTTTTGGCTCCATATTAACGGCACAGACATTAAAGGAAACTCGTCAACTAACTCCCATTAGGAAAGTGTATTTTAAACAATATCTTAGCATCAACAGATTCTCACTGACCGCTGGAATGATCAAACTGTTTCATTCTATGACTCTGGTAAACAGGGAGGTCAGCATAGAAACATAAAGCACTCCAGCTGAGATTACTGCAGATAACAGTCCAGTGTTTCAGTCTCTATGCTGATCCTTTGTAATGTAGCACCAGCACACAGAAAGAGGAAGAGAGAGAGAAAGAGCACCCTGGCAACCTGTGCATACCCAACAGAAAAGGTTGCATCATGGGTAATAGATTATCTAGCTTTGACGATTGTTGTTCATTCAGTAGGAGGAATCAGACACACGCTCAGGAATCACCTTCCCACAATACATAGCTTTTCCAATTAAAGATAAATCCTGATTTATGATTAAATGATGCCTAAATTCCTCTGTGTTTAGCCTCAGAATGGACAAATATCCATGATGTGTCTACAGCGGAGAGAGAAAACCGATCTGGATCTACTCCCAAGTCACCAAGAACGTGGGAAAAACAGGAATTATCCTTTAACCATTAACAGGAAAACTAACCAGACTGATCCCAAGTCAGCAAATAGAGAAGTCAAAACCGCTAACATCTGCAAGCTGAGCAGGAAAACGTGGGCTTTGTACTAAAATGGACAATCCACTTTACCAGCAAGTGTTCTTCTGCTTTGCACGGCGGCACTTTGAAGGAAGGACAGAAGGAGGAGAAGAAGAAGAAGAAGAAGAAGAAGGAGGAGGAGGACGAGGAGAGGGAGTTCAGTCTGGAGGCTGTTTGCACAGAGTTACACAGAAGGTGTTTCTACGTAAAATTGTGCCGGCAGTCTGTGTAGCTTCTATCAACGTGATTTTTGGACCAGCTATGTGAGATTGGAGGAGTCCATCTCCTGACAACACTGTTGGCGGACGGGCAGACGGATCGTTCCATCATGTCCACTCCAGGGGAGGTTCCCGAGGGCCTTTGGGCTGAATGCAGCGGTTACCGAACCCTGACAGAGGAGGGGAGAAATACATTCTTAGCTCTTTTATTGCTTTAATTGCATAAAACACATCCAAAAATGTCAAAAAAAATTGCCTTCGATTTTTTGGTCTAAGAATCATCAAACATTTTCTGCACATGTAGCACAAAGCTAGGTTTCCAATCAGCAAAAGACAAAACACACGTCACAAAAATGATGACATTAGTAGAAATTACGTTTGTCAGCAAAAATTCTAGACTACGTAAGACTAAAAAAAAATCTTACTTGTGCACATGATATTGTCTGGTGTAAACAGTGACAGAAAAAAGGTAAATTCACTGAGAAATCGATGTTTGAGAGGGAAGACAGAGGACTTACCCACCCAGGTCTGCCTTGCTGTCTGTTACTGTGGTGCCAGCAGACGCAGGATCAGCTGAGGATGTCTTCTTAACACACTCTGACATATCTACTGAACACACAGACACAGATGTAAGGGTGGAAGCATCGTGTGAACATCACTGGTCTTATGTAATAGATTTAAGATCTATTTCCACCAAGTTAACTTGACTGATGGAGGTGGCATATTCCTAAAAACTGTAATTGGGTCAATGACACATAAAACTTCTAAAAAAAAGTTCTTTTAAAAAAGTATTTTCAAAATGGATGAATTTGAGTCTAGAAGATTTTTTTTAAACAATTTTATTTATTTTCTTTTCAGGAATTTAAATTCATTTTTTGACTGGATTTTTAACTTCACCACCAAATAAAAAGGTCAGGAGGCACAAACCGAATATTTGTAAAAAAATAAATAAATAAATAAATTAAAAAAAAATTTTTTTTTAAAAAAGTATATATTTCCCTGCTGTTTATGTTTTTAGTCTTTTTAACATCCAATTTTACATTTAAAGACAGAAAAATAATTGTAGAAATATAAAAAAATATTCTTATAATTTCTATTTCATTAGAATTCGACTCCAATCTCGTTTGCTCTGATAAGAATAAATACAAGAGAAAATAATTTCAGCCCACAGGTCATCTTCATTATCAGGTTTGACTTAATATCTCTTCATGTATTAATACGACTCGACTCATGTTTAACAGTTGGCTGATTGAACACATGTAGACCTCAGGACATAGATGCCACATTACACAAACACGGAAGAGGAATATAAATAAGCGTGAATATCTGTGAAATTTGACGACGTCTGTACAAAGATTTCTTCCACGTTTATCGTTGGTGACATTTTAAAGGCCGGCTATAAGCAGGAGCCTAAATGAAAGCACAACCTTTTCATGCTTTAGAAACTCACTCATTCATAGCTAGTAAAAAAAAAAAAAAAAAAAAAAAAAAAAAAAAATCATTACAGAATTCAAGTTAAGCAGTTATTCCCTTTCGATTACACACACACACACACACACACACACACACACACACACACACACACACACACACACACACACACACACACACAGTGAAACTACTGAGGCGATAAATTGGCAGTAACCATCATCCCTCAGCACAGATAAGCAAACGCACACATTTTTCATTTCCCCTCTCCATAGAGCACTTTTTTAAAAATATCTTTGTTCCCTTTTCACTCTCTCTGTATCTCTCACTCGTTATTACTCCTACTCTGGCTCTTATAGCTGCCCTTCTGACAGTCGCCGTCAGTCTTATCGTTCGCGGGCTAATTTGTATAACAGTGAAGGTCTGCTCTGCTCTGCCGACTCGAAGCCGCGAAGAAGCATAAACAAGGTGATGATGCGTGCGTTCCTACCTGTATGCGGCCCAGTCCTTTCAGCTGAGGCTGACGTTTTCATCTCCAGAGGGTCTGACAGGGAGCAACAAGGAGAGTGAGTTTAACCAGGAAAAGAACAAGGAACAGTGAGACATTTAGCCCAAAAATCCAGTCACATTCACACACTTTATGTTCCTTTCAAACTCCACATCCTTCACGGTATCCCTCCATAATCATTCAAGCACCCTTTACCTCCATACTTCAGCCTCAGGGTGGCGACACTAAGGCCTTACGCTCACCACAAGTGAGAGCTAGGATCCCAGTTTGACGATAAAAAAAGCAGACGATGACAAATAGAAGACAAATTAAGAAATTACAATAAAGCCTCAAGACACTTTAAACTGTTCTCACGGTGCCTTTAATATTCCCTATTGGTAAGCCAATGCATTCATTTCTAAGCCACTACACACACTACTGCTGTGTGTCCTGTATACTTATATTTCTAGTACACTGTTCGTTTAGTTAGTATACAAGAAATGATTATATAACGCATGCATAGAAAGTATCCTGTTGAGACTTGAGAGTTCAGAATCTCACTGCCTAAGACAAAAGAGGAAAATGATGTTCATATTGGGTGGTTTTGAATAAGCTTTATTTTGTCAATTGTATGGATCTAGTATGCACTGAGACACAGCTGTAGAGTGACAGACTGGTCTTCACAAACCCTGCCAATGGTTCCCCCTAGTGTCGTAAAAACACAGTGAACATGTTTTGCCTCCTTCTCATGTGGTTCGTTGTTTTTAGTGTTCTCCACCTCTTGAATTCTAATTAAATTCACCTCTTTAATTCTTAAATTCACCATACAGGAAAAAAAGAAAACAACAGAAGGCGGCAAAAGGGAGGCCTGATACCTGCAATATGTGTGTCCATCTGTCTGTTTGAAGTGTGGATGAGACGGGCCGAGGCCCTGCCTTTTCATGCACTGCAAGGTAGCGGATAAAACGGGAATAGAAGATCATATTCCTGCCTTTTCAGCTACCAGAGACTGGAACAAACAACAGCTGCTGACGGTTTGCATTAGTAGCAGCCATTACCCACTGCTCATGTTCATCGATCCGTTCCACTTTCTGAACCAGCCGTTTAAACAAAAACAAACAAACAAACAAACAGAAACACCAGAGCTCGTGTTCAGGCGGCGACCCGGTGAATCCACAGCAGCCGGAAAAAGAAAAAAAAAACACACCTGTGAAATCTTGACCAATGCAAACGCACCTGTGGCCAGAATGAAGGATTCGGGCGTTCTCGCAGGGAGGGGGGGAGGGGAGTCATCGCTGTCCCAGCAGTCTGGGTTAAAAGGTCAGAGGTCAAACGAGAAGCAGCGTTAATGACTGGCCGAGAGGAGAGACAAGAGAGTCAGTCGACACTCAAAACGTGAACGAGGTAGAGGAGAGCTCATAAACAAGTGATTCCCTGACTCCCTCTGTAAAGATGGAGAGACGGGAGTAAATATGTAGGATATGTAATACGGACAGATGTCTGTCATGATTTACATTATAATGTTGAAATTATAAGACATTACCTTATTAAATGGATTAACCAAAGCACTGCACTGATTTGTGCACTTATTTAATATCACTAAGAAGCAAATCAGTCGTAAATCATACAAAAAATTACATTGGTATTTGTATTTTCTTATGTCTTATTACTTCAAACTATATTTACCAGTATTATTATTTATTTATTTTTTTTGCATTTCCGTGATTTAGTCATGCAAATAAAGCTCTCTGAATTTGACAGTCTGCATTTTCATAGATTGTGAGGAACCACAGATTTGTGTTTTCACAGTGGAGGATTATTATTATTATTATTATTATTATCTCACTAACTCTAATCATATGTGGTCATTGCACATGTAACAGACATGAATGGATTTGCAGACGTTAAATACCGAGAGCTGATGCAACAAACGACAGCCGTCGGTTTCGGGACCATATCTGACATGTCACCGCAGTGAAAGGAAATCTGGATACAACGATTAAACAATAACACTTATATTTGTCTCTGATTTAAATACATACAGATTGGTTAAATTAATGACATGACAGATTGAGTCGTAACTAAGCTAAAATAAGTGTGACAAGAAGTCATTTTGTGTTAATGTCCTTATTACAGATCATGAGTTTCTGTCTCTTTACATTTCCTCCCATTCATTAAATGTTAACCTTATTGCTTGGCAGAAGAAAACTTTCAACCCTAAAACAAAGCCTTTTATGGCTGATGTTATGATCTACAGTCAGTCATTCACACTGTTAAGGTTCTATTTATTACAGGATATCTATTGCCAATTCATTATGTCCACCGAGCTAATAAATTATTTCTATGCATGACTGCATAAAGTTTGTGTTACTGTCGAAGCGTATTGCATTGTGTGGAGGTGTTTCTGTTATTTAGGTCTATCGTCATTGACATCATTGTTGGAGATGACAGAATAGGAACATCGATCAGTATGATACACAATGCAATTCAACAGTGACACAAACGGCAGCAGCCAAATCCATTCAACACCTTTTCTAAAAGAGATTCAGTGAAACATCATGACCTTCATGAAGGTACAAATGATTGCAGGACTGCTGCATGAGACTGCATTAGCTTTGGTTAGCTGCACCTATGTAATAAACTGACAACTGTTTATCATTTTGGACTGATTTGACTTATTCTTTCCATCGCTCCGTCTTATCCAATGGTTTTAATTGAAATCTACTAACTCACATTACTAAAAAAAAAAATCATTTTCTACTCCAGTGGCTACCACCTTTAGAAAAATCATTTTAACTCCATGTCTAATGAAGGCCTAAACCACTGGGAATTACTCATCGGAAGCAGAGGAACTGCATTTTAGCCATCCCATAAATCTGCCTATATTAGTGTAAAATTAGTCTTACTGAAGGGCAAAGCAGGATGCTAGTTCATCTTAGCATAAATCCATTTACAGGAAAACATTAGGTGATTATATAGCAGGCTAATGCGATGAAGGGCAATGAGGACAACGTGATATTGCTGTTCCTGATTTAACACTGCTGCTGTTAACAATGCAATTAAAAACTCCAGCTTCAGCTCCAGACAAATATTAGAGAATAAAAAAAGGCTGTTTATCATGGATGGTCAGTGGTGCTGCTGCCAAGAGGTGAAATGAGGAGTTCACTGCTTATTTCTGTCAGGAGAAAACTGGTCTAACAAATTAGATGAAATTTAAAGTATTCATTTACTAATAATGATTGAATTTTCATTATTAAAATGTTAAAGCACAGCTTTTGATTGATAATATCTATTTAATTGTTGTATTTATTTAGTATTTTTTTATTTTACTTAGATTTTCAAATAGAAGAGAAACAACGTTATTCATAACAAAATTTCAATCTTGCAGCTTTGCATTTTACATATTTAACTTAACTTTGCATGCATTAGTTCCCCACTTTTCAACTATTTGTATCTCTTCTAATTAGTTTGCCCGACTTGTAAAAACATTTTGAACCTAAATAAAATGTGCAATTAAAAAAAATCAATTTTGATGGATTCACTCATAATGCAACCAGTAAAACGAGCAGCCACCAGCCTTTTACTCAATCAACCACAAAAGCAGCAATTTGCTCAGTGCGTTAGATTCTTGCCACCAACCAAACAGCAGCGCTGTGAAACCACAGCCCAAATAAATAATACGCCAGGAAGCCAAGCAGACCAAAACCCAAAACAGTCAACTTCAGGACTGTGAGGCAAATATTTCTGCATTGCCATTTAAATATTGGAGTTAGTTCAGGAGTGCATGATGCCTGGAAATGGCTGCCATAATATTTGAATTAAATTCTACATACACATGTCACATCAGTGTGATAAGTTACTTTCTCTATGGTTCCTGAAGCAAACAGGATGCGATGAAATGTTGACCACAAGAATTTTAAACAAAAACTCTGCATCTGAGTTACGGCTGTGCGACGTTCAATCCCTTTTTTTCAACACCACAATTTAAATCTGACTTAGAAAATACTATTACAGTCAGATTCTTAAACTCACTATTATGAATGTCAGGGTCAGCTTCAAATGTTCAGCATCAGTCAGGCTTGTACTGCCCCTCTATCTATAACCTCCAGCTCCAAGAGCCTCTGAGTTTCTATTTGAAGACATTTTTACCGCTGACTGATTCACATCATGCATCCCGACAGCTCAATCCAAATATTTAAAAAATGCAGTGAAGTTTTATTTCATCAAGCTTTGACCCCATTCAAGATCAGACCGTTCCAAGCCAAAGTCCAATTCAAACCATAGCACACTCCACGTCAGCTCCAATCACAGCAAGAATCAGATTTCAGAATCACATGATTTTGAAATCAACCAGGAAGAAGGAGCGATCTCAGTCCCCAGCAGATTAAAACCACGTCTCATCAGCACAGTGACAGTGAGGCCGTACTGATGCACAGTGTGACACAGCTCTGTTCAATCCAGTGTGCACAGATATGGCCGATGTGTATTTTTCAGCATCATGCAGTGTTTTTACCATCCAACATGCACACACACACACACACACTTCTCTGCACGCACACACAAAGAACACACGAGGAAGATTCCTGTCGCTCTTCTTCCCCGTTTGCAAATTAACTCACTTAGACAAGCACACACACCAGATTAGAGGTAAAGAGCGGAGTTGCTTTGACAGATGTTTGCCTGTTAACTTTGAAGCATTTCATTCCTCGCAAACCAACCAATTAGTCAGACGGCCATGCTTGATACGTTGCTGGAACTATGTCGCTGTATTTCCTGTTCTTCCTCTCTCTCCTTGCCTCTGTCTTTATCCAGCAGTATAGCACAGTATGTGTGTGTGTGTGTGATGAAAGAAGCGACATGTTGTCTGAGATCTGTCTGCTTCCTGACCCAGAAAATGACTCTACCATGTGGTTTCCCTGGTATGTGTGTGTGTGCGGATCGTTAAGACAAGTTGTCAGAGTTACTCTAAAGGGTTTTAGTGACGTTTTAGAGAGAGGACTCCTCAGAAATGAGCTGAAATGACTTCCATTGCTAAGCGATAACTTATTTAGCTAATCCAGATGTCTATTTATCCGACTTCCTCTATGGTTGTTAATTGCCTCTGCCAGGAAAGTAGCCAGTTAGTTAACAGAATGAAGGAAATCAGCAGATTAACATACTTGCTGTGGTTGCACAGGGTGGCGGAGAGCTTCGCCCTGCGATTGACATGGGCAACACCTTCCGGACAGGCTGCTGGTCTCCATGGTGAGCGGATGCGGTTACCATGGCGGTTGCGGTGGATACATTAGTGCGATAACCGTCGTTTCCTCCAGACATCTCTCTGTCCCCCTCTTCCCCCGAGTTGTCTGAGTGCAGGGGGTTGGTGAAACTCAGGGCAGTCCTAACCGGAGTGGACGACGAGGAGGAGGAAGAGGAGGAAGAGAGGTGGGAGGAGGAGGAGGAGGATGGGGCAACGTGGTCTGAGGAGGAGGAAGAGGAGGCGGTTTTGGAGAACTGTTTGTCTGGGCTGTTGCACGCCTGCGCCCACGCTGCATGGCCAGGCTTCGGCTCTGTTCTCTCCCCACCCTGCGCCTCCCCCTTCTCACTCTTCACAGGGAGGTGGTTTGGTCTGGCTAGGACACCTCCATCTGCATTACTCTCCCCACATCCGCCCGCTCCTCCTCCTCCTCCTCCTCCCTCTGTGCCCGAGTCCTCTGACAGTGAGGAGCTTGACGTCAGCAGCGAGTGGCCAGCACGGGCTTTGAAGGCGTGGCTTCGTTGCAGCATTCCTGTGCTATTAGCTGAACTGCAGCCAATTCCACCTGCTACTCCTCCTATGGAGGAGGAGGTGTCAAAACTACGAGGTCCTTCCTGTAACGGCACCTTTTTAATCTCGATGCTTAGCTTCCTTTCGATCCGAGGAGCAACAGAACATTCAACTGGGGAGAGGGGCGAAGAGGGAGTTTGGCTTTGGCCCGATTCCGACTTTGTCGACGTTGAAGACACTTTGTTGTTATAGTTGTCATTGAGATCAAGATTTGAGACCTGAGTCTGCCGGTTTTGACTGAGTAGATCTTGGTTTTTCTGCTCTGAGGGACTTGGTTGCTTGTGTGTGTTCGGATCTGACTTGTTCTGCTCTGTGTCCACTTCTTTATTCTAAAATGAAAGGGAAATGAAAAGATGACATCACTTAGAAAACAACAGAAATCTTCCGTATATTGTCCAAATTTAGCATCAATTGATCCATTATTTCTTCCACTTAGATTGAGTCAAATTCCAAAATAATTCAGCCTCATGTCAATACATTTTCCAAATTACAATATTTCATTGTAATAAGTAAACACAGCTAGTCAAAGTTGCTCACCTGTGCCTGTGTGGTAGCCAGGACATGTATAACAGGTTTGGGGTGGTAGCGGTCATTGTCCTGCCGTACGTTGGTGACAGTGGGGAAGGCTGAAGGGGGAGACGGGGTCAGAATGGGAGGTACAGGGTGAGGCTCTGGGGGCTGGAGTATCTCCTCCTTTACATCACCTTCTGCCTGGGAACTAAAGACAGAGAGAAAGTGTGAGCTCAGTTAACATGAAAACGTTAGAATGTTAAAGAACAAAATTGTTTCCTTTGGATAAAAAGAAACAGGTTTGAAGGATCTTCAAACACAAGTCTTGAAGGCTGGGGTTCAAATGATGAAAGGAATTTCATCACACTGGTCAGACATTTGGACATACATGTTTAAAATATTCTCTCTAGCTTGACTAAAACTAAAAGGGAGTTTTTGTTCATTTCCACCACCAGGTGGCAGAATTTAAAAAAAATCTATTTTTATTACTTGTTACTGGAGGTTTTCCGTTGTCACACAGGTCTTGTTCATATTTTATGGACTTAAGGTTGATGCTAAGCAAAGTGAAAACAGACTGAATAACCACATAAGAGTTTATCCCTATGAATGTAATGTATTTTTGATCAGATTTCCAAAGGGTACATATTCAAGTATTGCATTCTTTTCTATTCTATTGTTTACTGTGAGACAGCCTACTTGGGTAATGCTGTTCCATAGCAAAGAGGATGAGATAAAAAAAAAACACATTTAATTCTACTTTCAGCTGCCAGAGACATCATCAAGGATTAAAGCAACAAAGAATTGTTAGCCAGAAATGTTGTCAATGAAATATTACATGCAGATATCTGCTCTTTGCCTGAAAGTAAAGACCCGACATATAGATATAGGATATGTGTGTGAGAAACAGGATACTGGGGGTTATGATGCCACACAGCCACACAGCAATGGAAAGTTTAAGTTTCAGATATTGTTCCACTCCACAGAATATAGGTTTACATATGAATGGAAATACAGTATATGACACAGGGAAGAAAAAAAAACTGTGAAAGGATGTGGTGGTGTGGTAGATCCAGAGCACAAGACTACAGCTAGAGGTAACACAGGACTGCACATGATTCTGTGCATACGTCTGTTTGGACATAAAGAGAAGCTCCGAGATAGAAGTACAGAGGGTTTCCTTTTCTTCATCACCTCTGGAGGTGCAGTCATACAGCAGACAGCAGATATTTGTCTCTTATGGGACCCTTATCGTTATTTCTGTCCTCCAGGTTAGGCATCATCTAAACAAGGACACTGTTATGCCTTTGGAGGTCCTTTAAATTAAAACATACATTTTCCATGGGATTTTCTTCTTCTGTAAAATCTTCATTACCTGAGCAAGCATAAGAAACACTCTATTCAATATAATAACACAGATGAGGATTCCCACGGGTGCCGAGTGTTTTCCATGGGGATATGAATCATTCAGATTCAGGGTTTATTCAGGCCCCCGTGTCTCTGGAAGATGAGATAAGATGAAACTTAAAACGATCCCTAAGGCGGAGCGGAGCTATTACCGGAGCAAATACTAATAAATCACAGCAAAACAAATAAGCAGTAGCAATGAGGAAGAAAAAAAGGAAATTAAGGTTATAGGCAAAAATTAGGACGTCCATGAAAAATGAAAGCATGTATTTAAATATCAGGAGGATTTATGTGAAGCGAATATGTGGAAAGCAGCAGTAGTTCTAAGTTTCCCTACCAAAAAAAAAGGTATTTTACTGTGGAAAATAAAATTTAAATAAATAAATAAATAAAAACCTGTTCTTCTTACATCTATTTTACAGATGTCAAATATTTGGATTCATTGCTGAGATGTTTCAGGGACATTTTCTACTGTAGTTGTAAGCAGATATTTGTGTTAATCAAAAACTCTAATTAAAACCTGTTGGTTTGAATATAATAAATCACAGTTATAAAAAGAATATCTTTATAGGAGATGTTACAAAACATCATACACTCTGTCTATAACCATATTATAATGTGTTAAAAAGTCTTATTAATATGTTTATGCATTGCTTAAAACAACTAAATATGATGGCTTAAGCTGTTGTCCAATATTTCTGCAGCTAAAGTCAGATTTACTCAGAAATCTGTCAAGGCTTGTCTAAGGATCTCTAAGAAAATATGAATCTATTTAGAAGATTTTAACACATATTTCAATAAGAATCATAAACAACAAAATTCAATTGAATTCCTCCACTTTTGCTGTACAAGCATAAAAACACCAGTCCACACTGCTTTGGCATTCTGGCGACACAGTTAAGAGCTAACCTTAGCCACACAAACATCATGCACTCATATGCACTCACAGATGTACGCCCTCACAGCAACTTGAAATTCATGCACCAACACCGCCCACACTAACATACAAATACAGACATACATACACACACCAAGCACACTGTGGCCTGCTGCATTTTTTATCTCAGTGCTGGTTTACAGAGGAGGGATGGACTACAAGGTGATAAAAAGAGAGAGAGAGAGAGAGAGAGAGAGAGAGAGAGAGAGAGAGAGAGACACTTCCTGGCTTTGAGTTCCGCTGAGGATAGATTTATACAGACGACCAAGAAAAGTAGTGAACCGCACACACACAGATTAAACAATTGATTAAACAAATGTTTGTGTCAGGCTAACAAGCACTAGCAAGTTGCAACAGAGGACAATTAGCGGTTCCAATAATGGGGCCTTAGGTGGTTCCTCAGCACAGAATCACACTGAACATCATTCAGACTCTTGAATGTATGATTTTATAAAAAATAAGGCACAAAAATATCTTATTTATGTAATTTATATGTGCACTTGTTTCATTTGAGCAGAGCATGAAGCATCTTTTCTGCTTCTCGCTGTCCTGATCAGTGACTCTCCTCTCCTCTGCTCTGGTCTGGTGTTCCCAGGGAGGGCGTGGTTTTATCCATGCTTCGCACTCAGACAAGCCGAGCGAAGGAGAGGAGACAAGGTTGAGTGAGAGTAACCTGAGTTGAGGACGAAGCTACAGGAAACAAAAACTTCCTGAAAACCAAAGACGGACGAATGTCGACCCCCCGACGTGCAAACCAGGCCAGAATATCTGCCTTTTTCCCCAAACCTTTCTTTGAGAATTATCGATGCATTTTTCTAAAAATCCATCTGTCAGATGCAAAATGTTATTCTGGTTTTAAAATGCAGCAGCTAGAACTAGAACTAACTCTGCCTGCTTAACATGCTTTCTAAAAATCAGTAAAGTTATTATCGCATAAAGGAAAACTTTGATCCACATCCAAAACCATCAATCTGACAAAACATTAAATGCCACCTTTTGGCACTGGACAGTTTTTAGTATTTGAGATGCTAAATAAAGGATATGAGTCTTAAGGGCGTGACTGGGGATATATAAGTATGTAAAAGCTACAGTATGACTCAGAATATGACCTTGATGCCAGCCTCAGTGGCATTCCTGTACTACGTTTCTTCTCTCAAACACACACACGGCAAAAGTTTCCCACACACATTCATCCACTCCTGAAGTTACCCAGAGGGAGTGTGGCCGGCAGAATGTGGACTATGTTGATAAAAATAGCCCTTACCATGGCTAGAGTCCTCTCAGGCTTAAACTAGGCCTTGACATTTTTTCATTAGGAAACTGAGGGATGACACAAAGAGAGAACGACACATACTGAACACAAGATTTAAGAGGCAAGTACAGAGAGGAACCCACGTATTCCTGAAAGTCTGGCTCTGTCCCACTTCCAGGAAAACTTCCTTCTTTGGCAGGAGATCAAATTTTCTTTAACTTGCTTGAAATTAGTTTCATTTGTTTTACTTGGAACAGGAAAGAAACTTTTCAGTAAACAGATCACATGCGGCTACATCCCAAAATTGAGCCCTCTGAAGAATGTTTGCTTTCCCATCAGTCCGGCTGGTGCAGAGGACAAATTAAGCAAAGCGAGAGCATGATCATTTCTGCAGTGCGGGGACAAAGCAAACATCCTTTTGGCTCCAATAAGTGATTCCTCTAGTTAAAAAAGGTTTAGAATAGAGAATCAAATTAGAATGAAGAATGATCCAGAGAAAAAATATACATAAATCTAATCACATGGATTAGCAGAGAGCGATTGAGTCACACATAGATGCACAAAACGCTGTCAAAATGGACATTTTTAGACAAAGCTTCTAGCAACGGGTAATTAAGTCAAACAGTCTCCTGGCAACAAGGCTTCCTCTGTGGCACTGAAGCAACAGCACAGAGGCAAATCTCTCAGCTTCTATGCTGTTGGTTTAAGAAGTTGTATGTATGGCTACGCTAATAGCTTTCTGTGTATAAATCATAAGAGGGGCGACGGAAGGACAGAAGATGAACTGGTTGGAGAAAAAAAAAAACTGCAGCAAATGAGAGGCGAGGGAGCAGAGAAAGATGATACAAAGTTAGAGGAAATAAGAGGGGGGGCAGCTGTGTTTATACATGCATGTGAAACATTACTGTGTGTTTGAAACACAAACACCCGCAAGTGTGAATAAGACGCATGTTCTGTTCTCGAAGAAGGACAAGATGAAAGATAAAGCAGCTCTACGTCAACTAGTCTTATGGTTGGTGGTACATGCAAACACTGCGTGGTGTTACAGAGTATTGCAAAATGATCTATAAATACAGTTCCTCCTCAGGCCACAACCGTTTTTGAAAGAGCCACACAGGAGTTGACTTCAGTGAAGAGGAGGCAGGGCGTGTCAGAGGGCCGACAGGGAGCTGATGTGTCAGAACGCTCCGGCTCGTTTGAGGCGAGAAGGACGCCTGCTGCTTCCGTTTGGTCACTTTCATATGTCTTTATTGAGCGGCTTCATAAAAACGGTTGTGTTTTTTCTTTTTGGCATTCCTTCTCCAGAACATAACACCTCCTATGGTCCAGTCAGGGGCTACTTCACACCTACTGGTCATTCATGTACAGTATGTGGAGGATGAGTGTGGCTTATCTGATTTTTCACAAGCGTGTTGTGAAATTTAACGAGGCGGGCGAGAGCAGCTGACCGCATCGATAAAACATAAAACACGTGGATGTCTTACCTGCGTATGCGGGGGGGTTTTGGAGGCGGCGTGTCCCATCGCTCATCTGCATGGCGCCCAGGTTTAACTGGACTACTCTCATCCTGAATAATTCAGACGGACACACAAACAAAGGGATTCATGTTCAATATGTCTTAATGGTTCAGTGAAACCATGCGTATACTGTACTGTACTCTTAATGGGGTATTATTAAAACTATTAGTAGAAAAAAGTTTAAAACTTGATGTTAAAATCATCATGTTTTTTTTTTCTTTGCTTGCATGCAACAAATGTGGGATGGGTACATGGTGGGGTCTCACCCATGCCAAGGGCTGACATAATCATCTACAGAAAATATGTTTATAATCTCATGTTTGTTAAAAGTGCACATCCAGATGATGTTTGTTTTAGATACACTGATGGGACTAAGGACAAGTGTCGCACTTAACGCATTTTTGGGAGCCTGTGCACCGCAGAGCCCAGGCTTTTAAAATGTACAGCACTTTTACTGTAGGTGGAACGTTGCAGCGAAATTGCTTCACTGAAGGATCCCGATCATTTCTGACAGAAGCTCTTCCTCCCTCGACTAGCGCTCTCTCTCTCTCTCTTCCTCTTCGCTCTCGTCTGCCGTCTTCTCCCCTCGTTTCCCCTGTGACTCGTTAATTTGACTCGCTCAACTCCGATAATGAGAAGGTGGACGGCACAACTTCTGTCGTCAGAAACTCAAAGACACGGGGCGAATCAGGTCACTTCACGTCTCTGCTATTGCATGAAGTTGAGGATGTTGAGCGTGCTTGACGTACAGAGTATGCGATTACACATCACTTGGCTCAATACGTCTGTAGTGACAATCGGTTTGGTGGGAATACTTCCTATAAACAATGGCCGTGGTGTGCGAGCAGAAAACCTGGCGTGGGATGTGTGCGTGTGTTGGCCTATTGTTCGTCCTGACATTGACAACACCTATGTGGGTGTTTCAGTCACTAACAATGGGTGACTGGACATGAGTCAATGTGTGTGTAGGGATTGAGTCAGCACAATGATAACATGCTTTGGGTGACTATGTGTGTGTGTGTGTGTGTTCTTGGATGTGTTTGAAAGATAATGTTATGCTTATAATCAGCAGAAAAACCAACCGGTGCTGGTGTTGTTGTCTTGCTCCACCTATGATTAACAAATGATTAACAACACAAAGGGCTCCATCTTAAGCATGGCGCCACACAGCGCATTGTCAGTGACAGTGTCTGACCAGTGCAGTTGTCATTTTCACACCCAGCATGGCTTTTTCAAGAACAATTGAGTATGAGGTTGTGATGTGGAGCTTCTGTAAATTTGAGGTGACTATAAAGGTCATCTAACGGCTTATTTGTCGTGATTTTGATATTTTTGGAGTAACTATACAACTTTTAATGAACAGAGATATTCTTTACTGGCATTACTTTGATATTTTACAGGAAAAAAATACAGCTTTGAGGAAGACTGCATGTTGTCTGACAGACTCATGTTTGGCATGTAATGCTAAATCGACACTTTGGTAAGACAGTGCACCGACAGAGGTAAAAGTTTAAAAGGTGCGTCAGAGTCTTTTCTAATGTACCGATGATGATGATGATGTGTTCCTGTGACCAACTCTTCCGAGTGTCTCCCTTTCCCAACGGATGTCTACTCTCAGACTTAAAAGTGCATTATGGGAGAGAGGTGATGTCATCAGAGTTTCCTAAGCAGGAGGTCAACTCCTGGATCGCTGCCAATGCACTCTCTCATCATTTCTCTGCGTGTTCTGTCTTTGTAAATTTTGCAGACTGTCTAATTGATCCGTCTCTGCTTTTGGCCTTCTGGCTTTTTTTGTCAACAGTTTTGAGGAGTAAACTGGTTTGACTGCATCTTCCATTCAGAGTCGGGTAGAATAACTACTTTTTCACCTTTTCATGTAACCTTTACAGCAGAGTGCTTTTTTCTTTCAAGTGATGGCAATTAAATGCTAGAGCCTGCTTTTTCTTTTTTTTTGCAATATTAAAATGTCCTGCAAATATGGAAATTTAGCTTTGAAAAGCTTCACTAAGACAACTACAAAATGATGAGGGATGATGGATGGGAGCCATGGCTCAGTGATCAACTCTTTTAAAAAAAAAATCTGTCTGTTTGTCAACTGCAACATTCCAACAGCAGATTTTGTTTCTAAAAACATAATTTAGAATTAAATTTAGAAATTTAGAAGCCACTGCTTTTTTTTTTCTTTACAGTTTCTGTTTTTCTAACTATTTTTGTCACATGAGTAAAACTTTTTTGGCTTGGCTGTAGTTCTAGTGCAATGGGAGGAGAAACAAGGACAATTAAGCACACTTCGTATGTGGTGCATTTGTCTGATTTTGGGGGCAATGGAGGACAGTGTGAAGTTAGTTAGAATTAGGACGGTGGTGACTGACAGAGCAAAGCTGTTCTGCTTGCTCTTTTAAACAGGCCTTACTCTATGGAGTCCACTGAGACTACCCTGCAGAGGAGAGAGCTCTCTTTTAGACACTAACTCTGTAACTGTGTGTGTTGTGTAAAGAGCAGATTTTCTGAAGGCTTCTCTTCCCCTCTCCTATATTTCTCCTACTCTCTGCATCCCCTGTGACTAATTATTTGTGTTTTTCCCCACTATGAATGTGTTACTCGGTGACATCCTGCCTCTCTCTGACAACAGACAGCATGCACTATGTGTGTGTGTGTGTGTGTCTGTGTCACACCATGCCATCGTGTATCTGCGTGTTGGTGGGACTCTCCAGTAGCTGCAGTTGTTTCTCAAAGAGCTGAGCGATTGCTTTATGAACTAACTCGTACTGCTCCTGGAGAGAGAAAGATGAAGAGAGAGAGAGAGAGAGAGAGAGGGATGAGGAAAAGGAAGGAGAGAAGAGAGAAAATACAAACAAAGGGTTTTAGCAAATCAATATAAAAGCAAAAACATTCTCATGTCTACAGAGAGAAATTTACAATATATAAAGTGTAAATAACTTTACTATTACAATAATTTACAAGGCTTTGAAATACAACCTGTGTGAAACCAATTAAAGGACCTTCACTGATGGACACTGATTTAATGTCATTACTTGTATTGAAAATGTGTTGCACTAAATTTTCAATGTCTTCCAGCAGAAGTCTGGTCTGAAAAATTGAGAAGCTATACTTTTGAGAAGCTATACAAACATTACCATCATCCAGTCACTAATATACATTTTTTTTAATATCATATGAATATTAGTCCAAAGCAGTAAGATAACGATAAATCATAGCTAAAAACAAACCTTGGTCTGAACAGCAGAGTGTCGTTGTGTCCTCATCTCTTGGATCAACCGAAAAACATTAAAATCTTCTGGTATTTTCTATAAAAGCGCACAGAAATTCTCACTTTAAATTGACATTTCGTGTGTAGTAAGTGTGAGTTTGTGCAGGTATGTTTTAGGTATGTGTAGGAGTGCGCATCTGCTCACACACCCCAGCTTTGAGGAGGTTCCACGTGTAGTCGATAGCACAGATAGCACCCGTCCTCCCACAACCTGCACTGTACAGAGACAGGAATACAGATTAGATTCCACAGACGTAAATACGCTAAAATACACTCCTCGAAAATATCTATTCTGGATTTCTATTTTTTGGAGGAGAAAAAACACTGAAGCAGCTGTTTGTGTCTATCAACAACAACAACTCGTCCAGACAGGATGGAGACAGGAGTGACACACATGTGGCATGACGCCTGACATCAATCTTTAAAGTGTCTCAAGCTGCTTCTCCACACACATCCAGAACCGAGCGGATCAACCCCAACAACACATCTTTACAGATGCAGAGACACGGCTGCAAGTCCCGCTGTGTAACAGGGCAACCAGGAAATGTCTTCAGGCTGCTCATTATACCTGTTTGCACACACATGGAGACAGAGTGTGTGTGTGTGTGTGTGTGTGTGTGTGTGTGTGTGTGTGTGCGTGTGCGTGTGCTGTGGAAAGGATGCTAATAGCTCCTCTGCTGCTGAGGGGACGGAAGCTATCCCTGCCCCGAGCACTGACACAGCTGTACCCACAGACGAGCACAGGAAGACGGGCTTTGACCCATCTTGGCTGTCAGAGAGGACCTCCCCCCACCCCCCAACGAATAAACCCAAGGGAAACACTTACTGTAACTTGATTTCAAAACACACAAACTAATGGTGGCCACCTTACTGCCTCCTCACAGAAAACAACTGGCTTTTCCAAGAATCATTCAATTAAATTTGAGAGAAAAATTAATTTAAAAAAAATGTGATTCAAGATCTTAACCGATTCTAGGCATATACTGTACACACTACTTCTTTAAAACATTGCTTTGGTTATAATGCTTGCATACATGTGCAGATTTGCGCTGGTGTCTCTGAAAAGCACGTCTGCCCCAGACCTACCTGCAGTGCACACATATGGGGACGTCGTCGTGTTCTTGGTATTCTCTCATCAGTCCGATCATATCCAGGATGGAGTCGAATGATGAGGGGACGTCGTGATCCGGCCAGTTCATATAATGGAACTGTGTTATCCTCCGGGTTTCCTACATGGAGACAAACAGCGGAATATTTTCTAAAAGGAGGAGGGTCGATAGGAGGTCGGCGCATTGAATCAGCAGGCTGAGAGGAGAAAGTGAAATGTGTGGGCGATATTTTAATATGATGTCTAAATCTGTGTCGTTTTGCAACATCCTGTTGGTCAAATGGATGACTGTTTGGTTTACATAGACAAATATACTATTTGTGATATCATGTATTACAATGATGTCCACAGTCCTATACCAATGGCTAATAGTCCAGATGGTGGAGCTACAGCAGTCCTTTAAAGTTTTTTTTTACAATTCATAACAAGTCACTTGTTGGAGGTAGGATTTTGCAACTTTCACTAACATGAAGGCCCAGTGAGCAGAAATGTTCACATGCTTTTAGCTGGTTGAGATTTATCACCATAAAACTAATCAAACCAATCTCCTTCCGCATTTCTTTCTCAACTGATACCAAAGTTGTTAAACTGCATCGTCGGACTGTCCTGTGCAAGCCAACCAGTCAGATTTAGGAATTTTAAAGAATAATAAGAATAAAGAATTTGCATACACTTGCCATTGTGTGAGATATGTTAATATCAGCCAAATACCACAATCAATACTGCAATACTGACTTTTGATTTGTAGATAATCACAGAGATAAAAAAAATAAATGATCTGATAAAACAAGCTGGAGAACTTACATTCTCATATTCCACCACCAAAGCCCTGATAAAGTAGTCTGTCCTGGCCTGCTCAGATTCCTAGAAAAGCAAGAGGGAGAACATTGTCACAGTCCTTGACTAGAGGCCACCTCTCCTCACACACTCATTACACATACAGCCGTCTACTTACACAGGAGATTCTGAAAGGCCCAAAACTTGTGGGCTCTTCCCCGAACTGTGGGAAATACCTCTCACACTTTTTCTGTGCAGAGAGGAACCGGGGTTAGAAGAAAATACCAGAGAAATACCAACAACTTCCTGCACATGCACACACACCTTCTGGCTTAGACGGGCAAGAAAAACACATAAAACACTAGAAATATCTCCATCAAGGGTAGACAAGCCTCTAAATTTGTTACTTTACTGTCAAGATTAAGAATTAAGGAAGAAATAATTCTACTTCTACTTTAACTTCATGGGACAAAAAAAAAGAAGAGACAAACAGACCGATGGGGCCACAAATATACTATAAACTTGGCGGAGATAATAAAACACAGATGTGTGTTCGGACACAGGAAACGAGACACATGAGCACTTGCATGCATAGCTGACATGAAAACACAAACACGAGGGGATTAAATATCACAGCCTTACCCTTCCCATCTCAAACTCTCGACATGCCATTACAATAACCTGCAGACACACAAACGGGGAGGATTACAGTCAATATTTACACTCATATTCATTCCTGCAGAGTATGAAAAACTCCAGCGACAAAGGCTGTACGTCAGGTCATTGTTTGGATCATACTTTTCATCCTATTCCTAACGTCGTTCTCATTGATGCTACAGGGGTAATCATTAAAGCTGCAAACTCAAGCTTTTTAGAGAGCTCCCTCTAATATCTATCCATCCGGTTGTAGCATAAGCACTCTCCATCTGCCATTTAATGCCTGACATCCATATTAAACGTTTTACTTCAATCATTACATCCCCTTTTCATTAAAAAAAAAAAGTACCATGTGACAGCTTTGAATAAGGTCCAAGTTGACACAGAGGGAAGCTGAAGTATGTAATTTTTTTTACTCTCCTCCCTCAATGCATCTCTTCTGATTGTCCACCATGTACTCACAGCTATATTATACTCCCAGTTCATCCTCCAGAAGTCGACGACAGTGTTCGGCAGCGGGCCCTGAGTTGCAATATAGGCCTCTGGGCCATCCATACCCTGAAAGGAGAGACAGGGAGAAAGCAAATTTAGACAGATTTTAAACATATATAATCTGCAAAGCAAACTTCAAATGTCTCTACATGGATGTTAGTGTGAAAATTCATACCACATAAATTTTCCTAGTACTGTGATCAAATAACGTAGAAAAGGAATTTCGGCTGTTTTTTTTTTTACCTTGATGAAGTTAGCGTTGACGTAATCTGTGTCCTGATTGGTCGTTTTTAACCCCAGTTTCACCCTGGTGTGATCAACTGAGGAGAAAG
The DNA here is from genome assembly GCA_037577475.1 of Chaunax sp. Z400. NCBI lineage: Eukaryota > Metazoa > Chordata > Actinopteri > Lophiiformes > Chaunacidae > Chaunax > Chaunax sp. Z400. Next base: position 16,964,883 of record CM075204.1, read on the forward strand.
AAGGAGGGAGAAATATCTACTTTATTGCATTTCAATTATTTTCCAATTGTTAAAGCAGATGGAAATAAAAGCCACAGAAGAGGAAGGCGGGAGTAAAAGGACAAAAAAGGGACAGATGAATATATAATGAGACAAAGAGAGGGCAAACAAGGACAAACTAGAGGAGAATGGGATGTAAAGAGGTTAAGCAATATCTTATATATAACATATTCCTCAGTGTGTGTATGTGTGAGGCCACATCTGTTCAAATGTACCAATTCTTCCTTTGCCGTGTCAGCACTTCATTCACTAAAAGCTTTGATGGATGAATGAATGGATGCATAAATAGAGGAGGAAAAAGAGGATAAAGGTATAAAAAAAAGAAAAAAAAGTAGGACAGCTGTTGGGGTCATGGAAGCTTCCTTTGACGTCATTAAATACAGAAAAAGCTCTGTGTGGATGTGAGACAGAAAACTATTGCATGACCGATGACAGCAGACGGGATATCTGGTTCTGTTCTCATTCTCATGCACATTTTCTGCTTGTGTGTACTTACTTTGTGTGATTCTCTATCCGTCTCTCGCTCCCAAACATTCTCCTCATTACCAATTTATCTTTTTGTGTGTGTGTGTGTGTGTTATTTTATTATTTCTATTAGTTTTATTATTTATTGCCGACAGTGAATCTGATCATCTCCGTGAATTAGATTCTTTCTTTTATTTGTCTGTCTTTGTGGAGCACTTTGTAGCAGCTGCTTTGAAAGGTGCCATATAAATAAAGGTATTATTTTCCTTTATTCAAGCAAGTAGTTTAAGACGTTCAGCCTATGAGTGAAGTGGTCGTGGTAGGCGATACGGTTAAAAAAAAAGTCATTTTGCTGACATTTGGCAGTTCTAGCATCAGAGTATCTGCACATTTTTAAGTACAAATTTAATGACTTTTAAGACCTTTTTCAATAATAATAATAATAATAATAATAATAATAATAATGACAATTAGTACTGTGGAAAAAGAAATTGTCGAACTAGAATGCTGTATACACTTTTGAGTTTTATCTAATATCTATCTAATCTAAAAAACGAGTTAGACAGAATCTAAGAACCAGTTGGACAGAATCTAAGAATCAATTAGACAGAATCTAAGAACCAGTTTTTGAGAACCTTTTTTCCCTGAAGGCTAATACATATGCAGGCATACATTTGATCACAGTAGAGGTGTTGTATAGGTCTATTGTTTACCCTTTTCATACGTCTTTATCACGGGAACCCTTAGTCTAATGTGATGACACAATATGGACCAAAGTCACTCACAGTAACATGTAGTCTTCCTTAAAATTTAGGTGTCACATGTTCTTGTGAGGTTTCATAAAGCTTATAATACAGGATCAGCTGACTTGGAAGGAGATCCTCGTGTTCTTGTGACCTTTCACCCGCAGCCCAAAGCGGAAGAAAGCCCAGGACTGTGCGGGGCAGAAGCAGATGATGTTTTTCTGCTGTCACGGAGCTGATATGGATGGTACTGAAAGCGGATCAGGACCATCGACGGATCGATGGAGTAAGAATACAACAAGGAACAATAATTTCCTCCATCAGCCTCAGAATGCTCCATTTTTAACCACTACTTTTAAAAAGCTCCATCATATCGGTGCAGCTAATTTTATTAATGATAGGTCTGTTAAATTTCAATTTGCAAAGGTGTGATAAAAATAAGCAGGCTGTGTTTAGTAGGTCAAAATCTTTGTTGAGAGGAAAGATCATCAATGTGTGCAAATTGTATGCCGGGACTTACATGGCAGTATATCTTTATATCTGTTCTTCTTGACATTCTCCTCCCTCTCTCCTGCGTTGGTGGGGTAGATCTTCTCTGTCCGGTATTTTGTTGATAACCGCCGTAACCTCTGGAATAAACAGGACGAGAGAAATATGAACATTTATAATATTTTCACGTATGAATGCACCTGCGTACAGACGAAAAGCAGCACTGCTTGTCTGACACCAGGCTAAAACTGAGCTCGGCTAGCGATCCTCAGACACTGAGGTTCTTCGGCGCCGCAGCTTTATTCAAGTTCAAACATTAGAGATAGAGGGTGAAGAGATTCACAATGAGACACAACAGAGCTGCTCAGCAGCGCACAGTTTACTACACCACTTTTCTACCAATGGAACACAACTAAGCGACTATCTGAAACCTCCCAGCGAATTTCATGTTGTCTGTGGCCTCGAGTCGCTCAGCGAAACTTTTCAAGAACCTTCCAGAGAACAGCAAGTCTTTTGTGCCATAAAAAAAAACATGACTGATAGCATTCACATGATAGTGCTCTCAAGGGCACTTACTCAATTCTCTCAATTGGTTCGGTCACTTTATTCTCTCGTTCTGAGACGGTGAGGAAATTAGACATCACTCTACTTTTTATGCCTCTCTCCCTCTCCCTCTCCCTCTCTCTCTCCCTCTCTCTCTCCCTCTCTCTCTCTCTCTCTCTCTGTCTTGCTGACTCTGAGAAAGTCTGCGTGGGCGTTCGGGCTGCTGGAGCCTCATGTGAAAAATGGCCCCACCTCTTCTCTCTGGCAATAACTGCAGGCTTTCCTCGTGTTACTGTAGCAGGGACATATTGTGTACGTCCTGATTTCCTGAGCTACCGAAACCTCAAGACTTTCTCTTCCCGTTCAAGTTTCTCTTTTCTCCTGGGTTGACTGCAGCAGTTACTGAATACACACAGAAGCAGTTCAGACTAGCAGCACAGAGGCGAGACAAAGAAGACATGGTGACTTCTTCACCTTTTGTTTTGCATCGCTCATCTTTGTAAAGCACAACAACGGAAAAGAAACGGAGGGAGAGGGGGAAAAAAAGGTACATGCAGAGACAGTGGGCGGCAACACAGCTGTGCTTGTGTGTTCATGTAATAGCATTAGAGCTCCTCCGGCCTCATGTGAATTACATTTCCAGCAGTGGTCTGCTTCTGTGCTGGGCCAGAGCCCGGGAAGACAGATAGACACACACACACAAACACACACACACAGGTACATACACACTCAGACATACAATGAACAGGCAATAGTGATTTGTTTTGATTTGTGATTCCCTCAACCCACAAAATGCATTATGTGGAGACAAACATGCACAAACATCTTCCCTTTGTAGCCCACTTCACTTCATTTACAGGAAACTGGGGATGTTCCAATTCTCCCGCTAAAGCTTAAGAATCGTGACATTCTGTGGCAGCGAATCAGAATGGTTTTGCCCCTCCATTGTGAGTTTGGATCTATAAAAGACCAACTGATACCAAGAAAAACACCCACTTTTTTTTTATATATATAAAGGAACAACTTAGCTTAGCAACAATAACAAGTCCTAGAAAATAATAATAATTGTGTCCACAGACACTACATTTAAAACTCCCATATATAGCAATAATACTGAGAGATTTGATCTGGCGATACACGATTGAAGAAAAACCTGGATGGAGACACAGTTACTGTCTCGCCCCTCTTTTCATTATTTAACATTAAAAAGACCGTGTTTCTAATGACTCTTCTTCTTCTTCTTCCTCCTCTGTTACATAAAACACAGGCAAGCCTCGAGGATGCAGAAGACAGGAGGCAGAGGGAGGGTCCTCGCCTGCTGCTCTGTCCCTCGACTACTGGGAGAACGAGGGTATTTGGGTGTGTGGAGAGGAGGGGGGGAAACAAGGGAAAGGTGAACAGGGAGGAATGAAGGAGAGGGAAAAGGGAAGAACGGGAAAGGGGGACAGCAGAGGCTTTTAAGAGGCTCTTAAAAGCTGAGCTAATGGATTCTTTTATTCCTTATTCCTGTCATTCATTCACAGGCTCCCTTTACACACCCTGTCGCGTCACACTCACTGTTTCTGCAGCTGGCTTATGACATGTTATGTTGACCTTGCTACCGAGCTATACATGCTGTTAGCATGTTAATATGAGGCCATAACATTACTAGATCATGTTAATAACTTTAGACTGCTTTTAATTTGAAATGGATACAGGAAGTGTTGATTTGTATGCGTCCATTGCAGTGACTTTAACAGGGAAAATGCGAGCAGATCGAAACCAGGCTTCCTACTGAAGGGTTGTAACATGTAACAAAATGTTACACATCATAACCTGCACCAACTTGTCACCGATGACGACTTGTGATGACTCTCTTGTGGACGTCAGTGGGAGAAGAATGGTGACATCTTGTGCTTAAGTGATTAAAACACTAGAAAACTCCTGAAAGGATTTGACACAAGACGATGTCAAAAAAGACAGTTAAACCACCTCCACTGCACTGTTGTGGTCGTGTCTAAAAAATGTGTGCAGCACCTCGACAGCACCTCGCATTTGGCCTCAGAATTAGCAGCACAAATGATTTTAAAAAAACAGAAAATGCTTCTTATATATTGCTCCCATTCCTTCCACACTGTTTCTTGCTTCCTCTCATTGAGAGGAGTCAAATTTGCCCAGTTTCCTGTGAATGCTCAACTTCCACTGCCAAAGACACACAGGGCGTTGGCCCCAGAAAAGCCCAGTGCTGACTTCACAGACCCCCTTCAGGGTGAGACTGAGTCATGTGTCTCTTCACAATGACTTGACATGGTCTAAAATGAACCGAGGACGCCTGGGCAGTTACAGGGCAGAGAGTGAGAGATGTAGAGACGGGGGAAAAATAAGATAAGAGAGAAGAACATGAGGTTTACAGAGACTGAAAGAGTGCTGGAGAGGTAGATGTGGGTAGAGAGAGGTGACAAAGAGAGATGTGAGAGTTGTTCGTGGGTCTAACCTACTTTCGGTCTCCTGGCTGAATAAGTCAGCATTGCTGTACTTCCCTGGCACACTGAATAATTCACATGCACACTAACACACACACACACATCATTCTTGAATCCAGCTGCAAGCACTGATTGGCAGAAAACATGCTCTTCCTACAGAAGCGGTGGGAAAAGAGGTATTAGTGTGTGTGTGTGTGTGTGTGGGGCCAGGAAGTAGGGGTGTTGAGTGCTAGTGTAGCAGAGAGTCTGTACTGACCGTCACCTTTCATGCAGACACACATGCACAAGCTAAAATAGGTCACCCTGTACAACGTTCTCAGAAAAATCCATCTCCCGCGCTGCGAGCATGCAGGGAAAAAAATCCACTGCTTACAGCACAGAGACTAAAAGGGTCTGTTTGAATGTTTCCCTCTGCCTCGGATTCTCGATCAAGTAAGCTGACTGACGTGGGGTGAGCTTCAGAGGTGCTGAAAGGTAGATTTCTGCCGCCAAAGTCAAGTTAGATGTTTCCTTCTTTTTTTCAGCCTTTATGCTAAGCTAAACAGCTACTGGGTGTAGCTTAATGTTTACTCTACACACACAATCTTGTCTTCTAAGAAAGCAAATAAGCTAATTTCCCAAAACGCAAAATGATTTAATTAGGTGTGAGAGAGACCAAAAAAAGTCACATATGTCAGAGAACTGGTCACCTGGTCCGATATCTACTGTCGCTTTAACAGCTAACTAATCAAGCAGCTAAATCAAGGAAATAATATGAAACCGCACCCTGACTGGCATGAGTGAGATGTCTGAACTGTGTGTGTGTGTGTGTGAGATAAAGACCTCATTAGCTAAAGATCCAGACAAAGATAATGTCCAATGATTAGCATCAGTTGCCAGGCTGTATAAACACATCCACACACTCGTGTATTTTGCAGTCATCATTTCCATTTCATGGCTACCAGCCAATATAGGTCAGTAGAGCAATGACAGCCTGAGTGTTATGAACAGACCCACGCGCGTGACAGCGGGAAATCACATTCTGCTTCTTTTTTTTTTTTTTTTTTAACCAGTGAATAATGGGCTTTTAGCCAGGAAGGCTTTCATTTCTCTCTGTCACTTTTTCATTCCATATACTCCCCAGCACACTGTCTAACTTGCAGGATCACATTCATTTGTGATTCGGCACTAGACTTCCATCATGCGATTGGAGCCGGAGGTCTAGAGCCAAGACGTCGCAAATAAATGTGATTCTGCAAGTTAGACGACGTTTGTGGGAAGTTTTACAAGCTCCTATGGACTCCTCCCACCCCTATGCACATACCTGAAGATAAACATGCAAAGTATTCCTTTGTTGTTCATTTCCATATACTGGAATCCTCTAAATATTTCTAAATTCAATTGCTACTTTATTAAAATGGGAGATTTGTGCATAATGTACGAATCAACCACTGACCTATGTCTGTGTTTTTGCATCTTGGGTATATGGGTCAGTGTTATGGTCACACAGACCCCAGGAAACACCTGGCTTGAGCCAAGAGCAACCGCCTCAACCACCCATTTCAAACCACCAGAGATGGACTGAGAAAACCTACTGACACATCTTCCTTTGAGTAATGAGTCAGTGTCTTTGTGCCTTTATAGACAAAACAAACTGTCCAGAGGAAATAAAAACAGGGGGAAGGCTGGAATGGGGGAGAGAGAAGGAAAGACAGAGAAACAGATGAGAGTAGATGTGGAAAAAGTAAGAGAAACCAGAAGTATCCGAAAATCCGCTCAAGTCTAGAAATTCATTTTCAACAACAAGTGTGTTGCCTTCACCTGTTTTTACGCACGTCTTGATAAAAAACCCGAGTGGGATCAATGGAAATCTGAATAAAGTTCAAGTAACACCAAAACGTTTTTATGCAGAGGGTGAGTGGATAAATCCTGACGTCCAACAAACACATGACTTAAACATCACACATCCTTCAGTCCGACCCGGAAGAGTGATCGAGTGGCACCCTTTTCCGTGACATCATCTTCTTGCATTCTCCTCTTCTATAAAAGGCCTGTAAGAAAATACTGATGCCGTGAATATTGTAATATTATATATTGTGGTACCGTATTGATTCGCACTGCATCAATTTTTAAGAATTGGTCTACATGTTGCTGTAGTTCATTTTGTATTATGTTTAAACCCCTGGACACTAGATAGCAGTGTTCTAATTGGCCAACTCGAATGCTTTGAAGCTTCTACAGCTGCCGTGATAATCAACGTCCAAATCTGTATCTGAAAGCTTTGGGTTGTTTTGTTTTTTTTTAAGAGGAAGGAGATGTTGTGTCAGCTGCACAGAAAAAGAGGAAAAATGCTGAGAAAAGAGTGAGAAACGTAGCTCTTCTATTGCGTTCGATTTGTCCAGCGCACATAACAAACCAGCAGTATCCACAAACGTCTCTGCTCCAAAGTCATTAACACGGTCCGGCCAGCAAATGGCACATTTAGCTGCAAAAGCACTCTAGTTATAAAGTTGAGGAGGACGAGGGAAACCCAAAAGGAAACTTTTAGACAGCTATGATGGCTCTCAGGATTTATCAGGGAGATGTTTGCTTTCACTGAATGAACCTGGACTGTGTGTGTGTGTGACAGAACAATAATGAACAGTAAATCCTGGCCGATCTTTTCAGGATCTAATGTTACGTCTTGAAAGCATCAACACCCCCTCAAACTCACTGTTAAAAAAATAAAATTAAAATAAAAATAAAAAAAGGATATCAGCAACAGGAAAATCATTACTCAAAGCACAGAGAACCAGGCGCCCAAACACACAACCTGGGGAGTTTGACGTGTTTGACTTTCAGTTGAAATTGTTGAATTTTCTGTCATTCTAAGCAAACACAAGTTAACATTTACCGGTATTTGCCTGGTGGTAAATTCCCACTCTGGATCAAGGCCTGCAGCAAGATACAGATGTGGACAAAACCCCCATGTAATCCCAATTTTCTGAAACAGGAGCTCATTGTGTGTTCAGTGGTGTAATGTGTGTGTGTGTATTAATCGCTTCCTTGCTCAGGTATTCACAGCTCATATGGTCGGGTCAATCTGGCAGCCTTGTGTGTTCATGAGCCTGGGTTGTGTAATTTTAAACATCTCACACATTTACTCGACTCCTAATCTGGACGTTTTTGTGTTTGTTAACTGATATAATGATCATTTAATACACAGAGAGAACATGTTGTGTCTATTGTGTCTCCTCCGAGAAAACTCTCAGCTCAGCTGGTTTCTGAGTTAAGCTGTGTGTGTGTGTGTGTGTGTGTGGGGGGGGGGGGGGGGGGGGGCGCAGCGACACAGAAGGAGGTGTGAAACCAAAGGAAATTGGGAGGTCTTGTTACAGTAAGATGAGGCAGGCTTCCAGCGGTTAGCACACAAAAAAAAAAAACCCAGCCGACTCCTGCATTGTACCCCCTGCACCCACGTACACAAACAAGCCAATAAAAGTAGACACCCGCACAAACACGCACCAGGCAGCAATGGAAGCTGGCAGAGACGACAATAATCAAGTCAGATTTTCAGCCCCAGTAAAACTAGCGTATTACTTTATTTTAGTACTACTAGCGCACATATTAGTTCACTTTAGAGCCTTCCAATATACTGCACACTATGTACTGGCACAAGCCTACCATGCTTTTATACACTGGGTTCATGCATCCCTGACTGGTTAGTGAGTGTGTGTGTGTGTGTGTGTGTGTGTGTGTGTGTGTGTGTGTGTGTGTGTGTGTGTGTGTGTGTGTGTGTGTGTGTGTGCATGTGTGGGCTTGTGTAATACATGGGGCATAAAGGCTTCCAGAACATGTGCTGCAGGCTCGGATGTGTGTGTGCAGGCACTTAACACGGACCTACACACACACACAGAAAGAAGGGGAAGCCCCCTGGTGACATTGGAAATTGTAACTACACACAAACAAAAGCCCGTAAGAATACACGCAAATACACACACTAGCATGTCAGGTATTGTCACATCTCATTTTCTTGCCTCCCCTCTGAGTGTTTTATGTCTGCCCAACAGGACACATGTTTAGAGAGGCGTGTATGTTTGCACTTTTTCGTTTTCTTTGATGTGCTGCTTGGGAGTGATCTGCTTGCAAAGGTGGGGCAGGAACACACACCACACACCACACACCACACACACACACACACACACACACACACACACACACACACACACACACACACACACACACACACACACACACACACACACACACACACAGAGAGAGGCTGATCTTCCATGTCTAAATCCCGTCTAGACAACGATGCTGTGCCCAGTACCAAAAGCAGGTACAGAAACAGTACACTGTAAAAAAAAAAATAATGACATGAGCCTCCGTGTTGAAAACAGAAACGATGCCCAGAGTGATGTCCTGATGCTAAAAACACAACCTGCAGTTCAAACCTGCTTACGATGAAGTTCTTGAAAGGGGTTTGTAAGTGTAAACGGCTCCTCCTCGTTGGCCAAAGCGCAGCCCTGCTATACGTGAATACGTTTGTATATTTCTGAACGGGTTACTGCGGGCGATTCAAAAACTTCAAATGAGGAACAAGGTGGAGGTGCATGAAAGTTCTTCCTCTCTTCAAACACGTCCGTGACATTCTAGATGATGTCATGTATTATTCTTGTGTTGTGGTCACAACTTGGGCCACATTAAAAACATGACCCTGATTTTTTTCAGTGTATTAAAGTCTGTTCTACGGCGAAGCTAACCACACCACAGAGGTAACTCACCAAACACATATTCTTATCCGGCCGTGTGATTTATTTCCTGTCTTTATAATGGGCTCATTCTACATCTCCTCATTTCCAACTTGGAACCAGTTGGTAAACTACATTTGCTGAACCTGTGAAAAGATTCTTACACCTCCGTATAAAAGACGCTTGAAGTGTCTCCTACGTGGCCCACAGTATCCAAGCATCTGTTCGTATTAGAGGCGACGGTCTGTTCGTGTGCCAAACGAGGTCAACCCAGCATATGAACACAAGTCAAAATTGCAATGTGTTTAAAAGAAATTTGTTCCCAGCTTAAAGTTTTATTTTGTGTCTTCTGAAACGCCGCTATCACACTGCCAGCCACTGAGGACCACCAAGCAAAAAATATACAACACCGTGAGGCACTTTGGGTACAAAGCATCTATAAAAGCATGTTTCTTTCAGGCTACATAGAGGCCTACAAGTTACAGGTTTCCTATAACACAGAGGTCACAAGCTCAATCCCCAAAGCTTGCATGTCCATCAACAGCAGTGTGTGTGTTCAACCAACCTGACCTTGAGCTTAACTCTACACTCCTACCTCCTCAATCAATGTTCTCATGGGTGCTGGTGAGAAAACATCTTTTGACTGAACTTGTCTCCAGGCTGTGCGTTGGATGGATATCGTCAGGATTTTATCAATACTACTATTACAGATACTCTTATTGGTTCTTTTTCATTATGAAATAATTGCAAAAGATATTCTTTTAAAGAATAAATTCAGGACTGAATTACAATGTATTCATATTTTAAATATAGTTACATGTTGCTTCTAGAGCAGCAACAGTGTTTGCAACAAGGTCGCTATACAGACTCAATAATGGGCCGTTCTGTGTCAAATCAGGTAAGTCTATAGCACCAAGTTAATTTATCAGAAAACTATACTCACCAGAAAAAGGTGAAGGGTCACAGAACCAACTATGGGGCACATACTGGATTCAATGCTGTAGATTTGCGAGGAGTATATAGCAGCATGTAATCCAGCTCTTCCATTATTATAGCGCCTGGATTATGACAAGAATGTGTCCAATTAACAGCTTTAGCTCCAGACTCAGGACTGCTTGGCTCCGTCTCTGTGCAGTTCAAGGGAAGCCCTGGTGTACTTGCAACACATTCACCAGTATGTACCATATAATTAGATCAGTATTTGATGTGTCTCCATATGAATGCCACTAAATGAAATTCCTAAAATTAACACATGCCACGTGTTAATTGTGACAACGACAACGGGTCACAAAAAGTGTTTCAGGTGGATTTTAACATGACAAGATCGTGAGTGAATAACAGAACTTGTCACATTTACGAAATTTCCAGTGCTAACGTTGCATCAAAAAGCTGAAAAGGAGCACTGAGCAAAGCATATAATTGCTGACTCGTCGCCCTACCAGAGCACTGTAATTATGCCTATGAAATACATTCTATATATAAACAACAATAGGCAGTTTAAAGTGAGTGTCATGTCAGGCTGTTCTGGTGACTCAGTGTGCAAAAGAGCACGCCCCATGCACTTGTAGTAGCTTTAAGTTTGACTCCAGGAAAGAGCCGTGAGATTCACAGAACTGGCTCTACAGACCAGAGGCGGACATGTTTTAATTGTGCTTGGTACACTGGCGCACAGTCCTCATGTGTTAAATCAGAACAAGTTTTCTCTTATACGAACTGGTGTGTCTGATGAATCATTTATGGCTGATGTTGCCATCAAATTTAGCTTGAAGCCTCATCGACAATAAAGCAGATAATAAGAGATAAGATAAGATATCCCTTTATTAGTCCCACAGTGGGGAAATTTACATTATTGCAGCAGCACAGTGTACGAAAAACACAGCAGGAGGAGCAGCATGTTTGCATGAACACTGTGAGAAATTGTTCAACTGAAATTACTTGCATGAGCTGTTTAACAGTCTAGTTACTGTTTGGAGGTTTGTGTGATTTTTGCTGTAGAAATGACATGTTGTTTTTCATACCGATAAAGTCATTTTGAAAGGAAACTGAACCGATATCACATGATCAATCAGGAATCAAGCCATATGCTACGCAGTCAAAGGGTGTCCTGTAAGTTTACGGAGGGGATTTCTGCACAAGGCTACCGTTTTCTGTAGCCACAAGTCCTGGAGGGATGTTTTGTCAGGAACATTCATAAAAGAGCACACTTTCAATAAACAATAAAAATCATGCCTACAGATCCCACCCATGTGCAGCAGCAGACATCTGTGCTTGTGGTATGCAGTTTGAAAAGGTGTGGATGTGAGGTGCTGTGGTCTTAAAATAATATTTACCCAGTCAACTCTATACTAAATTTGTTTTTTTTAATAAACTAATGGTTCCTTTTAATCTAAGTTTACACAATTAATTAACTTGTTTTATTTGTGATAAAATGTATTATATGGTCTATAAATTAGCCCAAAGCAGAACAGTCCCAGCTTTCTTTGCCCTCTCATCCATAAAGCACTTCCTAAATGCCTCTCACACAGCCCAAAGCACCTCATAATGTGGCACAACATCCGCCTCAATGAAACACAGTCAAAAGACAGGACAGGCCTAGTCAAAAGCACACAAATTGACTCAAAGATGGAGTTGTCCTTATTTAACAATTTGTAATATACTGTACCTAATTTCAACAAGAGAGGTCTGTCAAATTGTGTCGTTTTTATACAGTGTGCCCACGATAAAGCTCCGACTTTAAAACCAGGACAAAATGTTATGAAATGGGCCAAGAAAGAATGTTGCAAGCTCCAGCAAGCAGTTTCTAAGAAAGTAGGGAAGTAAGGAGAATGCAGAGAGTGTGTTTGCAACTGCAGGCAAGAGGAGAAACTGCTCTGCTGCAGATTGGCTTCTTTCTGAAACAATCAAACTGCCGTGCAATGAAACAAATCAAAACTTCTCTGAAGCATAATGTGAATCATAAAGAAAAACAAAGCTACAAGTCTGCTGCTACAACGGGTTAAAGTGTAAATAAGGCCAATAGTATCTGGATCATTCAGAGGCTTTGTTAATATGTACATTACATTAAATGAAATGTGCATGCACCCCCCCAGTTAGCACTACATTTCCTTACATACCCTAATAAAGGCAATTAAACTAAAATGACCACACAATGACACAAGTAGTATTTTAGGAGTGCCATTCCTTATGTGGCTATTTCAGCTATTTCACAAGCCTGGGACAAGTCCTATTTTGAGTCTGGAGTTGCAACACAATAACATCCAGTGATGTAGTGTGGGCAGGTCAGTGGTCATCATAAAACACACCAAGTAATATGCTATCAAAAGTATACTAATAATAAATGTCTCATTTCAATACATGCCCTAGTTATGAGGCACAGAAAAATAAACACTTATGGAGTCTAATGTAATGTTAATAACATTCCATTTCAGTGAAATCAGTTTTGAGCCAACTTCACGGTAGTTTGTGGTATCGTTTAATTTTATTGTATTATCATGTGTCTCACAACTATATTCTCCAGCCTATGTATATCAATGTGGTTAGAATTGTTTGAGTAAACCGTATTTAAGTATTGCTTCGGCTGTCTTTAAGCAGAGATATCATCCACTTAAGTGCATATCTTCATTAAAAAAAATAAAATTTTATAAAATAATTACAGTCATCCTATAAATATTAGATAGAAATTTCTAGCAATAGACAACACCAGAGGAGATATGCATATATTTGTGATCAGTTTCGTTAGTGGCTTTATTGAATATCAGTGAGGACAGTCGAATCATCGCACTGTATCCTGATAATAAGGCATGGTGAACAGGCATTAAGCCACCATGCTGCACTATAGCCCAGCATTTACCTACATGCTAAGCTAACCCCAACAGCGCCATGTATTATTGAGCTTAAGACTGGAAATTCTTATTTTGTTGTCGTCTCTATATTCAATGGAAGCAGTGGAAGCCGGTTGTGTTTCTGCGGTCTGGGAGACAATGCTAGGCCGCCATGTAAAGCCTGGAAACGAGAGGAAAAGGAAGAGGGCAGTGTGGCCGCCCCTGCCTCACCTCCTGGGGGATACAGGGAACCAGGAGTCGGGGAGGGGGAGTGAAATGTGGAAATTGTGAAGGAAGAAAGGTCTGGCTGTGAGAGCTACAAGGCAAAGAGGCTAGGTGGGCTCACGTAAATTTTGACCCACCATAAAGTCGCTGCCGAAGTTGTCCTCTCCCCTCTCCTCGTCCCCCTCGCTCATGGCCTTCACCCCCTGGATAAACTTTCTCAGGATGCCGGCTTGGTCCATCCTTCAGTCCTCTTGTAGCGTATCCCGTTGGCTTTTCCTTTCTTTTTTTTTACAAAAAAAACAACCTCCGAAAGTAGCACGGGGGTAGACAACGTAAAAATAAAACAAAACAGGAAAAGAGGGAACGGGAAGAGGGGGAATAAATAAAAATAAATAGGCTTCACGGATCTTCCCAGAGAGTCATCGTCGGTTCACAACACCTTTTTTTTTTATTATCGCCCCATGTTGTTTCTCTTTTTCCTTCTTCTGGGCTGTTTTCAAAACGATAACGGTTAATGATAGCCCCGAAGAAAAGCAGCGGCGACACGGTTCTCTGGTCTAAGTTTGCCACGGTGGTGTAACATAGACTGTTAGCACTTGGTTCAGTGAGAAGTGAAAATTAAGGACAAAAGACAAAAAAAAATCCTAGTCTGGTCAGTCTATCTACCCCTCCCTGTCTACCTCGGTTGCCACATTCACACACTACTGCTCGTTATTCGCTACTGGGGAACATCCGGACTGGGCTAAGCCAAGAGAGAAAACGACCCTCCTTTTCCACAATATGCATGTCTGTGATTGGACAGTTGAAAACATTATCTAGAATTTTATTGGCTAATGTGGGTGTAGGTCTAAGAACAGCCGGCTCTGATTGGATTTCATACATGTCTGTCGTTTTGACTCGGTTCTCAACCATTGGTATCATGCATGACCAAATTACAGTAAAGAACCCATTACAATAAATTTAGCATATATGTCTGTCATTTAAGTGCAACGCTGTAATGTATGTTGAGTATTCTCATGCTGACATTGTTGTAATGTTTTTGTGTGTGTCTGTTTGTGTGTGTGTTTAAATTTTTTACATAACCAACTGAATATAGACAAGAGACAAATTTCCTTCCTCATTGAAAATAAACTAAATCTAATAAATACATTACTTCTTAGTATTTCTACACATATATAAACATAACTTTTGAAACATGTCTTTATTCTCGTGTAATGCCGACAAAAATAGGCCCATTTGGATTTTTATTTGGTGTGAAATTTGGTCTGGCATAGGCTAGATTTTCAAGCCTTTCACGTCATTGATTTTATAGGAAGACTGGGTTTGTTGTTTTGTAATGCTGCTTGAATTGGTATGTCTGCCTATACAGTGGCAATATTGATCAATCTGATGATATATTCCCCCTGTGGAATCAACTAATTTGTGCAGAGTTGCTCATCAAAATCCATGTAATGCATATGTTGCCCTGTATGTGTAGTCTAATTCCTCCAACTGTTTTCATTAGTAGTGGGAGTCACATGCAATGATCATACACGGAAGCCGCTGACATTTTCCACCATCTATCAAAATGCATGCATGTCCACTGTATGCACATATTAGGAGATAGAGGAGAGAACAGGTTACAGTAATCTTGTCTCATCTAATAATCCTGTCATGCAGCCGTGACTGGATTTTAATCTGGATATAGATAGACAGACAGACAGATAGACAGATAGATAGATAGATAGATAGATAGATAGATAGATAGATAGATAGATAGATAGATAGATAGATAGATAGTGAGAGGTGGATTATGTGAAACCCAGTGTGAAGAAGCAGTTAACAGCCAACAGATTAATGGGTCGGATACATAATCTGGATTACAATACAACCAGAAATAGCAACAAACAAATCCATCATGAAGCATCTCCACTGATGGCCACACAAATGTAACTCAGCAGCTTTGCTAACACACCAGTGTAAGAAATTATAGTCGCTGTGGTTACGAGTTTAACTTAACTCATTTTTAGCATCCAGTTCATTTAAATTTAGACAATCTGGTAAAGAACAAGAGAGAGTGATGGAGATGGGGCGAGGAAGAAACGGTAAATAAATTGGTATTCTTGAGCGAGTTGTCGGAGACTCAATAGACACTTAAGCATGATGAACCTTCTTCCAACAAGCTCACACACGGAGAGAAGGGGAATCGAGTGACTTTGTTTTCCTTTCGTTCTACCAGTGACAGCAAACAAACCCGTCTATTCAGAGAGGAGAGAGGAGAGAGGAGAGGGGACGCTGTCAGGGAGCCAACAAGCTTTCCCATAAACTGCTTTTTGTTGTCTTTAAACTTACTTGCTTATCCTGAATAAATATTTAAAGTTTTCTTTGCTCTCTTTCCCCCCCTCTCTTTGTGTTTCTGGCCTTTTCTTTATTTACCAGACATGAGGGACACAGTTGATTTTCATGTCTGATAACCTCTCCTCTCCTCTCCTCTCCTCTCCTCTAGTACTTTGTAGAGACCCTTTAGCTGCTAGGACCTGCTGCAAACGTGATGCATAACCAGACACTATGGCCTCTGGCAACTTTCATGATGAATCTTATCCCATTCCACATGGGCAAAGGCCTCCAGTTCGGTAATATTCCTCTGTTTACGTGCTGTAACTGCCTTCTTTAAATCCCACCAAAGATTTTCTACGGGATTCAAGTCAGGCGATGTCACGGCCGCTCTAGAATGATCCAGGACTTCTTCTGAAACCAAGCCTTTGGTGGACTTTGAGGTCTGCTTGGAATCAATGTCCTTTGGGAATCTCCAGCGATGCCCAAGCTTCATCTTCCTCACAGATGACGAGGTGTTTTCTTCTTGGATTTCCTGATTCTTGATGGAATCCATCTTACCCTCTACACGCTGCAGGTTTCCAGTGCCCGAGGATGGAAAGGAGCCCCGGAGCATCACAGTGTCCTTGTGTGATTTGGTGACTGCAAACCGCTGATAAATAGTCTATTCTGCCAATAAGCCTAAAATACAATGGGGATGTGAATAATTTTGCTTCCATCTGCACCTGAATATTTTGTTTAGTAATATTATTTATGTGCAGAAAGGACATGGACCTGACGTTTTCAGTTCTGCGTGTTTGTTGTCATTTTCAAGTCTAAATGACTCTTTACGGCAAGACGAGCTCCGTTTTTATGTCACACGTGTTCATCTACCGTGAGCGTAATCATGTCGTGGAATCATTATGCATGTCTGTGATTGTGGTGGGGTTGTTTTTTCTTTCTGCCACAGTTCAGTGGAAACAGGTCAAGCAGACTGAAGAGATGAACTCACACCAAAGAGTACTTTACTCTGTGTGTGTGCATGTGTGTGGTTGGAAGGGGGATAATATTTTAAGAAAAGCCTTCCAACCCTTTCTCCCTCTCAGCCCTGGCTTCTCTGTTCTGTACCCAACCCCCATCTCTGAGGGTAATCAACCTACAACTACAGGGATCAACATTTCATATTAAAATTCCCTTTCTCTTCCTCAACCACTCCTGCTGTCCATCTTTTATGGTCCCGCCCACCTCCTCTAGTCATTACCTCTTCGCCTCCTTTCCTCGCTCTCTCCAACTCCCTCTCTTTCTTACTCCCCCTTCAATCTCCCTCTTTCCTCCTCTTCCTCTCATTCTCCTCCTTTCACACACTCTCTTTTCTCTTTCAATCTCCCTCTTTCTGGAATGTGCTGCTCTGAAGCAGCTGAGAGGAGGAATGCTGCTGTAACAAGCCCATACACAACCCCAAGGGAGGGAGGCTCCTTACACACACACATACACACACACACACACACACACACACACATGTATACACTAGTACACACTATCTTTCTTGTTATGATGTTTGTTCGTTGACTGTCCTCCTCACTTTTAAATACTAAACTCCCTCTTTCCTCTGCTTCATCAGGGCAGAGCATGTTTGGGAACACAGCAGGATGTCTGGTCTCTCTCTCACACACACACACACACACACACAAACACACTCATGCGCGCACACACACACACACACACAGACAGAACCTGAGCCTGCCTGTTGCAGTAATGAAGTAGGGTGAAAATGTCTGCCCTGAGGCTACAGGAGTGACTCAGTGGTATGTACACAACTCCGCCATGTCTCTCTCTGTCCCTCAGGCTTCAGAATTCAGTCCTTTACTCAGAAAGAGTAGAGAGCGAAAGAGACCGGAAGCATAACCAATACAGATGCCTCCATAGATGTGAAAGTAATAGCCTATCATGCACTGTGACATGAAACAACCTCTGTCCACAAGCCACCAAAGGGTCACTAAATGGTTTAATGGGTATGGAAAGTATGTAAACCAAATGTTATGGCCTTTGTGGGACACCTAGGGGAGAAAGGTGGCCTCCACCTCCATCATCAAAATGCATAGTGAAGCAACACCTTTTAAAAGCAAGGTGCTTCTCCCCCACCCCTGAGTAGAGCTCCAGAGACTTAAATGTGAAATAATGTGTGCAATGAAGACACCTTTAATTTGTCTCTTGTCTGTATTTGGAACTGGAAAACTGGGGGGGAAAAAGGAGAGAAGGGAGAAGAGGAAACAGTCTGGAGGCCTTAAAATTGTATATGTTCAAATTATTCCAGCCAGCACAGACACACACACACACACACACACACACACACACACACACACACACACACACACAAACATAATGGCCACCAGACATTGGCGGTTGGACGCTCTGTCAGATTTAGACACTTAATTACTGTCCTAGTTTTTGAGAGCTGTGTGTGTTTGCCTCTATGTTTGTGTCTACTTAAATGTGCGTGTGTGTTTTACACTGGACACTGGTGCAATTTCCCTGCTTGGAATTTGATACATTTTTGTAAATTGTCAACTTCCAGTGAGACAAGACTGTCAGAGATTTGAGAAAAAGAATCATTTTGGTTTGTGTTTTCTACTAAAATTAGAACGTGATGACCACCGAAGCCTACAGACACTATTTTAAGATGTTTAAGGTCATTGCAGAGCTACTTATTATCCACTGGCGCCATCAAGTGGGCATTACTTGCAAATTGAAATGAGGAAATTGAAATTTTGATGAGGAAATGTGAGGCCACTGGAGGGAAATCACTTTATTCAACATGTAAAAGTGTAATTTCATGATATATATATTGCAGTATATTGTTCCAGCATTTATCCTTGAATAACCGATTACAGCACCTTCAAATATAATAAAATTGTCACACAATTGTTGTGTTTTGATTTTTTGCAAGGCACTGTATGCATGTCAGTCATTAGGGCCTGAGCCCCCCTGAATGTCTGATCCTAGAACCACCCTTGTCTCTGCTCCAGAACACAAAGCAGCGGCGTAGTTTTATTATCATGAGCGTACGGTATAGAGATTTAATATACCTTTAGATAAACACTATTTTGATGATAATATGTACATTTAGCTGCTTCTGTGGTCAAGTGCTGTTGTTACTCTTTCATTTTACACAGAATGTGTTGCTATTTTACTTCATCATCATTGTGACTTTAACACTTGTGGATGAACTTTTCACGAAAAATAAACGCAACAAATCACAGCAATAATCTTTTTGTGTTTTAATGGATATAACAAAACCTCTACATCATTCTGGAAAAATGTGCTTCAATAAAGTTTGAAGTGTAACATGTTTAATGTAAGCTGCAAAAAATATGTAAGGAAATAATTTAAATAAATAACACCGAAAATAAGCACTAACAGTCGGAAATAAACGTCACCACTCAGAATTTAAACAATATTAACAAGTACAATAATAGAGGATCTAACAAGTGAGACATAAAGTAAGTTGAAAAAGCTCATGTATGTGGTTATGGTTACAGTAATATAGGTCTTTTGTGTATTTCTTTATGCATGTGCTTTGAATTACTCAATTTTGGATCAAGTACAAAATTAATAAATAAAGACAAAAACATGTAAGAAGAGCATTTTGTATTACTCCCACCAGGTGAAGATCAGAAATCCATTTTTGTCCCTTGAGCCCTGAGCGTCCTGGTTTTACTGACATGGCTCTCTAGTAAATAAATAATAAGACCACAAGACACGCTTGTGGAGGGATTCTCACACGTTCACACTGGAGCAGGTCTGTATGTATGAAGAAAGAATTTGAAGTATATACAGAGGCCAAAGTAGATCAGCGTGAGCGTGGACGGATCCTCTTCTGTCATCTGTAAGCAACCGCACGCCACAGCCGTGAAATTAAACAGTTTCTGGATGAATGTCCTTGTTTTTTTTCCTCCGTCAGTCTGCAGCTGCTGGCTCCACTTGATTTCACTCTATGATGGCGGAAAATTTCAGGCCTCTAAGATCAGAGAAAAGCAAAATGTAGGTATTAAACATGACTTACAAACTAGTGCATATGGTTAGCTGTTGGTACAGCACTTTAAAATAAGAGTAAGTGATATTTATGCTTTGAAATGTTTGATTTTTACATAAATTACAATAAATACATTTGCAGGAATCCACGTAGAAAATATTTAGACACTTAAAGAAACATGCTCATTTGCTTTCTTGCAGAGAGTTAGTGAGATACCACTCAAACATGCATGCTAAAATTGTATCTAGCAGCCAGTTAGCTTAGCATAAAACCTGAAAACAGAGGGAAAAGTCCAAAGGTTACTAAGTAGGTCTACACCGACCAGAATCCCTTTTCAATTCAGGCTTTTTATTTTCGATGCAAAATTCACTGTTCTAGCCCCATACATTAACAATAAAGTTGACCTGTCATGAATCAAGAATCATCCAGCTGATAAGAGCCTCTGCATAAATCTAACATCAGCCACAACAATGAGGCAATGTGACTTCTTACCTGCGCCATCGGCTGCATCGTCGGCCAACGTGTCAGAATTTATTATGTACTTGCTGCCAAATATCTGCACCAGCTGCTCAAAGAACTTACATTCCTGTTTCTCTCCTCTGGAGAGAAAAATGAATATCAGAGTTTGGTATTATGGATTATACATGTTGAAACATGCTTAGAGCATGATTATGCCACCCAACATTTTAAACACAGGTACTTACTTTCTGCCTTCAAGAAACTGCCGGAAATTGGCCCTCAGCCTTTTTATCCTGGTCTGACACTGTTCAGGCGTGCGCAGGTAGCCCTGGCTGGCCATCAGCTCAGAGACCTGGATGTAGATGTGTCTGTTCTTGGTGCAGCTCTTCAAGTCCTCTTGGATCTCCTCACTGCCCCATATATCCAGGAGGGTCTCGGTCTCCCTGTCGCTCCAGACCTGCTTAGAGCCGTCAGCCACCCACTGGGTACCTGAGGCAACTGACAGAGTGGACATATAATAATTTTGATTCAACTTTTTAAGCTAATATATGAAGGACTACTTTGACATTTTGAGTAATATACTTCGTTTTTTTTTAAAACCTTTTTTAAAATGTTTTATATTTACCTGAAACAATAATCAAACATGTCAATTCTGCATTACAAATGCATTATGATATCTGATCCAGCATTCTTTGAACCCTTTAATGTCAGTTCACATTTTTGAAACAAATAACAACCTACAAAGTTTCACCTTTGTTTTGATCGGACACTAGTGCGTAGTCTTCTGGCTCATCTGTGACCAGCGTCTCTGTGACGGAGTTGTCCACTTTCAGCTCCTTCCTGAAGATTTCATCCATCTCGCTGAAAAATTTAAAATCCTCCCTGGATTCAAAGAAAAGAAAAAAAAACCCATCAAGTTACCATGACACAGATTTCTACATTTAAATGTGTAGCCTCCAATTAGCGAGGAACATTAACCTCAGTCACAACAATTAAACAACATCAAGAGTCATCTCTTCACTCATGGCCATGGGTGCTTTCACACCTACCTCATTTGGTCCGGACTTTCAAGACTTTTCAGTTTGATCCGGAACAAAATTGCAGGTGTGAAACCTCCCAGGACCAAGGTCCGGATCAAAGACAGAGTCTTTGGTCTGACAAATATAGGTGGTCTTTGTCCGGATCAAACTGAACCATGGTTCGGTTCGTTTACAGTGTGAAAGCACTTTTTGGGATGGTTCAGACCTTCGGACCAATTACAGGAAGTTCCAGCAGGCTACCGTCGCCAATAAACAAAAGAAGAAGAAACACAAATGGAAGAAGTTAAAAATGAGCCGCGTTACAACATGGGGAGAGGAAGAGACGAAGTATTTTATAGCGATATGATCTGACGAAGAAATCAAAAGTCAACAGGAAAAAAAAACGCATAAAAACCTGAAACTTTTCATTTATCTTCAGTGAAGATGAGAGAGAGAGAGGATACGCGAGGACGGGAGAGCAATGAAAAACACATAAAAGTGGTGCGTTTACAAATGAGGAGGACAATTTCTCTTTTTATGATGACTTGGACAGAATTCTGGACAATCAATAATCAAGTATCACGATGTGAAATGTGAAACCTTGGTTCGGACCTTGGTGAAAGCGCCCTAAAACAAAAATAATTTAAAAAGAGCTGCTTCGTCAAATAAATGCCCATTACATCTTTTGTTTTAGAATTGTCGTAAACTACTGAGCTGAGAGATATTGATAATGTCTACTACATTCTGTTAGCAACAACACAAATAATCTAAAAAATAAACGCATTCAGAAGAAAAAAGAATCATGACTGACTTTTCATGGAGGAAGCGATATTTCAGGCGCTTAACGCGGGAGTAGCACTGCTCTGTGGTCCTTCTAAATCCCTGGCCACTCATCTTCTCAGAGATGTACTCAAACACGTGGCGGTTCTTCAGGCAGCCCCTCAGGGTGAGCTGGACGGTGTCTTCACCCCAGATCTCCAGCAGGGTGCGGGTCTCCTGGTCCGACCAGGGCATCTTTTTGCTAAGGTCGTTCAGGGGTAGGCTGCCTGAGGGCTGTTCGTCTAAGTGGAGCAACGACAGATTTATCATTGGGTTGTAAATCTTTGAAATTTATCATTGGTAACACAGTATAGAATTGGTTGCATATTGATTATATTTACACCTACACATTTCAGGATCCTTGTCCACAAAGGGTTGCAAGGTGGCGTTAGCAGCAGAACCGTCCACATCAGCATACACAGAGTTGTCGCCAAGCACCGGAGCAAGGAGGTCGAAGTACCGATACGGCGCAGGCCGTCCTCCGCTTCTGGAAAATCAAAAGGAAGCTTTGAAATAATAACCTAAAGTCTTTCAAACTCATCACTCATCCCTTTAATTTACCTCCGGGTGTTGCAGTAGCGCCGGTAAGTCTTCTTCAGTCTTTTGATCCGGTTGTGGCACTGCTCCGCCGTCCTCAGAAATCCCATGGCAGCCATTTTCTCCGATATTTCGGCGAATATGTGGCTGTTGCGGACGCAGGTTTTCAGGCTGTGCTGCACGTCATCCGCCGCCCACACCTCAACGAGAGCAACCGTCTCCTGCTCCGTCCAAGCTGTGTTTACACCATCTGCGCCTACGTCAGGAGGATGCAGCAGTCACAAAGACACATTGAATGTTGGCATTTCTTCCAATGCTGTGTGAATTGGATGAAAAGGACCGTACCTGGATCCTGGTCCGCTTGTTCGTCTTTTTCATCATACTCATCGATAGAAACTGCTTCCTGTCCAAGTATTTGTTCCAGCTGCTTGTAGAATCTATAATCGACTCGTCTTCCACATCTAGAAGGCGTGAAAAGACACAAATATGAACCATTGCGCTAGATTACATTTGGAAACAGACAAACAGGCAGGCCGATGGATCTCACTTCTTCTTGTCGTAGCACTGTCGAAAGTTGTTCCTCAGCGACTTGACCTTCCATCGGCACTGCTCCGAGGTTTTCGAGTAGCCGAGGTCTTGCAGTCTCTCCGAAATCTCGCCGTAAACATATCCGTTGTGGACGAAGCCCCTCAGCGCCCTCTGAACATCTGCGTCACCCCAGATCTCCATCAGGGCCAGGGTCTCCTCATCTGACCACGAGCTGGGCGGTGCTTTTCCTGTCATCAGGCTGATTTCTCCATCTTACAGAGGAAACAGCACTTGTCACTGTCTTCATTTGGGTTTGGTTTGAATACACACTCAGACGTTACTGTAGTCTCAACCAAGAAAACTGATTCGTCATCCTTATTACGTAATAATTAGAATTCCGTAATTGTTCTATTAGAAAACATTTGACACACTACATACATATCAAGAACACCCGTGTTTAAGTGTATGATTGTACCTACAGTCAGAATAGAGTGTAATCTTGAGTAATACTGCCCTACAAACATCTGCACTGAGCTGATGAAGGAATCTTTTTTTTATACCTAATTCAGTCGCTGATTCACCATTAGAGTCCTCTGATATTTCGATGGAGTCCGTTACCACAGCGGAGGATGTTGACGGCTGCTTGTCCAGGATTTGTTCCAGCAGGTCGTAGAATTTAAAGTCGACTCTGTGAGTCCCGGATGAGCTGCAGACAGTGAAGGCAGCTGTATTAACACACTACACACACACACACACACACACACACTTCCTGCCACCTGTACAGCCATATAAACGGAATATTTGGGAGCAGCTTTTTACCTCATGTTCTCCTGACACTGCCGATAGTTGGACTTGAGACGTTTGATCCTGGTGTGGCACTGCTCCGGGCTGCGGGAGTAGCCGTTAGCGCCCAGTTTCTCTGATATTTCAGTGAAAATGTGGCCGTTGTGTGGGTAACGTCTTATGCTCTGCTGGACCTACATGTAGGTGAAATTGTTAGTTCAAGTGGCAATATAAATATATATTCAGATGGAAAAAACATCCTACAGAATCAAGGCTTTACGGCTGTCTTTACACTACAGGTCTTCATGCCAATTTCCGATTGGTTGCATATATCCGATTTTTTTTTACATCTACATCTTGAAAGTGAAATTATAAGGGATGTCTCTGTCGCAGTTAAAATGATGGTGTCCTTTACCTGCGGGTCTCCCCAGATCTCCAGAAGGATGATGGTCTCTTTGTCCGACCAGGGGACTTTCTTCCTGTCTTCTTGAACGCCCACAGCAGACTCTGAAGAGACACGAATAGAAAACACATCACTTCATAAATGGACTGATTTGCTTCTAACATCATGCTTTAGCAGACACATTTTTGGTTGCTAAAACACCTCCTCAAGGGTAAAAGCTCAAATTATATATAGATCCAATACTGTTTAATCTGTGTTCTGTGTGTTAAGTTCAGGTTTCTTTATTAGCTGCATTTTGCACTAGTGTCCTAAAACCAATTGACTCATGTTGTAAAACTCCAATAAGATCTCAGGACTGTGTCAGAAAACTATTTAGTTTTTACAGAATATCTGAGCTCCCTTCCTACAAAACTCCTATAGTTACAACATCCGAGTTACCGATATCCAGATGGGAGGAGGGAAAGTCGCTGTATTCCGGCTCTCCGGCTAGTTCATCCAGCTGTGGCACTGGGGTGAAGTCCTTCACCAAGATTCGCCCCAGCTCATTGTAAAACTTGCACTTGACTTGCTCCTGTCCATTAATGCTACAACGAGGGATGAAAAGATCAACACTGTAAAACAACAGCATCCAGAAGTGGTCCTTCCACTTTTCTTCTGCTCTAAATCATACGTACTTGCTTTGGTAGCATTGCCTGAAATTTGACTTCACCCTCTTCAGCCTCGTTTGGCACTGCTCCGGTGTTCGGGAGAAGCCCTGTGCGGCCATCTTGTTGGATATGATGGAGAAAACGTGTCCGGTTTTGTGCATCCCTCTCAGCTCCTGCTGGATTGTGTCTTCGCCCCACGTGTTGATGAGGGTCAACGTCTCCAAGTCTGTCCATGGAACACTTCTGGTCCCTTGAATAAAAAAAATGAATCAATTAATGTCTGTTTTTTTGGTCCTTTGGGAAGCATATATGAGGATATACAGGCAACACAGATACAATATGTTGATAATACAGTCACATATAGGAGAGAAAGAACAATTACAAATGTTTGATTTTTAATAAGATTGTTTGAGGTGAATCGAAAATGTCTGAAGATGCAGTTCGTGGAGACTTCTCTGCATTATCTTGTAACATTATTATTCTATCTATTCCTACATAAATTTTCATTACACTCAAAATAAATGCATTTTCAATACAAAGTTCAATACAATTATTCTAATTATTTTCATTAAAAAAATTTAGTTGGCGGTAAAATTGGTAGCATTTTTTAATTAATAATTAATTGTTTCAGGAATTTATCAAGCAAAAAAAAAAATAAAAAAAATAAATAAAGCAAAAACAATGAAGAAAAAATTCCAAACATTATCTGATTGCCCTTTTTCGATAGTTCAATAGAGCGTTAAGTGATTATATTCAAGGTTTGGACTGTTGAATAGAACAAGCATCATGACTACATTATGTTGGTCTGTTGCAACCCTGATCTAAACTAAAACATTAAATCTGTGGGTTTACGGCTCCAAGCTACCAAACATCCATCACCCCTGCTGCAGCCGCGGCTTAACTGATTCAGTAAGAACATAAATGTGACGTCGTACCGATTTCCATCCGGCTCGTGTGACCCAGAAACTGCAAGTCCTCGTCGTCGTCTCGGGACTCGTCTTCGTTGATGAGCTCCTCTACATCGTAGGTGATCTCGGGAACAGGAGAGGAAGTGGAGGAGCCCAGTATCCGCTCCAGCTGCTCGTAAAATTTGTTCTCCAGCCTGGAGTTCCCTCTGGTTTTAGATCAGTGAAAATGAAACAAACTTTACTTTAATTTTTTTGTTCCTCTATTGTTTCCCAAATTGCAGCTATGGCATGTATAGTCTGAGGAGAATGCTAGATATCTGACGGGACAGAAAGGAGAGATGCCAGTTCATTTAATACCTACTTATTTCGCCGGAAGCATTTCTTCAGTCGTTTGATCCTCGTCTGGCACTGTTCCACTGTTCGCATGTAGCCTCTCTCGGCCATCTTCTGCGCAATCTGCGTGAATATGTGTCGGTTCTTCAAGCAGCCCTTCAAAGCTCGCTGCACAGAGTCCTTCCCCCAGATGTCGAGCAGACTGAGCGTCTCCTCCTCTGACCAGGGAACCTTTGTGTCCGCTACCAGCGGGAAAGAACTTTCCTGAGAGTCTTAAATGAAACCAGAAGAGATGGTCAAAACCCTAAATTGTAGACAGATATAACCAAAACTGATCCATACAAACCTGTGTAGTCTCCCCATATCGAGATTAGAGGAGATTCAGCTGAATTCTCTTCATCCACAGACGAATCGCTGCAAAGGTGGGAACAAACACTCAATGAATGAAGTTAACAGGTTGACTCACACAAGTCACAGGTTGCACATGAATAACTTCCAGATGATTACAGTACATGACGGGAAGATCATGGAGTGACACACATGAGCTGCAACACATTAAAAACAAAAGAGTTTACAGCATTGTGTTTAGACAGAGTGGCGCTCTGAGCTAAATGCTACTGTCAGCATGCTAACATGCTTCTGTTCACTTTTCCTAATATTTAAGCAGGTTCACTTTGAAACAGGAGTCTATAGCAAAGCTAATGTCTCTGTATATGTAACCTGTAACCTACATTTGTGTTTAACAAGAGAATAAAACCTTTCTGGTGATCTTACAAGAAAGCTGTCGCCTCCGCCGGCTGTTTGGTGGGAACGTCAACACCTCCGCTCAGCTTCCTCTTCCTGAGAACCCGCCCTCCCCTCACACTCACACTTTGGTTGCTGTCAATGGCCGCTGAATCTGTGTCCATGGTCTCATTAGATGTAGTGAGGTCTATGGTTTCGTCACATGGCCGCGCGCCAATTAGATTTTGTGTTTGCCTCTCCTGAGAAATGCTCCCGCCTCCAACCTGCAGCTGCCAGCTGTCTGAGTCTCTCGTGTCCTTCTGTCTTTGTCTCGCCGTCTCGGAGCCCCTCCCGCTCGCCTTCTCCAGGACGCTTATGTTGAAGAGAGCGTCGAGACGTCCTTTGTGCTCCGGCGGGTTCGAATCTTTGAGAGCAGGTGAACAAGGGGCGCTGTTCATGACAGATTTGGCCCCAGGAGGCAGAGACAGGGAGGAGAGGATGCAGTCGTCCATCGGTAATAATCTTGGATCTACAAAAGGGGCTCAAATTTAGGCAGCGGTAAAGACAAAAATGATTGTTCTCGTTGCACTGTAGCTTTACTGTTTTTTTTCTATGTGATGTAATATCCTGCAGTAAATAATCTTTGCTCAGTATTTAGAAAATATGAGGAAAAAAAAACAATACAGAAATGCCAAAATCTTGAAGATCCGTTGCAGTTCTTCGAAAATGCAATTATATAGCATTCTGTTTCAGAACAGTACACAACCACAGGCGGTACCTTTCTCTTTAAAATGGCCCAGGTGTCTGTGGTGTTCAAGTACAGCCTTCATATCCTCCGGCGGGAAAAAGGATTGTAAGCAGTCGTCCAGGAATGTTGGAGCGTCTCCGAGGAAAGCTGCCAACTGAGGAGACAGTTAATGAAAAACAAGTTGACTGGCGATTGACATGCATTCGCTAATTCATGTCGCTGCTAGTAAATAAAACCTCATGTAGTTTTGCTGACATATATTTGACATAATTAGTCTGAAACTAAGGAAACGACAACTTTCTGGCCTGATCAGTATTTTTCATTTATGGTATATGTACTAATCTGTTATTTTTCTATTCTGCCGCAGCTTTAAAAGCGAGGGAGGAGGATACAGTCCACTGAGACACTATGGTGCACCTGTGCCTGGTTAACCCTCCTGTATATCTGTCTCTGGGTCAGTGCTGCACACAGATGAGGCCCTGCACTGAGCCTAAGGCCACAATCAGCCTGGAAAAAAAAAGAAGCTATATAGTTTGGAATAAGGCCAGAGCTATTGTCTGAGTTGCATTTGCTTTATTCTGATGGTGCAATAAAAGGCGAAGAAGAAGCAAAGCAGAGCTCGCATGGGGCGTGATAACCACCCCAGGTAGCAGTTCCTGTCACGCTGACACGACAGCTGACAAAAAAGGCGTCAAACGGTTGCCAAAAAAAATGACATTCTCATCATTACATTGGCTGATCATGTGTGTCAAGCTGGAGTTGGAGCACAAAGGACAACTTTTTGATGGGATTTCAACCCTGACATTCCTCTTCAGACTTTTTTCCCCCTCCTTCTCCACGCACCTTGGAAGCGGGTGAATGTTCTCCCGACTCTGCCAGGAAAATAAGAGTTCAAAGAAACATGGGGCACCTGTGTGAAGTCTGGAACCGGCAGCAGCTCCTCCAGCCTTGATATGAACTCCCACACCAGCATCTCAAGGGCCGCGTCGTACTTTGAGCCAAAATATACTGGGAAGATTTCCTGCGAATGACAGAGACAAAGATAAGACACAGACAGATTTACACATTGTAAAACGGTGCAAATTCCTGAGAGACGTTTGTTACTCCGGTCGTAATTCTGCACGTAACATTTAAACGAGCTCACTGTCGCTTGTATAATGGTGAAGAGAGCAGCTATCATTCCTCCTAGACTTCATAATAACTCAAACGGTTTTGCGCTTGTCCTCTAATTAAATATCTGCGCCCACAGAGGACACCAGTCCAAAGTCAGCATCACACAGAGAGACAATCAGATTGGAGGAAACCAATTGAAGGAATAATGAAATGTTCTGTACCAATTTGTACTGATGGTGCAAAACTTAATTAAATATATGATGCAGTCTGATATGTTTCCTTCTCTCTGTATATTTTAACTCTATTGTCGTATTCATGGTATTTAGTTTGTTTAATGTTTTCATATATTATCTTGATGCTTTTTTTTGTATTTTATGCAAAACACCTTGATTTGCCTCGTTGTTGGACTTGCAAAAACTTCTCTAGTCTCACCTGGAAAAAGTATTTTCTTTCAGACGGATCCTCCAGTAAGGAATGCACCAACTCCACGAAGTTCACCTCAGATTCCTCCACCTGGTTGATGGTTACCTGTCACACACACACACACACACACACACACACACACACACACAAGAACGCAAAAAAAAATACTCAAATCAGGGGGAAGATAAAACACTTTATCAAACCTGCTGCACCCGTAGTCCACTGTTTACGGTAAACTACGGCACATTAGCAGATTTTATAATTCCATTTATTGAATATAATGCAAGTTCAAGCAAACAACGGCGTATTTTTGACATTAAAAATGTCTTTTTAGGAGGTTTATACAACCTCTTGAGACACAATCGATGGAACCAGACCCTGTAAACCTCCCCACCATAAAGAAATATGGTGATGTCAGCCTTTTCTACAGTTCCCCTGTTGTCACTAAGACTTGTCGTTTGCTTTTTTACACTGAACCAAACAACACCGGCGTGCTCCATGACGCCTTCTCACCCTTTCTCCACTAAAGTCGATTCAGCTGCGTCTTTAAATCCGCTGTCGGACTGAGAGAGGAACAACCCAGCTCTCCCCGATTCCTGGTTACTTACATGGTGATCCTTGGCAGTGCTGATAGGGGCTTTGATTCTGTCCAGATGCGGCTGAATGGTCTGCATGTCCACTGGGTGCTCACCTCGACACATCTCAAGAACCAGCTGCGTGCACACACACACAAATCAAACGCATCACATTTAGACTGCCGTGGCTCGGACAGCCTCCAGTTTGACACCATGCACAGATTTATCTGTGCTCTCTATTCCGTGTTACTTGAATTCTATGAATTAAACTTTTTCTTCAGCGTCAGATTGTGTATCAGTTTGAAATTTGCTTCTTTAACTTAATATATAAGCGACATCTCCGACACTGACCCTGGCCCTGAGTCCTAGGATGAGCTGAGCCCTCTGACTGTAGCTCATCAGCTCCGGGACCAGCTCCGTCACCATGGTAACAAACTCCTCCAGCATCCCATAGCGGTCCACGAGTCCCTGCTGCACTACCTGCCACACTGCAGCTGATAAAAGCTGCAAGGGCGGGGCCAGGAGGCGTAGATAGTGGATGGGAAGATCATTACCTGAGGACAAAAGGGGGTGAAACGCGTTAGCGTCGTCGGGTTGACGGACAATTCAAACGAGTTCATTCCGGTCTGTTGGTCGAAGAGTGGCGACAGTGAGACGGATAGAAAACAGCAGCAGGAAATAAACAAACCAAGACATCATCAATGCATCTATTGATTCTGTAGCACCGTTCATAACAATCCCTTTAGTTATACTTAACCATTGGAGGCAATTCTGCAAACAAATGAGCAGGTCTTATTATGGAAAATTGACAATATTTGATTTTAGAATAGTTTTTAAATACTTTTGTCAGAAAACAAAGCAAATAATCAATTTGTCAAGATTTAATACATAAAATTCAATCTGTTGAAGAGGATTATAAGAAAAGGCCTGAAAAAGCGTCTAAATGGACTTATTATGGGATTGTTTGGCGAGGATTTTCCACAAATATAAAATATTAATACATGAAAAGGACTGAGGGTCTTCAGCTGTATTGACCGGGCTGCTTTGAGGCTTGCTGCTGACACAGAGGCTGTGATGTCATACATCCACCTCTGTGAGGACTGGTGAACTGGTGAAGGTTTAGCGAGGCAGCGAGAGAGGAGAAGCTAAGAGACTCTATTCTGAGAGACTCCATTAGTGGCTAAAGAACTCAATGATTTCTACTTTAAAAGACAGATGGACGATCTGCACACCATCCCCCATGGTTCCCTCCAACAGCTCCACCTCCCCCGGCTCCGAGGGAGGCCTGGTTCTCTCCACAGCTGCCTGGTCCCTTCCTCCCCATACCACAGTGACGACTCTCCATCCTGGTCCTTCTGCTTCTTGGGACGCCATCATCGCCCAGAACCTAAAGCCCAGGCAGAGGATTTATATCCTGCGGCAGCTCAAGATGCTCAACCTGCCAAAGACAATGATGGTTCGCTTCCCTCCTCGCCTCCTGCGTCACAATCTGGTACCGAGGCAAATTCATTGTGTGTGAAAACCTACAGAAAAAAAAAATCTGATTCTGAATAATATCGCAAAGTAAAACTAATTGATTTTATCTATGGATGACAAGGTTCCAGGCTGGAATCCAGACCTGAGGCCTCTCTGTGTGGGGTTTGCATGTTCTGCTCATGTCTGCACTGGGTTCCTCCAACAAGTCCGGAAACATGTGCTCCGTGGCTGCTTTGCGTCATTGAACACCAGAAACCTGCAGCGTGTAGAGGGCAAGATGGATTCCATCAAGTACGAAGCTTGGATGTAATCGGAGATCCCGAAAAGGAAAAATGATCCCAGGAATACCAGAAAGACCACCAGGGCTTGGTTCCAGAAGAAGTCCTGGAGGTTGGCCGCCACATTTGCCTGACTTAAATCCATTAGGAAATCTCTGGTGGGATTTGAAGAAGGCGGTTGCTGCACATGAATCCGGGAATATTCCAGAACTGGAGGCCTTTGTCCACAAGGAATGGGCTAAGATTCCTCAGGAATGCTGCTGCCAGGTCACAGCAGCAAAAGGGTCTCTACAAAGTACTGGAGACACTTGTCATTAAGGGGTTGGATCATATTGAGACTGTAGAACCCAGTAAACGTAACATTTTATGTTATATTTAGGAAAAAACACTTATATCTGATTATTGAGCTATTTAAACTGTTCTTGTGTGATTTGGTTACTGCAAACAGCTGATCAATACTATATATTGTCAAGAAACCTAACATACAATGGTATAAATGAATAAAGAAATAATGAGTTCTCATGTTTTTGCTTATTTATTGCATTTATCTCTTTTTTCCCCCTGTTGTTCTCATCAACCTTTGAATTTAGTTTTGACAGGATTCTTCACCGTCTAAGAAGAGACAAGGCTGCTGTAGTTTTTACATCAACTTGTCCTCTGTTTTGGATAAGTTCATTCGAACCCATATTGGCCCACTTCAGTGTCACTATAGGCAACAGTATTTACCAGCACTTCTACAGGCAATCAGAGACAACTACATCCACCCGGCGCTTTGCCTGATGGCCAAGATGGTCGGTATGCATAAGTGAACTTGATTTAAGTGGCTGTGATTGTTCTCAGGTGCTCTGACAACAGCATCCATCGAACTCGAAATGACCTCACGTCGACATGCGAGCAGCACATTCGATTTCTGACGGTATAGGAAGCTGCAGGAGGAAAGAGATTATAATAATGTTGTGATCAATACCGAAAGGATTTTTTCAGGAGGATACACGCACCTCGACTGCTTCCACTTTCAGCCCCGCGTTTTATTTCCATTTAGCAGCGGATAAAAAATAACCCCCCGTCCAGATGTCCCTCTCGGGTTGCAGCGATCAGGAAAAAAAAAAAAAAAAAAAAAAAAAAGCTCTAATAAATAAATTCAGATAATTTCAGGTTAGTAAAGCATCCGCCAGCGATCGCCAACCCACAGAATGCGAAGGAGGTTTAGGAGGTTGCATTCAGGGGCGATTTTTTATTTTCGCATTTGGAGGGGAGACAGAACAAAGGTTTCTGGTCTCATCCGCCTCAGTCCAGATCCCGGCAAGCCCTCTTTCCTGGTTGGCTGAGGAAGACCGGATCAGCCGGGCAAGTCCGGTTTCACAACGCTAGATGGCGCCAGTGTTTTTAGTTGTTTATTTAATTTGTATTATTTTTTTAAAATTATTTTTAGCAGAGGGAGGCGTATTACATTCACTTCAGGGAAAAACAAAACCTTTTGCCCTGTTTTCCTGAATTAGTGAGATAATTATCTCAGAATTCTGAGATAAATCTTCATGAGAAAAAAAAATTCTGCTGTTTTTCTGAATTAATTAATTTTGTTTTAATGTTATTTTTCTCTCACAGAATTATTTTTTTTCATGAAAACTTATTTTATATTTATTTATATTATATGATCTCATTAATTCAGAAAAAAGGGCAAAGTTTTTGTTTTGTTTTTCTCAAGTGAATGTAATACGATTACACTGTAATCAGATGTTTTACTTCAGTAAAAACTGCAATACTACAACTTTAAAATACTCAGTTACAATTGAAGGTGTCGGATTCAGAGTTTAACTTTTAAATGACGTCATCAGAAAAATACTAAATATTAATATATCAAAAAATAAAACCTGTTCAGAAAGTCCAAGTTAAATGTATGCATACAGTTGGAAGCAGAATTAGGCTTATTGACAAAAATATTATTTATGAGCTGTTTGCAACAACCAAATCATACAGGAACAGTTTTTTTAAGCTCAATATAACAGATGTTAGAAGTGTTTGTCTCAAATATAACACAAACTGCCTGCTGATCTGAGGTCAGAGCTGTGTGAAAGTATTTAATAAGCCTATTAAAAATCAAGAGTAAGTACAACTACAAACCAAGTATAAGTCAAGTATTAAACTTTCAGTGTAAGCCAATAATATTATACTTTTATTAAGTATAAGATTAAGTACAAGTCTAGTCCAAATATACTTAGTAATTTTCTGTATACCTGTCAAGTATGAGCCAAGTATATAATTTAATATAATTTGGTTGAGTATATCTCTGGTAAGTCAACAAACAAATAAATAAATAAATAAATATCCAACAGCACAACATGTCCACAGCTGATCTACAGAATACCAAGGACTCACAGCTCTGGCTGCCGGCATGAGGAGATCCACCTGAGGAGGAGGAGGAGGAGTGACAATGGCCTGTGTGCCAAAGTGGACTGACAGTCGCCCAGCAGGGCAAAACACATCACTGTCACCACCTGCCCTGCCTCTCAGAAACATGGAAGCTCCTCTCAGGCATCATGAGTCAATACATGAAGGAATCATCAGCCACAATACCAGAGAGCCCAAGCATCAGCTGCTGGTTGACAGAGCAATCACATTAAACTCGAAGACCAGGCAGACCCACCTGAGCGTCGCCTGGGTTGACTATAAGAAAGCCTGTGACTCAATGTCAGTGCACTGATCACCCTCATCATTGGAAAACTACTCTGGAGGCCAGCTCCAAGGTTATCACACAAGTCACCATCGAGTGCATCGAGCACTTGCTACTGTTCTGCGCAGGCCTCCAACGCACACTCCTATACACGGATGATGTCCGTCATAAACCAGCACCCTGAAACTCCACGAGGGAAGGGTGAGGATGAGGGACAAGGATCATCCATGAATACACCAGGGTGAGGTGCTTGCGAGATGCAAGCTGGAGCAGCATCTTCTCGGACCTGCTACAGTGAGTCTATGAAGTGTTTCCCCAGAAAACAAAACCTGCAAGTGTGTCACCAAAAATATTGGGATTGAATCATTTTGTTGCCATTTCAGCTTTCTGCCCCCAGAGGGAGACGTGCACCTTGTACATTGCAACCGAACATGGACAAACCAAACGATGAGGGGACCTGGAAGGAACACACTTGCTTAAACTTTCCCTAATGGTCTCCCTCCCAGGAAACAGAGCTCAATAATTCATAACAGGCACTCATAAATTTCAATGAGTTTATAATTAGGAGGAGGCCAGAGTCATTGTCTCTGAGGCGGTTCTAACAGGAGGAGGATCATGCTGACAGATCGACTGAGTCCTTGTAGCAGATTGCTGCAAATCACCTAATTATGAGTAAAGTTAAAATTTTGGTCTTTTAATGATGATTATTTTTTGGCGTTATTGGATAATTTCACGATTGACAGGCGAGGGAAGGGCGAGAGAGTTCATGAGAATGAGAATGATGCGTAGCGAATATCCCAGACAGGAATATGACATTTCTCATTTTACCCTTGAATTTTTAACACTTCAATTGTCCCGCAGTACATTGTAGAGGCGATTTAGGAAATTACTGTTTGTATGTTCTTCCTCACAGCTGATGATATCTGTCCAAAATGAACCAATGCAATAGATTTTGTAGGATTTTTGAAATGTTTTTCCACTCTACATCGGGTGTGGTTTACAGTCTCTGATTAAAATCCTACACATGGTGGGGATGGTTTTAGGCTGATTCCAGTTGTTCAGACCCAGTGTATTGAAAGTGTATCACTTTAAAACCACCACAATGAATGAATAAATAAAGTATTCAGTATTTCTCCAAAAGAAATGTAAGTGTATTGGGATATAAAATGCTTTCTTTACAGGCTTATAAATTAATTTGACTGATGATTAGAGCCTCTGCTCTCATATACGTTTTATTACATCGTAAAGTTCACCATGCATTCATCACACGATCTGAAAAACTTGATGTAGCACCAACTACTTTATTTACACACAGTTGTAAAGTGCCTCGAGTCTTGTGTTCAACCCTTCTGGG
Organism: Chaunax sp. Z400; assembly: GCA_037577475.1. Taxonomy (NCBI): domain Eukaryota; kingdom Metazoa; phylum Chordata; class Actinopteri; order Lophiiformes; family Chaunacidae; genus Chaunax; species Chaunax sp. Z400. The sequence goes on from CM075204.1 coordinate 17,000,501, forward strand.
CAGAGTAAAGAGACCTACAATACAAACATCAGCTTGCTGTGAGCAGCCATGCTTTTGCAAGCAGATGCACTGGGATGCATTTAAGGGACATAGTTTTTTATACAATTAAATATTTCTAAATCCTGACTATAAACTCTTTTACATTTGAGTATTGCCTTCATGCCAAAGAAAAGCTTCGACATCTTTGGAGCCAAGCTTATTCTGGTACCTCTCTCATGTCTGCTCAGTAAAGCTGGAGCCAACCTGATGGCATGTCTCTGTCCAAAAATAAGTAATTGAACAAACAAATGCAACTGGATTAGATATTTTCTCATGTTTTGTACAATATGACACATATAAATATATAAAATGTGGATTATTGAGTGTTAGCGGTGCTGCTAGGCTATTTATTTCCAGTCTTTAGGCTAAGCTAACCAGCTTCCGGCATTTACCAGACAATTACGGGGCTGGTAGAATATCTGTCTTCCCCTCCAGCTCTTGCCAAGAAAGGAAGTGAGCATATTTCCCAAATTAATTATAATAAACTGCAATAATGTAAAGATTTTTTCACATAAACATCCCAGAAATATTGGCATTAACCCGTTTAGCGCATTTGCTCGACCGAATTACCGCTAATACGCTTCAGGGAGATGCATATCATGCAGGTGCAGTAAAGCAGACAGTGTAATAACAGTAATCACTTAGTAGAGTTCATTTACAGCAATAAAATAAAGGTCACTGACACCCCCATATGGGACACCTCATGGATATTAGACTCTGTTTACTGATGGAGGATAATTTAGTGGGATAACCCTTAAGGATGGTGGCTGCTGGCTGCGGAGGGACATCCAGAGGTATTTTGTATGTGTGTGAGCACGCGAGCTTTGACTTGGCAGGAGACGCCGGACAGGTGGATGCTCATCCAGCCAAAGTCCCATTACTTGCTCAGGGGGCAAGCAAGTGTGTCTGTCATTGAGTGTGTGTGTGCGCACATCTATGCATGTGGTAATTACTTTTTTTCTGTGTGTGTGTGTATGTGCATGTTTGTGTGTGTGTGCAGACGGGGTGATTAGAGATGGGTGGCGGGTGGAGAGCTTGTCAGAAGTTATCTTCCCATCTCATCTCATCATAGGCAGTCTGGCGGATTCCCTCGATGGCTCAACAGCCCAACGCCGCGGTGCTGCTGTCAATCGGGCCGTCAACGCCTGCAGAAATCGATGCCAATCTCCCTCAGTAGCTATTTTTAACCAAGGCTCAGCACCCAGGCCTTTGATAAGGATGCTGCCTCCTTTTGGCTCTCTTCTTCGCCTCGGATGAGCAGCTCACCCCCCCCCCCCCTCCTCCAACCTCTCTCCTTCCTGCTGATGAGAGGTGATAACAGACGGTTGAGATGGAGCGAAAAAGCACTGACCTGCCTGACACTCAGAGACAGGCTTTCATGGTGGAGATGATGATTGTTCTCACTTTTACAGAGAGTAAGAGCCATACAGGCTGTAGTGTTATCAGTTAAAGACATGAAGGCATGTTAATTTCCACTTTTATCAGTGAGTCAACTGTTATCTCTGGAAACTCTGCTGCAACCACCACCACTACTACTTTATTAGAGTCTTTCATTGACAAAAATAAAGCAATACTACAACTGAAAATGTACTTTGGTGCCAGATCCTTCAGTTGATGCCTTATATAAGAAGCCATTTGACATTTTTAGGCAAAAAAAAGATAATTTCCTTGAGCTGGAAGAGGTCATGTGATCCCTCATTTTCATTTGTTTGTCTGCAAAATATCTTGAAAAGTCATCAGTTGGTATTGATACTGGCAGCTCTGGTTGTGGATCACTTTTTCACTCTCTTTAACATTACGAGATAAAGACTTGGACAACTCACGATGTTCCAACACCATAGAAGCACTGCCGAGTTTCTGGGTCTGTAAAATATGATGACATCTGTAGTGTTCTGTGTTTACTGTGCTGAGAGAACTCGGAGGTAACAGGGGCCGAACAGCAATTTTTTTTTCTTTTGGCCCCAAACTGATAGTGTCTATAAAATATACCTCTGGAAGTTTTCATATAATGTTTTACCACATTGTGTCAGAGCAGCTTTAATGTGGCTTTAAAACAAAACTCTTTAATGTCACAGTGGAAGCATAGCTCTGGAAAGGGACGTAACTCACTTACAAACATAAAATAGAAATAATTCACCTCCTTTAATATGACACCCGATGCAGCCATTTGGTCTCAGAAGTCCCATAAATTAGTTGAATATAGATCACCGGTGTAGTTAACCACTTCCTGCTAACGAGAGATGATAGGTGTGAACCCAGAAGCACGACAAAGAGACAATGAGGTTAAAAACCAGGCAATGAGTCAGAACAGGCTGGAAAGCTAGAGCTGATGGAGATAGGCTGGTGTATATACTGCAAAGGTGATTAAGGAAAACAGGTGAGAATGTGGGTGTGGTGATGGGAATGGAGCGAAGAGGGGTTATGCTGCAATTTATTATGGTTGGGATTTAAAAGAAATTACATCCAACATGGAAAAGTGTAATGGAATGGTAATTTATGTCAAAGATAACACCTGTTACAACAGTATGGTGGCACACACAGTTCACTTTTGAATTACCTTATGTAGTGTTTGTGTTGTGAAAGGCGCCTGACACAAAGATATAATATTTAGGTGTCATTCTAGGTTCTACTCTCACATTCAAAAGGCATATCAAGAAGACTCGTCAGGTATTGAAATATAACATTTTCGACTGTCTTAAAACCCATGATGTCACTTCTTAAACAAGCCAACATCATCATTGTGATATGCTTTTTTTTAAAAATATAAAATGCTAAGTTTTGAAAATTTAATTTCATAATCTGATGTGCGCTCGGTGCACAAGATAATCCGTCACGCTTCCTCTCCACCTCTGAAGATGTTTGTTCGGCTCCCCTGTGAGCAAACAAGCAGGACTTCAAGGTCTTCTTCAAGTGAAAGCTCTTGTTCACCTGCCCAGGGACTGCAGATGGAAATTAGCTCGTGGCTAAATCTGGTGCAATGCATCTTTTCTCTTCTTTGAGACTAATGTATTTGTACATGGTCACCTCATATAAATAAACTCAATATACTTCTGTGCACAGTGTCCATGATCTCCCAAACAAGTTCACCGACACCCATTCAAATTGGAATTCAGGAGACCGACTCAGAGCTATTGACTTCCAGCTTGCAAAAGGACTGAAGCATCACCGCAGGCCAGGATGTGACCGTTTGATGTGGAATGACAGGGAGAGCTTGCTCAAGTTGCGACAAGGTTCAACAACGTGGTGAGTCAGCGCCTATAACACCATAAAGCCAAAGGAACTAAGCAACAACTCCTTGAATCAGCACTATCATCCAGCCCTGTGTGAATCATGGCCCTGGCAGTCATCAGATCCCAACCGCAGGAACGCCTGAGGCAGATTTTGGACCTGGAGTGCTCCGACATCATTAAAACACCAAAGGAGGGGATATCTTTTGGAAGAATTGTGTTTTATTCCCCCAGCAGAGTTGGAGAGACTTTATGTTGTTTTCTCCTCCATCATCCATCTGTATACTGGAACATAAAATACCCCTAGTACTATACCCAAGTGTCACCAACTCAGAACTCTACACAATACAAGATCAGCACCTGCCTATTGTTTCTGCTCCTCGTCCTCCTATACTGTGCATTGCTTGTTCTTCCTTTCCTGTGCGTTCCTCCTCTCCTCTGCGTCTCCGCGGTGCTTTGTCACCGCTCACTGTGCTTCGCCAAAGGAACTCCTGGAGAATGAATTCCCCCCTCATGAGCTTGACTTCAGATGTTGCACATTAATAATCACTATTGCCCTGTGAGTTGTGCGTCGACAGCAATCATGCACCGACGAGAGTGATGTTGTGCTGAGAGTTGTTGGGAACGCATCACCGATTAATCATGCTTGACACAATGGTAATGGCGCCGAGTGAAAAATGCTTTGTTTTTCAAGAGGAATTCTTTGAAATTCAGGACAGCTTTTCGAAACTGGCACAATGGTGTGAAAGGAGTGAAAAATACTTGGAAATTTAGTTGTTTTTTTAATGCGGAGGATAGAATTGCTTTCATGATATTTTCCCTATAAAAGAACAGTTCACCCCAAAATGAAAATGCAGTCATTATCAGCTCACCCCCATGCCGATGGAAGTCGGGTAAAGTTTCTTTGTCAACAATACACTTCTGGAGTTTCACAGCAAAACAACGCTGCAGCATTCTCTTCAACCGCTATAACGAAAACACACCAAATGTTTAAAGGATCAATGTTCTTTTACTGGCTTCTATTGGTGGAGGATTAGTTTGAAAATATAAATATATGGCTAACAGCCGCATTAAGCTGCAAAAGACTAGAGCTGACTGTCAATTCCCTCAAGAGTAAACAGAGTGATCCACACTCAAAAAATGCACTTTGTGAGTTGATGAATTAAATAAATGCACTTATGCCCAATTTACAAAATATATCTGTGTTCTTAAAACCTGGTCCACTTAAGCAGGTGCACTCAAAAAAATAAGTCTTTGGATTTACTTAATCCAGTTATGTCAACAATTTCCACACAACTGAGTTGTGTTAGATGTAATTTAATAACAATATTAAGATGGCAATGAGTCACTTATGTGCAATCAAAATAACCGTATTAGGCAAAATGCAACATTATCTGGTAAACTTGGATTTAATCAATAGATCAGCATCCAGCTAACTGAACATACCAACATAAATACCACAAAGTGCTGTTTCTTATACTTTTCTTATTAATTTACTGATCAATTCTTGATTTGAAAATATTTCTCACCCTTTTTTTTAAAGGTGAAAGTTGTAGCCTTCACCCCTACTATGGTGAGATCGACAAGACCTTGTGATCTTCGCATGCCAAACATCTTCATCTTCTTCCATTGCTTTGGTATAAATGGCGCAACCCTGGTTTGCTGAAGCTCCAGAAACGCGTCGCGGACAAAGAAACTTCACTTTCCATCGACATGATGGTGAGCGAATGACGAACCGCTCTCTGTCGGGAGTCATCTTGTTAATTTGACTCACATTGAGATCCATTTCATGGTTTTAAGTAGAACAAAATAATGACGTGCGCTTAATTAGGGCAAGTTAGGGGTCTTAACAGCCTGTATGCAGACACAGCAGCGGGGACCATAGGCAGGGTGACCTGCTGGTTAGAGTGAACATTATGGAACTGGGAGGTCATATATTTGATGCTCAGCAGCTGTGTGTTTTGTCGCTGTGGTCTTTAGCCTCACAGGATCCATATATTATACAGTAAATATGATTTTTCAGTGTAAAAGAGGCATAAATTGATCCACAAGCTTCGCCTATAATCTCAATTGACTGTGTGTTGTGCAAAATATCTTGTGCCGTCTCTTCTACTGCATGTCTATTTAGCTCTTAAGTTGTTCACAGAACTCGATTCTAACATTTTCCCTCTAATTAGGTGTTTTTGTGGATGTCGGATTAATCAGCCGCAGGGTTAATGTTATTTGGGCAGCTGAGAGGCAATACAGCCAAGCCATTAACATATCATTAAAGAGTCCTAAGCATTGTAATTGCAGCCAGAACGCTGACGCTACACTCTCATTAAGTGGACTCTGAGAGAGGAGTTATCTCTTTCTGATGGGTTTCAGTGAGATGTTGAGAAGAATCTGTGCAATTCAGCACTCCGTCGTCACAATGGGACGTCCACAGGTCACACTGTGAGCAGCGATCGTTTCCAAAATGCCAAGTAGGCTTCTGTGGAGGCGTCTGTACTTTCATCATTCCGCAGCGACTCAGGTTAACAGATTTTTTAGCCATGCTGTGAGGCTGCTTGATTGGCGAAGGTAAAAACTGATTCAACTGTTCAGGAGAAGTTTTCTTTGGTCTTTTTGGTAGTGGATTTGCAACATATTTACTGGGCTCGATCAAAACTGAAGAAACATCAATAATAAATAATGAACTCCTAAATTAAAAAACGAAACTAAAGGTAATGAGTATCTGACCTCCTGCAAGGAGCTCCAACTCCTGTTTATACAGCCCCTAATACCCCAGGAATGAACAATTAGTAAATCAATTAACTCCAAGCAGTGATTTATCCATTATCCAACAGACAACTTTTATAAGTAAGCAGAGGAAAAATACGTTTGAAGAGTAAACATGATCTTAAATTGCATGAAATAAAACGTCGTCTTTAAGCATCTCCCAACCTTCCCACTCATCCACACCACACTGCGGCACATACCCCAAAGAACTTCACCATAAAAGCTCAAACACTCATGTTGTTGCAACAGTGACTCATAGTTATTGAAGTCATATGGCTGCCTGCAGCAGCGCTTTGTGTTTTGGCACTAATTAGCAAATGTTAGCATGCAAACATGCTAAAATAAGATGGTGAATGTGGCAAAAGTATGGCTGCTAATCATCACCTGTAGCATTGTCGCTGTCATTAGCATTTAGCTTTAAACAAAAACAGGCCCCTCATGACCCCTCAGAGCTGCTCCCATGGCTGGATAACAATTTTCTGGGAGCAGCTGCCATTTTTGTCCTTGTGGAAATTTCAATTAGGGATCAATTTCATCTTCAGATGTCGCAGAGGGTGACACAGACTGAAACCCTTGTCATGAAACACAGCTTGAGGAATCAGTCTGAGAGCTGTAAGCCTCCCTCGCCTCCCTCACCTGTAAATCCTCTGTGCTCATGAAGGGAGACTTGAATGAACATGAGGACAGAAGCTAAGGGTGGATTTAAAGCTAATTAAAACCACAGAATTATGCAAAGGATTGTTCATATTAATATTAGAATGGGTTCGATTTCTTTTTTTAATTTTTGCCACAGGAGCTAAACATTCTGACAAATACCTCCCCTTGTGCATAAAACTTTTCAAACCTTGTTTTGTTGACTCATCCTCAGCATCTATACTTTGCAGGACTCATCTGTGTCAATATTTGACAGACTTCCTGGTTTAATTACAGATTCCCTTTGGTGCACTCGCCCAAATTTCAGGGATTATCCAATTACGGCTTGTGTGCCGACAAACAAGGGGGCTTCTTTGCCTTTCACTAATTGGAATGAGGAGCGGTGCCAGTGCTCAAAGGAGAGGCCAATCACTGAGAATTATTGAATAGAGAAAGAGTTAAAACAGGATATGTGGTCCGCCTTTGGCTGCTTGTGGATTTCCTCTGATTTCATCAGAAAAAAAAAGAAAAAAGAAAAAGATAGATGGCTGGGACGATTCCCCCAGACATCAGCCAGCTGGTGTGAGTAGGCGAGCTTTGCTGCCCAAAATCTCTGAGAAAAGAAAATGAAAGATTCACGCTGAGGCTCTGCAATTGATCTTCGGCATCAGAGTTACTCCTAAACAATCCTTCAGCCTGCTCGTGGGATAATGTGCTGCAGCAGATATGACATTTTTATTCTCTAATAATGCATCGGTATGCAATTGTGCCGTTATGTATGGCAATATCATGGCTAATGGCAGATTTAACATGAGCTATTGTGCCAATGACAGGGAGCTTGAATTGCATTTATTGCGCCTTTTTCAGGTATTTCAGTGCATTGCGTCTGTTATTGATTCACTTAGAAACCAATTACTATCTGCAGCTCATTTCTAGTTACTGTTTCTAACAATTAAACATGTTTTACTGCTGCATTCCTGCTGCTCCCGCTCTGTTTCTACTTGTCCTTTATTGCATGTACAAATTAGCCTTCTGGTGTCGACTTTTGTCAAATCCAGCAAGAGATTTGAGTCAAACAGTCCAACTTAGAAGAAAAGACCTCCTGTTAAAACTGGTGCGTGCAGTCGGTCGGCATTAGAAAAAACAAACGGACGACAAATAAAGGAGTTTGACAGACAAATGAAACGAGAGATATGCGGCAGGTTGAACAGACGTGATTCATATTTTATTAAACAGCACTGATGTTACAACAGGGAACAAATGACGCAGAGAGAACAAAAAAAGAGCATTATTTATTACAGGGAAAAAAGTGTGGCCTCAGGGAGGAGGGAACAGCAGCACAACACTCATACATTAAACCTACTGTAAACACAATACATTATCACTGCTGTCAGGTGAAAATCCCGTTACTCCAATTGGGATGATTTTCATGTTTTTACCTCAACTTGATGATTTTGTGACCTTGTGCAAGTTTCACACCCCAAGGACTCGTGAAAAGCGTTGCATAATTTATTAAAGTACATGTCTGTCAAAGTGGAAATGAGGCCGTGCCGTTATTTCTCTGAATATTTTGGAAATGTGAAGTTTACGGCTCAGTCGGATCATAGTTGGGAAAAACGCAACCACGCCCTCAGGTGAAACAGAAAGAAGAGAGGATGGCAAGAATGTATTCAAAGGCAGCCTCCCCTTCTTATTCCACTTGTTTTAAATAATGGAAGCACTTTCCCATAGATGTCATGATTGTTGATTCCCACCTTTAGATTCCCATGGACCCCCGCTGATCCGGAATCAAATCCTCTTTCAGCCTCCTCCATTGCTCTACTATTCTCTCAGACCTCCTCGTGTCTCTTTAAAGGTGGAGAGAGAAAAAAACCCTATACGTAGGAGTGGGAACCTGAAAAATAAATTAAACTGATAATGCAAGAAAAAGAAATTCCCTTCCCACCCGCTGAATATTAGATCACAACAACTTTAGCCTTGAATAAATCATTAAACGTCTGCAGAACACATCTACCGCAATTTCGTCTTGATTAATTATCCACCTCATATCGGGGCAGTGGATGTTAGAAGTCACACGATTGCTTGCATGTGTCTAATTCTTGTAATATTGAAGGATTAATAATTCAGTTTTAGGCTTTATTCAGATTCTCTTTAGGAGGGAGAGAGAGAGAGAGAGAGAGAGAGCAGCTTATCTCACAGCAAATACAAACAGAAGGTTGACATTTAAACCCAAACCCCACAGCACCCAACTGGACCCAAGCGGAACAGCATCGTTTGAATTTCTTGCTTAATTGGTTGCTGCTGAATTCAATTCAGGCAGAAAGCTCATCTGTGAGTGGCCAGGAATTTATTGGCTCTTCCCTGAGCTGATAGGAGTTTTCAGATATTTTTAAAGGAAGCGGTAGTTTGTGTCTATTTATCAATGTTGATGTGAATTTACAGGAAATTTAAAAAAATTTGACAACTGAACAATTAAACATTTCTATTCCTAAAATAAACATCTTTATTTAACAATGGATAAAATGACTACTTGTATGTCGTTTCTCATGGTGACAAAAGCTCTACTGAGTGTTTTAATGTCTTTCAGTTCCTTGTTTTGGTTTTCTGAGCCACGATTTTACTATTTTGGTTCAACTTTTTCATTTTCCAGCAGCGGCAACTATCAGCTTAGCACCGAACCACAGACACACAGAGGCGGCGACAACAGCTTGGCGAACATCGTGGAGCATTTAGCAGCGTTAGAGCCAGATATTTCCCTCAGGAGTCGGTGGAGAACAAAACAGAGCTAAAAAAAAAAAAAAGAGAGCAAATGTTGTGCTAATGCTATTGTCGCTTCTTAACTAATGAATATATTTGCTAACAAATTCATCAAATAAACTTGATAAGATTTAGTTTCTATGCTGCCATGTGTAATACAGCATCCTGTAAGAGGTTTCCTTATCTTCTAACCGTTGCCTTGTAGTCTTTTGAGCAGATTCTGCTCAACATTAAACGACACTGATGACCTACCTCTGCATGTTTCATTTCAATAGTTGCACCCACTCCTCCTGATTCCCATTCTAAGAATTTTGCACCTCCAATTTTACATGACGACCCCGGGGCAGAGGAACGGAGGAATGAGGTTGAAAGCATGCAGGTGGGAAATCTTTGTGAAAAGTAGGTCTGGTCACAACTTTGCTCGGGTTGATTTATCAGCCAAAACTCTCAGTACATTCTGCTTCTATTGTCCTGTTTTTTTTTGTTTTTTTCCCCCAACATTTCAGATCTGGTCTAAAATGATTACCCGCCGTCTGCAGTGATTACCCCGCTCTAATTTTCTTGCACATTCTTGATAATGTGTGGCCAGGGCACTGATGTGAACACGGCAGCTGTCATATCCACAGGAAGCTCGCCGTGTGTGTTGGCCAGCGTGTCGAGCGCTCGCCGCGTGTTTAGTGGCTTCTACTCCTACATGAACCCATCTACCATCACGTAGGAATAAAAAGCCATAAGACACAACAGCAATCTCACAGGAGGGAGGAGAAAGAAGGAAGGAAGGAGGGAGGGATGTGAACAGAGGAGTCCATGCCGCCAAAGTAAAGGAGGGGTTGTGCTCTCATCAGGGGAGGAAAAGAAGCAAAGGGCAAGAAACCGGGTCGAGGAGAAAAAAGTGGATCTGAAGAAGAAAGGAAAGAGGGAAGCAGAGAGAAAGGCAGAGGTAACCCACTGGTGATACAAGTATTTACAAGACCAACTCTCTGTTTGTCCTCCCCCACATTTGATTATGTGCATCTGTGTGCAGCAGATGAATATGTATTACAGCCATTGCTCCACTCTGAAATTCCTCTGTGTGTAAACTACATTTAATGTGCTTGAAGCAAACGGCTCTGATGAACCTAACCAAACTCCCATCTGTTCCGTCTCCAACTACACACATTTCCAAGTCTCGCAGGCACGTCTTAATGTGAAAGCGTGAGGCGAAGGCGAGCTCGTCTTCCTTTCAGATGCTGCAAAAATAAATGTGTTTTTTTTTTAAACTCGCCGTGCTTCTAGTCGTTTTCCACCTCAGATTCTGTTCTCCTGCATGCAGCAGAATGCCAGCCACGCCTGCGTCTTACAGGGTTACGGTACGAACGCAGAAGTTGGGCATGTCCAGATAAATATGTATGACTCCGCCGCGGTAGGTTTCCTGCTTTGTATGCTAATGATCTTATACAAGTTTAATAATGCGACTGCGGTGGTGCACTGAGGGTGGGGACGTGGAGGAGGTGGTGGTGGGGCTGACACGCTGTAGATCGGACCTGCAGATCCGCACCGATCCTCTGTTGGGCCTCATGAGGCGAGCCGTGAGCAATTAGGTAACAGATTACATTTACTCGTACTAATTAGAAAAAAGTCAGACTTGGATGAGCGTAAACATTTGCATTTACTCTTGATAGAATGACTAATTTTGTTATGTTTATATATATATATATATATAAAACATTGGTTGATTAGCTTTCAGGGTAAAGTTGATGCAATTAAATGATTTTTATTCTATGTATATAGATTTTAGAGGGAAAATTAACCCATAATGAAAAAGTAGTGTAATTGAGAGTAATAAAATACTGTCATTTCAATCTTGAGTACAGTACTTTCACATATAAAAAGGTATATTTGGTATATAAAAGTGCATCAGTATTAATAATGTAATATGTAACAGCCTAACACGGAGTACTTGTTATGTTTTCAGTACATTTCCTGATAATATGTACTTGAGTGAACATTTGCAATGCAGGGCTTTAATGGAGTACTTCTAGTATTGCTACTTTTACTCAAGTAAAGTATCTGAATACTTTCTCCAACACTGTCATATTTTAAATTATTATAGATAGAACTACCCAGAGCAGTTCAAATTAACCTTGACCGGCTGCAGCATTAAAAATCTGCTTAATGTAATTGCATCATCAGTCATAACACAGAATGAGTAATCCTAGCCTAATCAGTACTTTTACTTTTGATACTACTAAAAATGACTGAAAAACATATCTTAAACTTGCAAAGGAGTGTTTTTTATATTGCAGTATTGCTACTCTTCCTATTTGTTTGTGCTACTTATAGTTACATTACATTTCAGAGGAATCTAATGTACTTTTTATTCCACTATCAAATATGTGACTTTAATACTTTGAATACAAAACATACGACCATCTTATTCTAGACAACTTATAATAGTTAATGTAGTTTAAATCAGTTCCACCGCAGCCAAATGTTACATCAGTAGCAAAAATGTAATAACTTTCTTTGTAATGAAGTATTTCTAGTCTCTCTTGAATACTTCTGACTACTTCAATCACCACATGATTTCTTTACAAAATACATTTAACAGGTTTATTTAGTGATCTAACGTGCAAATGATTTGACTCAGCAGTTTTTTAGTCGACCTGATTATACGACTGGGCAGATAATAGTGATGAGCCTTCGTTGCTGGACAATATATGAGGAGATTTGTGTGTTGAGTGTGTGTTGGATGTTTTTGTGTCTGCACACATCTGAAACACATCCTCGTGTCAGGTGAGGCGGCGGTCGGGCTCCCCGTCGCAGGTGTCTGCATCGACTCCTGGAGGATCCTGCGGCAAACACAGAGGAGAGGAGAGAGGAGACATGAGGTGGGCTCGCAGAGGAATAATAATTTAACCTGAAGACTGAAAACCTTATTACTCCGCTGCAGCTGTTGGGTTATTTAATGGCCTCGCTATTGAATTAAGGGGTCATTATCGTCTGTTTGCTGAGTTTCCTCAAAATGAGCACATCCCGGAAGAGATGTCCGGGTGCCGTGTATCGTTTGAGGTGCTGAGCTTGGAAACTTTGTCCTTCTACATGAGAAAATATGGAGTCTTTAAAGAGATCTTACTGCAGTTTTACAGACACACCTACAACTTAAGGCGTCAAACAGCCTTTAACCACAAACCAATTATGGCCCTTGTTGTGCAGCAACTCCTCCTTAATGACTGGTGCAGTTTAATATGCCTCATGAAAACATAATAGTGATCATATTCCTGCACCTGAGGTAAAATTGGTTGAGGGTGGATTCAGGATAAAAAGCATTATCCTTTAAGCATATGGGTAAAATTCTCCATAAGCTTGCCTCTAAGAGTACAGAAACCAACCGTCCTCAAAAAAAAATAAAAATAAAAAATAAATAAAAGTTTAGTGTTTAATTTATCATCTATGATGCCCTAGAAATTGTTTGGGATAACATTCCACACAATGAAGTGTGACATCTTCATTGAAAAATGATTGATTTGGCTGCCAGGGAGAGAGGCTGTTTGAGAGACAGATCACTCAAACAGTCAAGCTGTAAAAGCCCAATAATATGATGAATGGTCTATTTACCCAACAGATGAGGAGAGACTTGCATAGAGATTAAACGCATGGTTTTTGGACGTGTCCTGGTGGCAGAGTAGATTGGAAATTTAAACGATATGTCTGTGTTCTCTGTCAGGGAGCAAGTTGGAAATGAGTTTAAGTTGCGGGTGCGAATAACGCAGCTCGTCTCATTTATCACCTCGGATTGTCTTGCAGCAGGGGGGAAAAAAATAGGTTTATCGATTATAAGGTGGATTCCCACCTGCACAAAACAGAAGCTGCCAAGTGTCCGTAAAAGATCAGGAAAATAGTGTGGCTACTTGTAATTAATTCCTTCTACTTTGAAATGACTTTTGTGCAGAAAAGAAAGTTTGAGCCACATTATCATTATAGCAAAACTATTAATAGTTGCCCATTATTCTCCCTCACTGAAGGCCCTCCTTTCTATATACTCATGTATCATAAATGCACCATTTAACACTTACAAGTTGCACAAACTGCATCTAAAGTTAAGCCACTAATCACTTAACGAAACTCTGAGGCTGGTGTGTTGATATAGTGACCCAATTTTTTTTTTTTTTTACACATAGCATCTATAATTGATGTGCAATTGATGTAACAGCCTCAGATCTGATAAGAGCCCGGCTCTGATGGATCTCCTGATCGGCTTTCTTGGGTGGGGTGGGGGGGGGGAACAGATGTAGAGGCGTGCATCAGAGAGGGATGGGGTTGCCTGCGATCGTTTCCACCCTGCAGCGAACAAAATAGCCCTCATATATCCCTGTAATCTGCATTAGCGCCGGAGCACAAGCCAGGAGACAGCGCAGAGGGGGATGAGTAATGGGGCTACTGCTGATTTGGCAGGCCTATATTACACCTCAAAAGTGAGGCATGCCCAACTGGTGAGAATGTGAAATGAGGATGTCACAAATGAACATCATCCCACCAGAGCGCAGCGTTTATGGGCTGATATTACACACAAAAACATGTTTTTGAGGAAGCAACAAGCCTTTCTTACCTTTGAATGCTTTTTACAATATTTGTTCGGCACATATTGTAGAAATTGTTCTGATGCTTTGTTGACGCAGCCAACCTCCCCAAACCTCCTTAACTCCTGGCATAATTACTTTGGGCGATGACTTAAATATATGCTTATGTTGTAGAAACAAATGTTGCTGTCATTAATGTAACGTTTTTGGCGCCGTTGGTTTGTTTGCTTGTCTGTCTGTTGGCAGGATTACTCAGAATGTAATGATGGATTTGTTTGGAGAGGCAGTTTATGGCCTAAAGAACAACCCGTTAGATGTTGGTGGTGATCCGGATCATCATCTGGACCCAGAATTTACTTTTTGCAGGGTCATTAGATCTAGTACACATCAAATATATGATCTGGATCCAAGTAATATTCCAGATCTGGTGATTGAGATGAAACGGAGATGCTTTCTAGTTCTGTTATGATTTGAGTTCTGTGTTTCCTGTTTTATTTTGATAGTTACGTTCTCCATGTTGTCTCTTTTGCCTCACACTTCCTGTCTTTGTCTGCTTCACCTGTGTTCAGCCCTCACCTGTTCCCCATCTCCCCTTGTTATCCCTCGTTTTCTGTCCTTCAGTGTCAGATCGTCTGCCTTCCATCACATGTTTCTCTGTGATTATCAATATCGTTTTAGACCTTCCTGTTTTTGGACCTTAGTTTTTTGCTCCTTGCTTTTGGATTTGATGCTTTTGATTTTGTTACCTCCTGTGGTCCACACCATTCTGCCTTTGTTGTGGATTTTGGCCTTTGCCTCTCATTTTGAACTGTCTAGTTCTTTCATTAAATCCCTGAACTGCACTCTCTGCCTCCTGAATTGTCTGCATTTTGGGTCCTTTTTTGAACCGCAACATATTCTTTGGACAACCACAAAGAGCTGATTCCCCCTAAAAGCTTCTTAAATGGTCTAATTTAAATAACTTTTAAGAAGACGTCAAAAGAGTTTGAACTCAAAATAGAGAAAAGTCCAAAGAAAAATTTTTTTTTTCTGATTCAACATCTCCTGACAGCTCAGATTTATCAGAGCCTTTTAAGAGACATAACCCTAATGTAGGGAACGCCTCACTATACTACCAAACTATATAAAGTTGTTAAAACCATTAACATATGCATTAAGCTTCCTGTATAAGACGCCCACCTGTCCAACGGGACGGCGACCGACACGTTTGGTTTGTGAAAGGCGAACAGAGCAGGCTAAAGATCCTCTGACCATCATGTTGTCACAAACATGGCAGGAGGAAAGGAGAAGCCAGCGATCATTGATAAGTCGACCCGTTCGTGGTTTAAGAACATCTCATTGCTGGACCAGGGTTCCCAACATGGGGGTCGTGGCCCCCTGTGGGGTTACGAAATGCCAATTTTAGGGTAGGGAGATGATTTCCAGAAAACAAATAAAATGTAAAATTATTTAAGATTAGATTAGATTAAAAAAGTCTATTTTACCCATAATTCTTTGTTTATAGTAAGTGAGTATTAGATTAGATTAGGTTATATTATATTATATTATATTAAATTAAACTATATTATATCATATTATATTATATTATACAGACTTGAGTGGTTTTCTTTGACTTTATAATAATTTATTTATCAGGGGGTCAATTTTTCTGCAAAACCAAGAGCTTTTCCTTTTGAAAACTTTCAGTACATTAAGCTGGCCACACTTCTTTACCAAACTGAGTATAAATTTTGGTCCTGGAACCAGTAAACGTTCCGTCTCTGGCCTCTCTTCGCTGACACATGTCAGCTCACTTCCTCCTCTCAGTAGACTGAGGGATGAGTAATGACCCATCATTGGTTTGGCATCCTCTGTCTGTATTGCAACCAAAACCCCCCCAAAAAAACCAGAGCCATGAGCCACAGTCTGACTGGCGAGAGAATGAACACGAGTCCGGCGCCAAGGCAAGAAACAAACATTTGTGTCCAGCAGCCACGGCGGCGGCGGCGGCGTGTACATCCTGAAGAAATCACATCCAAAATAAAGTGCAGCTCACTGCCAGAGGGAAACAGCAATTAGTTACATCCACTTGAACTTTACTTCTGAATCAGCCTTCAGAGGAGAAACGAGCGGCGAAGTTATTTTTGTTGGGATATTCTTAATTATGTGATTGAATTTTGCAAAACAAGAAACTCAGCCGAAATCTTTTCATCTCATCTCAAACGGAGCTAAATCCTAAGAAGTGAGGATATAAGATGAGGGCATAACAAACACAGCGCCTGGTATTAAACTCTTGTAATGGCTTGTAACAGGATATGCTCACTTGCTATCTGAAATTAAAGCGTAGATATTACATCCCTTGAGGCCAATCAAGTAGTTATGTGTGTATTCTGCTGGGACGTTAATGCACTCCTCCCGTGAAGCGTGCGTTTGTGCGCTCAGTGTGTTTGTTGTTTCTCTGTGTGTTTGTGTGAAAGTAGACTAATTCCCTCTCATAATTCATGCTTTCCCACATTAATACATCGATTCTGGTGCACAATCAAAATATCTCATAAAGAAAACACACAGCTCAGGGAAATGTACAGAATGCTGCATCTCCGCTCTGCTAATGTTATTTTAGCTCAACTTTGAATAAGAAATGTGATTATCAGGAAGGAACAAAATGGTGCAAAATTCTCACTTCTACATCAGATGCAACCAATCATTTCATCAGCACTGGCGCCTGAAAGCATCAGCATATGGCAGCGTTAAAATTTATATCACAGACTGATGCAGGGGCGTCTGCACTTCATCCGTTTCAGCCTATACAGGATATGTCATACCGCCGCTGTGGCATGGCTTTTCTTTATCTGAGGGACAAAACCGACAAAATGGAAAGAAGCTGAGAATAAGACCGGAAACGAGTCCGAACAAATGACTTTCATTAGGCTGTATTGAGCGACTTATGTCCAACATATAGGTTCTGGTGTCATTAATAGACCCCAGGACCTTCATTGGGTTCTCGTTGAGTAGTTTCTTAAGTTTCTTCTTTCCACCACAGTGCTGGGAGAAAATTGCTTTTTTCCGTTTCACGTGTCTCGACACTGAAAAGTGCTTGTGGAAGCATTTTTGTGCACGAGCAGAAGATTAAACTCCCGACTCCTGCGTTCTGACTGACCTGGAAAGGTGAGAAGGTTGATATCGACATCAGATTTTCACCGTTAATGTGTTGCACCACTTTTTTTTAAGATGCCCTTTATTGAGAGTTAAGTTGGTGGATTGAGCTACTTTTGGCTAATATTGGCGCAGTGGCAGCGGTGTGTACTTCAGGGTCCCTGTCCAAAATCAATGCAGTGGTAGGAAGTAACTTAGGCACAATTTTGAAGTATTTCTACTTCATTCTCTGAAACTTCATAGTTGTATTTTACTACAATTCAGTATCGGTTTTACTCCACTACATTTATTTCATGTTAGTTACTTTTTAGTTACCGATTAAGATGAATGAATAAATGATGTATTAGTGTAAGTGAGGATAAACCCTGAGCCTATATATCCTTTACCAGCTGTAATATTATAGGACTGTACATATCAATGCAAAATCATCCTTTCTGCATAATGAGTACTTTAACATTTTGTACTTTAAGTATATTTTAATGTGAGAACTTTTACTTGAGTAAATTTTGAATGTTGGACTTTTACTTGTTTTTCTTGTTCTTTTAGTTAAGGTCTGAAAACCTCAAGCACCACTGAATAAACACCATTAGCAATAAAAACCTGAACCTTCTCAGCAATCTCTCTTAGCATTCAGGCCTCGTGGCAAATGACGTAATACTTAACCACCATGTCCCTGGAATCCTCCTCCTATAGCATTTAGAATCATGCGTTTATCATCCAACAAAAACATTATTTTCCATAATGGTGGATCCAAATCTATTTGAAGATAAGATAAGCTATACTTTATTGTCCTTGAAGGGAAATTTGCCTCGGGCACCAGCACAAACGCACAGCTCTGCGCAGCTTCGGACGACACAATAAAAAAAACAAAAAAACACACATAATATAAAACACAATAGAACACATATAACTCCTACTAAAAATGATGTTACATCATGCATTCATACATACCAGGAGTGCATGTAAATGTTGCAGTATTGCACATTTCACATAAGCCTCATCAGATCTTGTTGGTATAAGTAATTTAAAATTAGATAAATTATAATAGTGATACTGTGGACATGAAGAATATGGCTTTCTAGAGAAGCTAAGGGATACAGGTGGCTATAATTAGCATCCTCTAATATGATGACAGTAATGGTGATAACATTGTGTTCATGGCTGCTCTCTGGAACTTATATACTGTAATAGCATCTCTCTCAGTGCTGCATTGTATAGACAACACATTCATTAGCTCCCCTTAAGGTCACTGATCAAGACAAATGCTCAATTTTTTTCTCGTGTAACCGTAAAGAAAGGATGTTTATGTCACTGCAGCTAAAGAAATAAATTATTAATTGTCTAAATATTGACACTGTCCTCCCAAGAACGCGACAAATCACCCTTATCTGCCCCGTCCTCTCTCTCTCTCTCCCCCTTTACCCCTCTCCCTCCCCGCTTTCATTACGCACCGAAGGCTCCCTCCCTCCCGTTGACAAAGTGAGAGCATTTTCACCGAGGCAATAAAACGCTCATCAGCAAAGGCCTGAAATGATTTTTTTTTTTTTTAATATGACGACGTATTAATGAGGACTGAAGGAGATGGCTGGTTTGGCTGATGGCAGCGCCTCTTTATCAAAGAGTGGAAGATTGCTGTATAGTCTCCCCTCTCTCTCTCTCTCTCTCTCTCTCTCACACACAAAACACACACTTGACATTCTGTATTTGCAGGAACTAAATGATATTTCGCAGGATTTAATATTTAGAATGACACAAAACCATTGATTCCTGCGACAGGATACATCAGGCTATATTTGCCCATTTTTGAACACAAACTTCCGTCCGTCCTTTCTCCGCCTCGGTGTTTGTGTTTTGTCATTGATTGGAATTTAATCTGTGGACATTTCAGTTTAGCCTCTTGAGAAAACCTGTCGGATGCGAGCGCCGAGATGGAGCGCGCCGCCAAAAGGTCCTGTTATTGGATTGGAGGGGTTATGATGAAATTACAGATAGATCCAGACAGGGTTCAACATTTGAAATATTCAAGAAATGAGTAAACATCTAGTAGCTGACGACCCCCCCCCCCCCCCAAAAAAAAGCCTTTAGCATCATCTGCATTGATATTCAGGGTTTGTAACGTAGCTTTTCATGTCCGGTGAAAAACAAAAGTGCCCTTTGTAAGGATGACCCAATCCTCAAAAGTGTAACACAGCCGAGACACGCTGTAAATTAATGTCACAGGAGGTGAAAGTATATATATTACTGCAAAGATGAGCTCAATTCCTGTCAGAATGTGTTTTGACTTTTACTTGAGGCCTTGAACATAACGAGTCGTCAAGCAAAAGAACAAGAAAAAGCTTTGAAAATGTAGTAAAGGTGTGATAAGCAGCAAATTAACGTCAGTCATAATGATCCTTTACTCATTACACGGTGTTGTATAACACAGTGTGATAAGTTAAGTGCTTATACCTACAGTTTATTGCACACTGTGCTGCTTCAGATATATATTTTTAATGAGATTTTCACTACGATCCGCCTCCAGTGGTCAGTCTTGGCTGACTTTGCCACCCAAGGTCAGGACGAAGGCAGTTTGCGGAGGAGAGCCCCCTGCCCACCAGACGCTGAACATAACCACTTCTCTCCCTCCTTCCTCTTTTACCATACAAGGTCGTCTCACGCTGGCAACGCCTCTGCAATTAGCATGCAGCCTGTGGTGTGGCCTGTCTGGCGGCGAACGCACAAGCATGGCGCCTCGCTCTCCTAATGAGATGCCAGTCAGCGAAGGGTGCCTGGGAGGCTGTGAGAGAGTGAAAAAATAAAAAGCCTCCCCCCCCCCCCCCCCCCCCCCCCCCCCCCCCGCCCCCCGTGGGGCGTTCATGCACCATCTCATGGGTGGTAGAGGAGAGTGCACACAGCCAGCCGGTCCGGGCAGGGCAGGCAGCTAATTTTACACAACACACACTATTTGGTGGACGCTTTCACCTAAATTGTGGTTCTCAACCATGAATGCATATATATTTTTAGCAGGGGCAGCTCCAGAGGGTGTTGTGGCCCCAACGCCTGCTCTGCTGGAGCTTTAGCGACACAGGCTAAACAGAGACACATGTAATCACTGAATGGTCAGAATAGAAGTGGATTCTGGTCATTTTGTCCAAAGCATTTCTCGCAAACTACATTCCTGCTTTACCAACCTTTACATATAAATAAACCATGATAAGTAGTTTTATCACAGCCCTCCTACATACATAAATTCACTCCCTATTAATTCCATTGTACCAAAATTGGCTGCAATTCACCGAGAGGGCGCTCATGAAGGAGTCCTAGGAGTCCTACCAGAAAGTGTTATGTATGGGAAATGCATGTCGTGGAGGGATTATTCAATAGTGTTTTCCTGGTATTTGTGCATATAGCATATATAGTGCTTTATAGTATTTTGTATGACAACAATGAGACGAGTGCTTATGGGGGGGCCTTTCACGTGTTCACGTGTTTCCACAAGGTATGAACTCAGCATGTAAAATAAAAGGCACCACTGTGAAGATGAAAACCGAAGCTGAGAAGGATTTTTTCCCCCCCCTTCATTTTAATGATGCAGTGAAGCGAAAACCGGAGCTGAGCAGCAGGAAAGAAATGTGCTTCAGTGTTCCCCTTCCTTTATTTTTCCCATTTATTTGAACTCACAAACACAGCTACTGTATTCAAGAAAAAGCATCAGCAGTATTCCAGGTATGTGGTTCTACTTCAGACCAAGCTCTTATCTATTACGTTCATAGCGACGCTACCTCTGAACAGATGCTGCTGATTATTATTCTAGTGGTCAAGAAAAATTTTGTCATCTATAATAAACTGTAGAAGTGGTGATTAACAGACGTTTCTAACCTGTGGCCTGAAATGTGACCACAGGGTTAGACAATGGATTTGAAAACTCTTTCACCTCACATCTATGCACCCTATGCTGCTAAAATATTCATCTGTTTAATCTTTCTGCTGCATACTAATAGTGCTTCTGTGCAGCGACACTGTGCAATGTTTCTGAACACTGCATGAGGCCTAGAAATCACAAAGCACATTTTCCTAGAGTGAGGAAGTCATAATAATGCAGCTGTAGTTTCCTGTGCTGCCTCTATCTATCTATCTATCTATCTATCTATCTATCTATCTCATTGTAAAACTGATCATACACACAGCCTCAGGCGCTGCAGACATGGATCAGCGACATGCCTCACAAAGCCTCTGTGCCTGCTAATGGCCCCCTGTTTGTAATGGCATCCGTATAGCAGCGCTTGACGAGCTGCCAAAGGGGGTGTTCTGTTATTGCGGAGCCAATCACCCACTAAGTATTTGCTGGCTCTTATTTCCTTTCTGCTAATGTGTGAGCCTCCCCAATGCCGCAGTTAAATCGACTCTTTACGCCTGACTTGTCACCCTGCAGAGACGCTCAGAGAATCCCAAAGATGCATCGTCGGAGGGCAGCCCAATGTCTCTGTTGCCATGGATACGTTTATGGGCAGGGATGCGGTTGGGCGGGTTATGATGCTTTTACTGCAACCCTAAATCACAGAAAGCGATGGTGTTCAATGATTAAGTTGATGAAGCTGACGTGACCTTTGCAAGGGTGTTTTTAGATGGTGATTGCTCACTTTAATGTGTGTTTGGATCCACCGTGTCAGATGGTGTGCGGGACGTGGGCGTCTGTTTGTCAACGGCACCAATAAAAGCCGGAATCAGAGGATCTGGAGAAAGGGCTGACATTTTTCAATCAAGTAGTAAAAGGCCAGCCTAACAAGTGCTGTAAATTCTGCACAAATGTGTCTGTGGATGTTCAGATAACATGCAGCCTCACTCTCACAACAGGAGCGGCGTCCTTTCCCCCTAAATAGCCTCTTTTATCTGGTTTTGTACCATTTAAGGTGAAAAAATGTTCTATTTTAGGTTATTTTCTGCCATTATTTTGTTATGTTGTGAGCCTCCTTTAAATTTTTAGCTGAGGTTAAAGCATGCATACGTGTTTAAAATGTTTTAAATTTATAGTTTTCATAGTTGAACGACATCAGAATATATACAGTATATTATACACACACACACACACACACATATTCATACACTTATACACAGATATATTATATATATATTTATAATATATCTGTGTGTATAAGTGTATGAATGTATGTATATATAAGTCAATCAATCAATCAATCAATCAAATAGTAAAAAAACACTGATGTTCATGCAGCTTGCAAATCAAAACTTGGACAAAAGTTCAATCAAAACTGTAAAATGACTGAATGAATATTTTTGATTGGTTGATACAGTGAGAAGAGCCAGCAGGCATCAAGGCAAAGTACTAATGAGGTTAATAAAATAAAACGAAAGCCATTTATGTCAAGTTACATTCATAAATGCAATGTCACCTTGTTAAAAGTTATTGGCCAGTCCGGGACTTCTGTGAAAGTTTCTATAAAGAGTATCTATAGCCTAAAGACCCCATGATAGCAACTGTAATATAACACTGTGATAATGGACTAACTTTTTTCCAAGCAGGTGGCGATGTCAAACTTAAAGGTGCACCTGCATGCTCAACAGAAAGGTATCCTGCTGATAAGAGCAGCGCAAAGCAAAGGTATGAAAGTGAGAGGCAAATAAACTCAGAAAGATGTGAGTCCCCAAGAGGTCTGTGAGGGAATGAGTAATATGTGAAAGCGAGTCGACGTCTAGAAAGCCCAGACATACTTTGCCCCCCGTTATCGGCCTGTGCAGATGTGCCTCAGCCTTCTCTGCGGCGCTCCCATTCGCTACATCCATCACAGAAGTGCACCTTGGGAGATTGAGAGGATGGTGCAGGCGCCAAGCCCACCATCTGCCGTCGTTTAGAAATAAATGACAGGCCCAAACCTAGTGGGAGCCCATCTCATTCCATTGCCAGCGTCGGTGCAAGCGACTGGTCTGCTCAACCTTCCCTTTTCCCTGAAATTTATGTGCGAGACCCCTGCCAGTCATGCTGGAGTGTGCCTCGGAGAGAGACTTGGAGTGGATTTGTTCGGTGAAGCACAGCCCTTTACTCAGGGGACGGGGCAGGTGTAATGGTAAAGCATGGTAAAAAAAAAAACACTAAAAAAAAACAGCTGTCGCTCCAATGATTACAGCAGCAAAAATGGAGGGTTGGAGGACTCGTATACGAGGTGGATCTGACTGGAAAGCAGCAGGAGGTCCGCTTTATTCGATTGGTTGTTTATTGATGATGCACAGGTAGAAACTACCACCTGTAACGAGCAGGGAACACATTCCTTCTAATTGATATTTCTCACACATTTAAAGTAATGTGCGCAAACTCCACTGCAGCAGGAAACAAAACTGGGCAATTTAGCCGTTCTCCCTAGGTGGAGATTAAGAAAAATTGATTTGCTAACTGCACCAATCTCGCCCCTGAGCAAATGATAAATGAAGCTGGAGGAATCATAAAACTAACGCGGAGACTTTACCCTCATCAGTGTGAAAAAAAAAGCCTTCCCTTTGTGTTTCCTTTCACAGACCAGGAGGGTCCAAGCATCTTGCCTTAGAGGACCTAAAATGAACTTAAATGTTGAGCCACGGGCTAAAATCAAACTGTTGTATTGTTGCGATGCATAACTAATACAAGGTACAAGGATTAATCGACTTTGCAAAGTTTCACTCTGCCCACCATCCTCGGATGAGCTATAAGTGAACTGGTGACTCTAAATTGCCCATAGCATCAATGGTTGTCTGTCTGTTTGTGCCTTGGTCTTGTAATGACCTGGCAACCCATCCAGGGTGTAGCCAGCCTCTCGCCAAATGTCAGCCGGGACAGGCTGGATCAGCGGTTGGATGGACAGAAATATCCAGGCTCTGTCCTAGAAGATGATTTCCTGCAACTTTTCTTTGCCAACTCCAACAAGAGACAAAGTATCACTTCACAAGAGTCTCATTTGTGACTGCTAATATAAGTTTGGCCCCAGAACTGAGAGGGGAGGTAGGCTTTATTAATTTCATGGATTTGGAAATGAACCGTGGTGATAAGGCTATCGCTCTCTTATCTGGGGATGGTGGGGGCGTAATTAAGCCGATCGCCAGCGATGATGAGGAAGTGGCGAGGAGAAAGAAAGCCTTGGGGATACGAGGGCGGAATCTTAAGGGCTTGTTTACCAGCGGTGATTAGATTGGCGAGTAATTGCCACCTTTTCTATTTTTAGGTTGGGAGGTTTTCTTATGAAGCTCCCTCCTCCCACTTCTTCGATTTTTTCCCCCTTTTCCTGTGGTCAAGGTCAGGTTAAAGATTGTTCGATTGTCAGATGGGCTGAGTCAAAGGGGTGTGTGTCGAGTTAGATCGAGGAGGGGATATGTGTGGATATCTGGGAGATTGAGGTCAAGAGAAGTTGGACTGCAATTTAATAGCACAAGACATGATGTTTCATCTCTTAGACTTTAAGAGCTGCAAACTCTGATAATTGTTTTACAGGCTTACCAATCAGTTTTTATCGATTCCCCGCCTCGCTGTCTCGTCGCACCATAAACCCAAAGCCGGGACATTCTCTGATTCCCATTTCACGTCTGATGATGACAAGGTTGACCGGACCAGACGGAAAACAGTTTCAGTATTCTGTTTGCTGTGTCTGAGATCCAACATATAAAATATACTTCATTTCATTCAGATTCTGCAGCACAGACAGTGAGAATTCAAACCGCTCTGCTCTTCAGTAGCAATTACTGTCAGGCAAACCAGGCAGACACAGAGGAGCTGCCAAGAGGCGAGTGGTTGTACTGGACAGATCTCAGGCATGGAAATGTTCAACTGTTATTAAGTATGAAAGCACAAGTTAAACCCCTAACAGGATTAGGCCAGTAGTGGTAAAAAAAAACCTGTCAAAAAACATTAAATCGCTGCTGTAACTCAAAGTACCGGTAAAGCTAGTCACCTTTAAAATTTGCTCATCAGTAATTCCATGTTTCTAATTGAATTTGTCATCTTTGTCATTTTTGCACAAGCATTGTAGGCATTATCTGTGAAGTTAGAACCAGAAATCATGTAATTGCATAAAATTCTCTAAAAAAATTCTTGGATCATTGTTCCTTGGGCCATAACTTACCTCTCCAGAGGTTTTCATCAAAATACAGTTTTTGAGTTAATCCTGCTAACAATCTAGCAAAAACATGGCCTTCTTGGCGGAGGTAATGACAACATTTCAATTTAAATGCAGATATTGACAGCATGGTATCCCTTAGAATTCTGTTTTGGAAAAATCCTCAAAATTTGCATGGAATGTCATTTTCCGTGTGCCAACACAGGACATACTGTAGTGTGCCCCATATGCAGAAAGACAGAAAGTAATGGTGCGTGGAATGATGAATGGGTGCAGAGCAAGTCACTCTTTTCCACAGGAGATCTGCCGTTCTGGTCTTTTCACTAATAGTACCGATGATCTTTCCCAAACATCTTCCATTTTTCATACCATAGTTGTCATATGCAGATATTGTAGGGAGCAAGAATGTCACAAACCCTACCTGAGGCACAGACCTAAGGTCTTTTTTTGCTATTAAAGATGTACAGTGTTTAAAACCAGCCTGAAGCTTTGGCTAAAATCAGCACAAAAGTGTCACCACCAATGATTGCCTTGTATTAATTGTATTTATTATAGGCTGATTCTATTTATTACCTCACACTAATGGATTTTTACATATTGTGCTGTTTTATGTCATGTATTTGCTGTTTTGTGGTTGTTTTTGTCTACCTGCCCAGGAACTGCAGATGTAAATTAGCTGCAAGCTAACTCTGGTGCAATTACTTTTAATTGTGCAGTGTCCCTGCAAAAATAAACAATAAACCAAACTAAGAAAAAGTAATTAATGCATACTTTCATTTTAAAAAGAGGGGAAATATTTTCTGGGCATTGTAGTTTTTAGCAAACAGGAGTAAAGAGTGAACTTGAAGCATATTTGGCACAGCATGGAAACACAACACTGTGTTTTAATTGTTATATAAGACAATGGAGCGCTATGGAACAGACCAATAAGCTTTATCAGACAATACTAGTTGGATAAATTCTTTGTCTGTGTACTTTTTGGGGGGATTTGGTGACAATAACTACAAAATTATGCCATTTTTGTCCTTTAAATGTCACAGCATTCACATCACCAGGCTGTGATGTAGTTGTACATCATCTTTGAGTTAATGCATGAATAAACTTTTAACTACGGCCTTGAATTCAGTGGCATTTGTTCAGGAAATGAAGTGTAGTAAACTTTAACGGGGCAACTTTAAATGACCTGATTGCCCAACGTGAAGCAATGCTCCAACTAATGAAGACCTTTGTGCGACACAGATGTAAGAATATTCCCCTCTAACACCTTCCAGTGTAAACACCCCCAGCCTGCAGGAAGGGGCTGCGAATCGACAAAGCCTGTCTCTAAAACCATAATCCCTGCTCCTCCGACAGATGCACAGGAGAATAGAGTGTTATCACCCTGCTTGACACACTCCTGTGTTTTCTCCCAGCATCCTCGGGGGGTTTATCACTCCGACATTCATTCCATTATCCCGAGCACACCGGGGCTGTCCTCGGAGCAGGGGAACGAGACGACTTGTCAGGGTCGCAGAACAAAGAGGGAGCATGTCGAGTAGCGGATTAGGCTGGGAGAGGAAGTGTGGGGGCTTAGGGGGGAAGGGGGGAAATCAAGGAGAAAGGGATGCAGGAGGAGAGGGAACATGAGGGATGTAGAAATTGAACATGGAAAGTGAAAGGAGGGACAACTTATTTGTACTTTAACAGCTATAATGTTGATTTCTTTGTTCTTTGTTACTTAGAGAAGCCCTTGAGGAAAAAAATGGTCTTTTTCTTTTGATTGTCTTGTCTGCAGTGGACGCCGCTTGTGTTGATTTGTGAGCCACAGGAGGATGGCTGACATTGTGCAAAGGAAGAACATTTACTGAACTGTAAAAGGAGGCATTAAAGAATGAGTTCATCACAGTTTGTTGTTAGACGGGAAACTTTTTGTCAAGACTTTTATGACTTTTATTTGTGAGACACTTCCTGTTTCATCTCAAATGTCTGCTTGGTTCTCATGTTTCTGCTTATAATGCCTAAATATTCCACTGAAATAAGAATATTTTTACTACCGTTGTCTAGTGGTGCTTACCAACTACGCTTTGTTGCATTTAAATCTGCAACTAAGGATTACTTTCTCTGATTTTCAATGATTTCTTTGAGCTAATTATTATTTCCAAAATCTAAGGTGGCATTTTGTTCAGGTCCAAAATGATATTGCATAATAATAATATTTACTACCTGTAACACTTGAGCTTATTCAACTCTTACTGGCTAAAAGCTGATGTCGTGAGCAGATAGATAATAAGTCCATTTAATGATGAATAGTGTTTGATCTTAATTCAAAATAGGACTTAGGAGTTTTTATATAAGATCAGGTAACAAATATTATAATTATTATGAAAATCTGCCACGTACTGGGTGTAATTCCCAGGTTATAAGGGGACTAATGGTGAGCAAGGTGATTTCAAAAGATGAATGTTTGTTATAGTCTATCAATTATGTATTAAAGCAAAGCTTCCTGAAGAACCTCACCATCTGCATGTAATACGGTGACACATCATCCCACAATACATCCAAAAAGCTATAAGGCGCAAACAAGTACATGCAGACACCCCTAGATCCCACACTTCATTACGCATCCAGCCATCCCTGACTGGACTAAATCGATGCAGGATAATAGCCAGCACCATCACCCCTCCTCCATCCCACCATCCCTCCATCCATCCCCCCCCTTCTCCCCCCTCCTCCCCACCATCCATCCATTCCTTTTGCCATTTATGCATCCACTCCTTCTCCTCTATTTCTTCCATCGTTCCCTTTCTTTGTCTTTCTACTCCCACCATCCTCTCGCTAACAGTCGCTGTTTTTTTCCCCCCTCCATCCGTCCCCTCTTTCCCCTCCATCTCACCTGTCTGTTTTCATCACCGCCGTGGATCACTCCTCTTATCAGGCGCAGCGCCTCTAATACCGCTGTTGTATATAACATGTCTGTTGTGATCACTGACAGCTTGGCCGTGCTGCATTGACAGGAACAGGGATAATAAGCTCATTTTGAATGCGGTTCTGTGTCATTTCTGTCTGTCTGAGCTGCTTCCTACAATTTAGGACCACCGAATCTCTGGGGAAGGAGGCATTATTAGTCTGCTGAGGATTGGTTGGGGTGTTTAAAAACTCCATTTCATTAAACTTTGCGTTCAAGCCGAGAACGTGCCGCTGTTACACTTAGTAATGGCTACATTACCTTCATTTACCAAACTAAATTGATAATGGCTGCCAGCACAGGGGTATAAGAGCCGCCGGAACGGTCAAAGTTTTCGAAATTCTTCCAACTAGCTTGGGAAATAATTTATTGTGGTTAATGGCCCAGTGCAGGCTTGTTGCATGCAATTAAAGCTGTGATCCATTATCGCTAAGAAACAACAAAATGGCCTGTCATGCTTATTCACATTCATGTGGTGAAGAAAACTTTTGAACTGATCACCCTTATTGCTGTTGTTCTGCAAAATGCAACCAAATTAATGCATTTTTTGTTTCTCATTGTTACTATATTTAAACATATTTAGCTACTTTGCAATGTTCCCGGGCACAATTCTGTCCTTAAAAGGTCATGTGCACTCAAAATTTATGCTTTGAAAACACAAAAGGTGTTTTAAAAAAAAATGTGATAGCAATATTATGTATTCACTATAAACTATTACAAAATAAGAAAGTGCTCACTTCATGTCTAGATCATTTACATGCAGTCAAACTAAGTACTTGGTTTGTGACATGTAAGATTTTCTGGTGCCTAAACAATGACAGTGCTTTGAAAGAGGGAAAAAAAGATGCATTGAAATGAAATATTTAAGGAAACTGTGATACAGTGAAATTTGAAAAATCAGAGAAAGGCAGAAAAATTTGCGATCAAAGACCCCAAAGCGCCCGTGCAATATTTTACACATTCAGGGTGCAACACAGACAAGAAGATAGAATAGATCAGCCAACTGGAAATACTGACATATTAGCAAATATCTGTCAGTCTTTAGTTATTAATGACCTTTGTTCAGTCAAGTTGTCGGAATGATTAATGAACTTATAGTTAAAAGGTGAGGAATATTATCCTCTTTTTACACACAGTATGTCGCTCTGAAACAATAAAAGCACATTCGCTGAAGGTACCAGATCAATATCATGGGATATTTGTCTAATTTTGTTTTTTGTTTAATACTTTATTCATATAAAATATCATATTTTAGTTAGATAAAAACAGAAAACATGGAAGATGGATAATGCACAAAGACTGAGTTGGTAAATGACTCGAGAAGGCTTGTAGCATTAACGTCTTTCTTCTGTTATTTGATGCATTTTAGGTTCGGTTTTTGGTCTCGACCCACTGCTGAAGCAAACATCAGGCTCTTTAGCAGCAAAATGCTCCATTGTGTTCCCCACTTAGCTGCTCACTGTGTCTGTCTACCATTAGGTGCAGACCAGGAAGTGCACAGAGGATATTTGGAGGGTTTTTTTGTGCAAAAAATTGCTGCATGCTGCAGCCTAAAAACAACACCAGGACAGGGGTGAAAGTGACCAAAACAAAAGTCGATGGGAGCTCCCATTGAACAATACGGTGATGATTTATTAGATGAATAAGTTTGTATCTTACTTGCTCACTTAGCACACATCTCATGCGAGAAGACACCGGGTCTCTGTGGTGCTGTAGTCAATTTTGGGTGATGCTATCGGAAACCAAGTGTTCCTGCACCAGCCACATCAGCAATGGTTCCTACCAGTCTGAGAATTCCATTAATTTTCTACAATCTGGACTAGATCTAGAGTTATCACAAGGAGGAATCATCTTTGGAGAAAGAAGTTGTCTTACAGCTGAACTTACTGAGCAACATTTCCTATCAGTCCATCTTATGATGAGCTGCACACATATATTGCTTCACTTCCTGCTTGGAGCCTGCAGCGCTGACACCTACAGCCATCAGCTACCTTAAATCATCCAGAACTTTATATAACAATGTGAAATATCATGGCTGCCTGGAGGAGAGGAAACATTCGACTTTACAGTGGAAGTTTGTGAAGAGTAGCAGGAGGTTAAACTCTGATTGATTAGCCTAGAGTCTCTTCAGAATCAGCTGCAAAGTCTTCTTTTTTTTTTCCATTGCAAACTTTTTCAAGCGTAGGGTTATGGAGGCGGTTTTGTTTTCCCCAGCGTCTGTTTGTTGGTTTGTTTGTCTGACATTTTCATGAAACTCGGTGGGAGGTTTGAGAATGTGAGACGGAAGAGAACATTGGAGCGGATGGGGATAACTGGGCAGATCCCCATTCATCCACAGATCCACGGATCCAACATGGCAAGATAGAACTTTTTTTTTCACCATTTACGTCCATTACACTTAAACTACCTGACAGATATTGATAAAACATGGCAGAATGGTTGGACATGTAGCAAGGAAGAATGCATTATATTCTGAAGTGGATCCGGATCAAAGGGCGGACGCAGGTTCATCCAACATCGCAAGATGGGGCTTTATTCTACCATGTTTGTCAATTATGCAAGAACTACATGACAACTACATGGCAGGGTGGGGAGCGTGTGGAAAGAAACCATCAAATTTTGGAGTGGATCCAGATAAAGGGGCAGATCTGTGGATTTTCTAGTCATTTTGTTTGTTAATTATATGATTTTTGGTGGGGATCCTGATCCGATGCATTTAAGAGATGTAGGATTATTCAGCCTTGGTGGAAGTTAAGAATTAAAAGCATCCGCTGTCATGTGAAGGTTGAAACAATGCAAAAATGAAGAACAAAACACGTGACTCCTCACTTCAAAAATTCATCCGACCAAATGATAGATAACAGGACAATAACAGCTGAAAATGAACTTTTTGGGGAGTCGACCCGAGAGTCAAAGATAATCCCACCACAAGAGCAACCTCTGGATCAATCACCCCGATGCTAACGAGGAGGATATGAAGTGGATGCAACAGACGGAGGATGAGGCAGAGCAAACACTGCAGCAGCAGCTGCTCTCCGCAGTACAACCATTAAGAAGGGAGGAGGCGATGCTCCTAGGAGGAGGTGCGTAATGAATGTTCATTGATGGCGCGCCTCAACATCTGTGCACCCCAAATCCCTGCCATACCTTTATTTTCTTGTAGGTACACCCGTCTCTCTCTCTACATTTCCTTTTTTCTTTTTTTCTTCACTCGTTCAACTTTCATTTTTGTTTCCCTTTAACTGCATTTTCAGGAGCGACGTGGAAAAAAAAGGTGGAGGCGGCAGAAAGTCTATAAAAGACAGAGATGGAGAGAGGGGGAAGTGAGAGAGGGAGGAGGAGGAAGAGCATCCCCATCCCCATCCCCCTGCCCACACCCACACCCACACCTCCAAACCCCCCTTCGAGCCCTCCACCCCCTTACAACTTTTCTTTGGGGGCTTCTTATAAACCAACCATCTATCTCCATTATGGCCCCGAAATTGCTATTTGTCGCTTTGCGGGGAAGAAATAATCAATATGTCTTGTGGGGGCAGCGAGCGCATTAGAGGAAGCAAATTGATGTCTCTCGCCCCAGCGCTTCACACCCAGCACACTGCACCACAGCTAATGGGAAGCCTCGCTGGCTAGCAGACAGGGAGCCTGTGTGTGTGTGTGTGTGTGTGTGTGTGTGTGTGTGTGTGTGTGTGTGTGTGTGTGTGTGTGTGTGTGTGTGTGTGTGTGTGTGTGTGTGTGTGTGTGTGTCAGTGCACATGAGTGAATGAATGAGCAAGTGGTCAGGCAATAGGGAATTTGTAAATGCAAAGTGAATGCCAGTGTTTGGGTGTGTGTGTGTGTGTGTGTGTGTGTGTGTGTGTGTGGACATGTACACAAGCATCATAATGGTGTGTCGGTGTGTGTGTGTGCCTGTTTGTGTGGGTCCAGAGCCTTATCTCTCCCAGCCATCCGGTTTTAGGTCTTTGGGCTGTCAGAGGCAGATAGCCCTGTCACCACCGCAGCATCCCCCTTTTCTCCGAGAGCCTTGAAGGCTTCCTGACACCTCCAGAAAATCCCCACCTGATAAGTGCATTGCAGACGGACGTGACTCGCCCACTAGTCTATCCCCTCTGCCTGGCTTTTATTTCATTACACCTCTCTATCGTTCTCCATCACAGGCGGGAGAAAGCAAGCATCCCTTTCTTATTTATTTTTTGGTAAATGGTTAAATCTGTTGAGTTTTACTTGTTGCTTTGACCCTCATTAGTCCTGTAGAAGAGATTTGTTTCCTGTAATTTACAATAAAAAACTCAGCATCTGTGCTGGATGTTAATAATCAGTAACAAAAGGAGTGTTTGCAATAAGATTTTTTAAATTTATAGCATATTTTGGTGCCTCAAAGTCAAAAATCTATGTCTGCATAACAGATAGAGCGCCTAGTTTGAGTCAATTTCTGCAAACTGATACAAAATAAAATAAGAATTAGAAAGTTTGTGCATAAAGATACACAGATCAAATCATAATCCTTCTATTCTAAAGTTTAGAACTGAAACAATTCATCTATTGCATGTCTTAAGGAAACAAAGAAAACATTTGCTTCTTTATTCTAGTTTCTCAAATGAGAAACATGATCATAAACTGAATATTTTAGTGTTTGGGATTGTTGCTTGTGCATAAAAAATAATCTAAAGATGTCAACCTAGACTGTGGGAACTTGCAAATTAGCACTTTTCTGTTTTGTTTTTTTAACATTATGTAGGAAATAACTGCACCACAAGATGAATTCAGCAGCTCTTCTGGAGTTTTCATTGGTCAAATCTTCCTCAGCTGATGGAGCTCAAAGTTCTTCCGAGCACTTCTTGTGAATTCTTGCCAAAATTACAAGATTAATCCGTAATAAAATAAGAAACATATCAATGTATGTCTGACTGCTTAAGAGAGTACAAAATGACAAAACGTGAAAAGGGTTTTAAGTTAAGATTCAAATCTCTCGACGTGCCTCCCTGCCTGTTTTCCAGAGGTCCACAGTCAATGCAAGGAGCACAAATGCAAAACTGACATTGCGGAGGCAGCAGGAGAATAACATCACTGTCACTGCATTATAATACGAGGAATAAATATGGAAATAGTGTGACTGATACTATGAAAGTCAGAGAATAAATTCATCTTTCTGTCATCCTCTCTCACACGCAAACACACAAACACACACACACACATAAACTCAATCTGTGGCGGTGTCACTGGAGTGCTCAGATGGCGATGAGCCTCATCTCAGACACAGGACGGCAGGGCGTCAACAGGATTCTCGATTATCCAATTATTCACTGCAGAGGACATTAGGGAGCCGTCAATCCTCATTTACCCAGGCTGCACTTGCACAAAACTACGACCATGACCGCACACACTTTTGGCACTGGTCAATTTTTAACACAAGAAACAGTTTTCTGAATGAACCATTTTTAATTATTCTTCAGCCGAAACTCCAAAGACATTTCCTTTTCTTTTTCTTCACAGTGATTTGTTTGAATCCAGAGGAATATATTCACCACTGATTGAGGGATTTAAAGGATAAGACAGGGTGTTATTCTATAGTTTTTTTTTTTTTGTCAATCCCTTTGAACGCAGCACCACTGACAACATTATCGCTGTGTCTCACAAAACTTTCTGACTCGACCCGAAGAATATGAATTCCTCCTGATGATGTCTTTAAAAACTTTATGTGGGTGTGTGCAGGATTGACGAGACAATGTGATTTATTAAAGTGCTTTTAGGCTTTGGATACACAGACAATACTTTTTATAGAAGGATCAATCACTATTAGTTTGGTCATTTAGTTGAAGCCACCAGATTTATCTCTTATCGTATATGTATGAAAATATTTTCCCGCATTAGAAAATGTTTCTCTGGTGTATTTCTGGCACCTTTTCTTTTTGCAATATTTATGTTGTGGTGTCTTTCTTGTTCTATCTTCCTTTTATGAACTTTCTGCATAGATTCTGCCCCCTATAGCTTTTTCTCCAGGTTTCCTCCCACAATCATGACATGCAGGTTAGGTTAATTGAAGACTCATTCCCTTGTAAGTGTGAATGTGAGTGTGAAAAGGCCTTTTATCAGCAGACATTTGTGCCTGTCATGTTAAAGGAAAACGACACAAAACCAGGATCTTGAAATTAAAGCAGCTAAATGGAATTTCTTATTGAAAAGATTGATATATTTACCGAATTTAAATAGCTGGTGTTAAGCTGGATCGAATTTTATTTTATTTTTTTTTTCATATTGAAAAATTATAAAAAATCATTCAATATATTTTGGAAACTTTTTCTTTCTGTGTTTCTTGTAGCCTGATGTCCCAGTTTTAAATCTCATGATCGAGGCACTTATTAGGTGTGATGTGCATGTAGTGTAATCTATGGCTGTACGTCATTTTATGATATTCTGCTTCATTGTTTGTCTACTTAATGTTGTTTGTCAATAACAGGATGCTTTTAATGTGTCAGGGAACTGCAGATGAAAATTAGCCTTTAGGCTAACTCTGGTAAAATGCATTTAATGATAATATTTATGTTGAATATTGCACATGGTCCCTCACAAATAAATAAGTAAATAAATAAAATGCCTTTTCATACTGTGACTCGGCAAATTGCTTGTCAATAGATAGACAGAACTTTGTTAATCCCCACAGGGGATATTCCCTTGTTACAGCAGCTCAAACAGAGAGAGTGACAAACAGATGCATGTCAGTCCTGTGACAGACTGCTGACTTGTGGGTATAAATGATGAACAGATGTGATGAGTTTTTATGGATGACTCTGTTCTTATAAAGGCTGTGATGCATGTAAAAAGTAGTGCATGTTACATTTTTTATTCCCTTCTTAGGATCTCTTTTAGGATATGATGTAGTGTGTGTCCCTGCAAAAAATGTGCAGCCAGCTAAATGCTAACAAATGTCAGTTTAGTGTTAGCATGCTCCAGTGATATAGTGTAATATAGTGTATTAGCCATGCCCCTTCATGGGTAAAAGGAATCACCTTTAAATGTTGTTATAAGCATTTTAAAGGCATTAAATGTAAAAAATCTGTGTTGTGTTGGTGCAGAAAACATGATCACTGTGCAGAAATCCTCCATCTCACTACAAAACTCACTGCAGCGTCTTCCTCAGAGTAACATCACTCCACTTCCAGCTGCATGTGACAAACAAAGCAATTGTGCCGCAGGTTAATTCACGGTTTTGATGGATGCTGAATCGAGGCTGTCGCCGCGAGCACAGAGGCAACCGTGGCAATTAGAAAAAGCTTGTGTGTGTGAGAGTTGGCCGCTGCATGCACCGCTGGGCATAAACGATTCCAGCAGCCTGAGCAACGTAGGCAGGGCTTAAACACAACGCCGCAGACACGCCTAAGACTCCCATTGTGCCTCTCGCTAATCCATTTCCACCCTAACAAGCTGCTGCTTTCGAACCCAGCCATCCAACCGCAAGCGTGTCCACCGTCTGCTGAGCTTGGTTCAGCTCCAGCTTCCTGACTTTCAGCAGCCATTTTAAGCTCTGTCTGGCAACACTCGGCCTCCTCTGTGTCGAAACAAAGCTCGAATGTTTTAGCATCGAAGGGCAGCAGCTGTACTTGTTTGAATACATGAGCCGAAGGTGGCTTTCCGTGGTTTCTATTGACTGTCCATTAATCTGGTTGTCTTTAGTCGGTGTTTCCAAACCGTCACAAGATGCACTGTAGATGCAGAAAATCAATATTGGCCTCCATGTAAGACAGAAGAAACTGATCAGCATGATCAGAAAGGGCAGAGAACAATGTTGCACTGTATTCTTAACCAAACTAGAAAGCTGGGCTCTATTTTTCCTCTAACCTCCAGACATTTATAGCCTGTGTGGAGCTCAGGAGAATGTTTTTTTTCCCCCCGTTTAGAGAGGTATAAACAAAAGGAGGAAAACCCCCCCAAAAACGCCTCTTTAGTTCTGTGCTAATCAAGCAGTCGAGACACCGCAGAGAAATGTGGACGCACGTTAACAGCACTATTAATTGTCCTCGCACCCGAGAATTGGGTCCTGCTACCTCGGGAGAAAACAATAAACAAATAAACATAAAATTAATAACAGCATCCAAACCCGCTCTAGCTGTGCATGTGCCTGTTTTTTTTTTGTTTTTTTAATTGCATTTTTATTCAAACCTCGGTAGAAATGAGAGGTTGCTCTGTTTAATTTCTTTTTAAACTTTGCGGTGTGGTAGCTGTTTTGTGGCACTTCTTATCCCACCTGTTATCAAAGTGACAAACGTCCCTGCGGGCTTGAGCGCCGACGCACGGAGACACCGGGTGTGATGAGATAAATTGAGATGGGACAGATATGATTTCAGAGGCGAAGGCGAAGCAGCATCAGATGACTCCCGATTACCGAGGCGTCTACTATCTAAACGCCTTTAGAAAAGAAGTCAAGAACTTTCCTCTGTCCTTTCATGATGATCTATTCAAATAAAGGACAAATACCATTAAAAATATTTATTTTTTTCTTTCTTAGAAATGTTTATTTTAGGTTCATGTTTTTGAAAATCAACGTCTGTATATCTTTATATGAACTTAATTTACTGACAGAAGTTATATCACAGTAAGAAGGTTCTGGGTTCGAATCCCCACCTGCAGTCTTTCACTGTGGAATTTGCATGTTCTCTCACTTACTTTGTGGGTTCCTTCTGGACGCTCCTTCCAAAGTCCACAAACATGCAGTATTAGTGACTCCTGAGCTAATCGCTCTCAAGAGTACAGGGTTCTAAATACCTGTCTTGTTGGAATTTGGATTAGAGTTAGGCGACTGTTGGGTCTTGGCAGAGGTATGCATTCTACTGAGTGTTCCATCTGCAGTTTGCAGTGTAATAGAATGGAATTTAAATGTCTCTTTGTGCTGAAGCAATGTTATTATCATAGTATTAGTATTATTAGTATTAGTAGTGACACAAAATAGTCCTGTGCGATGATATTCTGGAGATTTAAAGGAAGCATTTATTTGTCAGTGCAATTTGGCACGTCTGAAATAAAGAGAAATAAAAGTTCAAGAACCAATATAAGGTGTCCAAGAGACGTAAAGCGGGAAAGTGATTGAACAGATGTCCTTCAGACTGTTGTTGGGGTCTTTTTTACCTTGAAACTCTTTGCCAGTAACTCACCACAATACCTGATTGCAATGGTTTTCAGTCTGAAAAATATCAACCGTGTGTCCTTGTTCATGTTCACTAAAATGAAAAACCATTATGCAAACTTAATTGAAGAATCTATGTGCAAAACAGACATGAGAGCATTAATGGGATTCCTACAACACATTTTTTTGCCTCTAATTCCACAGCTGCTCTCGTGTCTCCGAGCCCTTCAGTGTTGGCCTGTTTAAAGAAGCTGCGTGTCGGCACAAAGACGGATACAGTGAATATGAGCACAATAAACTCTAGACAATAAAAGAGGCAGCACATCAATAACTGCAAGGCTGGGCTTAGCATAGGGGCTTATTGGTTTAATTCTCAAAATACACTGAGATGGGAGGCTGCATGAGAACAAACAACTGACGCGAGCGTTTGTGTGTGTGTGTGTGTGTGTGTGTGTGTGTAAGCGTGTGCTGGAAATCCAATCTACCATCTTTTTCAACACGTACAGCAGGCCTAGTGCAAATATTAGCGCTGCATCCATTGGGAGGCAATCTGGCTGCCAAACCATATTGTTGTTGTTCTTTCTTTTCTTTTTTCTTTTTTCTCTGCAGGAGCGTCAGTAAACAGAGCTGAATAGACACTGGATGTTGCTTCTGCTGCTCTGCTGCTTGTCGAGAGGTTGTACCAGTAATGAGCAGCAGGTTCGGTGGCTTCCGTCCTCGCCGTGCCTCGGTCGGCTTTCCGCAGCGCGCCGGAACAATAGCATATCGTCTGTGCGTTGATTCAGTTGAATGCCATTTTGCTTAGAGTGTTAGCACAATGAGCAGAACAGCGCGGAGGGTGGAGGGTGGGAGTAATCCCATTACTTCAGCAGCTAATTGCCCTCTATGCTTGTTTAATTCCTGCAATCTGTTTTCAGTCAGACTTAAAAAAAAAAAAAAATTGGAACGCAATTGCTTCATTTTGTCATCGTATTTCTTACATTAAGGAAACTGATATCACTATAAAGGCTTTATTTTTTTATTTAGCAACAACACACTGATGTGGCTGTAGCTGCTGTCCCACTGTGGCAAAGTCATGCACTGCAGAAC
Organism: Chaunax sp. Z400; assembly: GCA_037577475.1. Lineage (NCBI taxonomy): Eukaryota > Metazoa > Chordata > Actinopteri > Lophiiformes > Chaunacidae > Chaunax > Chaunax sp. Z400. Next base: position 17,038,831 of record CM075204.1, read on the forward strand.
TTTAGTGAAATCTGAGCATCATTCTGCTGTATTATATGTCATACAGTGACACGCTGCAAACTCCGATGCAACCTGGGGAGAAATAACGCGCGCTATAGCTTTAAGAGAAGGCCATAATTGACAGGAATGTACCGTAAACTTTACTGTAAACAGCAGAAATACAGACAGAAAACAGACCCTACGACCTGCTCAGCATTGGGAGATGCAGATGTCTACACCCGCATAGAAAAGGCAAACTCCACTGAGGTTTATATTCTCCATTGATTTGAAGAGGAGCAGTCCACTTATGACAAGGTCAGTTATTAGTCTTAATAAGATGGCGGAGCTTTGCATGTCACCACTGTATGAAGGTGAATGCTATGTTGCTTTACAACACAAGCCAGCATTCTAGAAAGGTGCTATAGCAGCAGAGTCCATTTATAATATATATATATATATATATATATATGAGTTGTGTGCGTGACAACTTGATGAATGTCATTCTAAAACCCACTTTCTCTCTACCAGCTCCTGATTGAAATATCTTTCTCTTTAGCCGCTTGATCCTGACTTTGTGTGTCTGCCTGCTGCTCAGGGCTGTGTCGGTGGTGTGCCGTCTGCTCATTCCAGTTTTTGCTGGAAACGACACTGACAAGACAGATGAGGGAACACCAAAAACAATAAAAGTGCAGGTTGTTGGGCTAATACGGCATTCTGAGCGCCGCTGAGCTGAGGGGCCTCATGATAATCCTCTCTGCTGTGTCACTCCAGGCTATCCCTCTCATATTATAGTCATTTGAATGATTGATCGCGAAAATATTGATTGGTGCAACTTTAAAGTTTGGCTTAAAGTTTGCATTTCTTTGCATTTGCAGGGACAAAATATTCTAAGGAATGTGAATAATGCCAGCACACTCACATACGTACGCACACACACACACACAGACACACACACACACACACACACACACACACACACACACAGACACACACACTGCTAGAGTTGTCTCTGTATTCTTGCCCTGCTGAACGGATGCCTTTCCCTCAGTGATAATGCGAAGCCTCTATCTAAGGCGGGAGCGCTGACGTCTATTAGATCTATAAATCATGTTAGGCGAGGGGAGGGGAGGGGAGGTGGAAGGGTGGCGGGGGGAGGCAGTGAGAGCTCAGGGTCGTAAATCTCATTACCTGAGACTGCTGCCGACCCCCCTGCTGCCTCACCCTGTCCTCAGTCTCTCCCATTATCAGCTGACCTTGACCGCCAATGCAGACACTTACACTCAATCAGGGCTGCACAGGATGTGTGTGTGTGTGTGTGTGTGTGTGTGTGTGTGTGTGTGTGTGTGTGTGTGTGTGTGTGTGTGTGTGTGTGTGTGTGTGTGTACCTGCCATATTTGTGCCGTGATATCTGGGGCCCCCTTCTCCCCCCTCCATATCTTAAATGAGGCGCAGAGATCTTTTTTAAAAATGAAAATATCACTTTAGTCATGCTCCTGTCATCTTGCTATAGGCTCGTTTCCTTTGAGCTCGTCTGTCATTGGATCTTAGAGGGGAACACACGCAGTTTTAGGTTCAAATAATTACATCTTTCTTCTTCTTTCAACTTTTAGGACTTAGGAATTGTGCCTCATGGTGCTCAATATAGAATTAGTAGCACGCAATAAATGTATAGATAAATAAATGGACAGATAGCCGAGTCATTTTCAGGCTAATAACCACACCTGTAAACACATCATGGTTCATTTAAAGTCTAATGATGTCATGTTGAAACACTCACGGCGGCGTTGGTGTCTAGCATGAGCAGCGCTTTATGTGTCTCTGCAGCAGCTTATGTTGTTAAAAGAAATCATGCATTCATTAAGTGTTAAAACTACTTGTTTTTCTTTTGAGGAAGGTAAAAAAAAAAAAATCAATGAACTGTTTTTTTTAGCGATGCTAGCAGCTTGGTTTTCTGGATGTTGGTCTGACCGTCTTTGTGATGAGATTTTGTTCAAACATTCATGATCGCCAGAGGATGGAACCGTCTGACCCCAATTAGGGTGAACTAGCTTACGGATCGCTATGAAATTTGGTTCATTCATGTCCTCCTGCAAGTCAAAGTCTTAAGTAAATGCTTATGTCCAATTACCTGCCATTAAAAACATCAAACACGCTAAACTAAGATGGTGAACAAAATGATAGAAGCTATACCTGCTATTACTATATTGACACGTTAGCATTGCTGTGAGCATGCTTGCACGCTGGTGTTAGCATTTAGCTTATTGCACTGTGCAGTCTCACAGAGCTACTGCAGTAGTGTGGCAGTAGAGCCTTGTTTAAATTCATTTATGGTATTAAATGGGTCTAGTGGTAGAATTGCTGTTATGTAAGCATTGCCTTAAATCTGCTCTGCAACTAATTCATCAGAAATAAACAATTTCGAATTATATTGTGTCTAATATCATTTCAGAATCCATAAGTCAATTTGTTGCATAGCCTAAATGTATTACTTGTAATTATAGGATGATTTGTGGCTTTGTGCATACTAGCTGTTGTCTCTTTCATAAATTATTGTATTCCCATTTTAAGCATTGCAAACCCTGCTTTGGAAATGCTGTATTTACATAAATCTTTAGGGCCAAAAAAAAAGCACATTTGAATTAGAATTGTAGAGACATAATGAGAGAGGTGGGGGGGGGGGGGGGCTGCGTTTAAACCAGGAATATTGTAATTACACGGCGTGCGCTTTGCCAGCTGCATGCTGCTGCTCTTGTCTTTAATAACAGTATGGCTGTTTATAAAAGCAATTATTTAGATGAACTTGCGGTGATCTTTTGCTTCACACTGTGCCGAGCATCTCTTCTTCTTCTTCTTCTTCTTCTTCTTCCTCTCTATAAATATGTCAGACTCCTGTGTCTCCTTGCAGCTTTAGCTCAGTTCTTTTCTTCACACCTACGTGGACACGCAAAGTTGGACCTCCTATCAGCGTAGATGCAAGACGGCCAACAATCACAGTTCACGCTGCAGGAATATTTCCTCTTGGCATCAGCGGAAGACATGAACTTCCACAACTTTTACAAGCCAAAGAAAGTCCTGTCCAGGTCATACACGGTGAAATGTCTATTTGTTGTATAAATCAAGCCTCTGGCACTACTGCTGGTTCCTCTGCAGACTGGCTGAGGTCTCCCACTGCGCTCTGACTACCAGCACCGGCGAAACAGACATAATGAATGTTACACTTCCACACGCAGTCTGGCACTGCTTACAGTCTAAATATTTCTCCCTCTTTCTCCCGTCTCCTGTCCATTTCTCTCCTTCCTCTCTTGCTTTCTCCTATTTATATTGTCTTTCTTGGTCTTGTTTTTTCCCCCCTCGCATGTAAAAACAGCCATTACTGCGCAGGATGCTTTTGTGCCATCAGAATTTACAAAAAAAAGAAGATTAACAAAATCATTCCACATAATTAAAATCTGTCACTTCAGGAACATTGCAGTATGTACTTATGTAGGCTAATCAACTGCAGTCTTTTAAAGAAAATGAAATGATTCGACTGCTGACACAAAAAAACGATTTAATTAGAATTAATCAAATTAGAAGTAGACTCGTGTAGAAGTGGTGATAAGTCTGTCTGCAGCCTCTTCCTCCTTACATCATTTCTTCTGCTACCGCTCCTGCTTCCTCCAGTGCATCTTAATGGGTTTTCACGCCTGGAGCAGAGTCAAGGCAGGAGCAGGAATGTGCTGCATTGCATATCGGGCTGTTTCAATAATAACACACATGACACTCGCAGCTATCACACAAACCCCAAACTGTCAGTGTTCCACCACCGTGCCTTTGGGTGACCCTGAATAATTTTGCCACTGTAGTCAGTGAGTAACTTTGCCCAGAGGAATCTGTTGAAAGTACATCATGTCTGCCCCGAGGCATGATTCAGAGGATGGTGACAGCTTCAGTCGCGAACGTCCACAGCACTAATCACTGTAGAACATCCAGGTCTGTTAGACTGGAAGAGAGGACACGACTCAAGGTGTGACAATCTGTGTATTCACCAACACTAGCAAGGACATAATCACTTTATCTGCCTCCATACAGCTGATGGGCACGTTTACGATCATCCAGGATGGAATTAAATCTCAACCCTCCCAACACGTCATCTTTGTCAGTGTTGCTTGACTGTGTTTGGTGCATGATTTTTTTTTAAAAACTTCTTCTTACTTCTTTGTGTCTTTTTTTAGTCTCGATGTGCTCCTATCCTGGCATTCAGTGTAATATGACATATTTTGTTGTTTTTTTATTGCTGGCAGTTTAAAACTCCCATGGGGGGAATTTTTTTGATGGATTTTGGCACACCCTGTGTAAGTCATAAAAAGGAAACTGTAGTGGACAGAATACAGATGAATCCCAACCAGATTTCACCCAGATTATTTTATTTTATTTTGTTTTATTTATTTTATTTTTTTTACAAAAGTATCCCTATAGTAGTATCCCTTAAGAATAATTTTATCGTCCTCACAAAGTTGGCTTTATTAAGTCAAAATTCATCATCGCAGACTGTTACGGTCACCTGGACCCATACCTGTGTATGTGCTGCTCCATTTTTGGACTGCTGTATTATAATAATAATAACCTTTAAAAACAGGGTTTACAAAGAGCTCTGACAGACAACGCAAAGGCAGAGCAGTGCAATACAAAGGCAAAGGTACATAACACATAAAATGTGGGCATAGACACTGAGAAGTTACTGATTCTGCAAACCTCATCTCCTCAGGCAGGTCGTTCCAAAGCCGAGGGGCCATAATGGCAAAGGAGATGCCAGGATTGGGGTGATGTGATGTGTGACGCCACATCAAGCTAAAACTAAAGCATCCAAAGGCTTTTTTTTATGTTCTCTGGAAGTTTAATAAAAAATTGTTTTTGCTTAAAGAACAATAAAATCCATATTTATTACATTCACACAATTATATGTGAAATATGCACAATTATCATTGCATCTGTTCCATAATGTGTTTCCCCTTCTACCTTGTCACTGGGTCTGAATCTGTAATCTCATCTGATCTGTAATAATAGTAATAACTTAGTAATAACTTAGTAATAGTAATCCCCCCCCCCCCCCCCCCCCCCACCACACACACACACACACATTCCACCAGTGTCCTGTTCCGCTCTGCAGGCCCTCTGGACCACTTGAGGGTACCACATCACAGGTTTGTTGTTCCTCTATCTGCTCCATCAGAGAGGAGCAGGCCTCATTAGTGTGTGGCCCCTGTCGGGTCCCGGGGCATCTAAACACACATAGCCAACCTCCTGTGGCCCCCTGGGCCCTGAGCCCCAAATACAACAAATCACTGCAACAAAAATGCGCGCTAGCATCCCTAATGCCCGAATCTCTACACTTCAAAAACACAATTATGCTAATGCCGGGAATTATTTGCCATTCAAACTCTGATTTAATGCGGCCTTTTAGTGGGGAAAAGCTAATTAGAGGCTTTAATTAACATGTGCGACACAAACTGAAGGGAAGTGCGAAGGAGCCTGTCGATCACGGAGGAGCACGGCGACAGCGCCGGAAGAGGGAGAGCGAGGGAGAGGAGTCTGAAAGCTATGCAAATGAGGTGAGAGAGCACCGCAGGGAGGCGTGGATCTCTGCCGCTACAACGCTCTCTGTAAATATCACCGTGACCCATAGACAGAGTGGAGTCATCTCATTAACACGGATTGGAAGGTGTCACCAGAACTCAGCCCACGAGGGTCAGCGCTGATACGATGCAACCTGAGCTTAGCGAGGGTGCCATCATTAAAACTGTGACAAAACACTTTGCTCTGTAATGCAAATATTCTCTTCCAGTAACAGCATCGTTTCCTGCATAGCTGCCAATGGGCAGAAGGCCCAGGGAGCTGCTGGACACTCACTAGATCTCTATAGCTGCAGACATGTAGTCTGAGCTGCCTGGATGCGTTTAAAGGCTTCACACAGCCAGTAGTAGCAGCAGGTTTCTGTAAATTAAAATGGCAACAAGTCAACATAGGAGTTATCTAATTGACACAGATTCTGCGTTAATGATGCACAACTTGAGCTCAACAGATATAAACAAATACAGAAAGTAATCTCCTTGGGTTTTTGCAGTTCTGTTTTTCCCTAAAATGAACAGATTTTTTAATAAAAGCAAGATTTGAAATAGAGGATAGGGGCTGAAAACAGTCAAGAAAATGTGCCTGTTAAAATCGAAGTGCAGGGAATGCATTTTATATCTAATATAACATTAAATCACAGTAATCTTTATTTGCTAAACTACTTTTTGTTCCATCAGTTTAAAGTAGTTCTTTTTGGAATTTCATGAAGACAAATTATGCAGTTGGTTAGGATGTAATTTCCATCTTTAATCTATGTGAAAATAAAAAAAAGCTTGGATTGCATCTAATCTTCTCTATATTATATATATACAATTTACAGTGTGTTTTAATTGACTTGAATTCCATTTTGTACATTTGATCAAGTCAAGGTTTCCTTTTTTATTGCAGTTTGTACAAAAGACACATTTTTGCTCAGTTGATTCTGCAGCTTTTATTAATTTTCAATGTGAATCTCTGGGGCCAGAAATCATTTTGCTTCTACTTTGGTGAAGAAAATCTGACAGCTCGGCTTCAATCCTGTAAAGGGAACCGCAGGTGTTCCTCTTGGGGATCAACTCAGTAGCGGGGGAGTGAAAGAAGGAACAAGTGTGACGCTTGAAAATTCATAGAAAGAACAGCGAAGTTCTGGGTGAGGATTACAATTTTTGGAGAATTGATCTTCAGTCTCTGCAGTTTCAGAATCTTTTCAGAATCCACACACAGTAGTTTTGTATTTTTTAAATATAACAGTGCAGCATGTACTGCTTACTCTACCTATATACCTCTTCTTTGAAGCAGTCATATGACATGCAATGTGTTAAAAAAAATGCATTAATCCAAAAATGCATCTACAAAACCAGACAATTTCTTGTTATTTTTTTAGATCAACTTTTCTTCCTTTCAGTTCAGCCACAATGAGCCGTGACAGGCTGTGCAACAACCCCAACTCCTCTGCAGAGCAGCCAAGTTTACTGTGTGATGCTGTTGGGCTGAGACGTACACCCACAGTGTGCAGCGTGAAATCAGATTGTGCTCGCAGCTTTTATTGACTGACCTCTTTATCAAAAGAGTTTGTTTGGCTGCACTGAAACCAGAACGAGCTATACCTCTGCATTCAACCAGGAAGATCAGTGCTTAGGACTTTTCCTATAAACCCTCCTTATTTCTTTTGCCAGTTATTATTAGGTGACATATCGATGTGATAGAGGTGTGTGTTTATTTATGTTGTCCTCATTCATTGATATGTAAAATGCTAAACTGTGATGATTTGTATTTGTGTGGACTCCAAGAATAATAGTTCTTACCCCAGTAATGACTGATGGGGATCCTTAATAAACAATAACTAATAAACCAGCAGTTGTTTGTTGAGTTTATGACCAGGCAGATGCTCAATAAACAATCTTGGAGCCCATCGGCTACCGTCTGATGATGGTTTAGCCTCCAGGAGCAACAGCCGGAGCTTCCAAATATCCAGGTCAAGGCCTCCTTGTGATGCATACCAGTCATTATTTACAGTCTGATTAATAACTATAGATGAGAGATTTTAGTTTCAGATGAAATTTGGTCAAAACCTCTATAAACAGATATTTGGGCATGACTGGAGATAGATTTTTTTAAAAAGCCAATGACTCCACATGGACTGATTATCTGCATGCAGCCAAAGCAAACATGACTGGTGAATGCTATTGGACTACGAACGGACTACAACGACCAGAATGCTTCAGACACAAAAATGCATATGCAGAGATTACTCAACAGGAGTCCGAGGTCTCAAACCACCCTGTCTTTAAATCAGTCAGGAATGATAAGTTTTAGGATCACAACTTTTCCCTCCATCCTGTTTTTCTGCTGTGCCTGACCTGAACCCTCGAAAAAAACCGTGAGCAGAGCTCTCCTGTCATAAAACACCATAAACACTCTGAAGGATCACTTGTCTTGTCACTGGTAACCCATCAAGCGCACAAGATCATAATGGCCTGATCTACACTTTAGGCCGCCATCCATCATTTCAAGGATCTCTGTTATTAATCTCTGACAGGAGGACAGTAAGAGGAGTGAGGCTCACCTCTGCCTTCAGTCTTTACGGCGGTCTTCATGGTACATCACGTCCTCTTGACCTGCAGACAAGATGTGCAGAGAGGAAACAGACAGACAATTCAGCGCAGTAGGAATATTGTCATTGCAGCCAAAGTAAATGATGATGTGTTTCAGCCTGGAGGTGGAAATCTTTGCCCGGCATTCAATCGTTTTCAGGGAACAGTCCTGACAGCTCGATCGAGCAGCCGGTGCCTCATGCAATGAAATGTTTGTTTTAGCCGAATGCGTTAACAACTAAAAATGTGGCACTTCTTTATATTTCTTCATGACAAACAGACCAGATCTGAAAATGTGTTTGTAGTATTTCAGCATTGATAAGAGTAAAGTTATATAAATGCTTTACTGCAGCATGAAGATGCATCATCCTACTGTAGATTTAGGGCTCATTCAGAGCTAAATCGGGCCATGTGGTGAACTCTGCCTCGGCTCTTGGCTCTGGAGCCACAGTTCTTCCGGTATGACCAGCTGCATATGTGACTGGCCACCACAGCATGACATTTTGTTTCTCCGGTTTTTCCCGTCTAGGATTTTTTTTCCCCCCACTTTCTTTAATATGGTGAAATAGTGCTTTTTTCACCATTTCTCTCTATTAGGTCTGAACTATAGACGGATTTTCATGAAACTTAGTAGAAGCGTTTAGCATGTGAGGGAAGAACCTCTTAAATTTTTCAAGTGGATCTGGTTAAATAGCCTGATACAAGAATTTTTTTTCTCCACTTTTTTGAACATTCCAAGATACAGATTTTTTTTAAAATTTTGGAGTAGATCCAGATCAAAAGCTGGGTCTTCAATCTTTATCATTCCCAGGACCCTGAATGTAGCCATTTTCATGGTGTACATCTCTTGACTGCTGGGCCTCGGCTTACATACATGCCTTTCTAATCTGTAAAGGACAACATTTTTTTCTGACCTGCATTCTGTTGGTTCACCTCAAACTTAATTGAACATTTAGCACCATTTGCCAGAAGTATTCTAAGGCCTTAATGCTTTAGCCACAGCGCATCTCTGTGCTATCGAACAAGGTGCTCTTGGTTAAACACTCCCTGAATTAACAATGCAGCTGGGAAACATTCGTATCTACATCAATCTCAAGGTCAGTGACTGCTAAGTGGCTATAAAATAAAATATGTCCTTCACTAATATGATGCAGCAGAAACGTATCTGCCTGAGGACATCAGCGATGGATGGCAGATCATAAGATGAGCTCATACTGACTCGACAGAACCCTCCCCTAAAACATGAAAACCTCACTCTGTTGGACAGGACATGGTTAAGAGTGTACTTTTACTTACACTGTATATTTGTGAGGTATTTGTACTGTTATTTTATGCTACTTTATAATACTACAGAGAGAAATGTTGTGCTTTTTACTTGATATTTATCCGACTCTTATAATTACTTGTTTCTCAAAAACATGATATTGAAAATAAATGATTTCAGATTTATGAGTTATCATCAATGAGTGACTTCCCTTCAGACTTTTTTTTTTTTATTGGTAACTGTTTGAATTCTAAAGATGTAGATTGTCCAATATTTCTGCAAGACAAAGCAAATTTCTTCGCTTCTCCGTTAATCACGTCTGCTTCTGCCCAAAAGGATGCACTTAAAGCTATTTCAGATATTCTACATGAATCATCAATGAATGACTCTGAGTTCATCCTTATGATCTAAACCAGTGGTTCCCTAAACTTTTTTTTCTGGGGACCCACTTTTTTAAAATGACAAACCATCGCGACCCAAATCACAACAGGCCTCATCTATAAATTGCAAGATTAACAATTTGTGCATAAATGAACACTTTCTGACCATTTTTACTGCCGTCTGCATCATCATATTATCTTGAATAGGTAAACCAGACATTTCAAAGTGATTTTAAATACTTTATAGATACGATCAAATCAGTGCATTTAGGAGACGTGTGGTATCTCATTGTTTTTATCTCCTCTTATTATCAAAATATAAACATTTTAAATAGGCTACTTTATAAATGAGAAAATGCATTGAGTCTGAAACAGCCACTCTTGTTAATATGTTCATCCTTTTATTTGAGAACTTCAGTGCATTTTAAATTAAACGGGCACACATCAGGTAAACAACATTTTAACTACTTTATATGAGACAAATTAAGTGCATTTTGTTGTAATTAACAGACTCATATTTCCCCCTCATCATTAAATTAGAAAGAATATTGTTTGTTCTTTGCGTTCCAGTCAGGTGTTCAAGAGGAGAGAACACGCATATCAGGTGTGGCGTTTATTCTCTGGGCGGTGGCTAAGCTAACATTACCTGCAGCAGTCTGGTCCTTAGCTGGGTCTTGTCCCTGGTCTCTAGCTATGCCTTTCTTTTTCCATGTTTGTGTGACCGCCTGCAAGATCTGTTCATTACTTTGGTTGAAACTATGGTGAACACCTGGGCGCTAAACCAAAGGAGCTCTGAACAAGGCTCCGCCTGCCTGGCTCCAATGTCGCGCTATGATTGGCTGAACTCCACGTGTGGTGGAGCTAGAAACACGCCCCCTCATGTGGCTGAAAGATGTACTGCAGATATAAATCTAGAATAATGGTCAAATAGAATCAGAACTATTTTATTTGGCGACCCAAATAAAACACGTGGGTCGCGACCCAGACTTTGGGAACCACTGATCTAAACTAAACTGAGACTCCTTGAGCTTATTATTATTTACCTTATTATTATTGTGTGTCTTAACTTACTTATCTTCTTATGGAGCTTCCCAGCAAAAGTTTTTCACATGAATCTTGAACAATTCTATAATTGTTCATCTTATTAAATTACAACTTAACATACAACTTAAATTACAACTTTTTTTAAACGCAGTTACACTTTTACTTAAGTAAAGTTCTGATTACTTCTTCGATACTGCGTTTCATGAGTGTAGAAAACCATATCCATGTCAAGAGCAATGACCTGCAGTGCATTAACATTTCTCACTGGCTCGTTTCAGAAATCTTTGTTGCCCTGAGGTAGATAAAAATTAGGCCTCCACTTTAGAACGCACCTATATTTATATCTGTACCTGAAAGAGCAATAAACTCAAAGAGAATTCTCATTATGTCAGTAAACAGTATTCGATATCGCTCATGAAGAAATCAATATAAAGCAGAGAGAGATGGAGCTGAAGAAACAAAATGGTAGTGTTGCTGTGGCTGGCATCAGAGGAGCCTTTATAGTGAACTTGATTAAAAGTAAATTGCCTTCAAGTGCTCTCAGCAGACTGGGAGGTTGAGTGGGAGTGCTCTGGTGGTGGAGTTTCACAAACTAGGCTTTAAGGGTGAGGAAACAAGATGAAGTAATGCTTTGAAACCGCCTGAAGACAAAGAATGTGGAGGCACTGGTGACGCGGTGGCGCAATATCATCGCTATTATCATCTTCAATACATTTTCATTTACTTACTTCTGAGAGTGGTAAATTTAATTTCTCAATCAGAATGTATTCTTTTATTATTTTTTTCTACCTCTCTGTGATGAAATAACTTTTTTTATTTCACACTGTAAAATAAGTTGAACTTTGATGGGACTTTCTTTAATGTCATTGGATTTTATGATGTAAAATGGAAATTATTATAGAAACTGCAGCTTTTTGTACCAACAACTTTTAACTGCTTCTCAATATAACAATAAGGGGGGGGAAAAAATCTGATTAGATTATATGTTTGCGCATGGGTGAAATAACCTTAAGCGGTTTTAAACATGAATAGAAAATTTTAATTTGCATTATTGTAGATTTAAGTTTTAAATTGTTACCTGGAAGGAGTGTCAGACAGATTTAGAACTGTCAAATTTGTGTAATTAATACTCTACTGAATTTGGAATGACATCAGGAGATCAAATCCTGTCCCTGATTTCCATGAAACTTTCACCTAATTGGCTTTTAAAGGGTGGGGTGAAGGTTGATGAATAATTTAACTACTCGCTTTTAAAAGTCTTCGGTGAGAACATAATTTGAAACTCATTACTGTTGCAGGGTTGAACTTTTTTTCTTTCTTTTTTTTTAGAGCCACTATCCAGAAATTACATTTGCATTTGATTTGATTTGAATCTAATTTCTCATCCAGGAACTCGTGAAAACAAATCTGCACCTTATGTGAATCCAACAGCAACAAAATAATATTATATAATTATACAACACTAGTTGTTTTCTTATGTGATAGGTTTCTTTAATCATATTTGACTTTCTGCTTTTGCTCAAATGAATTAAAGAAGCTGCAAATTAATGAGAATTAGGTCCTGGAATTAGGTTTCAGGTCCTGGTGAACAGACCTAGGCTTGTTTTTGGGGGTATTTATGCCAAGTTAAGCTAACCGGCTGCTTGTTGTGGTGTCATGAGAGGAGTGTCAATCTTTTATTTTCTCAAAATGTCCAATTATTCTTTTAAAAGCTCAATAATCCTACACAATGTATTCCCTTTAGTGCTAGTTGAGTCTGGATATAAGGCCCTTGAATGCATCACCAGTCTATTTCAGTTCTAAAAGTCATAAACTGGTAATAGGTTATGAATTTATCTGCAAACAATACTTCTCTTTACCATGGGATCCCACCGATTTCATGGTGGTGCAGCTGGGAGTCGCTAGTGTTGATTTGGCAATTGATAGAACATGTAGCCCACAGACAGACACCAAGACAAGATGGGACACTTCAGTGACCACAGTCAGATGGCTGAAATCCCCCGGTCTGACAAACTCATCCTATACGATCGATAGCTCCTATGACAACAGCCCCTCTCGTCACAGGCTGGAGAACAAGCTGCTGAAGGTCTGAGAATGGAAGATAGGTCCCGGAGGGGAGGCTTGATTTACGAGCCCGAGTCAAGATAGAGGCAGCGCGCCCACGCTCTGCAGACGGCCTTCCTGCAGCATCAGTCTCCCTCTCCCTGCCTGTCTGCCTGCCTGTCGCTGTGCTTGTCCTCCTTCCAGTGTCTATTTGCCTGCCTGTTGACAGCAGGAATGGGCTGAAATGACGTACCACCCAGGAAAACTTCTCATTGTGTTCTTTAGTTTGACTCGGTTCCATTGGAGTGATAAAATCGCAAATGTCACATTAAGCTTGTTTTAGTTTCCTTACGAACTTAGCCAGAGGGGCGATGATGCTCGTTGATGTTTAGACAGATATTGCAAGACAGAGAACTAATTCTAACATGACATATAGCTGTCGTCCACTGGGAGAAAGGATGACTGTTCTGTGGAGGACATGTCACCTCCAGGCGGATGTACAGTATATTGGCATCTGTTGTATCAACGCAGAGAAGAAGACAGATATTGAGTCAGATTCATTAAGATTGCACAGAATCGTCTCACTTGGGTGGTTGGCTTGACTAAAAACATGTTTGCTTTTTAAAGTGGGACATTTAAATGTGGATTTTCTCCACTTGTTTCAATTTTTTTTCAGGGAAAATAGAAATATTGCTTTGTGAAGATAGACAAGAGGTGCTTTTGTATACTAGGCCAATGAATTCAGGCTCATGCATTCCTTCATTTCTTTGACTACAAGCTGCAACCAAATGATAATTTTCACTCATTATCAAGTAATTAGTTTATTAGATATAAGAAAAGCTTCAAGAATCCCTGGTAATCTGCATACTTTCCTAACTCCAAGCCTAAAACAGAAAGAGGCTGTTTTTTTATTCAGGTTCTTACCATTAGGGTTGCTGCATGAAAACTACATTTCCTGTCAATGTTAGAACAGTTGGTTGTTTCACAGGAGACATTTTGGGGGGGATTTTTGTGTGCTCCTCTGACTGGTTACAAAATCGGTGGAGTTAGCTGTTAAAATGCTATTTCAAATGTTGCCACATCAGGATTCAACAACATTTGAAGGTGGGTTGCCAGACCAGATAAGGTCTTAAGTGTTAATACGTAATTTTTTTACTCTCTGAATTGTGACTTAAATTGTTGGTTGTTTAGTTGTGTATATTTTTTTATTTAAGAGAAGATATTTGAAGATCTGAAGTTTTTTGGGGGGATTTAAGAATTTAAGCTCCAAAAATGAGTCAGTCAATAAACTAAAAAGGCACTAAATAGAGCACATACCTGCCACCATGGCTTAAATTAAAACATGGTAAGAATCTAATTATTCACCAACAGTTAACAACACGTTTCATGAAAATCCAAGTAGTTTATGTGGAATCGATAAAAATGCTGAAAAAAAAAGATGTGTGAAAAAAACCTCATGGATCTGCTGCTTTATCTGAATCCATTCCAAAATCAAAAGGCATATATATATATATATATATATATATATATATATATATATATATATATATATATATATATTTGCAAATCCAAGATATGTTAGAAAGAATGTGCCTAACTTTGAGTGTCCTGGATAAATATGAGCGCTTGGAGGCAATAAATAAATTTGATCCTACGACATGTGGGCCGATTTCCTTCTGTGAACCCCGGTGAATAGAGCTGGACTGGAGCAGGCGTGGGCAGAGGAGCTATAAGTGTAGAAAGGAGTAAACACTCTGTAAATGTCAGGGACGATTTAATAGAGTTTAAATGTGACTGGACTTTATTGTTCCACCGCTTTATTACTGATCTGTTTGTTATAGATGTAAATAAATGGGCAGTAATTTAACACCTTCTGTCTGGTCATGTAGTCAAATCTACACGTTAGAAAAAACATATTTTTCTTTATTTCTAAGGTTTTTTGGAAGCATTGGGAACCTGATCCACTGTTGGAGCTACTACTGTACCCCCTTATCTCGTGCTAATAAGTAATATTTTGTTTGAAATGGTGATTGCCAGAAAACTGCTTCTGTGAGCCTGGAAAAAGGAAAGTGTACCTCCACATGATCGGCTGACGCAATTACACCTGGAGAGACTGAGATTGCCCCACCCTTCCATTCATTTTCATGTTAATCTATCAAATAGTGTAAATGCATGATTAAAAAAAGAAGCTTTATCTTAAAATGTTTTAAAAAAAATAGAGGAAATTTTCCACCCCATGATATGGAGCGACTCCAGAATTTAACATGTTCTTCTCTGCGACATTCCCAACCCTTCTACCAAGTTTCATACAAATTAATCAACTAGTTTTTGAGAAATCCTGCTAACAAACAGACAAATAAACCAACAGACAGAACCTCCTTGGCAGAGATAATTACCAAGTCATCCCATTAATTTTCTGTCAATTGATGAATCGGTTAATTAAGTCATTGTTTCAGCTCTGACCTTCCATCAAGACCTTTAAAAGAAAAACCTCTATATATCTATCAGTTCTTAGACTTGGTTGTTGGGTTTGGATTAGCCGGACGTATCCTAGCATTGCTCTCCCTGCACAGTCAATGGATGTAAGTAATGGCGGCAACTCTTCACATATTCAGTGTGAAATATAGACATAGACAAATTGGTATTTCAAAAAAGAAATCCAAATGAGATCTGTCATGCTACTTTAACACTTGTCCACACATTCTGCCTCCCAAAGTCCTTCCAACATCAAGTTGCCTCCCCCCCCCCCCACCCCTCCCCCTCAGTAACTCACTGAGCGAGTGAAGACACCCTGCCTCCATCTCCCTCCTGAGCCATATCAATATTCATGGGTCTGGCGGGTGCGTTTGTGCGATGGCTGTCTCATTAGCCTTTGATCCCCTTGCGCGAGGCCTGTCGGAGCGTTGATGCGCCAACAACAGAGCAGCGTTTGAAGTGCAGAGAGAACAGCTGCTTGCATTGATCTCCATATACTTTCTTCTCCATCCACATGCACGTCCACACATGCACAGATGCTGCCCACAGGCACATGAATGGATGAATCCACTGTAGGACTACACTCAGTACAGTACAGTCTGACCTCAACAACAACTGCGATCCCATCATGCTTAGAACAGCTGCAGCACCGCGACAAGATGTTGATTAAAAGTTTAGTCTTTCCACAATCAGTGTAACTCTTTTGATAAGAGATTAATTAGATCAAAAATTCAAGGGATCCATCTTCTCAAATGTTTATTTTTTGCTGTTTTTCTTTAGTTTTTTTTCATGACAGTGACTGATGATCAGAAAGAACAAGCATTTGAATGCATCATCTTGAGCCTCATTGAGCATTTTTCAGTGTCTTTTAAAAAAAAAACATTTTAGAGACTAAAAGAGCAATCATTTAATCAAGAAAACATTTGCCAGATTCATCAATAATGGGAAAAAAAGCGCCCTATAGTAAATTTAAAAAAAAATACCAGGCTCTATGTGTGTCAATCGTCAATCGTGTGATTAATAATGGGCAGGATAATGAGTCAAATCTGCAAAAAGAAGAGCTGCTTATTATAATTACATGTCGTCTCAATCAAGACGTAGTGAGACAGTCTTGCACTTGACGATTTTATCAACAAGTATTATGCAAAACACACCATCCCTTAAATTTTCCTCGAGCAATTGAGGTAAAATCACACAAAGAACATGATTTGCACTGAAAATCAATAATATATATACTTTCTCTAACAAGATAGAAACGCTAAGCCACTAAATTATGGACCAAAGAGGTAAAAAGCTCTGTTAAAGACTATTATTTGCTACCATGGGGTGGCAAATATTATGGACATCACAGTATTGATTATTTCATGGCATCATCCGCCTTCTATTTGTAAATTATCGACAGTGAAAACAGCCAAAATGGCATGACATCATACATATGATGCAACCACAGCACAACTACTGTTATGCTACAACGCCTCTGACAAACACATGCTGGAATTTTACATGTGAAAGCTCACAGTTAGAATTACAAATCACACAATGGTCCACAAGCCTTCTAAAAAAGGATTTATGGCACTAAATATCACCATTAATCATCTCCTGCTGTGTTCTTTTGTTCTTACAGGATACTTCACTTCCTCTCTAATGTTCATTTTTCACTGTGCAGCCGAGAACCACAGGCTCGAGTTAGTATGACATCATGACATCTGCACAAAGACACTGCCTGCGCTATATTCGACTCTATTCTCCACTCCGCTGTGTATGTAAAGAGCACAGTTAGAAATTAAGACTGGAAGCTTGTCTGGGCTATTGCCCCCCAGGGAGCAGGTTAGCAGATCAATACCCCCAGATGTGCCTGATAACATTAGACGATCCTTAATGGCACTAATGAAGAGAGTGGTTGACAGATACTTAGAGAGACTTCTGTTAGAGAAACAGGCTGGCTGCAGAGCCACTTTAGTGCATTAAATAGGGCTGTGGATCACATTTAATGCATTTTAATGGCTGTTGCAAAATGCGTTCATTCAATATTTACACTTTTAAAACAAATGAGAAGATATAGTGCATTTACTATGATAGATCACAATCACAAGAGCAGATTCATGAAGCAAATGAAGGGGAAACAATGAAGATGTAGAGAAAATGTACGGATTTGTTCTAAATCATTTTAAAACAAATTATTTTCTATAAAATCTAATAGTCATAACAAGCTTTGCTATGAATTAAACATTCAGGTTGGTAATTTTAAGGGTTTCGTGATTTATTCTGTTCTATGTAAGTGAGTGAAATCATGAAAATAATAGAAACGTGCCAAGTTTTTCGAGGTGATCAGCTCTTTACGGCGTCCTTTGTAGCATCAGGTCACACCGTGCTGAGAATGAGCCTGATTGCAGAAAATGTCATCACTCCTCAAATGTCAAAGAAGCTGCACCTCAGCAGAATCGCTGCTGACATTTGGATAAGTCTTTCCCTATTTTGCTCCATCTTCCCACAGATATCCAAACACACATGCACAGAGAGCAACCTGCTGCTGAAAAGCCTTATACTTGGCCAGATCTTTGCACACATGCCACACTGAACACCCCCAGCGTCTGACTGCTGCTGGTCCTGACAGAGATGAAGACAGATGAAAGGATGAGAGGCACAAAGGAGACAGTGAGACGTAATGTACCTCACATGCAGCGGACGTCTTGGTTTTAACTTCGGGAGGCGATGGGATGCGCCGGTGAGGCAGGACTGACTGACTTCTTCCTGTCTTCTTCCTCTATGTCTTCTCTGGGATGGAGACTCAGGAGGAGAGCTGCTCCTCCGCTGCCGCCTCCTCCTCCTCCTCCCCGCCTCTGGCTCGCTCTGCTACTGTCTCAGCCCCTCTCACTATCATACCTCCCTCCCATGCTGCACCCCCTTTTTTTCCCCCCCTCCTCTTTTTACTCCTCCCCTTTTTCTGACCTGCTCCCTCCTCGCTCTCTTTGCTCCCATATATCACGGTGCTCCTCATTCTCAAAGGTGACAAAATTCATTTATTAAGATGAATTTTCCATATTCCGTGATAATATTCTTTTAATCTGTGTATATGATGTAATATGGTGCTGTGCAATAGGGCTGTATGATTAATTACATTTTGTGGTTGTTTTCCCAGTGGACTAATTAATTCTTTCTCTATAAAAAAGATCAGAATAAAGTGGCAATTATAATTTCCAACAAATTCAATGTGATGTATTCACATTGCTTGATTTATCAAACCTGTTTACTGTCACATATGATGGAGAAAAGCAACAAAAACAGCAAATTCTTGTTGTTTCTTCTTTAAATATGATAGAAATGATTAATCATGAATCAAAATAATTAGCGATTAGCTTTTTTGAGGTATCAATCGGTTAATCGACTGCCTGTTTCAGCTCTCCTGTGGACTTGTGACGGCCCAGTGTTTGCGTATATGAGGTAAATTCAGGCAAAAGCCAGCATCATTTTTCCCCCTCTACCTAATCAAAATGACATCTATCGCAGGGGAAGGGATCTAGATAACTCAGCAGATGATTTTTTTTTTTGTATGCAAAATTATTCATACAGTGTAGGGATTGTGCGCAAATGGGGATGAAACCCAATATCAAAAGGCTGTTGCTCATGTTTTTTACATTCAGCGATGGCATCTCATCACATCTGGTGCATTACTCATAGCTTTCCCACCGTCTCAATGAACAGAGAGTGGACTGATGAACGCAGAGGGAAAAGAGAGAAGCACTTCTAGTCCAGGTGTGTTGGATTAAAACCACATCTGACCTCTGCTGAATTACGAGCATTTTCTACCTGCCTCGTTTTGAGATGACCACTCGTGGATTCCTCAACACTGGCCAGCTCTCAGTCCTTTTCTCTCCCTCTGTCTCTGTCTCTTTCCCCCTCTCTCCCATAGAGAGCCCTCCACTGCCTCAGCCCCTGTTTCCATAGTGACACTTTCCCGACTGTCTCAACATAATCAAGTGAACGGGATGGGGTGGGGGGTTGGGGGTATAGGGAGGAGAACCGGGAGCCGGGGTTGTTGAAGGAACGGCCAAGATGAGAATGATTTTAAAAAGGGCAAACAGTGAGGGATAAAGGGACAAATAATGAATAAAGAGAATGTCAATAATGGCGGTTTGTCGGCGGCAAACAGCTCAGTCCATCTCTGCCTGGTGTCGGGTTCAGAGCAGGTGCTTTGAAAAGCCTTGGCATATGGCTGAAATAATTATCACGCTCATCAAACAACTGGAAGGCCACTTGTGCTTGTGACAATGCTCCCACCAGAGCAGAAATGCATTATGGGACTGAGCTGATCAATCTGAATTTTAATGTGAGTGGTGCTCGGCATGGGTCTATGCCGCGTGATGCCAGGTGAAGATGGTGGAAACTTCTTGCATGCTGGGGCACAATAATCAACATTAAGACCAAATGTTCAGCTGTGGTGCTGCAGGATTTTGGCGACGGGTGCGGTGCTCCTCGAGGGGTGGCGACGTCGATCTGTCCACCGCTTTGGACTGACGTATAGCTCAACATGTTTTGTGTGGGTCGCCGTTAAATGTTGAAACAGGCATTCATCTTCCCCAGGGGATGAATATGAATCATTTTATCTGCTGGCGCCAGCAGGTCAGAAATTTCATAGTGAAATATCTCAAAATCCAGCCCATTAGTTTATTACATTAGATCGGTACTAGTTGGTATGAATATCCTCTGGTCTTCCTTTAGCTGATTAGAATTCTGATCAGCTGTTCTTTGCATTTAGACATGATTTGCAAATGTTACAGTAAAATTCTATCTAAGATAGCATACATGAGAATCAGCATCAGTTTCTGGTCGTAATGCATTAATAACATGCAACTCGTGCAGGACTTCAAACTCTAATCCCATGTTGAGTAAAATACTCTCACCTTACTCAAATACATACAATCTAACAGTGTGTTTAAAACTCCATACCACATGGGTACCTGTGCAACAAATGACATTTTGAATAATCGTCGCTAGCAGTGTAAACGTGTCACAGCTAACGTTCACATTTAAACCAAACTGCCAGGCTGAGTTTGAGATGGGCAATGAATCTGCCGACTTGTGGACGAAGGCCCGTCACCATCTGGCTGCAGGGCAGTAAAGTCTGAGCATTAAAAAAAAAATCACAGCATCAGGATACAGATCACATGCACTCAAAATTAACCACCATAAAACTACCATATGCTACGGTGCAGGCCCCGACAAATGGCACATTTTCATTCCAGCTGATCACCTCAGCTGGTGTTTTCACCGGCAAATCCCACCAAACTTCTGGAAGGAGAGCCAATCAGTGGATTCGACTGATCGACTGATGCGGTCTCCAGTTAGAAGTGTTTTTTTTACATAATATGTCTGTTATTCCACTGTTTAGTGAACATTTATCAACAATAATATACTTTTTTAAATTTGGACTGTAAAATCTGTTCTGTATTTTTACATATTACATGTAATTTGTTGGTATGGTTGTTTACTGTACTGTAAAAACTCTGCTGCCAGTCCTTTTATGTTTTTTGTTTTTTTAACTTTTCCTTTTTACAGTGTACTCAGTATTCTATATATGGCTGCCTCACTGCTGCCACTTTTATATTCTTGGAACAGGAAAATTGCACATCCTCACTCTGTGTGAAAGCCAAATTAGATGTTGGGCTTCCCCCTAACCACCATGTTGGCAGCATCCGTATCATCCAATAGGAGTACTACCTAGCCAGGCACAAACTTGTCAGAAAGATTTATGTCTCTCTAACTCTAAATTCCAATCTCAGCCTGTTAGTTATCCCCGGCTTTAGTTTAGTTGGCAGAATGATTGACAGCTGGCTGATTGGGCAGCCGTGGATTTCTGTGCCCTCAAGTCAGACTCAGGAGGGATTCGACCAATTACCGCTCAAGGGCATCAAGACAAGGTGTCGAAGGTGGACACCGGTGCAAGTTGTACTCTAACCCCTCAAGGTTCTTGTGCACACCAGAGAGTAGAGCAGGATGCAGAGAGAAGGAACAGCAGAGATTACGGAAACACAGTTAGATCTGGCGGGTTATGTTTCTCGTAACTGGAAGAAAAACAGTTTTAAGTTTTGTATTGTTTTATGTTACTTATTATAGTTACCTAGATAATAGGCTTTCCTCCATCAGCATTCAGACTTTACATCTGATGATGACAACTGATCAAAATATTAAACATTAATTTACATGTAAAGAAATTGGTAATAATCCTTTGTGGCTCCATAATACACTAATAATTTCTACCGAGGCTTCCTGGAAAGACAGGTGTAATTTGGGAGTAATAAAATGATTTAAAAACAAACATTTCTTGGAAAGAGAATGTTTATTCAAAACCACGAAACTCCAACATAAGTAGCATTAAAAACAGCAAATACTGATTGTAAGCAAATGTTGGATGATGTATAGATTTGTACAAACTGAAAAAAATGTTAATGAGAAAAATGAATGTCAACTTTCAGGGGTGTTTAGCATCTGTTACTGTTCACAGTACTTCTTTTCCTATTTTGAGTTTTTTGCAAAGTAATCGATAGAAGTACGGTTTATACTGGTTTTAACTGGTTCCAGTTGCACAAATTGTTTCAATATTTAAAGGATGAATAACTTTTATAGCCAGTTTTTGGAACATTAGTGTTGTTCTGGACTGTTGCATGTCGTGTGTGTGTGTGTGTGTGTGTGTGTGTGTGTGTGTGTGTGTGTGTGTGTGTGTGTGTGTGTGTGTGTGTGTGTGTTTGTGTGTGTGTGTGTGTGTAGACACCTATTTGTAAATGATGTCTTTCATCTCTTGACTTCAGATGTGGCTGTCACCCGCTTCTATTATACAGCAGGATGAAGTGGGACACACTAGACAGACTGTAAGATGGGAGTGTGAGAACAAAGGAAGCTGAGAAACATCTGCGTGCGCACACACACACACACACACACACACACACACACACACACACACACACACACATCTGGTTGATCTTGTATCACAGAAAGGAATAATTTTTCTTACTTGCGATGTAAGATTTCAGGACAGATCATCTCGGGAATGTCGAGGTGTGGAAAATGAATGAGCAACACTCTCGGCTTCCCCAACAAACAACACTGTGGTGCCCTTGAGGAAGCCACTTAAACCCGGGATCGCTCCAGTGGAGCTGCTCAGTGGCCAATAGCATCAGACTGTGGCTGCACTGAGTGGATGTCTGCACGAATTTGAAGCACAAGGCTGGAAAAAAAAAGAAAAGCAGACAGTAAAAAAAAAACCTCCCAGGATGTATTTTAAAAGAAATCTGACGCTTTAGGCAGCTCCAAGGGGAATTTTAATTAATTTAAGGCAAGACAACAATGTGTAAAATAAAATTCCCTCGGGGAAAATAAAGCTTGATGAAACAGGACAGTTACATATTACAGTAATACGGCCGTGGTCACCTTGGATATCCCTGCTCCCAGTGTAATTTCTTTCTCTCTCTGCTATCAGAGTCTTATGTTTTCGGTGACAGCTTGGACAGCAGTCAGCAGTGGTGAGTGAAAGCTGAAATTACTTTTCACTGTCTCCAAACTTCCACGTCCAGATTGCTTTACTTTTAACAGAACAATCTGCCGCTGAGTTTCATGAGGAATTGTCTCTCGTCGAATGCAGAAAAAGTCAAGTATCTTCAGCTGAGACACGGACACCAGCGGTAATATTGTGTTACATGAAATTAGGGTAATGAGTGGTAAAGCTCCTATAATGGCAATATAGTCACTGATGAGATGTGACAGTAAACCACTGTGAGCTCAACCTGACTTTTGACCTCCCACGTCACAAACTAGTGGGGGTCAATAGCTGCTTTAGCGGTGTTATTAGTTTAACTACATTATTCAGCAGCATAGTGATAGCATCATCATTTTCTGAGTCAAACATATTTTCTTTTTATTGATCAAGTACTGCAGTAGGCGTCTACACAAGCTGCAATTTCCCAAGCATTTCTGAGACTCTAATACATCTGTCAAGGTGGCTAAGGTGCGACAACAGGAACAGGGGGAAAGGAGACAACAGGGTGACTCCAGGGTTTTATTAGAGATGGCAGGCAGGTAGCTAAAGAGGTCCAGGAAACAGAAACTGAAAAAACAAGCTCAAAAAAGCAAAAACCCATCAAAACAACTTGGGGTCTGAATGGAAATGGGCTGGTGAGGGAAGAGTGGAATCAGGTGAGAAGGTGGGAGGAGGGAGGCAGAGAAGATGAGAGAATTAGGAGCAGGTGTTGAGTTGGGTGTGGCGTTCAAGTGATGGAGGAAGATGGGAAATTCCATGGGCATCTGGTTGACGAGTGGAGAATGACAACGAATGTGTTTGAGGAAGAGGGAACTCTGTCTCAGATCTTATTATTATTATTATTATTATTATTATTATTGTATCTACAATTTATACCCACCTCCAAGATCTAAACAGTCCTTCATTCCAAATCGCTTCAGTCACCTCAGGATTTAACTCATGACCACTTCATATTATTAAGAGATTAAAAACAATGTCAGTGTGAAGCATAGAAATTCAGTTTTACAAGCGTTTGCTTTTACTGTGTTTCATTAAGGAGCCCATTACTTAATGCCAAAGGCAATCATCCCCCTCAGAGTGGGCTCAGCTGACAGCACAATTACATAAACCTATAGTGTAGAAATGAGTGACATTGCATTAGGGCAGCAGTGTTAAATAAGTTCAACGGACATTTTCTTGAGCACAGAGACATGAGAGGACTGGGGTTTGTTAATATTCACCAGCAAAACTGATCTTAATGAGAGTTGCATGAGAAAGAGGATAAGCAGCACTCTTCACCTCCCATACCAAGACCCTGGCTGCTGAGACGGCTTCATTAAGTCCAGCAGACTATGGGCTGTCACTCTTGTAAACGCGCAAGGTGGCCAAAGGAATGGGAAACAACAACACAGTAATAACGTTGACATTTACAAAAGGCGTCACATATCATATCCAATTTCTCCCTGCACACCCTTAATTCCTTTTTAATTGCTTTTCCGTGTTGGTTCTGGGATAAGGCTGTCTCTCTTCATTTATGAAAGTGAAGAGATGGGGACAGTGGTGTGTGTGTGTGTGGGGGGGGCTGTGTGTGTGCATCTATGCTAAGGGGTGGGTGTGGGGTTCACGCAAGTTGCAAAGCCAATACTGAGATAATTGGTGCTATTATGAAACAAATCAAATACCTTTTAAAAAAAGCTTTGATTAAACACTTTAGAAAAAAAAAATCTGACTTTGATTAAAATAACTGAGGAATTAAATTATTATATACATGATTAATTATCCTTCAGCACACGACAGAATGAAAATGTTCATTAGTTTCAAACACTCATCATTAAAGAGGGGATTATGGTGCAAATGAGAAGAAGAAAAAAAACCTGCACTCATCAAGATATACTTTTAAAACTCGACATATTGTATCATTGATAATCAACCGTAATCAATATATCGTACAAAAAAAGTGAGACAGGATCCAGCAGTATAGTTAAAATGGTATGAATAGCCACTTTAAAAAAAAAATAGTACATTTTGAATAATATAATGATTAATATGAATATGATAATTTGCTTTCTTGATGAGAATTAGATGAGAAGATCGATACCACTCATGTCAGCTCGACCCCATCAACCAGTTAGGTCCCCGTTTCCTCATTCACCTCAGTTAATACATGCTAACAGTCTCCCACAGACTCCCACATGGAATAATAAAACAACATGGTGTAATGATTAAGAGTCACAATTAACGCACTGATTATGAAGCTGTAAATGTGAGTGCGCTCAATAAATTCAGAAATGGTTCAGAAATTCACGGTTCACTTTTTAAAAGAGCTTTAACGAAGCACTTCAGAAAGGAATTGGGCTTTGATCAAAACTAACTAAAGAATTAAATTATTGTGATGTACATGATTAATTATCATGCGGCATACGACTGAATGAAGCTCATTAGTTTCAAACCCTCACTGTGAAGGGATGGATGGAGCAAATGAGAAACAATCGCTATTGTCACCAAATAATACTTTCAAAACTGAATATGTGGGGCCATTGGAAATCCAAATGAAGATGAGATGAGATGAGATGAGACGAGATGATTGATATGATATATGATATATGAAATATGATATATGATAAGATATATGATATATTATATCTAATATATGATATATGATATGATATATGATATATAATATATGATATGATATGATATGATATGATACGATATGACCAATGAGATTTGTTGGGGGTGTGGTCAAGGCCATCAAATGATGTCAAAACTATCTAGCACTTACGTAGCCAGAAAGCTAACTGGCTGCAGACTGTAGCTAAATATTCAACTAAATCTTGAACTAAAAGGTGAGGAGAACCCGTCTACCAGCAAAAACTGAAATGGTGGGAAATGCATGAAAAATAAAGCAGTTTTGTTCCATTTTTTTTTTAGATTGAACAGCAAAACAACATCAATCAAGCATCACGTTCATCCCGCTGATGACTGACTGGCAGCACAGCCCATTGCACCACATAACTTGGCAACCCTGGAGTTACTTTTATCCAGCAGAGTGTGTGGTGGTTAATCAAAGCCTGTAATTTCCATAATTCATGGATGCCCATCTGTTTGCCACCTACTCCCATGCCCAGTGCAGAATAAACAAATTCCGGAGAGGGGCCAAGGGGCTATTTAATGACAGCATCAGCCATGGTTTGTACAAACACACACACACACACACACACACACACACACACACACACACACACACACACACACATGCACGCATACAAAGTAAAGTCTAATCAATCTTCCGGCATAACTATAATTCATTCTAAACACAATTGTTTAATCTGTCTAAGGTGCATCATAATTCACAAATTGAGGTTAACTAACAGGCTCCATAAGACCGTTACTCATCCCCATCATACTGTGCCTTTTAAAAGACTTTCAGATAACTCACAACCCACATAAAATCTCTGATCTCCTCCCAGCCGGTTCCTCGCAAAAGACTCGTCAGACTGAAGCATCACACAGATTTTCTTATGATAAAATCATACTTTACTTTGATGGTATTGCGAGCCCTGGAAATGCAGCGTGATTGAATCAGCAGAGCGAGCTCAGGATGCTGAAAGAAGCCAATACGTCAGAGGAAATTTAGTTTGTTGTATGAATCAGGGGTAAATTCTCACCTAACGTTTTGGTCATAGAAGCTGATAAAGAGCCAGATATGTCTTCCTCTGGCCTGTTTTGGTCTGGGAGTGATGAGATGCTGTAGTTTCCATATTAAACAACGTTTTTTATTCAACTTAGAAAACTTTTCTGATTGACATTTAACCTGAACGATCGGAAAATAGTTTCCAGGCGATGTCAAAACAGAATCCTGTGATGATTGTTTGTTAGAGGTGTATCACCAATGATCTAAATTTTAAGATTCCCAACATACATTTTTAACATCCATGACCCTGCCTTATTCCCTGACCCTGGAAACCTACTCCTAGCATTTGGAATCATGTTTTTATCATCAGGAGTTTATGAGTTATCAATGAAAATATGATTTTCCATAATGGCAGATCGGGATCTTTTCCTCTTAGATATAACTTCTCACCTTTCACACATACACAAAATCATTTTGAATGACTCTAAATCTGCATGAACTCCGCTACATTATCTATAACCTCCATTTCTCTAATGAAAAAACTTCATAGTACATCACCAAAAGTGATGTCTGCACAAAATATAATGATTGCAACTGGATGAACTTAAAGGATTTCAGCCTACAAATCCTCTGGTATTGTCTGGTGTGAGAGGGTCACAGATGTAATAAGGGAACCTCTGACCCATCTGTTGAGCTCCATTTAAAGCAGTAATTCCTCAGGGAGAGACGGAGGGACACAAACACAAAAACACATGGTGTGATAACCGAAGGTCTCCAACTCTGGAAAGTATTTTTTTTAAAAAGCTCCTCTAAAGTTCAAACAAACCCTATAACTGGGTCTCATTAGGAGAAATCAGTCGATCTCGAAGAGCTGACCAAAAAGTTGGAGGGAGGTTACGCGACTTCTTCCTGACCCCGTTATGGTTCTCATTCTGAAGAATTCAGCGTGAAAACAGCTCAAATTCAGCCTGATGCAGCTTTTTCAATGTTTCTAATGTTAGTTTAGCACGGCTACCATTGATAACAGCTGTCATTTCAGCTGCATGGCTACAAATGACAGGCTTCTGCTGCTTCTCTCTTCTGAAATCAAGGATCTGTTGTTTTCTATTGTTAAATTTGACCATTATCACTGCAAGTTTGTCATATCAAAAGTATGTAGTTTAGTGTTTAAGATAGTGATTATTTTAATTTGATTTGCTTGAGATAATAGGGGCCCAACAGCATTTTTTTAAATTTTTTTTTTTTTACCTTATTCTTAAGGCTAAGCTAATCCTGTTGGCTTATCTGAGAAATCTAAAATTTCATCACAAATAAAAAATAAATAAATAAATAAACAGTATTCAGCACTGTATAGCAGTTTATTCATTTCTGGCACATTTGTAAATCTATTTTATGCATATATTTATTTCTTTTACATCGTTAATACATTTGATTACATGTCAATGATTGATGACCCAAAGAAAAAAAAAAGTTAAAATCTGAAAGCAAAAAAAAAACAAAAAAAAAATACAGTAAGTGACTTTGTAAGTAGATAATACAAAATGATACTATTTATAAAGTATAATAATTTGTCTAAATGTTGAGTTAGTGCAAGTCAGTGATGTCGGCGAAGCACAGTTCATCTAACCCGCAGGATGTGTGAACACTGTCAGGGCAAACCCAGTTGCTTCAACTGGCCCCAGTTCCAGCCTCTTGTGTACACATGAGATAAACTGGGGCTGTAGCTTCATGAATCAGGAGCCAAGAGAAACACTGTTTTAAAATAAAGCCTCATCTCTCTCAGAATAAAATCAGTCATTTCTTTACATTTATCGTGTTGTATCTGGGAGCCGATGCTGCACATTTAACTTGTCAAGTAGCTGCTTTGAGAGCAAATATGTGATTTCAGACGATTGATGTCTGCTGCAGACATCGTGAGCAACATCGATCCATTACGACTTCCTGCCCATTCTCGTCGGGGTAATTCTCCTTGAAATATCCCTGAGCTGCAGCGCTTCTAAAATAGCTTTCAAAACCACTTGATGGCTGATTCCATAATGGCTCAATCATCTCGTCTATATATGCACTTTTATTGGAAAGCATCACTGATGGCACAAAGGAAGCAAATTATTGGTTGTCTCAAAGTATGAGGCAGGAGGAAGACACAACCAACAATGCCGGTCCACTTATTGTCAGGTTTCCATGCAACGTGGACCTCTTTTTTTGTTGTTGTTGTTGTTGTTGTCTTTGCCAGAATTAAATGAAAAGGCAAGAATGTAATGTGCAAGTTTTGCCATTTTTCTGCTTACACTGTCTGCCTGCTCTTTACCAAAGCTCAAACCTGCATCAGTGTAAATGTCAACAAGGCAAAAAGGGACACAACAAACCAAAAATAAATCACAGATGATTTGTGGCATCCTTGGTAGCTACTAATTGGGAGTCCAAATAAACCAATCAGACATTAGTGCATGCACACAGAGTTGTCTATTGAATCTAACCTTTCTAGCACTCATATTTCAGACTTTAATCTACTTATATAGGCTGATGTGTCCTGCAGACATTATTTACATTGTTTTTCAGTAAGGCATGCCGTTATTCATAACTTCAGTCAAAGAGAGATGTGATTCCTTTATTAGCAGGATTCAGTCTGACACAGCTGAGGCTGTTGCCATGATGATAATACTGCAGACTGATCGGGGAGGAAAAGAGAGAAACTTCTGTGACTATGAACAACTTCTGAGAACAGTTTGCCAAGTTGTGATGAGATGCTTCACGCCGGAGGGAGGAATTCGCTTTGTTAACGTACAAACATGAGCTTCTTTTGTGCTAAACTGTGGGTCAATAAGATACTGAGCTCCTGAAATAAGCTTGTGGTTGTGTATCACCGGTGGAAACCTGTGAAAACTCTGGACATGAGGAGTTTTGGAAATGGTAGAAAAGATTTGTAGATGAAAGCAATATACACAAAATTTGTGTTGGAATAAAACATTTTGCACAGTGTAGAAATACAAGTTGGATTAAACGTGATACTTGACCAAAAATCTAAATACTCTTTAAGTACCAAAAGTAAAAGTAGTCTCTTTGCATAATGTCACATTTCACATATTATAATATCAGTTTGCAGTGCTTGATCTTTAATGAATCATAATATATGTGTAGGTTATATTTTGTATTTTTAATCTGAATTGGGAAAATAATCAACTTTAAAAAAAAGTCA
The DNA here is from genome assembly GCA_037577475.1 of Chaunax sp. Z400. NCBI lineage: Eukaryota > Metazoa > Chordata > Actinopteri > Lophiiformes > Chaunacidae > Chaunax > Chaunax sp. Z400. Next base: position 17,068,539 of record CM075204.1, read on the forward strand.
AGTAGTGGATTAAAAAGGAAAATATTGGAAATCCTCAAGTACAAATATACCACATTTGTAAGGAGAAAATTACTTGAAAAAATGTACTTAGTACTAAAACTTGGGGTTAAAATTCATTCTTGGGAACTTGTGAGTACTTTTAAAGTATTTTATCTGAGTTTTACGTCTGTGTCGAGTTTTAAATCCCATCCTTCCACACGAATCTTCTGTCTTATGCTGTATCACAAAAAACTCCACCATCTGGCACCAAACGATGAGAAATATATGAGACTACTTGACTTCCTTCACCTGCATAAGTTGCATACATTAAAAGTACATTCATCTAACTATTAATGTTTGTCACACTATAGCTTTGGTTCATATGAGACATCTTTAGTTCATTCAAATGTATAAAATCAGGTGGGATTCAGAAAAAAGAACACAGGAGAAGGTTCATTTGTGTTTGTCCCTGCTTGATGAACACAGTGAAACATGTCAGATACTTAATCAATGATTATTCTGCACAGTCATATGTTTATAACCCTTGAAAATTAATCAATACAGATACTGTAACATCAGACCAGGAGTAGCTTTCACCTGTCTGAATAATATAGGTTTTGTCGCCACCTGGTGGTTAAACTGGGTATGGAGTCTCTTTTTTTTCTTTCTTGTTTTTGGCAAATTTTCCAGGCTGGATTTTGACTGCAGGCTCAAAGGCCTCCGTCATCGAGAGGCGATGAGCGGCTCTGCAGCAAATGTGCATCAAAATACCAAATATGTCCCGTAGTTTATGGCGTTACTCCATCTAGTTTCTTTTACATCGATTCTACGATATGATTCTGTCCCCATTTTTATATGACACAGGAAATATAATGCGAATGTACGAGAAAGAAAAGGAAGTTGACTTATGCTGACATCATTTACCATAAATCGGTATCACCTGAATTGGTGTTAGGTATTTTTATTTATATGGCGCATAGTTCAGTCGCTACATCAGACTTATCGACCTCTGGTTTAAAAACACCAGAGTAAGGCCACCGGATATGGCTATGCTTATAGCACAGGTGTGGTGTCGGTGTGTGTGTGTGTGTGTGTGTGTGTGTGTGTGTGTGTGTGCATGCTCATACATGGATTATGCTCACATGTATCCAAACACTGCATCCTCACAATCTCTGCTGTTCACGATTTACGACATAACAATAAAGGTTACCTTTACCGTTTGGCTGGAGCCTCTTCTGTCAACAAAAATACATCAGCTGGCTTGTTTTTTTTAATTAAATAGAAAATGGAGTGTTTGCAGACTGAGAATGAGGAGCTAGTTTGGATATTGACATCAGTTTGAGTCTCAGTCCCAGCAAGACGGAAGAAAAAGCAGTGCTGAAAAGATGCAAAGCACATGTAAGTCTTTTTTTTTTTTGTGACATCCTACTCATCCACAGTGTCATGTTTTTACCAACTTCCTCCACGCCTGTGGTGTTCCCACAGCTGGGTTTGTCTCAGTGCCTTGTCTCAAGTGCATTTCAGCCGTTTGTGGGGGGGGGGGCTTCCATGGGAACAGTTCTGGTGACATCACCTCTCCCTGCTGCTCGGATAACCTCTCCTTGACAGTTTGGGGTCAAACGTAGATGCCTTCAGGGTTGAGGCTGGAGGACGCGGTGCTTTGAAGAGTGCGGAGGTTGCTGGGTAAGAGACGAGAGGAGCCGAGCCGTTTCAAAGAGCTAGACTCCACGTCTGTAACGTGCAACAGAAGAAAAACTCAGTTTATTGTAAATTAATTGAGTAACTTTGTGCAAATATTTTCTATTAATACCTTTGATTTAGCAGAACTGAGAGAGAGTGTGTGATGAAAACTTTGTAAGGAATCATTCTTTTGAGAATGAAAAAAATGGGGATTTTCCTTTTGACTTGCTCTGAAGTTCCTTTTGACTCGGTGTGAAGTTCATTTTCAGGGTTGCTGGTGATTTGGTCCGTGTAATGGGGTTACAGACTTAAGCTGTTATAAAGCACAGCACAGCCTTGCCTCAGCAGACATGCCAGTCCACAGTCTGGCATGTCATTCTCAGGATGCCCTGAAGGTGGCACTGTGTACATGCAAATGTAGAGGATAATACTAAGTGTAATGCCTCTCAAAATGTATGAAATGAAACTCTTTGACGTGTAGATGGTGATGTGCCATGCCATAAAGTCTCCATTGGTGTCGGTCTGTGTACATTTGAGTGTGTTTGTATACGTGCCGTTGTTGTTTACTCCTGCAGGTTGAGCCGGCAGCACCGTGACCTTGGTACCAGTCTGCTGAATGAATTGCTGCAGGTTGACCTGCCGCAGCTCTTTTGTTAGCAGCTCCAGCTCCTGCTCCTTATCCTGTGATGGGAAAAAAAAACACCTAAATGAGGTCTATGCAGGAGCGGAAAAGTGATGACACTCAATGCACCTTATGAAAAATGACGACTACCTTAAAAATATTCAGAAATCTCTACGGAAATTGGTCACATTGGTATAGGAAAATACGGATAGCATGCATGATTTCAGCTGCTGTTCCTGACCTGGATATTTTTTCATATAAGTCATAACCCTGACGAGACAGCTAAAGATGGTTACACAACTACAGGGAAGGGATTGTGTACTTATTCAGGCCCCTTTCTAATCAGGCAAAGAATGCTGTAATACCCTACTTCCCTCCTCCTTCTCATTACCTCATTCTTCCCACACCCTACTGGACCTTGCCTGCACATATAGAGCACTTGACTCCATACTAGGATGCATGCAGCCAAGGATCCGCTGCGCATCCCTGCAAGCCACAGATTAAACTTTGCTTCACTGCCCACAACTTAATCAGCTTAGATTCCTTTGGTTCCACCTGCGCACGGAGGATTGGATTTTCAAACACACCAAAAGTTATCCAACTTGTCCAGGAGCGTTTTTCTGAAATAAAACTCCTTCAGCATCCTCCACACAAAAAACAAAGTCGAAAGATACTTGGACAGTGGGATCTGAGCTGACCTGTAATCTCTTGCCGGACTGGCCGAGTGAGTGTTCCAGCGACCTGCAGCTGCTCTCCAGCCGGGCCGTGTGCTGGCTCTGCATTTCCAACTCAGCCCTCACTTTCTCCAGCTGTGCATGCATCTGAAATCCAGAGAGGAAGTCAGGGAGAAAAGCCAACACTCATTACAACTTGTCAGGAGAGATGGGCAAAAGAAAGTCACGCTCAGAGTAAAGACGGAGGAGGACTCTTGTGCTTTAATATGCTAGAACTTCAGAATTTAAGTTCCTTTCCAGTAAAAACAACACGGTGTATTAAGGTTCTAAAATCTGCTTATGTGTAAAACCGCTTTGTAGCTTTATATTTGAAAAATCTCCTATCACCTCCAAAAAAAATGCAGTTAATTTCATCTGTTTGTCATAAGATTCCATGACTTTGTTCATACATGGCATCAGAACACGTACACTCAATTTTGAGAATTTTTATTACATGTTGTGTTTTTTACTGAACTCAAAGTCAAAAATGACCAGTCATTAGAAACGCCCCCTTTTTGGCTTCCATAGCAACCCCCACTGGAACCTATCCCCAATAGAATCTTTACCCCAGGGGAACCACACCTGTCAGCAATTGTCAAAAACAACAGCAACATTGTTTCAATTTCATTTTTGAAACAATGTAGATATTTGTTATTAGATTGGTATTTATAGAGATGTAATTATTACTGATTATGATGCAACTAGAGAGGTAGAGAGCTAACAACCAAACTATGTGTATGAACAGCCCATGTCAGCACAAACTACATCCTCTCTGTTTCCTGCTGTTTTACCTCCGTCTCATTGACCTGCTGGTTGAGCTCGGCCTCCTGCTGCAGCCGCTCCTGCTCCAGACCCGCCTCCATGCTCTATGTGACATGATGGATAGCAAATGATATGGAAAAACTGGCACGAACGAAATCTCCACATTATAATACTAAATGCTTCCTCTATCAACATGCAGTGGAATCAGGCAGCTTCTCTATGGTGCCCAGGCTCACTCACCTGAATGCGTGCTAAGTATTCCGAAAGCTTGGCCTCGCAGTCGCGCACGCCTCCCTGCAGCTCGGCTAGCCGTTCCCGGAGCTGTCGCTCGGCCTCTTGCTCGATCTGCAGCTCGTTGTGCCAGAACTCCTCCTCCTCCATTTCCGCGTCGTTCCTCCTCACCTGCTGCTCCAAAAGCAGCAGCTCCTCCTCCAGGTTTCCTTCCTGGTAAGGTAAGTAGATGGTTCAGCTTGAAAACTGTCTTGCCACAAAGAGAATATAAAATACCTATTTAAGAGAACATAGTAATGAAATTAAAGATGACACGAGAGGGGTCTACTAAAACACACTACTGACTACTTTGTATCTGTACGTGTGAAAGCAACATAGGCCTTAATAGATTTGAAGACATGGTTTAGAGTGCAGGTGTTGTTGATCTGCATACATCAGCGCTCCTTGTAAGTAACAGCACTGGCAGCTGTGGTTTTTTCTCACTTCATTGGCCTCGCCGGCGGACTCCTCCCAGTCTCGCATCTCGGCCTCGCAGCCCACCAGACGGCTCTCCAGGGCCTGGAGATTGTCTCTCTGCAGCTGCACCAGCCGGCTAAGCTCTCTGGCTGGACTCCCAGGTACAGATGCTACTCCGACACCTCCAACCCTACGCAGGTTTAGGCTCACGCCGTGCTGCTGGGGCTGTTTGGCTGGATGAATGTGGGGGAAGGAGAGAAAGAATGAGGACAGTAGAACCAGGAGACAGTAGGTACACTAATAATATAACTATTGCTGAAGTGAACACACACACTACCTTCTGCATCTCTGCTTTTCCCAAATATGTCGCGCAGACCCTTCGCCCCTCCGGTGAATGTCAGAGACTTGCGTTTGGGTTCCCTTCTTTTGAAGGAGCGGTCTATCCCCGACAGACGGAGCTTGGCCAGAGGTGGCAGGCTCTGCCGGTAGAAGCCGCGCTCTGGGACGCGAGTCTGCCCGTCAGAGGTTGGCCGCTCGCTGACAGACGGGCCAGTTCTCTGGAGGATGAGCTGGACATCGCTGGCATACTGACCCCACTTGTTGAGAGAAATCACAGGGTTCTCGTGGGGAGCCAGGTGGCGCTCCGTCTCACGCCATTTCTCGATCAAAGTGTACCTGCCAGTGCGACCTGAGAGAAAACCAAAAATGATTTTTTTTCCTGATTGCTGACCATTAATCTGATGACATCACACATTTGCAACGGGGTCAGAACTTGATGAACAAAGTTTATAGGTAAACCCAGTGTCCCAGATAGTGTCAGTGTTTTCAAAAATGGTGAAAGTATGCTGTAAATAAGATAAGTACGCCGATGAAACGACTTCATAGATTCTTTGTATTCTTTCACAACTCTCCCACGCTCGTGCAGCATTGGTGCTTTCAAAGGACTGTTTCAGAAAGAGAACTTTACAGTGGGAAAACCCGACTCGACAAACAGCGATTGTGTTGGGAAAAGGACAACGTTCAATGGTTCACCGCTCCGTGTGTGTGCGCGCCTGCATTCTTGTCTGTACACATATAGATAAAAGTAAAGCAGAACCCCATCCTACCCTCTCCCCCCTCTTCTTAAACAATAAGGGTCCTTGTAAAAGAGGTACATTCATCACTACAGCCATTTACATCAAAGTGGCCTGGTCCGGACAAAAGGCACCGAGAACACAAAGGGTAGTGGACGCCGTAACTCCTGCTACACTGTCACTGTGAATGACACGTGTTTTAACTCTAAAAGCATCTATCTGCAGAGGGTAGAGAGAAATCCCTGCAGAAATACATCCATTATAAACACAGCACATATTTCTCAATTTAAAGAAATCACATTCTAAGACCATATGTGCGATACAGTCCACGCAATCACTACCAGAGGACAGCGTCAAATGTGCAGCAATAAACCAAAGTCTGCAGCATGACTCACCTTGTTTTGTGCAGCCGACTTATGGTGAAAATCTCTTTGTGCCCTCTAGTCACTTTTAATTTTAGTGCAATTTATCATCTCCAGTATGTCTGACAACCTGCCTGGCCGATACCCAACCCGCATCCCAGAAAACCTCTGCAGGGATTTATGTTGGACAAAATATGATTTAAACCACTTTTAAGTTTTCTTGCACAGAATCCAGATGGAGAGGATTTCATCACGGTGTTCAATCTGCTTTTCTCGGTGTTGGTCTTTGTCGTGTTATTATTGGTTTGTCCTTTTTGTGTACTTATACTGAGCTGTGAATTCCTGATCATATAACCAAACGTCATTCACTTTTATTGCTCACATACTTTTGATGCTTTTTCCCCAAGCAAACCACTTGCGAACACAAGAGATGAGCAGCTTTTCTCATACTGTAGCAAGTCATTGTGTGCTTACCGATGGCTTGTGCCAAAGCGATGACCACTTCCTGGCATGTGGTGAACTCGGTGACCCCACACACGATGCGCTGCACTCCGTCCACCCACACTTTCAGCTCCATGGCCTTCATCCAGAGGCCCTCATTCCTCCACACCACAAAGGGAAGCTAATGTTCTGTCCATCCTTCAAGGAAAAAAAACAAACATGTGAGTGCAGTTAATTGTTTTACAGCAAAAAAAAAACAAAAAAAATCTTAAAGCTGTACGTTCACATAAAAAATGAATAAAATAACTAGGGGTCGCTCATAGTGGCAAACCCAAGTCCTGAACGAGAGCCAAAAATAAAAGTGAATAATGGACTTATATTTGTCAGGTGGCCAAAAACACAACCATAAAATAACGCCTACACAGCTTGTTGTGTGTATAAATAGGCAACTGTTTGCTGGAATGTTAGCTCGAACAACTTTATACAATGATAGTATGTCAAAGTGTTTTTACAAATTGCTGCACTGCCCCCATGTGGCCCAAAAAAAAGTAGAGATCAATTTGGCCAAAAGTAATGACAGAATATCACATCTTCACCATATGATGAATTAAAAGTCAATATTCCCAGTTTCGATTAGTTATTCCCTGCACTTTGCAGAATGTTTTTACAACAAAGTGGGGGTCCAGGGACCCCCAGGGGTCCTTAAGGGGGTTCAAGAGGATCCCCAGCAAACAGGAGAGTCATTTATTTTCCACTACAATTCCATCAATGACAGAGTGTGTGACTATTTTAGTCATGAGTTTCTTATTTGCATTTCTTTGAACAAACTCTATGAACCCTAAATTTATTACAATATGGATAAAAAATGATGTCATCTTTGTAAAAATACTAAAGATTGACACCAGCTTCCTGTAAACCAACTACTTACAACGAGCAACACATGTTCTTGTGAAGTTTCCGGTAAAGTTGCTGATAAATTGCTGCAAGGACACGGCGATTGTGGTACAGTGATTGTGTTACAGTGATTGCGGCCGTCTAACAGGTCTCATCCAATATATTTTTTTTTTTCATTTGCTGGTGTCAGTGCAGGAAAGCGTACAGCGGTCGCATGCACACAGAATGAGAGCTATTTCAAAGTGCTGACACAAGCGCCTCAGCAGTGCAGCAGTCATTATCAACCTGGCAAGACAACCCCAACGGGCCGAGCGCAGCAGAGCAGTGAGGGAGCCTGGAGCCCAGTCCTGCTGGGCAGGAGCCCTCCTTTTTTCCTGCCTCGGCCATCAGCTGAGCTCGAATCCTTGACTATTACATCTCGTGAGAAAACCCATAGCAATTTAGACGCCTTCAATCTTCATCGCAGCTGGAATGGGACTCCCAATCCTCCTGAAATTTAACTTCTACTCCCCCCCCCACTGAGGCTGCATTACATTGCACTGAAGACATCTGGTGAGGGCAAAGCAGGATGATTTGTAACTGTAGACAGATACGGCAGGATGCATCTGAACCCAGACACCTGTTAGAGCCCAGTAAATTAGACCATAGCCATGAATACAGCTCACTGGGACAGGGGAGGAAAGGGGAGACGGGCAAATTAAGACAAAAAGGAGGAATGAAGGTGAAACAGCAGAGGCACAGATGAGCTTCTTTTTACACAGCCTGTTCAAGGCAGCATCCTAACGGATGACGTGATGACGCCTTTCAGTTTTCACAGCCAAGGTTGAAATGTTGCGATGCCGTGTGAATTCAGCGACGGCTGCTGTTGAACCTATTCTTTACCTCGTTCTCTCTCTCTCACACGCTTGATTCGCACACATGCTATGGTCACACATGTAAGAAGTCTTTCTGCAGCCATTAGCACCTCCGGGATAATTATCGCCGTCCTATCAGCAAATCAGAGCAACATAAGACGCAGCATGCAGCATTTAAGTCCAGATAAATAATGAACTATGCTAATATGGAAATGTTCTTTACAGATGGGATAGAAGAAGCTACCAGAGAATGGCTTTTTTTTTTTTTTTAAATAGTTAAAATGACATGTTTACAAGAGAGTCTAGCATCTTTTGCACCAACAGTTTTATTTAATTAAAAGATTTCTCAGATCTTGCAAATGCCGACAGATTTTTGGCTACTAAAATATCAAACGTGACCATCAAAATGACAAAACATGAGGTCAGAACTGAGCTCAATAACGTGTGTTCTTTACATGAAGGTACCATCAGTTTCGATCCTCGTGCTCCATGTGGCCCAAAGCTTGTAGCTGTTTGACGGGAAGATATGCAAAAGCTTTAAATGAGAGGGTATACGGGATTTATTCTTTTGCTTTTGATGATGACACAACCTTCTACTTATGAAATGAAGTCCGCAGGATCTACAGGCTGTGACCTGGAAAAACTGGCTTCAAGCTTATCAAAGCCCAACTAATGGAATTCTCTGCATGCCAGCCTTGACAACACGTCTGTTTCCTTGTGGAAACAAGCTTCGATTTTCTTCACCCTGCTAATAACATCCTACACTTAGAATCACAAGGCTTGCTATATGCCTCAGCCACAGCTTGTCTGATCTCAATCTGAAGCTGCCAGAGTGTGAAAAAAACAAGAAGGCATATTATAATAAGGTACTATAGGTGTAAATACAGTAGAGGAGATAAACTAGTTGATTAGTAGAGTTAATTTTGTCGTAGTGAACTTTAGAAATAAGTGAGTGGGACTCCGCTATGGAGACAAAAGGATCCAAATCCCTGCTGTGTCGGGATTTTGCTGCAGCCATTTCAGACATGAATACTGTCGTCTGGGTTGTGAACCTTTGAGCTAAACTTAGGCGTGACTTCAGTCTGCCTCTCCTGAAGTTTCATTCTCAGGATGCCACAGAAAAGGCAGAGTTAGGAAGGGGCCACAATGTTTGCAAGTCTGTGCTTCTCTGTATTTCCTCAAACACGGGCGATAATTTAAGACAAACCGACAAAGAAATATCACTGAGAGATTCTTTAATATCACCGAGTTGTAGTCCCACAAACGATTACTTTGGGTTTAAATGCAAAATACCCATGATAGACTTCATTTCCTGCCTTTCATAAGCTCAGTGCTCTCTTAATCCGCCTTAATTAAACTTTCACAAACTAATTGATTAGGTTCGAACCCCTGACCTCGGCTTGTTTCTCCAACAGCCTTCAAAAAGCAAACAGTACAGAATAATAATGTGTTTAATTCCTAGTAAATTATGAGTAAACCTGCACACATGTACATTCCAATAGCACAACTCCGATGTAAAACTGTGCAGCTTATCCTTTGCAGGGTTGAGGGAGCTCTGGAGGGGTTTGCAAGTGAGGGAAATCACATAGAGGGGAAAACAACCATGCACACTGTGGGGCACCAATTCACCTAAATTGCATGTCTTGGAAGAAGTCAGAGCACCAGGAAGTATGAGGAGAGCATGCAAACTCCACATAGAAAGGCAAATAATACTAATAATACTAAACATTGCTTACTTTAACTCAATATAATAACTGACAGTATATGTATGTAAAAAAATGACAGTCAACCTATGTTTTTCCATGCTTAACAGGCCTTAGAATGGGATTAGAGTGACTTAGTATCAAGGAGACGTGACGTCTCAAAGCAGCAGCAGCAGCAGCAGCGAGATGTTCAACAACAGATGATGATGAAATCAGAGGCCAATTTTTAAACGCAACAAGGGGGTTTGAGGCAGCAGGAAGGGGGTCCACTGAAACAAGTGGTGCACAGACAAAAGAGCAAGCTGCAGAGTGTGTGTGTGTGTGTGTGTGTGTGTGTGTGTGTGTGTGTGTGTGTAGGTACCCTCATGGCTATGCAGCATGACTGGATGCAAACAATCCCTCACCATGGAGACACACAGCTCTGGCTTTGTCCAAGCCTTTTTGCACAGACGACTGGACTGATTGGAGGGCACGGTCTGGGAAAGTAAACCAAACAATCACCGACAATTAACACAACACGTGCTTTACAGTCACTTCCTCTTGGTTACCGCAGGGAAACGTGGAGGCGTGCACTGCAGCCGGGTTTCACAAACTCGGGATTAAGTGGGGGTGTTGCTGGAACCGCTGAAAGTGGAGCCTCAAACGGTTTCGTCGAGCTTCATCCACTCCACTCACTGCCTGTTCTCCTGCAAGCTAAACCCAAGGGTGCATGGATACATTTAATTTGTTACATGTGATATTTTGTTGTTGTTTACAAAGCTCCACTCGACAGATGTGGACGCTGCCTGTTTATACGTCACACCTCTTTTGCTCTCAGAAGGCTGGCATGCTATCTAAAATCACAAACTGGAGCGGCGATATGCCACCATTGGTCTGTTCGGTAAACAAAGGCAGAACAGAGAAGGGTCTTTGTTGCTGCACTGTTGTGCAATCTCTGTGTAGAGAGGGTCATAAAGTGAACCTGAGGCTGATGGGAACATCTTTATGTTAAAGCTGTTATTTAGACAATATATTACATTTACAATTCTGGCATGATGAGGGTGCAACATGAAAGGTTTTTACAAATCATAATCATAGCCATCCAACCATCCATCCATCCATCCAGAGCTGCACCGCCAGGAAACGCTGACATCAGCAGGCATTTCAACGCGGTGAAAAGAAATCACATTAAGATTTGACCCTTGTCCTCTGCAGGATGTCACCTTTATCGACAGAGTGTCTTTAGAGCTCAGCGAGGGCCTCGCTCTAATGTTCATGAGTCTGATTCTGAGTTAGCGCACAGCCTCATTATACAGCAGTGCTGTACAGAAATACGAGGCTACATGACATGAATGCTGCTGTGCCCACTTTATACTGTCGTTAGTCCACCCTAAAAACGATATCACAACCTCTCGTTTTTATTTTCAATTTCAAACATGTCTCCATCTCTTTGCAGACGCCTTTTAGAAATGACTTTAACGTCAACTTTGCCTGCAGGGTAGCGGGTTGTATAGAAGTTGAGCGGAGAGCCTCAGGGAGAAATCTGACAGCTTTCCATTCAGGTACTGCCATCCATCTATTCTGTAAGGAACTAGTTTATTGTGAACAAACAATCAGTGTTGTTTTACATCCAGGGTAATTTCAGGAAATTGTCGTTATTTCCACTTCCTATATATTTGGAAAGTTTTTTTCTAACTATCCATGTTCAAAATCTTATTATATAAATAAGTTTATTATATTTCCACTGGGAACTATCACCATATTGAAACGCTGTGACTAAACTGTCACCTTGCAGTCTCAAAAGTTAAGTAATCAGCTTGGTGGAGACAATAAGCCTTTAACCCTGTAAGACTCTGGAGCTTAGTGGACCACGAGGGTGTGTGTCTGTGTGTGTGTGTGTGTGTGTGTGTGTGTGTGTGTGTGTGTGTGTGTCTGTGTGTGTGTGTGTGTGTGTGTGTGTGTGTGTGTCTGTGTGTGTGTGTGTGTGTGTGTGTGTGTGTGTCTGTGTGTGTGTGTGTGTGTGTCTGTGTGTGTGTGTGTGTGTGTGTGTGTGTGTGTGTGTCTGTGTGTGTGTGTGTGTGTGTGTGTGTGTGTGTCTGTGTGTGTGTGTGTGTGTGTGTGTGTGTGTGTGTGTGTGTCTGTGTGTGTGTGTGTGTGTGTGTGTGGTGGGGGTGTCTGCTGAAACACAAACTGGACTAGACTTAAACTAAAATTCTGTTAAGTTAAAGTTTTCCACTTTAGGGACACAGGTGTGATAATAAAGGAATGAAATGTTTACTGGCTTAAAGCAAAGAAGAGGGAGGTTTCTAAATGTAGCTTGGATGTTCAGCTTTAGGCTCAGGGACCTTAATGGATGAGGTATAAAGTCAACCCGAAACTTATTGATAATCAATAACAAGTTTGCTTTGTGGCAGATAATTCCCAAATTACAGCTTCTCATTTGCGAGGAGGATTTCAATACAACAAATGTTTAATTGATTCATCAAAAACACAACTTTAACAGATAATGTAAAAAGCCTCTGTTAGTTATAGCAGCTCTAATATGCTGCACCCAGTTGCACAGCATTGTTATGACGTCAAAGCACATTTTAATGGACAAGAAACGAACCAAGTCTATAAAACGATGGCATGCTGTCGTTTTTGCATAAATAAGCAGGACAGTCTTGCAGAACTCAAATGCATCGTAAATGTAGGTCAGGAAACATCACAGTTTAGCAGTGTGTGTGTCTGATTTATGATTCTAAACACACTGTAACACATGTTCTTCTGTCATGTCTGCAAGGGATGTTTTCATTGGTTTTGTATAACAGAGCAGGGCTGCACAATATATATCATTTTACAGTTCACACTGCAATGTGCATGTGTGCAATGGTCAGGAAAACTCTTGTAACATAACTTATTTAAATGCATTTTTATTATTTTTTATTATTTGTCAGATGGGAGTCTGGCAGCCTTCTTCATTTTACAGTGTCAAATTCTAACTTCTAAATAGCACTTTTCATGTCATCCGGTGAAAATTCAGGGATTTTAAGTATCGCAGAAAAGAAAAATATCACAATATTTATGTTTGTTTTTTTATCCCAGTATCGTGCAGCCCTATGGGAAAGAATTCCTACTCGTGTGGGTGAGTTTTGCCCTTGCTCCCACTTGTGCTCCAAGGACTTCCCTTTAACTCTATTAAGATACTCATCATTGCAGGGCTCAGCAGATCCACTCTCACACTCACTCATCACTCATGTCCTGCATGCTGGCTCATGGATCTGGTATGTTATGGAAAATCTGCCCAGGAACAACCAGCATCCGACCAGTAAAGGGTTTAAACTATAAAGTAGATTATACAATTTCCAGCCACATATTACTGTTTAAATGAGCAAAATAAAGTTACACAACTACAGCTGACCGACATGTATGAGCTCCTCTGAGTGTTTTAGACATAAAACGGAAGGAATTGATGTTAACAGTCCACAACCTCGTTATAATGGCAGCAGCTTTTAATCTGACGCATTAAAACCTCGGTGGAAACACCGACTGCGTTCAGCCCCGTGCGGGAATCTTACCTCTTTCCAGCAGCAGAATCGCTGAATGTCAGCGTTTAAAACACTCCCCTGTTGTGCTGTAGCCTCGATATTTCTCTCTGGGAATAAATGAAATAAAATCCAGTACTTTGCGCTGCATTTAATGCGGTCCACTTGCGGGAGATCCTGCTCGTTGCGCGCCGCTCCTCTAAGAGTTAACGGTGTGCGCACATCCCCGCTTCTGGAAGCAGTGTGGATGTAAACACGCGTCCCTCCGGTTACTGGACATCCGACACGGGGCTTTTCAACATGTGGCTCTACCTGCCAGCCCGCTGCTCCTATGGGGAGACATCAGGGCTCGTATATTACACTGGGATTGAACTGGGACACCGCAAGGCATGATGGACCGGTTAAAGCCGCAATGCACTGGCAACGTAAATGGGATCTGATGCATCGGGTTCGATCTTGCATCGATTTATCGGACTGTTACACGTGTGTCCAGGTTGAAAACTGTTTTCAGGGTGTTTTCAGTGTCATATTGAGTCCATAAAGGAATATCAGAATATTCCTACAAGTGTGAAGGAGTTTGTACATCCAGGGCCGATCCTAGACTTTTGAGGGGCCCTCAGCAAAGAAGCCCATTGCCCCCTCCCACCCCTCACCACATGACTCTTTACCCCATGAAAATGCATTCAGGCAATTCAGTCAAATGTGTTCCATCCATTGTGCTTCATAATTTATTCAAAAGATAACATAAATTCCCAATTATTCCCAAATATTCCAGGGGTCCCGAAACATTTGCCTGGTTTGCTGATGGCCACCTTTAGGAGACCTAAAGGTGGCCATCAGTAGTATTGTCTATGGCACACCTTTAGAAGGTCGTCTTTTTCAGCACACAATGTTTTAGCACAGTTTAACAAATGGAAAATCTCTACTCCAACTGTTAACATCTTAGAAATATGCAATTCAAGTAAGAACCTGCAGCACGTTTCATCTGACAGATCTGATCTCACTATAACGACAGAAAAAAAACATGCATCTCTGTTTGTTTGTCCCTTAAATTCCAGTCAACACTCACGTCTTCATGTCTCACAGCATTAATCACGACGGCTTCCAGTTGTGCTGATCAGGTAGAATCACAGATGACCTTCAGCCTTTTTCAGTGTTCTGTCATTTCAGTGCAGATGCTTCAAACTGAGAAAGTAGTTCAGCTCATCTCTCACAGCATTTTTGCACACAGTTGCTGCTTCTAATTCAATCAGTTCTCTGTAACTCAATTAAGCCGCCTCTCACAAACCGATTTTTTAAGTGAGTGTCTTTTCATGAACCATGAATTTCTACCCACAGTAAGGTCCTCCTTCTGGCCAGCTTTAATAGCACCCATTGAATCCAGTGTTGTAAACTATGTATTAGTTTAGAACTTCATGCTGTAATTAGCCCTCAACTTATGCTTCAGCTGACCATCTAGCCATGTGTGATCAATGTTTTCTTGCAGGCAGAGGAGAAAAAGTTCCACAGATGCATTTGAAGTCCATGTTAAAACTTAATGCATGCTGTGGTCAGGCCAAGACTGCACAGACCCAGAAGCAGCTAGATAATTGAATAGGCTACGTAGGTCGAGCAGGTAGTAAGTCGGTTATAGGTTTGCAGGGAGTTCTCACTGGTTCCATATAAAAGGTCTACTGGTTCCGACCAGTTCAACAAAAGAGATTTTCCTTGCTCTAACTAATGTTGTGGCTGCACAGCCTCGAGGATTTGTGTTTTGTCTGGCTGATAAAACCTCTGTCCCACTTTCGCAACCGCTCTGCCTTCTCTCACAGAGGAGAAACCATTTCTGCAGAGACTTACTACTTAATCTCAATGATTTATTTGTCAGCTGATATCAGAATATCAGAAAGCCTGTTATCTGGAAAAGTTTTTAATTAGCTCTGCTCTGGCCGAATGCCTTATGGGGAGCAGACGGAGGTTTTTATCCAAAAAACTAAGCTCTGCTGGAGGAAATGCCTCCTAGAGCAGACTTGTTTGTTCTAAAAATGAATCCAGTTTTTAATTCACTAAAAATGTTTTAAAAGCCACAACGATGGCTGAAACAAGAAGAACGTTGATTTATTTAATTACTGTTAATATTTTTACTGATTATTGACAGGCTTTAACGATTAACTCTAATTTCTTTCTCTCTTCCTCACAGCTGTGTCTGTCAGTTGCAATGTCGGGTGCTTTTGCAGCGCAATGAGCTCTGGTGCTGACATTAAACATGTAGCCTACATGTGTCTGTGACATTACAGGGTGGCACTTCATTCCAGACATTCTCAAAAGATCAGAGAAAAAAAAGACACAAAGTCTAAGGAAACCATGACGAAACTGTGATGAGCTCTGCAAACTTCATTTCAGATCCCAAATGATCTGGAGTGGTTATGTCAGAGGAAAGCAATTCACCCTTGTATGATGACACTGGTAAAAAAAGTGTAATTTTAGCCTGTTTTCCACTGCTGCTGGTCCTGTGAAAGAATCCTTTCTTCCCCTTTGTGTTTTAAATAAGTTCACTTGTTTTATAAGAACCCATTCCATTGGCTATTTTGGTACCCTAAGATCTAATTTCTTCTGTTGGGTTCTATTAATATCATTCTTTAGGTTTAAGAGTTAATCCATCAAACATTTTTGGTGTTGGACTTGTTTTTATAATTAATACCATTATGTTTTGTCTTAAAGTCTGGTCACCTAATTAATTCCATTGCAACAGAATGGTGCTCTCCTTGTGAAATAAGAAATCCGACCAAAGAGGGACAAGCAGGCAATTGTTAAAAGGATTTGGCTTCTTCAAAGCTTTATTCTTTCCTTGTGTCAAAACCGAAGCTTTAAAATCATGGACTTTGTCTCCAAAATAGTTAACAAAGTGGGTGAATTAGAGATTAGTAGCAATAAAAGAGCAAAGTGCATAGATTTAGCTCCTAAAATAGAAAGGCTTATGGTTTAAGCTGAGGGCTAAACCCTTTAAAACATGTGGGGTCGAGAGTTTATGAGTATGGAGGAACAATTTTCAGTAGATCTTTACTCTGCTTTTCAATAAAATGACTGTTTATGTTACAACACTGACCTCTGCAGGAAGTATTAACAACAACAAAAAATATCAAATTGTCAAATGTCAAATATAAAACAAAACACACATGCAAAAGTATTCTCAATTATTTAGCTGCCCAAAAAATAAAAAACTACACACATTGGAAGGAATACATTGAATTTCATTATCTCTGCTAAAGAGCTTTAAGCAACAGTTTCCACATTGACTAGTTTTTCCCACCATGAGGCATCAGGACTGCAGCCATAAGTATCTGATGTGTTTGATGAAGGATGTCAACAAAAACAGAGAACATGCAAGGATGGGAGAGCTTCCTGGATCAAACTGAGGCGCTCTTTGGATGGAGATGCATGCAGACATAAAAGTCAAGACCATGCCGTGACAATAAAGGCAGTTTAATTGTTTTAAAGAGAGTTCCTTGGAGTTTAATTGTGATTTTTTTAAGCTTAAAAGTGCTTTAAAGAGATGAAAATGGGTTTATTCTTCTATCCATTATCTGTATTTTAATGTAACATATTTTCTTGTATCATGTCATTACCTTTTCAAAATAAAATGTCTAAAAGCAGCTAGACCTGCTGTATATTTTGTTGATTTGTGTACTTTGTGTTATGTTTCTAACAATATTCAAACCCGGAGAAAATCCGTATTTTATTCATGGCATCGAATGTGTTTCATTTGGTCTCTTGTAGCTAAAGCTAAAGTTGGCTAATGTGGCTGAACGTAATGGGAATAAAACTTTAAAACACAACCTCAACTGCAGCAATAAAAAAAAATTTAAAAAAACATTCATTTATAATTTTAAAACCATTTTATGGAAACTTTGAAGGAAATGTAGACATAATGTTTTATCTGCAGCATAAAATAAAAATATCCAAGTATTTTACCTGTGTGAAATTACAGTTACTAAACTGTCACACAGGATGAAGAGTGCATTGATTGATTTGGGACTGCAAGTGCCGGTTTTGCTAACAAGTGTGTCTTGAGGTTAGACAGATCTTTGGTCTCCGTCTCATCCAGAGTTCACAGCCTTTGTTGTCCTGGCATTGATGAAATCAGCTTTCCTGTAACCACACTGTAGAGAAAAAAGGGTTGATTATGGACACTGTTTTTATGGAATGTAGGCTAAAATAGTGAATCAAATAGCCGACAAACCAATCCTATAAATTCAATATAGCCGTGAAGCTTTCCCGCTTATCGATTTGTAAATATCAACTATGGCAAAATACAACCAGAGACATTAAAGGGTACGTCAATGGAAGCTCTACCTGTTCACAGTCATAATATACTGTATTTCATCAAATCTTGTAGGATGACTTTTACTGTTAAATACGAATTTTATAATGTTTATTTTATACATTTCCATGGCAACATGTTGGACTGTGATCTTGTTTTTATCTTGATATTGTGTGATTGTTGCAGCTTTCATTATTTACAGGTATTTCTAACTGACTGCTAAAGTGAAAGAGCTTCTATTCATGCAAACACACAGTACAAATTTGATGAACTACTGAGTATTTCCAATTGATGCAACTTTATTCTACTTCATTACATCACAAATTGTACTGTTTTTGTACTTGCCTGGTAACTTTGATTACTAGTTACTTTTCAGATTACAAATTTTCACTCTTTCATTCATGTGAAAACCAAATAGCTCCAAATTCAGTGAGTCTGAATTTAAATTTTTCTGATAAACTGAAGGATGAAGTGTTTCTTATCCAAAAACATCACAAAACATCGAGATAAAAACCTTTGATGCTTTACTTACCAAGTAAATTTTGATACTGGCAGCTATCCTATGGAAAACATGCGTTATAATGTATACTGTATAGAATGTATAGGAACCCACCTTCTTGTAGGCCCCATGGAGATCTCTGTGTTTCCACATGGTGTGCAGCAGGGTGCATGCTGCCTGGCCTGCTCTGGTGGGTCCATAACTAGGAAGTTGAATAATAATAGATAAAGTATATAACATCAGTATGAAAAAACTCAGAGGTTCGAGGTTCTTTGCTTCTGGGTGAATCCTTCCTGATATGGGAGGTGTGTATGAGGGAGACGAACCCGTTGTCCTTTTTGCTGATGTTGATGATCTTCGGGAGGGCTCCCTCATTGACGATGGCTCTGACATGCTGCTTGTCGCTCTGACTCAGGTTATTCAGGATGTGACACAGAGTAGCCGTCACCTCAGCGGGCAAGTCCGAGCCGGTGTCGTCATTGGGAAGCATCTCCACCACCTCTGGCAGCACCTCCTTCACTTCAGGACAGCAAATGAAAGATATTGAAAATGGTCAGCGAACAAATCCGCTGTGAGGAGAAACCAATAAGTCAAAGTATCTCAGGTTTGGATGGAAACATTTACCGATGTTGGGATGCAGCTCCTGGTAGCGCGCGCAGTTTCTTATTAGAGATATGGCCGTCCTCTTCACGTCACTCTCTCCCTCCTCTAACATCCTCTTGACGTGCTGGAGGCCATTCTCCCGTTGAATGATCGTGAAGGTGATGGCTTCAACCATCTGTCAGGCCACAGAAAATATTACAGATTCATTAGAATTTGATTTAAATAATAATAACTCTTGTAAACAGTACGAAAAATTATAGTGATTGGTTTTTCATCGATGGTTCTATTTCCTTTCGTTTAACCTGTGAATCGTGTATATACTGTCAAACAAAAATACTCATTATGCTCCTATTTAAAATAAGGATATAAATTAGCGACAAAATGCATTTCATTTGAAACACAATAACTGCTGGATTCATGTGTAAAGAAACTATTTTGTCTTCCTGCCACAGATGAACTGAACAGTAGTTACCAGGATGATGTCACACACTGCTGAAAAAGCACACAATTTAATTTTTTTTAATCCAAATATGAAGTGTAAATAAGGCTGTGTGGCCAGTGTGCGTGTCTATATTGTTAAGGAGTGAACCTATAGACTTTGTCCCATCTCACCGCTCCGTTCCCTGCTGTGATGTTCTGCAGGGCTCCAATGGCGGCCTCCTGGGTGCAGTGACGGACACTGCGGGCCATCAGCGAGAGGTACATCCGGATGGTGATGGTGCTCCACAACCACTCTATGCCACAGGGGTTAGCATTCTCCTCCAGCAGGGGGTGCTGGCGCTCCAGATGCTGGTGGATTGATTTTAACAACATGAGTCAGCTATAATGCAGCAGATGAACGATGAATGGCACACATAATCATTTCTGTCTTGGTCTTACTGTGTGTGTCTGTGTAGGTATTATAGTTTAGTGAACCAGCTGTTTTGCAGCATAATCAGCCTGTAAATTCATAGAATTATAATTCCCAATCCAGTCCCTGAGCAGCTGCAGAGAAGATGGTTTAAATGGTCCAACAGGTACGCAAGACTAGTGAGGAATTTGGCATTAAAGACACAGTAACCATGTGTGATTTTTCATTTATGTCTTTAACGTGCTAAATATGTCTAAAAGAGTATCATAATATCAAAATCCCTCTACTTTCTCCTGCTGTAAAAACCAAAAATATATTTGATGAGCAGGTCTTTGCTCTGCTGGCACAGATGCACCCGACAAATCTGGCATGAAAATATCTCACCTGCCTTGACGTTTCTCGCTCCAAACGTAATTTAAGAGACAGATAAATAAGGTCACCTTCTAAGAAGCCATTTTTATGGGTGGTTAAATCTGCAGTAATCGAGCAGTTTTCACAGAATATCAAACACTACACAGCGAGGACATCTTTTGTGCTGCCAGTGTGGATTATCATCCGTAGGGACTACCTCTGGGATCTTGGCACCGCGTTGAGCGAAGCAGCCGACGGCCTTGGGTTTGGGAGCCAAGTTCTGTCGAGACTCTCGGATTTCTCGGGAGTAAGTCTTAGGGAGCTCTGCCTCTATCTGATAAGACAGGTTGTGCAGGATGCAGACGCAGTTCTCTGTGGACTTAAGAGCAGATCTATGGATAAGTATCAATTTAAATACAGTATGGCAAGCTGTTTAGTCACATACATACTGTAGATACAACGGACTGAAGAAGGATAGGAATGCTCCAGAAGTGAAGTATTGACTGGATTTATACTAATGACTTGACATTAACTGCAGAATTTAAAGGTGTCGGTCGAAATATAAACACAAACTATATGCATCTTTCTGCAGGAATAAAATCCTGCAGATGCAGAAATCCCCACATGTGGACAACCAGTTGCAAGCTGCACGATGGATCAAGATTGTGAAACAGACTGTGAAGAAAAACGTTTTCTCTGGAATGCTTATCATTTTTATTTCACCTTGTCATCCGTCTTGTAGTCAGCTATGGCTCCCCGGATGTAGTAGACCAGAGAGTCAATAAGATTCTCACACTCCCTCATGGCTTTCCTGCCGTCCGGACCGGCAGAGCTCAGATTTCTGGAACCAAAAAAAACAAAAAACAGTCGAAACAATCAGGGTAATGTGGCGTTTGTGTGCGTTTCAATCAGATAAGCACTTTGCAGTCCCACTGAACCGTGTGGGTAAAGTCGGCGACGGTAAGAAAAAAGGAATTCCAAAATTATAGCGAGGCACATAAAAGAAAAAGTCCCTGACTGTCAATCATATAGGTGTAAAAACTTAATGCATGCTCTATATTATTATTTATATTGTGACAAGTGATTTCATAGACTGACGAAATATCTTTATATAATCAAACTTCAATAGGAAATAACAAGTAACATTAAAACTCTACACAACAGGTTCTTTCAGGTAAAAAACAAAACAAAAACATGACTTAGAACCTGAGAACCAACGAGGACAAAGTGATTTCCGAGAGTTTGATGAATAATTCATCCTTTCACTCATTTGATCCGGCTAAAGTTACCAGGGGAGCAATGTGTCTGATGTCTCCTGCTTTGTGTGCAGAGGGATGATGTGTAGCTTAACAACGAAGCCAAAAAGATGATCACAGAGGATAAACTGTGGTTAATGCAATGATGGGAGAGAAAACTTATTTTGAGAGATGAGCAATTATGGCGGCTAGGCTCAGTGAGAAAGGAGCATCTGCTTTCATTTAGGCCTTATTTCAATGTGTAGCTAATAGCCTGTAGGTACAATAATGTGTGTTTACATAGTGTGCACAACGGGAGTGGCACTCTTGATTTCATTGCATTTTTATTTGAATGACAATTAAGGCTCACTATTCTATTCTACTCTATTCTAGTCCCTGATATGATTATTTGTGGCCCACACACCCACTTTGTGGTGTGATGTGGAGCATTTTTGTTTTTTGCCAAATTGGTTTTGGTGCAAGTAGATCAGAAAGCACAGCTTACTGTTTAATAGACGACAACCTTAACATTTTGTTTGACAGTCTTATTGATCACTGAGAGAACGCTCGTTTGGAATATTATTCGCTGATACAAGTAGCGGTGTCTGTTTATTTCTATCTACGATCTCTGAAAAAGCTCTCTGACTATCAAAGCCGACAAAGAGGCCTACCGCAGGCAGCCAGTAGCATTGTGAAAAACATCATCGTCGGCCAGGAGCTCGTCTTTTGGATTCTCGCCTTCAGAAATGCCAGAACTGGGCACCAGGACTGACTTGGTGAGGACAGGTAACGCCTCTCTGGAGAGGCGCTCCTTCAAAAGATCGTGAGAGGACAGGTTCCACAAAAGACCTGAGAGATGGAAATATATCTTAGAACTTGCAAAAAAAGTCTTTGCTAAATTGGCAGAAGGATCTTAAAGGTCTGACCAGTCAATTCTCGTCTGGTCTCCACATCACGGCTGCTCTTCAGGGTGTGCAGAATGGTGGCCAGGCCGTCGTTTTCCTTTACCTCCATCTTGTTCTCGCTGCTCTGGAAAACGACATTACGTAGAGCCCCGGCGGCGACGCACTGCACCTCCTCGTTGTCACTGCAGAGGAGCTGCAGGAGCTTTTCAATCCCACGTAGATAGTAGACCTGGAAACAAGGGCGCGTTATTGATTGACAGACAAATGGAGAATCTCCATAACCCACGGCATTCAGAAAGTGTTATCTGATAATCATTTACCACAGCCATGTGATGCATGAAAAAGTTTCATTAACATTAAACGACTGATATCCCCAAAGCCAAATTAGATTAGCACATTTTTTAACCCTCCATTACTGAATCTACATTCCCTTTGAAAGACGTCAGGCTTGGGCCGAAGTTCTAAGAGTTCAAAACCTGTTTACATGTCCTATAAATAAAGATAAATAAAGTCAAATTTCAACATAACTTAACGCGGCTTTTATAATAATGAATATTAATAAAGTGTAATTATATAGCACACATGGTAAAACCAGAATTTAAAAAAACAAATTTGAGACAAGTAGAGTAAAATCACGCAGTTAGAACAGTAAAAAAAAAAAAGAAGTAAAATGGAAATGGAAATAGGAATTTTGTCTGTTAATATATAGCAGTAAATCCTACTATAAACAGCATATGAAATGAAATTTTACTGAAATGACTAGATGAGACATTGATATATTAACTATAGAGAGAAAAAAATGTAAATACTATCAAAAATGTGAAGAAATCGGAAAAATACAGTTTGAATTTTTCTGTATGTCTTCTGTAAAATGATGTCATGCAATGCATTATGATGACACATACTATTTTCTTAGCATCAGCACTCCTGAAACATTGATTCTGTATGTGTCTGGCTGCACTGATGAGAGTTTCCTCGTCATCCTGGGTCAACAGGTTCACGGCTCTCTCTAGTGTCATCTCTGGGGTCTTGTTCTCTGATTTCCTGTGTGAGAAGACAGCCATGAATGACAAAAAGATGTACCCTAAATGCATCACAATACACTTCATGGCCTGAATCACACAGTCACACACACAGTCTTACAATATCAGGGTATCCTGTGCCTGTATCTGAGGAAAGGGGGGATCCACTTCCACCCGCCTCCCCGTATCCACCTCCACGCTGGCGTCCTTGGGGGAGTAGGGTGGGTATGACAGCTGTCTGCGGAGCGCCTCTCTCCTGACCTGAGCCAACCAGGACAAGCCTTCGTCAGGCTGGACAGCGCCGAGCATCACGTCACCGCTTTGTCCGTGCACCAGTTTCTCCTGTCTGACAACAGTTTGGTTGTGATTCCGGAACGAGCCGTATTCACCACTCTGCTGAAGCTCTGCGGTGGTAAACACAGGCTGCTGCGGCACTGCCATCTGTCTGAGCGACCTCTGGCGGGACCTCCCGAGTGCAGCCGTGGACGCGTGCGGCCGCCGGAGACGGGACCCCTCTGAGAAGGCGTAGCCATGAAATGGATCAGAACCGAACGAGTGGTCCGGCAGAGCGCCCACCCTATGTGACAGAGTAGGTCCTGGATGGGTGTACATCCCATAACGGAGGGTGCTGCTGTGGTTAAAACGACTACGAGAAACCGCTGGGGTCCGTGGTGGAGACACTTCCACCCTCCTGGATGGTTTCCGCACACGCCTGCTTGAAAGAGAGGAGTTCGCAGTATCCATTCCATTTAACTGTGGGGGGAAAAAAATGCATCCATTAAAATATGTTATTTCATTTCATTTTGATGACCTAGCACAGTTAATTAATAATAATGAGTTGTATAATTAATTTAAGTCCCATTCAGTCTGGTATTTATACCTCCACACACTTTATAGAATAAAATCCTGCACTAAGGGATACTGGTGTGGTTTAAATTAAACTACTTAAAAGTTTGAAGTGTTGTATGGCCTTTAATTGTTCCGTGTCACACAACAACAGTGTTTTGAATAATAAATCATAATGTAGTTTCCATTTACGTAAGTGTAATATGTCCATTTATTGTTTTCTTTCTAATGTACGAATGCAAATTTCACCGACACAACAACTAAAACAAGTGGGCTATTGAGCTGAATGCATTTGAAACAGGTCTGTCATGGAATTAGAGAATTTCAAAAGCCAATCAGATCAGTTTAAACCTTTTCGTAGTGAAGTGAAGATGATAAATAAATGGACTAAATTATGTGTGTGTTTTTGCACGAATGCATAAATACAGAGAGATGTAAAAGAGTCACATACCGTCATGTTGGGTATAAATCCCTCTGTGGCATCAAAGCTCTTTAATGCGTTTCTCTGTAAGTGGATACTACCTGAAACAAGTTGAAGAGATTGTGTTAGAGTTACTAAACACTGTCGTTACCTAAAGGCACGACAAAGCTGACACTTCCAAAGGTCAGGGGCTGCCTGAGCTAAAAAAAAAAAAAAAAGAAGAAAAAAGGACAAGACACACTCATAATGCTGCAGCATCATTGTAAGCTGTGCAAAGTTTAATGGACATTTGCATTTAAAGGGAGGGAGGCAGAGAGAGAAGCATTCATTAATTTACATAATGGATACGTACATGTAAAGCATATTTCCCCAAAGGTCCAATATCTTGCAAGGGTGCGGTGTTACAGGATACCACAAACTGATTGTAAAATAAGTGTTCACTGTCATATAGAGCTGAAACATTGGTCGAATCAATTTAGTCGATCAATAGAAAATTAATAAGAAACTAAAATGAATGAATTATTTCATTCGTTTGCTGGTTCCAGCGGCTCCACAGTGAGGATTTGTTACTGCTTTCTGTCAATAATTGACTGAATAATTTCGATCTTTTCACTTTTTGTTGGACAACACATTTCCAGACATCACACTCCGACTTTATTATAGTACATGTCTTTTAGTTTTCATGTCTCTGGCTTGTCAGTTTTGGTTGGATGAAAGTAAGAGGTGAAATATTACTTCACAAAATTTCATCTCTCATCTAAGGAATCTTTCTCTTTGAAAATAGTCCCAATTACAGGCCAGAATGGTAAAGCATACATATAACCAGCCTGTTAAGAAGTAATGACATACAGAACAAAATCAGCTCTGTCCTGTAAAGCATTAGCATTACTTTTCATCTGAATTTAGGCTACAGTAGCAATGCATAATAAATAAGAGCATAGTTAGAAATTAAATCCAGGCTGTCACTGTCATTACCTTTTCAGTGGAGTGATGACACAGCATAAACCTGTTGGACAAGCAATCTACTATGAGGCATGCATTCCAGTCACAAAAATGCCTGCATTTAGTCTAAATGATAGTCGTCCCACAGTAGGCTATATACTCAGAGACTACTTATAACAGGGGAATTAGGGCCCCCCCTAGAGAGGGTCACAATAATTACTGGAACAAATTTAAATCTATTTTTCTGGCTCTCCTTTTTTCTTGCAAAAATACAGGAGACGATCAAACCAGTGGGACACAAGCAGACACTCCCAAAACATGTTGGGAACCAATGCTTTAGAGTGTGGTTTAACTGCACATCAAAAATGAGGTATAATTTCAGGTATATATTATTGGTTGTGTACCATCCTCACACAGGGAAATTTGAAAAATGATCCCTCCAGTTTCAAAGAATATGGGAGGAGCTTGATTTGCAACAAATCTGAGAGCTTCCTCTGTAGTATTCTGTAATCCAGCCATTCATAAATTCAACAGGTAAAATTTAACATTACCGTTTGACAAAGTCCGTCTTGCCTTCCGCGCCAGTGTGAGCTGGACCTGCTGGTGAACACGCTGACTTTTGCTCGATGATCTTGGAGTCGGTTCGGCCGGCAGAGCCAGACTGGAGTCATCCAGCATGAACGAGCTGTGCGCAGGTAAGGCCGATTTAAAACACCTCTCGTCCATTGTGAGCGATTCGGTTAAGAGTCTTACTTCATTTATAAAAAAAAAAAGATGGGAGCCGTTCCTGGATCGATGTTTAGTCCTGCCTTTGTCCCACTCAGGTGAGCCGACTGCAGCCCTGACACTGAGGAGGGCGGGGCTAAGAGGCGCACCTGAGGTGTCAGGTGTCGCTGCTGGGAGGCATCAGCTAATGACTCAATACTGTCACTTTTTACCATTACAATCACCTTTTGCTTTGTGACTAAGGTAAGTAAGCCTACATTTACTCGTTTAAGAAATGCTTGCCTGTACTTAATTTTGACCTACTTGCATTTTAGGCTACTTTTCACTGTGATTTAACACCTTTAGTTTCCTTTATTTTGCTACTTAAAGCATATTTCATGCACAAGACCAGACAGCTCTCAGAGAACCTCAGCCAAGGCAGCTTAGTCTCCCCACGTCATCGCCAGTGGCGATCCTAGATGCTGGGGGGGGCCCACGTCACCATCTCCACTCCATCACTGTCAGCCATAGTTTTTCAAGTTTTAAGCACTGCTTCTCAAGCCTTCTGGACTTAATTACGTCTGTCATTTAGTCTTTAGAGAAAATACAGGTTGTAAATATCCTCCATCAACATCGTTGTGAAGGTGGTGGTGATGCTGCTGTGGATGGTGTCCACCAGGGGAATGGAAAGAGGTCATCTGGTGTGGACGATGTTTCTTCTCTGCCCTTATATAGAAACTGCCTTGTTTTTTGTTTGTTTTTTCATCTTCTTCTCTTTTCAGGAAGCTTCATGTTGATCTCTAGCCTCTCTGCAATGTCCCTTGTAAGGGTGTCCAAACTACAGACACACAGTAGGTAGAAGGGGCCCCTCTTTGGGGGTGTTGTGATGTTGATGGTGCGTTGTGTATAGAACCTTCATAGGAGGTTTAAGGGGGTTTATAGTTATCATTGCAAAACCGTCCCGAAAGCGATCCAGTTGTCTTTGAGACAGGAACAGCAATAATAACACCACTTGGATACTGATACAACTTCTACTGAAGCAGAACTTTTACTTCTCATGGAGTCTAATAGGCTCTTGCTGCTGCTCACCTGGTGATGAGTTGGCGGTGATGGGTGACATGATCAATTTTCCACATTTGACCAGAGCACCGCCCTCTTTGGCTCGAGATCTAAGGGGAAACCTGCTGGCAGACACTGGAGGCAGGTCTGCCAGGTGTCCTGCCAGGGAAAGGACTGTCAGTCTGTACACTAGTTATGAAGTGCAGTTGGACCAACTTCACTTATCCTAAAACTGTTTTGCTCTCTGTGCTGTTGACACGATGTTGCAAGCAGCTGCTTTGCCTGTTTTTGCCCTCCAAACAAAGCTGGATGATATCCTAAAATGCAGATTTTGCTCATATGAACATCCCTCATTTTAAGAATGATCAGTGAAAGTGAAATGATAAATCCTCTGAGGGCCTCTGTAAATCTGGTTCCTTAGACACAATGTGGTTTTTACACACCCTGTCATCTGATACTGTGCGAACCATCTAGCCAAAAATGTCATCCAATAAATGTGTAACATTTCAGATACTGATCCCTGCTAAGAATGAGGGGTGGAGTGGGAAGTGGCCCCAGGGCCCTATAGCAGGTTGGTCTAGTCATGAATCCAAAGGTATTAAAAACACTCTTCAAAGGTTGTTTGGATGTCAGCATCAGGTTAGGACAAATAATTAGGGATCCTACATTAACAGTGATTTATACTTTTCTTTCTAAAGATTTTTTGCCAACATCTGGTGGGACCGCTTTGGGCAACCCTGCTGTAAATCTTTAAATGTTTTGAGATAATGACTATGAAGCTGCTGGGCAACGTCACGCCTTTTTTTATATTCCTCTTGTTGCTGTTTCTAGAGACAAACCACTCCATCTTTTTCCAAAATAACATTATCTGCACAAGATAATCATGATGCTTTGCCTCATAGACAGTCTACTGTATACATTAAATCTTGCCTTCAAATAAATGACAAATCAACACTTAAAATTGATTTATAATTAATTTTTTCCCCCTTTAATGCAATCTTTTCACAAAAAAACAACAAAAATCTTTCCAGTCCAGGTTTTCAAATCACGCTGACCTTAAAATGTTCAGTGAATAAAACTCGTGACAAAAAAAATGGAGTCAGATGTTTTGTTTGCTTCAGTTGAAACGCTCTGGGTACATCCATGCAACATTACAACGTGTTCGGCAAAACAATCAGACTGTCCAAGCTCAGTCATTTAGTGGACATTGGGAGTCCAGGCTGTTTTACATTTTTACATTTCACTTGTGGGATTCTTAATCTTACTGTAATACTTTAAATGCAGCATTTACAGATCGAAATACACCTAAAAGTTGGAGTAAAGGCGTTTCAGGAGCGTTTCAGCATCAGGAGAAACAGTTTCAAGTCAAATTGATGTTTTTCAGATTGTTGACTGAGATGTTCAGTTACATGACAACTGGATTTTAAAAACAGTACCAGGTAAAAAGAATAAATGCCTGTTGTTCATTAGTCATTTTACACTCTGAATGATTATACTCTGAAATTACATGAGTTAAGTTAATCAGACAATGTGTAAGATCATTATTTTTGGCCTTAAAAAGTTTAGAAAAAGACATCAAACAATTCCCTCACCTGAAAACCGACACATTTTTTTTCAATTTGGCACATCAAATTTCACGCTGATCGGCAAACAATACACACACACAAACACACAGGTTTGAGGTGATTGGGGTCATTATTTGCAAGGCTGAGAGTTTGTGTTGTGTTGTATCTGAGTTTTTGCAGATAAGCATCAGTCTGGGACACTTAAAATAAAACAAAACAAGCATTTCCAGTTAAAGTCAGTGAAAAATGGAAGCAATTTTTCCTCATCTTATCAAACAATCCTCTGATCACTACTGTCCGCCATTTATCTTAACCGCGTTTTCCTCTGCAAAATGTTACCCAAAAAAATTACATCATTGTCTATATTCATCAAAACACAGTCTTTTGTATGTGAAGCACAAGTTGTGCTATACGCTGTATTCTGGAAATAAAAAAAATCTGAAGATGGTAAATTTTTATATCCTGCTCTTATTTTGTCGTATCAACATCTTACTGTGAAATTCTAACTCTTCATTCAAAATGGACAAACACATCGTGGTTTAAAAGGCAATAATTCTACATCTCCACAGAACCAGCCTTCATATCCTAAACCTGTGGCACATCGTCATCAATACAAATATACTGTACATACTGGTCTTAGTGGGTGTTCAACACATTTTTTTCCTGCCATTTAAACATTGTTAAAAAATATATAAAATATGAAGAGAGATTTTACAGGTTAAAATCACATGTTCAGCGTTTCTCTTCAAAGCTATTTACAAATCTCTGTATGGTTACTCTTCATCATTCAGCTGTCAGCACAGGAGTGAGTGGGTGTCTCTTATATAAGCAACAATGAATCATCTCAAATGACATTTTAACCGATCTAGGCCTTTCTTCTTCGGATTTCTTCATATTCAAAGGCAGTAATTGTTTTTTAATCTTTAATTGACAATATTCAATTTAGTCAAGAGCAAAACAGGGGTTCCACAAGGCGATGTTCATGACTCGCTGGCTGCTTGGGGTGTTCCTCAGGGAGTCGAGTGAAGAGGAGCTGCACCTGCACTGCTCCTACCAAGATAGGTGAGCTCCATTAAAGATTTGTTTAGAAAAGGAGGGTGTGCCACAGGGAGGTTGAAGTGCAGCCACGAATTGCATTAAGAAGTGAGGGGAAGATATTCAAAATCCAAAGTAACTCTGCGGGGCATTTTTCAACAATTATTAAATCAAAGCATAAATACATGTGTAAAGAAAATAATGGGTAGATTAATCTTACTTAGAGAAAACGATAATATTGTTCATGGAAGTTTTGTCATTTTGTTTTTGTTTTTTAATTGCCTTGCAGCACAATATGTGATTTAAAGATAAGAGGAATAAACTACATTAAAAAAAAAAAAAAAAAATATACAAATGATTTGAAGAAAGTCCACTTTTTTTAAGGAACAGTCGAAATAAACTCCACTGACCCAAGCAACTGTACCAAAGGCAACCGTTAACGCCATTAAATACTTTCCCGGTGACAACATGGGAAACTGTAAGCACTGATAAAAGGTATTTGGTTTTAAATGGACAACAGACCAGCTTGTTGGACCAGTCAAGGTTAATGGGCTCGAAACTTCAGAGGCATTGGCTGAAGTTTAACTAGAAGCACAGCATCAGTTCACTGAGGTATCGACTCCCTGACAGCTGCTCCAGTCCGGTGAGACGGTACAAATCTGTCCCTGACATTTAGGGCCGAAGAGCAAATTCCCTTTTTTTTTTAATTTAATTATATACACTGTTAAAAATTTCTCCTTTTATTTACTTTTATTTTAATACCACAATGTTTTGAAATGAGATGTTATGTGTGGCTTTATTATTCGAAAGATGTAAACATGTGGTGTAAAGAAAAACCCACTTTAGATTAAAATTCAGCAGAGGTGCTCCTTGAAAAACATATCAATGCTCATGTGGTATAATATAAATGATCATCATGGATCGATGACTAAGACGTTATGACTGAAAACATTCCCCCAGATGGACGTGCTTTGGGGTCAACTACTACATCATTGTAACT
This sequence comes from Chaunax sp. Z400, assembly GCA_037577475.1. NCBI lineage: Eukaryota > Metazoa > Chordata > Actinopteri > Lophiiformes > Chaunacidae > Chaunax > Chaunax sp. Z400. The sequence continues at coordinate 17,099,150 of CM075204.1, forward strand.
CTTTTATTGAATAGAAAGCATATCCATTCTGCTAAAAAATAAAATAGAAATGACAAGTTGAAGTGAAATAAAATGACACAAAATCAACATTCATACAAAGGTTCTGTAAGGCATTCCTTGACCAGGTCGTTAACGCCGGCAAAGTCTGCTGCAGCTTCCTCTTCCCGAGCTTCCGCTCATCAATCAGATGTTTGCCAGTAAAAGAAAAGGTCTTCTTAACGTAGCTGTATCCATAGATTTCTGCAGAGACTTCTCCAGCTCTGTCACGTGAGTCTGTAACACAGTTCTGGCCATGGCTTTGGTGTGTCCTGTCCTCCAAGAATAGAAATTATACATACAGGTGAGCCGCAGCTCTGAAAGGTCATTAGATTCATGCAAGACTGTACAGACTTTCAGTAAACTGTCCGAGCTGGACAGGACATGAGGTTTAGGTGCAGTCCTATCTGCAGGACGTGCCCAGTACGGTGCCTGTCGAGGGAGTGGTGGCGGTGGCGCTGTAATGGGGGTAGTTGTCGTTCGGCGGTGGGCTCGGGAGAATGGAGTTTCCGTTGGTTGGGGAGCAGCTGAGCTGGAGCCTCCGCAGGTACTCGGCGTGGACGGGTTTGTGGCTCTGCAGCACTTTGATGGCCTCGTCCACAGTGAACCATTCCCGCTTACGGCCTGCAGAGGGAGACAAAGCACAGTGTAGGAGTTAAAAAGAAGCTTTACTATTGGTTATTCCTTGTATGCATGCAGATTCTGCCCATTTTTGGTATTATACTGTAGATACTTTTTAAAAATACAGGCTTTACCACTTTCCTACAGGTTGATCTTACATTGCATCAAATGTAGTTATACTGGTAAGAGCAAAGAAGTCAGCTTTAATAGTGGCAACATGTGACTCCTTCTATACTATAATAAGAAGCAAAGGTTCATGGCAATAACTCAAATTGGGAAAATGTGAGAACTGACATATTTAGTACTTGTTAGTATTTAAATTGTAATATTTAAAGTTAGCAAGAGGATTTAAATCAAGGTGAAGGTAGATTCCCTGCATGCGTATACAAAAAATAGAGCTTGAGCTGGAGCCTCTTTCACAATTCAGAACTACAAAATAGTGCATGCAGCAGGCTTATTAACAGGATGCTGTCCACTGAGCACATAAAGGAAGGCTGGATGCTGGCATCAAGGTTGCTGACAGCTGTAATATACTGCAGCCAAGAACCACTGCAGCAACAGTGGCCTAGATTTATAGGTACCTGTTGTCACTGCAAGCCCTACGCCCATAGGGTCTCCATGCAAAATACTGTCCGTCACATAAATAACAATACAGAGTGTATTAAAAATGCACACGACAGCACCGGCATCTACGAATATTCATGAGAAGGTGAAGGAAGCTGTACCGATGTTGACGGAGTCTTCCCAGGCCTCTAGTGTTTCTGTGACAGTCAACACGTACACGTACGTCCGGTGCTTTCGATCCTGGTTTTGCTTTGAGAATCAGAAGGAAATGAAACTGAATTTAGTTTCGTCTTTAGCCATTTTCTGCATCATCTGTCCAGTTGGCTTCTTTCACTTATTTAAGTTACTGTGATGCAAAGGGCTACATTTTTCATGGTATAACTCAATGTAAAATAAACACAATTTGTATACTGCATGCTAATGGCTGACAAAAGGTCAATAATTTCACAGTAATTTGTGCATTTTATACTTTTCTAAGTGCACTTTGTCATGCATGTGTAAAATAAAACAATAAAATCCCCGAGTCGGATGAAGCGCTGAAAGCTTACCTCAAACACACCAAGCAAACGTCCCAACTTGCCCTTCACACCGGCCTGAGGAATAAATGAAGAAGAATATTAGAAAAAGTGATTATTTTCCTCTCTGGCAAACAGATGAAGCAAACAGGCAGCAGGGGACACTTTGTGTGATTTAAAAAAAAAACTTTTGGATAGTTTTAACCTTACAAAACAACCAATCACAGAGATGAACAGAGGGTGAAAAGAAGTGACTATACAGTAGGTGTTGTGTATTACATTGGAATGTTGTACAGAGCTGCAGGTCCGCCTCTCTGTACTGAATTCTATTTTAACCCCACAGGGTTTGATATAGAAATAGGTGATTAACAATTATCCAAATACAAAAAATGTTCAAAACTTAACACCCAGTTTGAAATGTTTTGGTCGTGTTTTGCTGTTGTGGTTTTTGTTGTTTTTCCATGTAATGTTTAAGATGATAGCTTGTCTGCATAAATCATTTCTAATGTCTCTCTACCTCAAAAAACCCTGGTATGAATCCTGAAGGAGTACTATTAAGGAAATTGAATTGTGTCCTTTCAAAACAGTTGCTTTATTAATTCAGATGTGCCTCACAGGAATCAAATTACTGTCAGGACATATGACATCTGTCCCTTTCTCCAGTCCCCTGCTCAGCATACTTCACAAGTGTCACTCTGTCCTACTGACGTGCCCGGCGGGCTGGGGCTGCAGGGTCCGCGGATGCACAAGAATCCAGCAAGGAGCCAAGTTTAGACCACTGACGACGTTGACAACACAAGGTTCTCAACCAAGGGGACCTCTGGAATACCAGCGGACACCTCAGTCACCCAGCTACTGACAGCGAGGCCCTTCAGAAATCTCATTCTAAGAATGCTGACTTCAGCCAACTTGTTTCAACCACACAACTCTACTTCTGGTCATTTCAGCATGTTTTTTTTAATGGATAACGCTGTGAGAGTTGTGTAGCCCCCCAAGGATGCACAAATGTGTATTTAAGAGCTTTTGCAGGATTTGTCATAAAACTTTATGGAATGTAAAAGATGCAGTGTGTAGTAAAACCTCACTTTGGTGCACGAGAATAAAAAAATGTGAGAAATATTTGTAAAATCCTGCAGTTTGATCACAGACTGTTGCAGGGACAGAGGACTTTTACAACAGCAGCTGTAACACTCAGACTATTCCAAAGGGCAGCCTTTTGCATGCTGCTTTGAATACCTGTTATATAATGGACAGGTGGATTTTAGATGGAGGTGAATACTTTCAAACAAAACAGCTAAATGAAATGTGGGATCATTGTTTTGTTTGTTTGTCCACTTGTGCTCATTAAAATATTAATTTTTAGGGTTTTGATCACCTCCTCAAACACCTCTCGCACTGCGGCACCACATGGCTCCTCTTCTGGCTCCATCCCACCTCCGGGGACGATCCACTGGTCCGGGTGCCGACTGCTGCTGACCAGAAGCACCTATAAAATAAAATAAAAGAAAGAATTATATTGCATGTCGATTTCTTTAACTTACAGTGAAATAGGGAATGAGTGTCTTCATATGTGCCCTTTTTTTTAACCATAGTGATTCTTTCAGTGTTTTTTAGTCAGACTGATATGCATGAGACACAACCTTTGACCTTTTTGACTCGTGTCAAAGACAGATGATGATTGGTTCTGCATCTGCTATTTACTCTCTATTGTTGCCAACACTATCTTTGACCCACTGCAACCCTCAAATAGTTAGTTCTGACATGATATTTGGTTTAAATGGTTTTCTGAGAGAATGAATACATGGAATCAAAAATGTGTACTTCATTAAAATTGGTAATTCCATTACGAACCTGGATAAGAGATGTTAGCTGACTCTAAATAAAATATTTATCCTTACATTTTGGGGATGTATTTCGTTTATTTTGTGGTCTAAAGATATTTGGTTTCTTCTTTCTTTGAGGCTTTTTTGCAAACAACATTTTAAGGATTTTTCCGATTAATCGATGAAGCTCAATCAACACACATCCAACACAACATGACCTCAGCAAAAAAAATGCATGTAAACCAAGCGTGAGCCACTCGAAATCCTGTCGGTGCTCCCCCCCCCCTGAGCGTCCTGCGGGGTTTGAATTACACTACAGTTGCAGTGTTCATCGATATGCACAGATCAGATGTGCCTGCGTCTGCAGTTTCTGGCAGTATCCATATAGCAACCACAACAGACACTTTCGCACCTGCTGCAAACATGACTGCATTTGCATTCAATCACTATTAACACACAGTCTGTGACAAGATATAGGTCGTAATGACGTCAAGAGTCAATACCAGAAAAGCCAGTTAAATAGGATTCAGGTGCAGCCCTGCCAGTATCTTGTGACTCTTACACCATGTAATGGTCTGCTATTGAATCACTTTATAATATGCAACAATCAGTACATGAATTAAAGAGACAAACGTGCACTAAGCAGCTTGTGCAACATATGTCGACATCCACCTTTGTCACCCATCTGACCACTACATCCAGTAATCTGCCAGAGGAGTCAGTCTGTCACTTAATCCTAACTCATCTTTCGTACATCTTCCTTTACAAATGGGATCGTGGCTGCGTCAACTCGATCCTTCTGAGGATCTTCTAAAGGTAAGGTTATGGGTCAAAGCGAAAGAACAGCACATGTTTGGAGCCTCGACGGTGAGCACTGTCAGCTGCACTCTTCCTCACGTGCCGCCTTCACCCACCTCAGCTGCCTGCTTATTCCGAGACGATATAGGTTAGGGTGATTGGCAGGAGGGGGGTAGATATACAGTACGAATGTCAAACATGATGATGTGGATTAAGTGTGTTCATACTCAGTTAACATTTCCTGGAGATGAAAAGATGTTAAAAAACACTTGATAAGTGTTAATCCTATGCAACAGGTGCATGTGTTAACAGTTCATAATGAAAGAAGTGTGTTAAGGGAAGGGGTGTTTACACTTAACGTATTAATGGCGCTGATGCGGAGTACGATGTCCTCCCTGTAGAGAAAAACCTGGGGAAAAAAGTGCAAAGTTGAACCTCATAACCTGCTTAAAAAGCCCATTTACGGTCTCCGTTAAAGACGGAGCCTTCGGCATCTTCTGCGTTCATTCCGCACGTAATGTGACATGTTTATCTATATTTGTTGTTGTCGAAACCTTCGACTCTTCACTGCCCTCCTGCGGCTGTATCGATGTCGACGTAAAGGACGTATGGAAGTATGAAGGCGTTGACGGATAGACCGTTTAATTAACTTAGGTGAGCTGTTTGATGAACAGGCCGGCCCCTGCCATTCAACTGATCTAAAACAACCTGAATGTGAACTTTTGTCCTTTAAATCGAGATCTGATTTAAATTGCAAGCGTTTATTTGTCCCACTTTTGAACGTTTCCTGCCAGCAGTCCGTCTTCATACGGGGTGTTATATGTACTTCCATGCGGGATGGGCTACTTCATTCTTTCTGTTTTGGATGCGATTGATATCAGAGGACTCCAGCCCGCTGGCCTCACTGTCTGATTATGTCTGATTCTGTAGCCAGCAAGGCTTAAAGGGAGATCACTGGTGTCAGCGTGTCCAGTGCAAACAGTGTGAGATGAACACGAAACAAAGAGACAAAGAGCTTCCAGGTCAGTGAGGACAAAGCAAATTTCAGCTTTGGTTGTTCCATTTTTATCTTTTGGTTGCTGCCCAACAGATACTCTAATTTATTCGTACTCTCTGGTTAGATCTATTTCTGTCTTAATGAATCTAGGAATGTAGAGCACTGAATCGAGATATTGCAAACTACATGGAATTAAGATGGTGTTTCTTCACATGGGCTTCACATTCATAAGAGGGAGCAGCAGAGGTTTTGTGCCTCCAAATTGGATCCGGTTCCAAAACTCTCATTCCATCGGAATCTTTAAGATATGTGAATTTAAATTCTGCTCATCAGTTCCTAAATACATTTCACTCGCAATCAAGTTAAGTGTCAGTTTCCATGGTGGTGGCATTCAGCTTCCGTTTGATTGGATGGGATTGGATGCTTGCCCATGCTAAAACAATCTGATTTTACTGATCGTTTTTTTTCCCCCTGCTAGCTAAATATGCTCACTCCAATATTTTGCTATAATGCATTATTATTTAGGCAGACAGGTCTCAAACAAAGTTAATTTCCTCATGACTTTTGATTCTTAAAGAATCAGTCATAATGTTCTCGTGCTCAAATTCACTTCTTCCACTGGAGTCAAGAGACGTGGGAATTACTACCAACAATTAACAACTACGTTCAGCTAACTTCATTCATCAGTTCTATTTCAATCATATACTTTTAGCTAACTGTTTAGATTTAGGCCTTGACAACATGTAATTTTCAGGTGGTACAGTTGACTTACTTTGTGTATCTTTTTTTGAATCTAATCATATTTTCCATTTGGTCGAATAAGTGGAGTGACTCTATGAATCGTTCCAAACACCCCTTGCCAACTTTGCGAGTAGGCTACACCAGGGCTAAATGCATGTATGGTATGAAATACACATGATCTACAACCAGCACTTCACTCTTTTCAAACATTTCCATAACTTGTGACAAACAGAAAAAAACAGCATTGCCTAAAACTTCATGGGCTTTAATTAAAAGGATGATAAAATACCAAAACAAAATAACTCTCTCCATCTTGATAGCCGAATTTTGAGCTCAGAAATCTCACTTATATTTTGGAAAGCAGGGCAGGGTGACAGAGAAACTCCAGAGGATCGCTGTGGTGTGTCCCAGTGACATTTTACTGTTTTGCAACTCACACCATGCCTTAGGGGCCTCCAGGGTGTCAAAGGGAGTTGGGTAAATTCTGAGGCAACATACAGTAAATCTTCTCTGGGTAATGAAAAACAACATGGACATTTGACAGACTCGTGGCGTTATCTAGCCTCTCTCTTAACCAAACATTAATCTAGGCAAAACAATGGAAGGTTACACAAGAACAAGCATCAACGGCTGTTGGGGAAAACCAACATGGCAGTGAGGTGCAAAAGTCCTTCTTAAAAACTTTTTTCAGAAAAGAAGATCAGTTGTTCTTAACTCAATTCTGAGAGATTAAGACAATCACTGGTAGTAAAAACACGGGCTATGACAGCCTCTGTCCTTTGGTCTAAGTCCTCTGGCATGGCTTCCAACAGCAGGCAGGTTATTCTGGAAGGCATCAACACCTCCACCTCCCCCCGAAGGAGGAACGCTTGTAGCTGTCAAATAAAGAAGGTTCTAAATGCCAGACCGGGTTGGGACTGAGAGCCGCGAAAAAAAAGAATGATGGAAAGTCTAAGACAATTCACAAGTGCGGTGGTGGAATCAATAGTGCTGAGACGGTAATATAGTGGATTATACAGGTATCAACTAATAAGAGAGGAGTCATAACCTGGAAATACTGGAGACAAACAGTAGGAGAGGCAAAGACAGAGAGAATGAACGCCCAGATTTCTGACTTTCTGTAAAGTATCCACTCACACTGATAACCTCGTCCTCTACCTTACTGTTGCAGTACCTTCAATATCTAACGCCTGGGTTACGATCTGATAAAGATGGAGGATACTGCTAGAAGAGCTATCTGTAAACTAACAACCACCATTGTCACTAAGACCTGAACAATCAGACAGTTCCTATGCTATGTCACATCAAAATCCTGTAACAGTCAATAATTATTCATCAATTGTTGCATCATTCCACCCAGGGCACGGCGCACACAACGGTGATGTCGCCATGATGATGGTGCTTTACTCAGATCTGCCTCATGCTAAATTCATTGACCCTGGAAAACTGCTCCTAGCATTTGGAATCATGCATTCTTACCTTTCACAGATAGATGATTGAAATCCATTTGAATGACTCTGACTCTGCATCATGTCAGCTACATATCGGTGGCAGTGCCATGTCTCTAGACCTCTCCATTACTGTTCTGTGACCCAAATACGTGTTTCCATAAAGCCTGTGTTCTGATCATTTCTGCATAGCAACCAGGGGAGGAAGTTGTGATGAAATCACCTCAACACCAACACACCCACAATGTTTCTGTGTCACAATGTTTAGATGTTATAAAGCCATCAAAAATAACTAGATACAGAATCATAAAGTCTAATCATTTCTTTTTCACTTAAATGTTAGAGTAGACTTCAGGGAAAATAAACCCTCACCCACCCTTACAATGGGTTTCTACTTACTCATCACTAATCTATTATGATGTAAGCTAATTAAAGAAACCCCTTTAGCCTCGAGCAACTCACACACTGTCAATCTCAGGTAGCCTTCTCAGTTATCACTGCCATCCTGTAATACTGTCAGGTTCCCCGTTTTCCTCAGTTGGGAGTTTAATTGCTGTCACCAAGTATCTCACCCTGAGGGTTCAGCTTTCTCCTTTCCTTTCCTCTCCAAAACAAAACAGTCCGGCAACAGCATGTATGGCTCCTGTTACGCCACAGCGGAGTCTCCTGTGTCTAGGAACTGATTGTATGCGTGTAGCCATGCGTTTAAGGAAATCAATGATAATGCAAATCCCTAAATTTCAAGCTTCTTCAGAATGAAAAAAAAATGTCACTGGTAAAACCGGAAAATCTCGATCGGAGCACCAGATTGGTTCAAGCGGTGTCATCTCTGTCTGCATGAGCAGACATGCCTGTCAAACCCTGAAAGTCAGTTCAACAACAAATTGCGCAAGGAGCGCAGTAGTCTGGTGAATTAAAAATCCAGGTACAAATCAGGTGCTTCATAGTAAACTCTGGTATAACGATTACATAATATTTGCACATTTGGGTGAGTGGATATACTTGTATATGAATCTTGACGTGTGTGCTGTGCAGCTAAACCCTGGAGGGCTCAACCAAACCTCTCTATGCCAGTCTAGTTACACCAGACAGGGCTGCTTTTACTGTTTATTGTGTAATAGTGTGTGTTTGTGCCAAACTCAATAATGAGGCTAGAATAAGAATAAGTCACTATAACAGACAGTTGGCCCTGTTGTTTGGACATAAATAAAAATCACTAGTAATGTGTCCCACTGAGGAACCAGTAAGTTCCCAGACATTAATACATAAGAATAAATTGTGAGTAGCCCTAAATAATCTTAAATACTTATTTAACTCAGTAAATTTGAAGATCAGCACAGTTTCAGCTACATTTTTATCTTAGCTGCAAGTCTGCGTCATTATTATTATTTGTTATCTCTCCGTAGAAATCTAAACATTCTGGAACTGGATGTGTAACATTATTTGGATCAAGACTTTGATGTGTGGCAGATCTTATGGGGATGTCATTGTTACATTTTAGTCCAATTATCCACTAAGTTAGAAGCAAAAATAGTGCAGTTGCTCCATATCCTGCAATGGTAAAGAATCAGTAATATCAGTAATAAAATCTGGAAACAGGTGATAATCCGAATCACCACAAAAATCTAAATCTTTTGAGTAATCCTGCTAACAGACAAACAAATAAATGCTTGCAAAAACATTTTAGGCTCCCTGTATTTAAATATTCATGCCCCAAAGACTGAGTGAAAGGATGGGACAAAAATATTGTTCTAGGTCCATTTCATGTCTTAAGTAAAGAATTGGCGTGTGTGTTTCTCTATCTGTTCAAGGTTTTGGACTCACATTAACAAACCCCATTTTTTGTTTATTTGCTCAGGTGAGTGCTTTTTGTCCTGTTTGATTTGTCATCTGTATATCTGTAACCAATAACCTGTCTTATGTTATGTGATGTTAGTAGTGTGGCAGTCAAATATCTTAGGAATATAACACCCTAACTTCAATTAGGCTTCGAATGGAAAACACTGCGGTGAAGCTGTGGTAGTCTCCTATAAATGAACCCATCTGTGTTACATACTGTTACCATGAAAGTCTCCATGATATAACAACAATACTGTACATCTCTCAGTCCGTATTCATTATTTACAAGGTAAAGGCCCCTTTAAATCCTCATCCACAAATCGCTACGCAGCTGCGCTCGAGGCCGGCGGGATGCAGCATAATCATGAATGGCCACAGCCCGGTCATGAATGTTCGTGGTATTAAATATGGCTGAAGGACGTGATGTAGGATAGATATATTTAATCATTGTCCCTGTTATCAGCTCACTGTATGCAAGCCGCTGTTGAACCTGCTATTATAGAAAGAGTATGACAGAGCGCCTAGCCCCCTCTTTGCGAGCTTCTTCAAGTTAGCAAGAAGCTAACAGGAAGTTAAGCAAATTTGTCTTCACAATAAAAGCGTTAAACTCCATGTCAATGAAGCTTCGCATAGGGTTCTTAACCTAAAGTTTTATTGTGAAAGTTAAGACCGGTATTATTTTAAAGCACGTATGACAACAGCCTTTTTTCTCCCTTTCTTCTACGTGCACCTCAAACTAGCCTAAACTGGATGGCCCAAGGCGCATCAGTAGCAGCAACAGAAACACAAGCCATAACATCGAGAGAAACAGAACTACACCTAGAATGAGAAGCTATGCATTAAACCCCATGTGTAATACTGAAGATTGGTGTCAATTTTATTCATAATCGCCCATGTGTTGTTTGAATGACTGGGTGTAGACAGGAGATGACAAGGCCACATGTCATACACAACCCATAGATATTGTTCTAGTCATACATGATGTTACACACTTACCTCTTCTTCACGTTCATTCTTGAAACACAGACATGCCGCTCGTCTCCTGAAGCCCTCACAATCGTATGTTCTGGTCTGGTTCGGCTTGAGCTTCATTGTGGATTTATTCGGCTTCCTTTTAAATAAAACCGGTAGACAGTCAGACGGGGCGGATGGTTCCAACGAATCAAAGGCACAGCCGCCGCATCGCTGCTCTCTGCATCCGTGGTCGGAGATGGTCAGTAATAAGAGAGGTTGTTGTGGAGGAACCAAGGTAGGCGTCAGACTATCCTGGATTCCAGTACGCCTAATAGATAAATACAACTCGAAGCTCCGGGTGCTGCCTGTGATTTCCAGTTGGCGGTGTGTGTTCAGCCCCGCAGGCAGAGGTCTTATGTAGACTACACAGCACAGCCCTCCTCTGGAACCATTTGCGCATGGCCGCTGACTCAGTACAATGAACAGGCGGACAGACATACAGATCGCTCTGTTGCAGTAGGAATGAGCTCATTGGTTGGGTTAGTCTCTGTGGGTGGAGCTACACCTCTGGTCAAAACAGTGAATCAAATGTAGTTTGTCCAGACACCTCCAGACTGGTGCTACTGGTTTCATTTGACAACCATACATGACTTGTTTGTGTGTACACTAAATCAATTTGTACATTTTCACATTTTTTGACCAAATTTGTTGTTTCTTTACTTAAAAAAAAATTGGCTGTACATCTATATACAGGACAGATTTCGTGATAATTCTCAACATTTGAGGTTTGGTCACACTTGACTGATTTCTCTGAGTAGTCTTGAGTCTGAAAAGACACATTTTAGAGAAATAGCAATGCTGGCTTAATCAAACTAATCCCAAAATAACCATAATCCCTTAGTGCACTTGCCCTCCTCTATAATAAGGCACAAAGCTTGGGAGAAAATGAAATTTACAAGAATGCCACGGCTGAGGCAACATGACTGGAATTGTGCTATTAGCATGCAAGAGGTGGTTCTTAAGTTCTGGAATGGCCTGCCATCAGTTCTGACCTAAACCCCATTGAAAACTTGTGGGGTTTGATGAGGGAGCAAGAGCATCTGCATGAGCATCCGGTCATAGCCATGCATTTTTAAATGGCCTGGTTTCTGTACAATATCTGTATATTCTATTTCTCAACACAAATATCTAAATGTTTTATCAATGCATTCTCCAGACTACCGTCAATAAAATTCTGGTTGGGAAATACTTTTTCTGTTGATCTAAAATGATCAGATTTAAATATTTAGTCTGAGAGTGCTGTGATCAGCCAATGAAAAGAGATCACTGTCCAAAATAATGTCCTCTCAAGTTTCTGCAATCCACCAAATGAAAAACAAAGATCATCCTGGAAATGGATGGAACTATGTAAGGATGTTATTCGTGGATTTCAGCTCCACGTTTAACACTGTCATCCCCCACAGATTGATCAGGAAACTGAACGACTTGGGACATGGCTCCTCGCTGTAAGTAAGGATTGGGAAAAACACCTCCTCCACCCTCCTTCTCAGCACAGGAACACCCCAGGGCTGTGTGCTGAGCTCTATGCTCTTCACACTATTCACCCACAACTGTACCCCAATCCACACCTCCAACACCATAATTAAATTTGCAGACGACACAACAATAGTGGGGCTGATATCAGACTGTTCATTGTACTGTGTCAGCGGCCTGTTGAGAGTGTGAACAACCTAAAGTTCCTCAGAGTCAATGTGTCTACACATCTGACATGGACCTCCAACACCTCACAACTGATAAAGAAGGCCCAACAAAGACTTTATGTCCTCATGAAACCGAAACAGGCCCAGCTTCCACAAAACCTGCTGTTCAACTTCTCCAGCAGCACCATCGAGAGAATCCTGACAAACTGCATCGGGTGGTGAAAGCAGCCCAGCACATCGTCAGGACGGAGCTCCCGAAACTGGACACAATCTTTGCTCACAGACTGAGAAGGAAAGCAAGCAGGATCTTTAAAGACACCACTCACCCCGGCCACCACTTATTAGAACCGCTACGGTCTGGCAAACGGTTCAGAACATTAAGATCCCACACAAACAGACTGAGGAACGGCTTCTAATCAAGAGCTGTAGCCTCCATCACCCCACTAATCCACACCGACAGTAACACAGACTGTTACCTGATTCTGATTCTGATTCTGACTGAGGCATCATCTCTCCTCACATTATTAATGCAATTCATGTTTGACACACGAAACCAGGCCTGCTAGAAGCTCATGCATTTGTCACAGTGCTGTCAGCCATGACATTTTTATTGCACTTTTATTGGAGTTTTTGTTTGGCAGTCGATTCCTGTACATTCTGTCCTCTTACATGTGCTGATGTAAAACTATTAGCATTAGGTTTTTCTTGACTTGATACAGAAGGCCGTCGGTTGGTTAAACTGAGCTCTATAATATTACTTTTAAAGACTAAATTCTACTTTTGTCGCAGTCGCCAATGGGAAAGTTGCATCTTATCCATCGACTTCCATCTTTCATTGAATTTAAGTCATAACTGAGTTAATTTTCAACCCAAATTAGTGTAGATACCAATATATATATTAACATAATAAAGAACACTTTAAAATATGTCTTGACTATAACATTAGAGGATTGAGAAAACTTGGTGTTGTGGGAGTAATATAATAGTGTAGGGTCTGAGGAGCGCCACTCCTAACTGCTCCTCCTGACCAAACATATTAGAATCCAATCCATCTCAAATGGTATCTGATGGCGCTCCCATGTTGTCGCCGGGCTAATGTCAAACACATATAATTTAAGGTAAAAGAATAATGGCATTCCTTTAGTACTCCACAGGCGGGGCTTTAGTTAATACAATGTGTAATTACATTGTAAGCAGCTGTAGCTGATTAAATCTATTCACTGTTTTCCATTATGCAACTCATGAATGGCCTGTGATACAATAGATAATTAAATGGTAGGTTAATGCTGACGTAGTAGTGTGCCTGTGGGGATGACACATGCTATGTGCTTAAGGTGAAATCTGTTTTCAGGTGCTTTATCATCTTCCTTCACCTTTGACCAGCAGGCTGATGAGGACCCCTAAGTTCTAACTCCCCAGATGACATCAGAAGTTGAATTCCAAGAGACAGATATCAATCAAAGAATGAGATTGTTCAAGAAGGCCAAAGAGTGGGACAGTTATCCTGTTTGTGCAGATATTCCTGCTGATTCTTATTCGACAGCCTAATTTCAGGCTGTGGTAGGCATATGTTGCCATAATATGAAAACCTAACCCATATTGTTGTAAGATATGTTTAAAAAGCTGGTTCTGCGTGTATTTCGGAGGTACAGGGTGGACAACGTCAAAAGTTAAACCATCGTAAATAACAGATCATCCATTGTCACTGCATGGCAGAGTTATATTAACCAGTTTAAGTTTAATCATTTTCATATAAGATGGATTGTCATGATATTTGGAACATTCATGGTCCTTAGAGGGGGATTTTTAGGATGCCATGACAGCTACAAACCCCTTTCACACAGCCTGTTCAAGGCGAGGCTGTTGCACCGTCTGTAGTAACCTTACAAAGGTGTAATGGTGGGCCGGTGTTTTTCCGCCTCTGAGCCGGCAGCAGAGGTAGTAACAGCTCCGAGTCAACATCTGTACAAATATAGCAAGAGGGGTCTTTGTTGTGGTGCTGTTGCACAATCCCTGACCTTTTCTCTGCTGTTACCACCAGGTTGACATTTGTGTTTGGATAGATAGACATAAAATCTACTTCAGACACTCATGTGACTTATAGGTGATCCCTTTAATTGTCATATAGTTTAATTATTGAGTGAAATACTTGACCAATGCTTTGTTTTATGACACCTTTTGACTTATAAATACATGCAACATGAATGAAAGCCTCAGCTGTGCTTAATGTTTCTACACATCAGCATCTTAGCATTAACATTATGTGCATGTTAGCAGCAGGTATAAGAATTTAGCTCAAAACATAGCTGTGTCTCACAGAGCCATTAATGGCCGTAGATTGTCACTGTCATTATTTCTCAATGTGGCCCTAATGCTCCGTTGTACTTTTCCATCCACATTTCCCGCTAGCTCCACACATATCTTGAGTAAATCACTCACCAGATAACCCAGACATTCCTCAGCATTGATGAAAAAAAAATCATTACATGCACAAGTCATGTCATCATTGGTTTCACCTGAATGTGACGGAAACACAATAAGCCTGCAGGTCATCGATTTACTGGAAGTCAAACAGCATCATGTCCCCGTTTTAGCAGGGTTATGAAGGCATCACACTGATCCCATCATGATGTTATTATGTGATGATCATGTCATGATGATGAAGTGATCATAACAAATGCAAAAATATAATAATAAGATTTAAAAAAATACTTAAAATATGTATCATGAAGATATACTATTAGTAAGAACAGACATCCACACGATGTAGTCAGTTGATTAAGGGGGTAAAGAATATAAAAGATTATGGTTTAAACAGATTTCTTGAAAAGAATGAACAGCTTGTGGATGAGTACACGTTTAGATGAACATGCAAATTGCCATATAGAGCTGAGGTAACCGTATATTTGATGGATTAAGAGGTAATGTGGTGCAAAAGTCCAAGAAATTCGGTAAGTGAGTCTGGACACTTTCAAATTTTAGAGGATTTGTGTTAATGGTCTCAGGGTTAGGGAGACATGTGAGAAAATGAATATGATGGTAGAATTATAATGCCATTTACATATGATATATGATGATAGGTCATTTATAATGGACTAAAATTAGAATCTTGCTCCTTAAAGCAGATGCTCAGTCATGTTATCATCATGATGGCATCAGTCACCTCTGAGGAAATAAATCTTTCTGTCAGCTTGCTAATTGAGGTGGTTTATCATCATCTGCTTGCGTAGTAAAGGGATGCAAAGACTGAGCCCCCTTTTAGCCGATGTGTGAGGAGATGGAAGGATCCAGTGTCGCCTGCCTGGCATTGAGACAGTAAGAAGGACCTGAACGGAATGTCTGGCCATCGCCGGCCTCACTTTATCAGGAGAATCAGAGGACATCTGTGTCCTGAGGGCACAACGAAGTAAAACTACACAAACTCACAGTACTACACACCAATACATAGAGTCCTGAGCAGATTAGCCTACCCATAAGTCTCCTTTTTGACCTCCCAATGAGACATGAGATGGAAAAACTTGTCGCCAAAAAAGAGAAAGTTAAAGCCTCAAAGCTGAAATGATCTCAAATGGATAATTCTGATCAAGTGACAGCAGTGAGGCATCATTTATTCCCTCCTGAATAATGGATCATCATGCAGTAGTTATCAGGCTAATTTTAGAGAGGGCCATCTGTTTCCCCATAATGTCTCCATTCAGCTTTAGTAAACTGAGCCTGCCCTTATATTCACTGTCACACGAATATAGGACAGCTGTTTGAAGAGGTGAGTGTTTTCATGGGATATGGAGCTCATCCAATGGTGAGGCGAGCCTCTGCCAGACAACCAGGGCTGCTAAAATGGATGTGAGCTGCTGTCAGCGTTGAATATAGAGCCTGTGACACTGCAGCAAAATGATCCATGCCCTCCATAAAGGCGTTCCTTTACCACAGTATAGCAACAGAGGGCTCAGAGAAGCTGAACATGTCTGCTTTGTCTTGAGTTTATAGTGTTAGCTTCATCGGAACGTCAGGTTTTAAGAAACAGTCTTTATTACTCCATAATTTGTAAACTGGTGGCCCTGATCCAAGGTTAGATTACCAGTATGACAGTTTTGGATCATGGCTAAGTTTATTAAGCAACATCATAGCTTTACGTTAGCCAGCTACATTATGGTTAAATGTACTAAACATCACAATAGCAAAGAAACTAATTTTTTAATAAAGGTTAAATAGACTTTCTCTGCATGCAGGACAATGTGTCTGTAAAAACATAATTTAATCTGAAAAGATTTTCATTTATCATCTATTTATTTACGAATTTATTTATTTTCCTTTTTTTTGTAAAGTGTTTTTTTTTCTTGGGTTTTCCTTGAGTATAAAAAATTGTAAGAGATTAAATAAAGAGTATTAAAAAAAAAAAGATCCAGATAAGGAGGTGAATCCTTGGCCTTGCCAGAGGTATGCCCTCTATTAAACGTCCTTCTAGTTGACTATAACATGAAGCGCTAAATACAGTCGCATCTGTATGGAGATGGTCTGAACGACGCCAGTCTTTTTTCCAGTCGGTGCCCCGTGAGATGACTGTGGAAAAAAAACCCACATCAACATCTCTCTTAACAGTTTATACAACAGAATAAATACAGGCCCCAAGGCTGCAGATACAATAAGTTGGTTGTGAGGGCCGGAGGACACAATGGAGGTTTGTTGGTGTATATTAAAGTCTGTCTCAACATGGGTAAACACCACTTAGGGATGAATTACCTGGTGGGATTGGAGAGACAGGGACAAATAGGATGGGCGTCACAGCTTATAAAAAGGGAAAATGAATAAATATTATATAAAAAAACTGCATGTGTAAACTCATTTTTAGATACTGTCAAAAAAATAAGAGTAAGTAATGCCATTGTTTTCTACTGCTGCTCAGACTGTTGAGGCTATACCTGCAAGGATGTTCCTCTCACAAAGATGCCGCTGTCTCCTCCAGGTAGAACAGAAACACAGACACTCTATAATCATGTGAAGATTAGGCTTTAAAGGGCATAAACATAGCCAGACAGTGACAGTTTGGTTCCCAGAATGTGGGAAAGTTTTCTGAGACAAAAACCCCACAGTGTTGATGACAAACACAGGCTCGAAAAAACAGTCAGGTTTACCCAGAACAACAACAGAGGACCTGAGACATCAGCGCGCTGATTGGATAAAAACAGGACGTCCGTGCGATTCATACTCAGTCTTTTCATCCGACCTGCTTCAGTAAGACTGAAATGACTAAAATGCATATGTGGATATAAAAAAAACTGAGATAAACTGAGATTTTTTTTAAAGCCTTAATAATTAGAAGAGGGTGAAAGAAAATCCAGTTACACAACTTTATTTAAATGTCATAATACAATGATGAACTTTCAATAAATTCTTCGCATGTGAGGATCTCTGAGCTCTTTCTTCTTTTGCGTTTCCGAACACAATAAAATAACAATTTACTTACATATCTGGGGGTGAGAAAAGGTCAAAGTTCTGCTGATACAAAAGCAAATGCAGGGAAAAACAAAACAATATACAGTACAACACTATATAGTCACCATGCATGGTTCATAAAACAATCAACCATTATGTCGTTATACAATGTGTATTTTCTCATCGTGCTGTTCTCTGGAGAATAAAGCAGGTGAGAGGTTAGAGGAAGCACACAAAAAAGTATTTTTTATCATCTATTTTATTTCCTTCCCTTAAAGTATGTGAGCAAAACAAGCAGGCCTGTCAGGACATGAGCTATTGAACAAGTTATTATCAACAAGTCTCACACATTTCATCACTCTCTGGACAGACCACACAGACTGACACCATAGACACGTATTGTAGGTCAATTTAAACTTTACATCCCGTTTTCTTGGAGGGTGTTGCCATGAGTGACACTGTTCTGGTTTTCCTCCCCTTTCCTCTAACTGGGCGACTGCTTATGTGGCCCACAGTGACTCATTTACTCCAGTTATACGGTTTATATGTTTCCTGGAGTTGTTTTAAACAGTGAAGCGTCCGTTTAAGACGTGCCTGTTCGGAACTGGGCGACTTCTGAGTTTCTGGTATCGCTGTTTTCTCAACATCCGCTGATCCAAACTATAGTCCATACCCAACACTGACTGAAGGTCACCAAAATCTACAAATCAAAACTTTAATTAAAAGACTGGTGAGATCTTTTACATTTTACTTAAACACATTTTGATTTTTTTTAAATGTGGGCCTTCTTATAGGTGGCTAAAATGCCCTGGGCTTCCTGAATGAGAAGAATGAGTAAATTTGGGGTGTGGCGACTACAGTCTAGCGTTAGCTTTGTTGTTACTGTCTACTTTCTGGAGCAGGTCATGAGAAATTACTTTTCTTTGTCTCACTAATCTCTCTAACCGTCCGCCCGTCTCCTGTGTGTATCACACTCATTGAGTTGAATTGATCCCTGAGTCCCGCCCCTGCTGCTGTAAAGAGAGCAGTCCTCTTATTAATATTGAAGGAGTCGCGTGTCCAAATTGCACCACATTTATCACCACACTCTCTTAGATCGAATCAATCAATCAATCAATTTCATGTCATTAGCTTCTTTTTTTGGAGTTTCTTTTATTTGTAATGTGCATGTTCCTCAATTTATTTTTTGTTTTTTGCTTGATGATGTCACATTTCCCAGTTCATCCAGAAGCCATGGGCATACAAAGCATATCATTTGCATGTTGTTAGATTCATTTTTACCGCCGTCAAGGAGGTCATGTGATTGGTTCAGTTTGTTTGTCTGTTTGTTAGCAGGATTACGCAAAAACTGATGGACGGATTTGCATGAAATTTTCTCCGCAGATGGACCCTAGCATATGCTAGAGGTGATTGAATTTTGGCGATGATCTGGATGATTGTTGGGCCTTGGCGGTGGTTTGCACTCTCTGGGCGCTCTATTTAAATTTAGTGGAATAATAAAGGCCCAAACAATAGTGGCACTCATTGAAAATTTGGCATTTGCCATTTGAAATAGCAGCAGCAGCTCTTTTCCCCTGGAGATAAGGTTTTACATTAGTGAGATTCTGCAGAAAACTTTTTTTTATTTTTTAAGCCACACTCCTGCTAACTTGACTTTAGCCATGCAAAATGTTTTATCTGCACCGTGGCATGGACATGATCTCACACAGCTATTTAACTCTGCAGCAAAGCCCTCCCTGTGTAGACGTTTTCTATATGTCTCAGCAGAGTCTTTTCTTCATCCCTTCCTTGAGGTGTGGTGCTGTTTTATGAATGAGCTGTTATGCAAGAAAAAGTGACCTTAATACTGCCGGGCAGAGAGGGAGGGAGGGAGGGGAGGATTGAAAGCATGCTCGCAGTTCAAGTGACAAAACTGTGTTGTGAAAAGAAGTCCGAAATCAAATGATTCATGTTTGTTGGTTGTCTGCAGCTAAATGACATCTGCTGTGGATTTAGGCCATATCAGGTGGTTATAAATACGTATTTGCCGGTGTAATCATGCTAAATCTGAAGATTTACTTGTGTTTATCAAGATGTTCATGGTATAATCATCGTAATGACCTGATAACAACCAGTACTGATTCTGTGGTTGTCACCGCATCTTTTGCCAGATGGTGTAACAGCGTGCCAAGGAAATTCACCGCCTCGCAGGGCAGTGTTTGAACTTTGTATGGAGTTTTTCCAGGGTAAATCCGCTTACATGTCTGCCAATGGCAAATTTTTCCTTCTTATCAGAGACTGATTAGACTGAGAGAGGGCAAGTCTGTGTTGGTTTTGCTAAACGTTTACTTATAAAGGACTACTGTACCTATACTTAAAATAGTCCTTTAAATGCATGCAGTCTTATCTAAAAGCTCTCCCACCTACCTCATTTCTGTCTGGTTATGTGAAGTCAGGGTTGGGAGTGCTACTGATCAGACAGATTAGTTTTAAAAATAGTATTATCGGTCAATGGATATAACTATTAGAGCTTTAATGATTAAATTATTAATATTTTAGAACAGTATTTGGCAAATGCTTGGATAAATAATTAATCGTTTAAGCCAGGGGTTCCCAACATTTTCACCCCCAGACCCCTAATATGAATTTGAATTTTTGAAAGAGCAAATTCCACCTTCATTATAGAGATTTTTTTTTTTTTTACTTCAAGGAGTACAAAAAGTCTTGGGTCTTAACATAAAGGCTTCATCTGTCTGATTGAAAGCTGATTTTTTTTTTATCAGCCATCTCAACCTGGTGTCCAAATAATCGATCAATCTCTAGTCTGTGTTGAACTAATCTCTCTGTGGAGACTCACTCAAACACAACTCAGCCAAACAGTCAAGACATATTGAACCATAGCTGCTGAAACTTCACTATCAGCGCCCTGTTCGATGAGTTATTGATCAGCATTGTCAGCACCAGCATGTTTACGCGGGTGTGTCTCTCTCAAATACAGTAACATGTCATCTGATGGGGGACAGTTGTGGGCTTATTTTCATGTCTGGCTGGAGGTTTCTCTGTTAATTATTTACATTTAACAACGCTGGGTGAGGCTCCGACCGTGCCTTTAAAATGACTATGTATATATGGTATGTGTGGGTGTGTTTTTTCTGACAAGATCAGCGCTGAAAAATAATTATGTCTAATATCTGACCACTGATCCAAACAAAAGAGAATCAGCCTCATTTATTTTCCTCATTAAGGGAGATGTTTAAGAGTCATGGCACATATCCTGTTGAAGGGAACAAAAGGATATTCACATTCAAATTACACACTTATGCCCTGCTTGTAGATTCCTATGGAAAAAACACACACACACATTTGTTATGTGCCTGTAAGCCATGTGTCATCTAAACACTCCTAAACGAGTCCAGGCTAATTTACGAGTGTTTGAGTTGGCATGGAGGACAAAAAAAAAAAAGATTGTGTTTTTACTTCACAAAGGAGGGGAGGACACACGAGTTGTCACTTAAAATACGTTTATTTCACATGATTAAAATAGAACTTTAGGTAAAGATAAGCTTAATTAAAAAAAAAAACATTATGGAAGGCAGAGGGAGAGAGAGATTGGCTGGTTGCCACCATGTTCATTTAGTCTGTCTTGAGACAAGCCCAGGTGAGCTGGATCACCCTGGCGACCAGACTCCGCCCATCAGGCTCCTGGAGGGAGTGGCCTGCTCAGGGGTCGCCACAATAACTTTTACAACACATGGTGCAATTTCACTGTAAAATGTTCTTAATATGTGACCGGTGGGCACTCGCAAAAGCACCCGTCCCTTAGATCTGGGGCCTCTGAAAGCACATAAAGACGCACACACACACACATAGACACGCCCTCCTATCCTTGGCTGTTACATATGAGAGAGGGTGAGCAGGGAAGTGGAAGGATGGCCCGGGACAGTCTGTTCTTGTTATGGATGAAAAACTCACAGGGGAGGAAGAGGAATTCCTTCCATCACAGCATCCACACACAATCACACACACAAACTATAATATAAATAGCTCATGTTTGAAAAGGAGTTTACAGTCTGCAGCTATGTAAGTATGCTAACATTCTGATGCACCCAATTAGCAGCATTAGCACAAAGTGCAGCAGGTACCAAATTACTGAACAAACTACCCTGATGATGGGACTATAGATGAAACATTAAGGGAGTAGAAAAGTTATTACAATTCTTAAATAAAATAAGAATGTCTGAACTGACAATATATCTGATTATATAGCCCACACAGATACAGAAAGGCCGAGGCTACAGTGCTAACCCCTATCTTATTAAAATAATAGTAATATATACTGTGTGTATACTGTACACCATGCAGGCCGTGACATGTAGTGACTGTCATTAAGTTTAGAAATAAAGATATACATAAACTGGCTCAGGGTCCAATGAGGACACTGTTAGTTCATCTCACAACAGAAGATGATTTATACACTTAACTTCTTTAACTTCCTGATTTACATTTGCTGTAAACAAAGTACTGACTTTCAGTGAAAGGGAGCATCCTTTAATCAAACCTTACAAAAGCCATAGGGATACAGAATGAGACTGAAGTCTTTCCAGAGACCTTCTGGGATGGATTCCCTTCAGCCTGCAGCTCTTGTTTTTACGCATGGGAGAATAAAAAGGATGGTTACATAACGTCAGTACAGGTGAAAGGGTTCTGTATGCAGTCCCCCCCTCACTTCATCTGCAGTGGGACAGAGAGGAGGAGAGGGAGGAAAGAGGAAATGGAAGAGGAGAGAGGGAGTGAGGAGGGAGAGGAAGAAGGAAGGAAAGAAGAGGAGAAAAATATAGAGGGAGAGTTGAAATGGAAAAGAGAGGCCAGGAATAGGGGAGAAAAGGAGAGAAGGAAGGAAGAGTGAGATGAGACAACAGGATAAGAGAAATGGGAGAGGAGAGAGTGGGAGAGGAAAGAAAGAAGGAAGGAGAGGAGAGGAAAGATGTAAGGAAAGAAAAGAAGAGGACACAAAGAGGAGATGAGTGAAAGAGGGAGGAGGATGGGATGAGAGAGAGGAAAGGGGAATGAAGAAAGGAAAGAAAAGAAAGAGGGAGAGAGGAGGACAGGAAAGAAATGGTAGAGGAGGAGAGAGAATGGAAAGGAGAGGAGGAAAAATAGAAATTAAGTGAGGTAAAGAGTGGGGGAGGGAAGAAATAGGAAAATGAGAGGAGGAAGGAGATGAAGAAGGGAAAAGTGAAAGAGGAAAGGACAGGGAAATGGAGGGGAGAGAGGAGAAGATAGGGAAGAAAGGAGGAAGAAGAGGAGAAAGAGCAGAGAGGGAGAGAGGAGAGGAGAGGAGAGGCAGAAAGGCAAAAAGCAAGAAGGGATATTAGAGGAGGTAAAGGAAGAAAGAAAAAAATGAACAGAAAGATAGAGTGTAGGAAGAAAGTGCAGATCAAAAACAATGAAGAGGGAGAGAAAGGAGAAAAAGAGATGATAAAAAAAGACAAACATGGTGGAAACCTCAACAACCACCTACTGACCAGGATGGGAGTCAGGGTGCAAAGAACTGCTGATTCTGATGACACGGCAGTCAAAACAGGATGTTAATCATCAGCTGTCAGATCATCGTGTGACCAGGAAGTTTGGACATCTGTCCATCTTTTCATCAAACATAAGGTTACAGCCAGCAGCCACTGTATACTGAGTACTCAGTATTTCTCCTGGGAAAGTGGGAAAAAAACACAGTATTTCCCCCCAGTTTTATTCCTGGCAGTGCGGAGAAGGCTTTAAATAGATTTACTTTACTGTCCCAGAGGGAGATTTGATTTCACAGCCAGTACAGATTTGGTTTATGTTGGGAAACAAATAAAAGATTGAAGATGAAAAGGCATTTCAGGAAACTTTTCTGCACTGTTTTGGTTATGGTTTCTTACTTTAAACCTTCTAAAAGGAGTCATCTGTCCTCCAAAGAAGGCTAAAACACGTTATGGTGTAAATAATACTAGGTCCAACTCTGGACAAAAGTAGGCCGAACAGATAAGTCACAACTTGAGATTGTTGATTTAATTATCTGCCTGTGATAAGAATGTAAAATCACTCCATATAATAATTAAAACACCTCATTTATGTGTTTTTGTACCTGTAGTGGCTGAACCAGGAGCTCATATCTATAAATATGAAAAAGTGTGAAGTTAAACCGACTCAGTCCAGATATTTTCTTCACACAATAAACCATCTCCAGAGACAACAGCCTCTGGAGCTAGTTAATGTTTTGTCAGATGCTTCAGATAATGAGGGGAATCATTTCCTGCATGTTCACTCAGAGAGAGGTTGTATACCGGCTTGAATGACTCACTGTTGCCATATTAACCAGACCATGGTCATAAAACGTTGCAAAACCCTTGTTTCTATTGAGGAAGTATTAAAGGGGCTCCAGGACAGGTGTCTCTGCTGCAGTGAGGCAGATGTACAGATTTGTATTTGCTCATGCATCCGAACACCTGACTGTAAAAATACCCGTGAATTCGTTGGATACTGCTGAGAGACGGTATTTAAAGGTATAGAAATTGATGTAAACCTGCATCCTAGTGCCTGATCAGAACAACATGTTTATGAGGTTCATCTGTCCTTGGAACCAAAAGGCATGTCATCAGGTCCAGGTAAAATGTGCTTGTAGCGCCATCCTGTGAACATCTATAAAAGTGCAGGAGATGGAGGCACAGAGACACAGGACGTCCAAGCAGGTGTAATAACATTAATTAATAATGGATGCATTCATTAGGTGAGCCAATTATGACCTACACAATCATACTAGTTTATTTCTTCCTAATGGATTTTCGTTTTGACACGTTGTGGTTTCTGTTCAGGGATCAGTGTGTTGGCTGCAACCCTTATCCACAGAATTAAAATATGGAATATTAAAAGGACCGTTTTAAACCCAAGTTCTAACCAAGAATGACTTAATGCTTTACATTGTATTCATTCTTTCTCCCTTTTTGAATGCAGTTTTTTGGGGAAGCTTTTTTCTTTTTGGTTGAGTTTTGTTGTTTCTATGCATTTTTTTCCTCTTAGGCAGTTTGGAGCATTTTTCTTGTCAAGTTCTTCGTTTATTCCCTTGTTGACCCCTCTTTACTTACATTAAAATAAAACCAACCACAAAGTACGCAGCATTAGCCGTTCTATATTCACGTCTCTGTAAATATAGAAATAAAATAAATGGCAGCACGCTTTGCGTTTTGTGATTTACTACCGTTGAAGTGTCGATGCCTCCCTCAGCTGGACGTCATCGCTCGTACCTCCTGCGAATAAAGATGTAATGTGGATTTCTTGTGTTTCTCATGTGTGCCTATAGCTAAGATTATGTGAGCAACATTTTTGATATTTCTCAAATGATTGCTTTAAAAAGTTGTCAAAAGATGGAATAAAAACAGGATGAATCTGATTGCAAATTCCTACAAGAGACATAGAAAAGCCTGAGAGTGAAAATCTCTCTCCATAAACAAATCTCAGCTGTAACGTCTCTCCTTTAAGGGAACACAAATCCACAAAACATGAACCAGACAAGCCTCTACTTACTTACTCAACTCAGTTTATTTACAGAATAGTTTGCAAATGTACTGAAATTACCGACATTTTTTTTTCACACATGGGGAGCTGTTGAATCAGTTTGATCTCTCAAAAAGTTTGATGTATTTGCTTCAAAAACCCAGTGACTGCTTCTTTAGATCACCATCAGGTCCCTCGGAGGGGAAAATCAGAATAAATTAACCAGGTTTTAGGCCATGCTCCATCTTCCAGACTAGAGTGAATGTAGCATTTGGAAAGAGTTAATAATTCTGGGTGAATACAGGACACAAATCTAAGCAACACCAACCCTGTTACTTTAATACAGAGCAAGAAAATAGAACCAAAAACAGACTGCTTGACAAAAAATAGCTTTACTACAACAGTCCTCCCTCACATGAGCCAAACGGAAGCAACAGGATCATTTATGGGTCTAAGTTAGGAGGTGGTGAGGAGTTCAAGTCCTGATCTGATGTTCTCACGCTGATCCCACCAACACAGCATTTCAGAGGGCGTTTCTACAGGGCAACAAATCCCGATCTAGAGTGTGGCAGGAGGTTTTAATGTGTGCAATTTTGAGCCAATGCAGAATCTGTCATAGCACAATAACCCTCTTTGCTACCAGAGTGACCAAATAAAATTCACTTGCATAATCGTCACAAATCAGTATCATTAAAAAGAGCAAAAAGCAGGCAAGAACAACTCAGTATAAGGACTGTGAAAAAGGACTTTCCCTTTAAAGACGACTCAATATCTCGACTCTCCTGACGCCCTGAAGAAAACAGAACTGTCCTGATATCAGCTGGATTATGGTACATGCCTCTTAATGAAGTAGCAGAAGTGAAAGTAAAACATCTAACATAGATAACATGGACAGACAGTAAAAGGGAAATAAAAACAGAAGCAGCTCAACGTCCTACACCCTTAAAAAAAAGAAGACGGCGACATTTCCAACACATTTTGGTTGTTATTACAACATGCAAACAGTTCCTTTTCTGATACAATACTAAGTCATTCTACTTCTCTCAATGTGTTGGTGATGGCTTTTTTTTTTTTAGTATGTGGACGTAACCTGCTCACCCTCCCCAAACTGTCCAAAGGAGGTTAGAGAACAGCATGGATGAAACAAACGTTATACTGATTATTTTTGAGACAGACGTGCAAAAATCTCATACTACTACTGAGCAGACGGCCCTCACCTAAATCGGTTCAGGCATCTAAATTCTATCAGCCAAAGTTAAGATGTAAATAATGAGAAGAGATCGAATAACATCCGTTTGCTAGCCGCGGATGCTTTTAAATGTACGCTGTGACTGCAGCAATGTATCTATAGCAGGTATGCAGCAACTTTCAGGTTAAGTTGATTTTACAGTAAAAAAAAACAAAATGCTGCAATGAACATCCCATAAGTGCTGTGAATTAAAATGCTTTGACACTTTCTGCATTTTTTGTGTGTCTATTTCTTAAAAATCTAACTTGTTTTGAAGGTTTATGGATAACTGAAGATGATGATACTGTGAAGGGTTTCATCTGTGCTCAGTATTTATGTGCCAGTGCGCTCTTGAGATGATGCTGAACCACAGTAGCTGCACCAGCAGATTCATATTCAGTGTTGTGATGTGTTGGTATGCACACACACACAGGAGGGGAATTCCTACCAACCTCCTTGTTGAATATTATTTTCCAAAATCTCATATTCCCTAAAGAATCTTCATCATTCGTATATGTTGTTCCACCTGCTTACTGCCGTTGGGAGAGGAATAACAGCTGTACATTATGTCATCGTTCACAAAAGACATACAGATGTGTTGACAAATAATCCATGTGTTAAAAGAAGAACAGCTTTAATGTAGATTTTGCAAACGTACCAGTACGTGCCTAGTTCAGGACAACATATTGCATGTTATTTTTAAGACTGTAGTGGGGAGGGTGTCATTCTCTGTCCATGCATTTAAATAGCAACACAGGGGGAAGGGGGGGAGGTTAACACACACTTAACGCGTCTTAGAGAGGAAAATAAGTCACCCAGAGGTCTGCAGCAGTAAATCTTGCCATTTCTTTCAAATAGATTTGGACATAATCTTTTTTTTTCTTTTTTCTTTTTTTTGTGTCCTTTAAATTCAAATGATGACAGAGTAGGAGTACATTTTGTGGATCACATTCAGACGCCTCCGTCTCTCCTCTTCTATACTTCAGTGTTGCCCGCGTAGAGCCGGGTCCATGCTCTGGCTGAAGGGGGGGGGGGGGGGGAGACAGAGAGATAAAATGTTGGAGGGTGAGAGGGGGGGGATATGGTACAGGACTGTGTTGGAAAGGAAAGTGTTCACAGACGCTCCCAGAACAAAAGGGCCCCTAAAGAAACTGAAATTGGGGAAGTTTTTAAAAGTTACTGAAGTTGTTGGTCTCAGTTAAGGCAGGGACTTAAAATAATAATAAATAAATAAATAATAATAATAAATATTATGCCCATTATTTTGTCTAAGGACTAACGACTTGGTCTTTAAATTCTACATATTCCATACATTGACATATTCAAAATGCTTGTTTTGTTCAACCACCAGTTGTTCAAAACCAAAAGGTATTCAAGCTTCCAATCATAGAAAATACAACAAATATTCAAAATTAGGTTTTCCTTTTTTATCTAACAACATGGACTTAAAATAATTGATTGTTTCAGACACTCTTATCTAAGGGTTTGCTGTTTTTCTCTGTTTTACATCATTCTGACGTGAATATCTTTGGGTTTTGGACTCTTAAGAAACAAAACAAGCAATCTGAAGTTTTCATGGTTAGACTCAAAAACAGTGTGAGATATTTTTAAGTATACTCAAGGAATTTAAAAACGTACGGCTCATTTTTTTTGTGGCCATTTTTCTCCATTTTTAAAATTGGTTATTCGTCTATATGTTGGGGTTTTTGTGATAATTCTGATTATGTGAGGTTGGGACATGTTTTTTGTGACTAGTCTCGAGTCTGAAAACACCGTTTTTAAAGAAATAGCCAAGTATCCAAGGAATCCCAAGTATCCATGAGGAAGAGGATTACTGCTGTAATCAATGTTGATGGGGGACAAACTAATTGTGTAAAATGTTGTATACTACAGGCTCATGTTTTTATCATGTCTTTGTTTTTGTTACTGTTAAAAGTTAAAAACATGTACTTTGTTATTCCTTATTATTTCATACGACACAAACTACCTAAGCAAATTTGCAAGTGAACACAGTTGCGTTTTAAAAATCCTTGAGTATAATTTGGACTTTTAATAGGTTTAATACCCCTTTGCTTAAGATTTTTTTTTTTTAGAAGGTAGAACTGGAGAGTTAAATGGTAGGAAAAGGTCACGCTTCATGGACAGAAGCCCCAAGAAAAAGGCTGAGACAGGTCTGTATGCACCACCGCTACAATGCCAATTAAAAACATCAACATTACTGTGGTTTTTTAGTGTTTCTGGCGTAAATCCTGGTCCATTCACGGGCTGGAGGAGAGACAAAGATGAAATGTTGGAGGAGTGTGTGAGAGATGTGGTGCAGGACTGTGTAGAGGAAACAGTGTAGACACATGAACCTGATCAGACTCCCAGAACAACGGGAGGCCGACTGAAACATCCTGGTATTTATAAATACAAACAGTCATTCAAGAGAAAACAATTAACTATTTTGATCATCAATATAGGAAGTTTGTCAAATAAATATGCCAAAGTTTTTTGTTCCATGTGGGGCAGCTTCTGTTAATGATTCACCTGCAGATTATTTTTCTTGATCAATGGGCTGATGACCCATGTTTATTTTGTTGACGCCTCTTTCATCCTTCACTCCTAACCAAACAGCTCTTCTGCAGTGTGATTCATTGCAGAGTTTGGACCAGTCCATTACTGGGATTCACTACTGACATAAGATGTCAGTCTGATGTCACCAGATCACATCCCATAGTCGGATGTTTTACACCCCCCTGGCAACAGTAACTGCATAAACTTCCTGGTTAAATAAAGGTAAAATAAAATAAATTAACGGAATAGCTGGTAGCAGAGAATGCTAATGCTATGTATGTTGCCTCATCTTTTAAGGCTAGCCTGGGGCAAATGGTCTGTCTTTGCCTCCTGCAGTTTTCCAACCAGGCAAATGAGAAATGTGATGTCTAATGTAAGGTTGCCTGAAAATAAAAAGCATACTCTATCACTGAAGCGTAGCTTTTTTCAGCTCTCTGTCTCTACACCAAGCATTAAACTGGACTGATGAGAAAAATCGGACACACTGGACACCGTAGAAGTTAAATGCGGGGTCGACAACAATAAATCTGGAACACAGTATGAGACGGACGCAATTCCCCCCTCCAGAAGCGAACTGTCATGACAAATGAGGGCTTTGGTACGTGTGATTTACATCGTAAAATTTAGGCCTGGGGTGATATGCTCTTCTCCTGATTCCATACCATCACAAATCCATTCTTGATTGAATGAAAATACATGGAGGCATTATTTTCAGTCTTTTGCTCCAATATACTGTCTGCCAAACCAGTTACTGGTGTCCTGAGTCCACTAAAACACTATATGAAACAGTCCACACACTGTTTTCATTATCTGCTATCGTCACTCTCTAGGAGATTACATATAAAGTTCACAATATACTCGACATTCATTCACTCATACTCTCTTATTGAGTCATTAAATTGAAAATGCCTGTCATATCAAGAGGATGGATTACAAGATAACTCGAGTGCGTGAGCGCTCTCTGCAGACTGTGGGAGC
Organism: Chaunax sp. Z400; assembly: GCA_037577475.1. Taxonomy (NCBI): domain Eukaryota; kingdom Metazoa; phylum Chordata; class Actinopteri; order Lophiiformes; family Chaunacidae; genus Chaunax; species Chaunax sp. Z400. Next base: position 17,128,890 of record CM075204.1, read on the forward strand.
TGCACTGTCCGTATAGACATTTAATTCTGTTAGCATCACATTAAATTACATTTAGACGATGGATTTTCCCAAATTGCCTAATGCTTGGACCTGGCGGTGTTCAAGTTATGCCTCAGAGACACAGAACTCGCACTTCACTGCCAGAAACCCTGAACTGACATATTTTTCACCAGTAACGTGAGCTCAGTTTTTACATTATGTTGACTAATCAGCGAAAACGGCTAAAGATCTTTTATTCGCAGAAATATTTTCAATGAACTTCAAGGTCCTAACAGTGTTGTTTCGCATTATGGAATGAACCAGACCAAATTTGAAATGTTGGAGGCAACTTGGAGGTTTGGAATTTATAATGCTGCCATTTACATTTTTTCATACTGGGTTTTAATGAGTATTGGAAGAAAAATCTCACCTGTCTCGATGGCATTGCTTTCGTTTTTCTTCCACTGCTCTGCAACATCGTTTGCCAGGGGATCATCTGGATTGGGAGCACTTAATAATGCCTGGATAGATAGCAACACTGTACGGATCTGCAGGGCTGGAGACCACTTATCTGAAAGAAGGGAAGTTCAGACAAAAAGGCACAAGAGGAGACAAAAATGACAGCATATAGGTCAAATTTGCAGCATTATTAAAAAGAAGCAACTTGAAGAAACTAATTCTGCGATGCAAACCTTTAGGGCCCCTATAAAGCATGTGTGAGATTTCATTGAATTCTATCCAGCAGTTTTTGAGGAGATGTGGATAAACCATACCCCATTAGGAAAAATGGATCCTGATTTTCCTAATGCTACTTAATAATGGAAAATAATGCTGGTTCTAGTACATCTAGTAATCAAATGTGAACAATACAATATTAGAAAGTGACAGATCAGTCCGTCTACAGTGAGTCCACTGTAATGTTTTCTTTATTATTTGAGATCAAGTTTGGCTACCCCTCTATTGTTGTCTATTGTTCTCTCATCTCAAGTTCGTTTTCTCCCAAACTTGATTTAATGTCTGTAATCACATCTACTTCCTAAGGCTTTGTCCTAACAGACTGCTGTCTGCAAACATAATCACCTGCTCTTGAGCCATCTCATACAATTAAATTAAAAAAAATATTCCTGATTCTGGTCGTGACAATAAAAACAAAATATGTGCTTCTATGCCTCACATCGTTGTTGTGTGAGGTGTAATAGTTGCCATTTTGGCACATTCTGGGTGTCAGATGTGTAAGGCTGTCAGTAAGACGAAGCTCATCTATGTGTATTCGTCCACTTGACTGATTAGATCATTGAGAATTACTTTTTCAGCTAAGATGCTGAGACAAGACATTTAGAGAAAGTATACAAGTGAATAAAAGGTGTAATCCATATTAGACTGTGTCACAATATAGGCGCACATTTAATCTGTTTGTGGTTTCTCAATGGTTCTTAACTATCTGTATAGTCTTGTACAAAGTTGTTTCTGACAAACCTATTGTTTGCTACACACAGAAAAGCAGATGACATAAATAGGTGGTTGGTGAATAAAAAACATTCAGCAGTTAGGAATCTAATTATTTTTGCTTTAAAAGCCAGAGTGTATTGGACATCATGTGGCCAGACGTAAGACTCCAGTGGGATTCCTATTATGCTCTGTCATAGGGAAATTAAGCATTTTGGAATAATAACTCAATCACTTGTGTATATTAGACATAAAATCCACTGCTTACAGATTTTCTCCTTCGTACTGATCAGAAATATTCATGTTTCTGCTTTTTTTTAAATACTAATTTCAATAAATTATTTGAAACAAGACCATACAAGCAAAACGTATGCTACATGCTGTGGGTGTGATTTTATATTCATGCCACCCATAAAACTGTCATTTACATATCATGTTAAGTATTAAAATGTAACTGATATCGTGTTTTCTTACCTTTCAAAATGTCTAAACATATTCTTCCCAGTTTGTCAACATTGGGGTGGTAGATTTTGGTCATGAATCGCACTTTGGGAGCTGCCATGGGATACTCTTCTGGAAGAAATAGTTCAAGTTTAAATGTGCCTCCTTCAAATGGAGAGTCTTGAGGCCCTGCAATGATCACATGGAAGTAACGTGCATTCCCCTCATCAGGCGTAGCTGTGATTCCTGGAACAGGCTCTGCCATCAACCGCTGTGTCTCCTGAGTGTAGTCAGAATGAGAAATAAAACACTGGTTTTGACATTTAGGAGTAAGAGCTGTGGATGTGTCAGCAGACAATAGACTTTGTAGAGTATTATGGATGAGGACAAACAATTTCACCCTTCTTAGTCAAACATGCACTAACTAAACAAACTAAACATATAAAACAACATTCCACAATCTATTATTACACACAGCATGTAAGACAGATAAGGGCTGGATGTCACGGGTGCATTTCATTGAAATAAGAAATAAGTTGTTCAAGTTGGCTATTTAATTGCAATTTTTGCTAATTTCATTTTTTAGAAAGAGTTCAATTTTTAATAAAGAAATAGAATCCTTAAAAAGGCACCTCTCAAGTACATTGGAGATGTGTGCATAAAGTTCAAGGGTAAATACTGTCTGGAACAAATACCACTCACAGATTGAGCCCAAGTTCAAGTTGTAACAAAGGAAATGAAAAAATACAAACGATAAAAGTTCCTAAATAGCAAAAGGCACCACTTCAGTACTTAGTTGGTGTGTGTAAAAAGTTTAATGACAAAAATATTATGCAATTTTTGAGTTACGCTCCAGAAATTAAACATGACAGAACGTATTCCTTAACACCCCTCCCACTCATTTCGTTTGTGGTGAATGATAAAAATTAATACTCTTCATCAACTCACTGATTCACTGCCTTACTGTTTGAGCTTCAGGTTATATTCCTTTCATATTTTATTTTTGATTCAGTTGCCAGATTTCCAGTTTGTTGGTGTATTGAAATGATCAAAAGGGAACTCAATTTTAAATCAGATAAGTATTGAGATAAACAAAGACAATCCATAATGGAAGTCAAAAGGAGGAAGTGCAACATATTTGACATTTCTGCAGTTTATCAAGCAGGTGCACTAAAACATCTGCAGTCATGAAGGAAACTAGTTTAATCAACTGGGTAATATCATTTATTTCTTCCTATAAAACTTCGGGAAAGGAAGGAGCGAAAAGCGAAAGCTGAGTCGTGTTTTTACCCTGTCAACTTTGAGCTACTGGCTGTGAAAACCTGCTAAACCTGCGAGATTGCTGCTATATGTGGCGGAAACGAATGATCGCGCCCACTGCCGGGCCAGGCCCAGTGAAGTTGCCGTACCGCTGAGACAGGACACCGCAGTGCAACAGGCCTTAGATTTCTGTCCACATTTTTTATTAGTTTTATACAAAACAAGCAAAACTGTTGTATTTACTTTCCTAATAGAGTTGTAACATTGTGAAACCACAAGAGCCACATCACAAGGTTTCACATCAGCCCCAGACATGTGTAGTTACGAATCAGCAAAGCTACAGCTGCTAGCCTAGCTTACTTAGCGAACCCATTCATATAGCGACTACGACACAATGTCGTAATTTGTAGATTAATATAGTGAATTAGCAACCCAAACATATTAAACCTACAATTTAAATATGACAATTCGTCTACTCCGTCAAAAAAATCAATCACAGATAAAGCAGATGGGAGTAAACGGAAGTGGCAAACAAAACAACACTTGCAGACACGGACCAGCGAGCTAGCTTGAAAACTAGCTAGATAAGAGCTAATTCTGCTAGCCACGCTAACGTCAGGCTACACGTTGAATAGCAGCAATTATACGTCCATATTCTTACTAAATAATCTTTACAATACTCACACATGGGCTCGTTAGTGCAAATACAGACTGTTTAGTGTGAAGTGTACCTTAATAATCCTACGAGGCAAATTGGACATCTTGTGTTAGCTATTATATTTTTAGCCGCGGACTCCTTCTCTTCAGATTGTTGGATTGACTGAACTGCCGGGGCGGGGATAGCTAACGCACTCTTCCGGGGGCTGCAGATGACGTAAGAAAATGTGACGGTGTTCAAGATTGTCTATAAAGCTTCCTGTTAAATATTTAATGCTACATTGTTATTAATAGGTTTTTAGTATAATATATAATATAATCAAACCTATCACTCAGTTGCAATTATAATAATCATATGTCCCTTTCAAATTCAAATTCATGTATACTATAGTGGTTCCTCTGCAAATAAAGATTTAATCACTATCAACAGTGTTAATGAATTAAACCATACTGTATCATCTCCCATCACAGGACTTCATCCACGTTTTCATTCCATCATATATATTTGAGCAATTGTAAAATGTTTGCTCATTAGGAGATTTTTGTTATTTTCTTTAATCTCATTGCTTTGTACCTGTGTCTTAATGTGATGCACAGGGCCTTGACCACTATATGAAAGAGCAGATTGAGCAGTCAGCCCTCAGACCACCTTCATACTTTGTGGCAAAGAACTGCAGCACAAGAGTAGTTTCATCAAATCCAATAAATGGACCCCACTTTTTACTCTCTGTCTCTTTAAAATATAAAACATACAGAATGCATTTAATTACATGATCAACTATTAATATTGGATTTAAGTTGCACTGACGTTTATCACTAGTCCATTGCTCTCTCTTGGATGCATATTTCACTTCTGCTGTATGAACATTATGATGTGGAAAAGCAGCAAACATCAATTTCATCTTCTATAGCTCATTGACTGTAAGCTGTCTCTTAAGAGACTTAAATTTAATATGAATACATCTGAAAAGGTCAGCATGTAAGATAAATGCTGTAAGATAAGAAAAAGATCAATGTGGACAAGAGTAGAAATATGACACTAAAGCCACTGTTTCATATTAGCAACACTGAAAAAAAATCTCACAACAATCAATTAAATATTAAACAGTTTATTATACATCATCATAGCATTAACACAGACAAACATCATTAGCAGTTTTTTAACCTTGGCCTTCAACTATCTGTCCTTTGGGGGATCCTTCTTTATGCGTCTCATGTGGTACCTGTGAAAGGTGGAAATGGAAGAAGTTTTAAGATCACAAGCTAAAGCAGTAATTGTGATGGGTTGACACATTTTCTTTTATACTACAGGGACACACTTAAAGGACACAGATGCCCAACGCAGCTGGAAAGACTCAATTTGTGCTGAAGTGGATGGACCATAACCCCCATCATAGGCAAATGTGAGCAAAATGACATGAAAATCATTCACATTCAAGTTTAAATATGCCTGAAAATGTAAAAAAATAAATAAAATCAAACTAAACAAAAAAAATTATGAGATGCACACCTTTTGGGCCCCTTCAAAGCATGAGTTGAAATGTCATTGAATTCGGTCCAGTGGTTTTTGGGAAGATGTGGATAGACCATACCTCCTTATGTACGGGAGGGACAAGGGTAACCCTATATGCCCCCTTTGGCAGGGGCATAACTAAAGAAACTCTAAAGCATGATGTTTACATGTGAAACAACTTGTTTTTTCTGGAAGATCTCAAAAGACCAGTGGAATGATCAGAAAGGCTATTGGTAATAAATGAGAAGCTGTTGTTTTTGTTTTCATTGTTTTTCTTTGAGCTGTTTATTCTGCAATCGGAACATCTACTTAAAGATCCAGTGGGTTATCAAGCAAGAGAATTCAAAACTAAAATAGTGACATTTTATACAGCCCTATACCAAAAAAAAGCTACCACACACATCTGTATTAAAAAGCTAGGCTTTGTACCAATAGAGGTGTCAATGCTGTGTGTTATTTGTGTACTTACTGTCCTACTGGATACCACCGGTGTTTGGTGGTGAAAAACATCTTGCTCAGCTCTTCTATAGTTGGCCCCTTTTTGTCCGTCAGCACCTCCTTACTGAGGTGGGCCTTCAAAACCTGGTCATGGGTCTCAGGCGGGTTGGTCAGGGGGTCTGGCCGTTCTATTGGCTGCAAAGATGTGCCGTCATTAACAAAGGCCGCTCTGATATATTCATTGTACTTTCCGGAAATTCTGCAACAATTTTCATAATTTTTGTGCTGATTACTGATATTATTTCAAACTGATTGTAACAACAATGTTGTCATGCTGACATCATTTTATATCGATTCTTTTATCAGAACTACAACAAAGACATTGATGAGGCTGAAAAGCACTCACTTACCTGGGTAAGCTCATAGGGAACGTCAACAGTGGGATGGTAGCATACTATGGTTTTCCCATCTGAAGTCACAGCGATTTCCACATTACTAAATGCAAGAAATGAAAAGGTTATTGTCCTGATTACAGACTGATTCTGATTGTCCTGATCTTTAAACATACAGGTTAAACCATGTATGCCTGAAATATAAGAAACTCCATGATGACTACCTTTAACAGTGCAACAAGACCCCCCCTGATCACACACATATGTACTTAATAAGTGGTTCTGGTAATAGTTTTCTTAATATTTCATAGAAATACACCAAAACCCTTTGACATTTCTTCTCTCTGCCTTTATTTGGTTCTTTTACACAATCTGTAACTCAGCTGCCTGAAATCTGAATAAATATTCTCCTTTGTTTGCCTCTCATTTAATATATTAAGGTTAATATTTGAGTGTTTCCCAAAAATATACAAGTTACTCGTTAAAATTGTCATATTAAGGTTTGGTGTAATTGTTAACACACACATGGGTGCACTTTCTACTTATTTTGAATACAAAACCTTAATGTAAGTCACCTGTTAGGGTCATCAAGTGGAGGACCACTAAAAGTGGACATCAGTCGCATTGGCACCAAACATGCTGCAACAGAAATCCAAATAGGTGAGACACAAAAATACGAAACTAACAAAACTAACAGGAACAATTTCAGCTTTACATTTAAAACCATAAATCCACCACAGACTAGGGCCAACACGTCGACCTGATACCAAGGGCTAACTAATGATGGAAGAGGAAACTGACAAGTGCAGTGTCCAATCTGGTTGCAACACTCATCTGTACTGTGAAAAAAGTAATTTCATATAAAATTGTTTTTTATGAAACCCGGCTTTCATAGTGGAAACAATAACTGCGAACCAATTTACTAATATTACATATTCTCAAGGTTAGCCCGTTAGCTTTTACTCTCACCATCGTTAACAGTCACAAACAATAGACGAACACAACCTCCAACATATACATTGTGAAATTTATTACACCACAACTTACTTTGTGCATGTCGTAATGTAGTGCCGGCAGATAGACCCGTTCCCAGTCTATGCAGCTTGTACAAATGACCCGACGCCATGCCTGGCTGTTGTTCCTATGTACGTCACTATAAGTGTTCCGTCTTTGCACTCAGGCTCGCTCGTTTTGGTTCCACGTCTTGAACGACAACCACAAACCATATTCAACGTTGTTGGATAGATTATACACGTAAACAAACCTTATTTAAAAAATGTATTCAATCAAAACGCATTTAAGAGCTGTGCCCATTTTTATTTTTATTTCGCAGAGGTGGATAACGGTACAGTACACGTATTCTACTTGTAGCAAAGGACTGTTCCACTGGAATGGTTTACAGAATGGTTTCCTGTCTAAAGAACTATCGTCATAAAATGTATTTCTATATTTGCATATAGACTTAACATTTCATGTATAAACAATCTAATGCATTGAGTACTTCAATCTTATAATGTATTTGATAAGGGTTCATAAAATGGCTGGATTGTCATAAATGTCAATTTAATGTGTCATGCATTATCTGATGGTTTCAGATTCCAAATAACAGATCTAGTTTACACATTTTATTAACTGTATTTGTTTATTTATTGAATATACAGGATTTTAAAGAGTTTTTATTTTTCAAAACTTTGGGCTCATGTGAGTACACTGGCTTCTTTTATTTCATTTTCTCATTCATTATTACCAGGAAACACTGGTATGCAAAATATGCCTAGAGGAATATTATTTTTGTAAATATACAAAGAACAGCAAACTGAAAGAGATCTGTAAGTAATAGAAACAATTAAAACACAGTACTTTAAATATGTAAATCACTCCTTCCCAATAAAAATGAAAAAAAAAGTTCCACAGAGAACAGCTTCTTGTCTTTTCATACATATCTCCGAGTGCAAAGCCACTGCTGTTATCTGAACAGGGGGACAAGCTGAACAAGTTTTTCAAGTTTTGTTGGCTGTGTTTGCATTCTTGCCAATCTTTCAAAAACCTTCAAACCTTCAAGAAGGCAGCTTCATGTATTCCAATCCTTTCCCCACAAACTAAGTGCTGCACTACAAGGAACACGGCAAAAAGCAGAGCTGCTCCACAGTTTTCCGGGAATGCACAGTTTTCATGTTTACAGATTATTGATGCATCTAGAATGTCACTCGGAGACTTCCATCTCTGTTGTGGCTGCAGTAGTGGAGGCCTGTGACCCTGTATTCAACACCAGGCGTTCTCGACTGCCAAACACCTCAGCCACTAAAGGGAAAAAACAAAAAATCACAATATGTGAGCCTAAGACTAGACACTAATATAATGATTAGATTTATTTCAAACTACAACACACATTGTGTGACGTAAAGGGCAAAGAAAATTAATAATGTAAACTCTACCTGCTGCAACATCACTTATATCCCAAACTCGCAAGCCATCTTTCTGTCCCCCAAAGGCGTAGATGAAGGGAAGATCAGGGCAACATGAGGCACAGAACAGCACACCCTGTTCACAGATGTTAAAGTAAGTTGTTAGAACTCTTTAAAAACCACAAACTTCAGGACTTTGACATGGCAAAAATACCTCTGCAGTGGATTACAATCCTTCAATGTCAGGGGGTGAAAGAAAATGACATCCATCTGTAATGTATGTACAGGTTCTTACCATTTTCATATCACGTGAGTGCACCAAGTTGGGTTTGTTGCCCAAAATGTCCCAGATCTTAACATGTTTGTCAGCTGATGCGGTGACCAGGCATCCTTTAATCTGGCTGCTAAGGTTCAAACCTGCAGAAATGTGGAAGTTTATTTGTGATTTTTCATTGTACAATAAATACAATTATAATTTCCCCACATTTTCTAGTATGTACATTGTATTTACATTGTACTGCTTTCATCCCTCCAACAGGACTTACTGCCAACACTCACTACAAAGTGCAGAGTAACCAAAGAAGCAAATCATTTATGCTCAAGAACATTTTCTTTCAGATATTTAAGGACCATTTTTCTTGGATCGCACAAACAATCTTACACTTTTCTCTACCTACCTGACACTTCTTCATCATGAGCCCTCAGTGTGAAAACAGGTTTATCTGAGCGCGCATCCAGACAGTAGACAAATCCATCCTCTGTGCTGGCCTGAAACACAACGACGAACCTGAATTAGCCACTGAACAAGGTTTATCACACAGTGACCATAAACCATGAACACAAAAACAAAAAGTGTAATTATTATTTGCAGATATTAGCATTTTTAATTAAAAAAATATGGAGTTGAAAAAAAATGGACCTCTAAATTCTTATCCAGTCTCTGAGATTAGAACTACTGATCACCGTTCATGGATTAAATTCCATTAAAATGGAGGAGAAGAATTTGAGTACCTACCAGGAAGTTGCACGGTGAAAAGTGGTTCCAAACAAGACGCTCCACTTGACCACTAAACCTCCAGATCCGATAGCTGTTGTCTGGACTGCGGCAGTCATATAAGACAGCTGTCCTGAAAAGAGAAAATGATCGTCTCAGACTCTCTTTTCAACATGGTTCTGTTTATGCCATTACTAGATGACACTTACTTGTCATATGAGCCTGATATCAAAGTCTGTGCCTCAAATGGGTGGAAGGATAACGTCTGAACCTGAAAGATGAAACATTTTGTTTTCCAGAAGCTGAAGCCTGCATATTCTGAGAATGTAATACCAAATATAAACTAAGTATTACAACCAGCATACTTGTATTTCTCAAAGGCTACCTTATCGGTGTGTCTGCGCAGAGTTGTGGCCGGTTTGCCTTGACAAAGGTCCCACAAGATAACGGACTCATCAGCCGATCCACTGGCCAACACATTTCTGAGGAAGAGAGGGTGGAAAGTTTTATTTTCTTTATGGTAAAAGAATAATTTGAGTTGCATAAATGCACACATACAATGCAATGGTACTAAAATAATTCTAAGTGTATATTACTCTGCACATTTGACAAGCATTACATGCCTTTTTGGATGACCTTTTTCCAGTACTATACTACATTGAAATATATCAGTGAATGATCCAAGGGCTCAGAATACTGACCTGACCAGTTTGTTCCAGGATAAATCCAGCACCGCATCTGTGTGCCCCTCAACAGGCTCTGCTGCTGCTGCTGCTGCTGCTGCTGCACCCTGGCATCAATAAGAACAAGCTGCAATTAGTTCAAGTATCTAACAAACAGGAAATAGTGCAGGGGAGCCAGACAAAGATGTCTCAGATGGTCTAAAGTATAAGTATCTTTCATACTTTCAAAAAGATTTTTTTTTAAAACAGAAATTGTTACATTTCCATTATTAAGCAAACAAATCATTGCAGAAACACAACTTAGTTGATAACAGACTTTAGTTCAGTTTAACCATGAATCAAATTTACCAGAGCCCACTGTCACCATGCGGATGCTTGATTAAGAATAATATAAGAACAGGCTTGTACCTTCTTGCTCTTCTTTTTCTTTTTGGAGGCCTTTTTGCTCCCCAGTGAGAAAGCTGGCTCTAAACAGTCCACCACATCCAGATCCCACACATCTATCTGAGGGGTCATGTTTCCCACAGCAGCATAGTTAGCTGCAGTAAGGACCCACAGAGCAGATCAGTGTTAGGTAAGAGCGGGGGGCATGCGCACATTAAATAGATTAAATTAGGTGTTTCTTATGGTTTTGGTAGTTTAAGATTAAATATCCTTTGCAGGAGGAAAGCACAGATTTCTTACCGGGCCCTTCTCCAGGGTTGGGGTCAAAGTTTAGCCACTCCACACACAGTGGGTAAGCTGGCAGCAGAATATCATGATGAACATACAGAGATTGTTCCTCAGAGTTATAAACTGTAAAACAAGAGATTGATTGTCAATTACTGTTTGGCAACCATATGAAATGTTAGTTACTTTGAGTCTTACTAGCACTACATTAGCTTTCTGACTCATAGCTGAGCCAAAGGCTTCTATTAGCTAAGTGGACTAGAGATTCTCCCATTGCCAAAGTATATCAAAGGTTCCAATAAATTGGATAATTTAATGAAGCAGTGAATATTTCCACTGTATAGAAACCTAATGGGGTGGTGATGATTGTTCCAGGTATTAGTCAAACCCTCAGGTGTTATCATGCTTGTGAAAAACTTTCTATTTTGATCGCAAAACACATGAAAATATAAATTTATGATCTTAATTTTTTAATTGGCAAACGACCATGGTATGAGAAGGATAATGTCCTTTGAAGTGTCTGATAATATTCCTTACTTTGTATTCATCTTATATCTGGAGTTACAACAAAAGTAACCAAAGAAAAGCAGTTTCTCTCGCTTCTCCAGAATATTTGTTGTAATCTGGTTGTGTTGCATATAAAGATATTTACCGTGGATCTCCAGATTGCAGCAATCCTTCTGTGCCCGGCCTGTCAGGATGAGGTTGTCGCTGGGCTTGATTTGAAAGTCCTCTCGCTCATACTGGTCCTAGGGGCAAGAAAAAAAACCTAAAACTTAATTTAACATCAGAAAAGAAAATATGATAGCTGAAAGACATTCCTACACTGGAAAACAAATTTGTATATTTGTGGTTGTTATCAGGCTTGAGGTGAAACAGTTGGCATGTAACCATTGAGGTCACTCACCGTGTCTTTGAGAGTGATGTAAGGATCCTGCTCATTAGAGCCGAACACTGTCAGGCCGGCCAGACTGTCACCGAGATTAGCGGTCACTAAAGACAAACAGCAGCTACAGGGTCAGTCTAAACAAGACACACATCTACATTTAAATCAAAAGCAAACGGTAAGCTATGATGAACAGAGGATAAGCATTCTACAATAAACAAGCTCTCCCCCTCACCTATATCCTCTTCATCATATTTATCCAGGTCATACTCTGCTAGCTCATCTTCTTCTCCCTTTTCCTTTTCCTTTTCTTCTTCACGCTCATCCTTTGAGACTTCAGCAGCATCCGCTAAATTGCTGCTAGCATTTGGTTCGGAAGCGATACCTTCATCCTCATCGTCCTCATCCTCAGCTTCTCGTTCCCTGATAGAGCAGAGAAGACAAAACAAAGGGATATGAAGCTGGCTTCAGCTGTTGGCCTATTTGGGGTACAGCAAGAGATAAAACAAGAGGCAAAAACTGCAGTAATTTGTGTTTTATTCCAGCATACCCCAGCTCCTCTTTAGCTTCAGTAATGATGCGCTGCAGCTCCTCTTGGCTCAACTCAACCTGAAATGGAATTTCAACATATGGTTTAAACAAACTGATATGCTGCGTTGAGGTCTGAGCAGATGCAAAACAGAGAGACTACATTATAAGCTACCTGGTATCTTTAGATCAATCTCTAAATGCACAACTCTGAATACGAATTAGACAAGTGGATCATGAAATATGTGATGATTCATTTATTCAATGGTACTATTACAACACTAAGTCGTCATGTTTTACCTACTTCAGATTATAATTCTTCTACTTTCACAATACAAAGTACAACATTTCTTTTGTCACTTATTTGTATCAAAAAGTCTTTTTTAAATTTTAAACTAGCTACATTAGCTATAACTACAGTTACTAAACAAACTGTTACACTGGGGCATGTTAACGTGACATTTTCTGTGTTGCCGGTTTGACTGTAAAACCACTTACAAATGTGAATGACAGCCAGATGTCTTTAAAAATTAGTCATTTAAATTGGTATAGTAGCATTGTGTGTCTCCCATGTTGACATATTAGCTAACTGGCTAACCTTAGCTAGCCCAACATGTTAGCTACTTACTTTGTCCGGAGTTTCTTTGGAAAAGCCTCTCCCCACCCATCCGACACAGGTAATCTGGGAGCTCATTCTGGGGAGACTGTGTACCGACCAAATATTATAAAATCTAATGAACGTGTGTAAAGTGCTTGACTTCTTACTTGCAAAAAGTTAGCAAAAGTTACCGCACATGTCTTAAATTGATCCTATGTCGCATCTAGATGACATCACATAGCGTTGAAAAGACTGCCTGATCGAAAATGTTGCATAGACCTATGAATATAAGCTCGAAAACACCAATTTAGCCACTATGTCTTGAAACATACAGTACTTATTTAATGCTGTATTTGAAAAATATATTGTATGGTCTTTTAATCTCATTAGCAAGTGCCTGTAAAAGAACTAACACACTGCATCTTTACAGAGAAGGCTGTATGGACTCCAACATGCAGGAGTGCTGGTGTCAAAACCACATTCTTGTCTGGCATACAAATTAAAGGATTAAAAATTCCACAACTCTGCTTGATAGCGTACAATTCAGGACAAACTTTTGCTCAGCTGTTAAAACTCACTTTGAAAGATGTTTAAGCCCTAATATCTTTACATCACACATTCCCATAACTTTCTGCATTGACGTGAAATGTGCTGATGTGTATAGTTTAGTTCCTGACAAAGTTTTTACAGAATTCTGACATCATGGTTGTGTTCAGTAGGTGGCAGCATTGGCTAATCCATTATTTTCCACAAGCTGTCAATAAGAATTCTCAGTGACGCACACTCCATTCCATCAATGCTATCATTGTCCAACAGCAGTTTCTTCACCTGACCTTTCAAGCCCTCCTACTCCATAAAGTATGACAGAGAAACCACCCTGTCAGAAATAAACGAGTAGATGAAAGTGTCAAATGAAATTATATATTTCTGCACAATACACTGGGATGACAGGATGTCTTATAACAACAACAAAAAAGTTTCTGAGGCGCATTTTACTTACATACTACAGCAAAAGAGCATTCACATATCAATTATGAGAAACTTAACATTTAATTTGTGGATTAACACGAGGACGGACTTGTAAAGTAGGACTGCAGACCTTGTTGAACCTACTGAATAACCAGTTCAGCTCATTGGCTTTTTATGTACCGTTCAATCATCTTGCAATGTTATTAACTTAATGATGGTATTCATTCATTTCATTCCTCACTCCAGTCATTTCCTCTGCAGATTCCTCCTACAGTCGTCCTTGCCGTCTCCCTCTTGAAGGCTGCTTTTGTGCTCAGTAGAGCTTCAATTATGGGTTATTGTGGAACTATTTACAAATGTAAAAGGAGAGTTCTGTGACTGTACTTACAGAGCAAACTTCTGATGACAAAAAAATACAACATACAATGGTGGAAAGTTTTTTAATCATCAGACATATTTTAGAAGAAGTACAGGAAGGACACTTGATATAAAACGATTTCATGGCTTTTTATAAAACAACACAAGACAGGTTTGCATCATCAGATACTGCTGGTGTATGATACTGTTTACATACAGTGTGGTTATAGTACCACTGTTTAAACCACATGGCGAGGCTATAATATAGCAGAGGTATTGATTTAACATTTCAGCATAGACACAGGACAAGACCGAAGGACTGTTTCCTATTTCTCATAGGACATAAGTAAACGTGCAGTGCAGCGGTCATGGCAAAGGACTAGAACTCTTTAATTGTAACACAGTGCGGTATATGTGAGTGCATGCATACAGAAAGAGACGGACTAAACTCACATCATCAGCTTAGCCACTTCACAGGGCTGCAATTCATTCATTTAACTAGAAGGGCACTTAAAGAGCTCATATCTCCGCCAGGGCTGCAAAAAAATAAAAAATCTCATCTCCTCTTCCCCCCACCTCTGGATCTCCACCTCTCTACAAAATATTATTGATATCCGTTAAGAATTTGAGATATTCTGACAAACGGCGATGAAAAAATGACCTCCTTGGCGGAGATACTTAAAAAACACACAGGTTAAACGATACACTTTGGTATAACGATAAAAGAGCATCCAGTTTCAAATCCACTTGACTTGACATCAAACGTTTCCATGGCATCAGCTCCAGTTTACGCGGCTTAAGGTTAGGCCATGTCTCCTCTGTGTCACGCATCACTGACCTGTTTCATGCATCGCAGCAGCTCTTTAGCTCTAGCGACAGAGACGAAAGGGCAACAAAGATCTCTCAATCAGGAACATTTGTCTTAATTTTCGTACATAATAATACTGATATTTTGTGACAGCATTAAAGTAAAACAGTCGACCAGCAATGGCACTTGTCAGTCTGTCAAAGCTCTCTCTCTTAAACACACACACACACACAAATCCAAACTCAAAGTCAGCTCACTAGATTTTTCAGGAACTTTAAACTGTTCTGTATCTTAAATGTCAACCCAACACAGATTAGACATGTTACAAAAGCGATGACAGTCAACTGACCCAAGCAAATGTCCTTCTGCGGATGAAAACCATGTCATCTGCTAAACAGCCCCAGAAAAAAACCCAGTAAATGGACATTGAGGTTGGATGATTTAGTGGTTTTTGGTGCTGACTCCACCCTTCAGAGTGTGAGGCACTGATTTCACTATGAAAAAAAAAAAGAACTTTCCCCACACTTTTCCGGGGTGAGAGAGGAGCGATGCACTGCTCTTGTTCCTTTTACACTTGGCCTGGGATAAGCCAAACACACTGAGGGAGTCCAGGGTGTGAGCAGGGGTGGAGAGTAAACAGTGGTTTCTCCTTTCGTTGTCCAACAGCCTTGTAGGAAACTTAAAAGTCTTCTTTCTTAGTGGCTGCAAAAGGCTGTACCTCGGTTCTGGTTCAAAAAATGTTGTAAGTTTTTAGAGATGAGGGTAAGTGCTGCAAAAAACAAACAAAAAAAAACTGGGTAGTGTATGTATAGCATCCAGAATGAATGTCATCTCTGCCTCCAGACGTTTTAGTCGAAATCAAGATCCATCTCCTCCATCGCTATGTACGCCTGTGTCTCCTCAATGGTCTCATCGTGGGCTGGTTTCAAACACTTGGTCACCAGCTTGAGGTTGGTCTCGTGGAGGATGACCTGGGTCAAGTATTTCTCTCGTTTGATCTGCTCTTTGACGGCGTACGGGACGTCTGGGATCACGTAGGACAGGACGAACTTGGTGAGGTAAACAATGTGCTGCGTGGAGAAGAAGAATTCTATGAGTATGTTTTTGAATAATTCATGTTTTATTTGTTCCATAATGCTTTTGGAGTCAGGGAGATTTCCTGTTTATACCCACCTCGACTACAATTATAAAAGCCATTTTGGCAGCGATTACATGCCAGTAGTAGGTATTGTACTCATACTGCATGGGGTGGTTGGGAGGAAAGCGAAAATCTCGATACCTAAAAAAGAAAAGTTTTCAACAGTTCAGAACACAAAAAACAAATGTCAAACAACTGCAATCTATTGAACTACTACTCTGATTACATTTATTGTGTTTTGTCTCCTCAAATTTCAACCAAACCATCGTCTCTGGTAATTTTTGCAATTTACAGACATAAACTTGAGCAACATTGCGCTCTGCTCCAAAAGCCAAGAAGCCTTCAAATACACCAGCAGCACAAAAGCTACTTGTGTCTTCCTGTGCCTCATGGGAATTAGGTCAGTCTTTGTACCTGCAGGTGGTGATGTTGGGAACTTTGCCCAGGGGCTTGCTGTTGTTGTTGAAGTCATCGATGTTGAATATAGACAGCGAGGTGTTGATGTAGCCCTCCATGGTGTGACCTGAGTGTTCTCCATATGGGTACACAGAGAAAGACCAGTAGTAGACCAGCCGTGGAATCATGTCTGATGTAAACGCGATGATCATGGCCTGTTGACACAAAGACGTCAGGAAATGTAGTTTTAGAGAGGTGACGATTCAAATACGAGGTCATTTTAGAGGCTGGAGTTTGGATTGTTGTATTTTACTTCTACAGAAAAGTAGGATTTAAGCATTCTTGTATCAAACTGCATTACATTTCGCAACTATGCCTACTAAACTAATAAATCAAATGCAAACTGTGGCTCACATTTGTTGCCACAGCCAGTATAGCGATGCCTTGAAGAATGGGCTGCCAGGCTCCGATATCCTGCGCTTTCTCCGGCACCACTCGGCGGAACTGAGTAGTGATCTTCCACGCATCAACCCGAATCTCAAACAGGTTGTTGACCAGAGCCAGGATCGGAGCCAGAGGGAACGAGGCCACAAACAGGGTCACAAAGCCAAACTGGATGACTGTCAGAGACAACATACATGTATTAAAACAAACTGGTCTAGAATCAGACGTGTCATGTTTTTATACTGTGGACAGTCTCCTTTAATCAATCAGTTTGGCCTTATCCAAAATCAGACTCATAGTCTTGTACTACTTTTTATGTTATTTTGCCTATTTCTTTATTTACACTTTTTTTCCCCTTCCTCTTACCCATCTCAAGATATTCATAGAACAGTCCTAATTTGGACACAGGCTGGAGCTGGTAGTCCTGTTCCCAGCGAGGAATCACCTTCTCTGAAGTCGCTCGTTTGCAGTAGCGGAAAATCAAATTTTTCGCCCACCTGCGGAGAGGTGGAAAAAGATCATATATGGTAACAGTGACTCTGTATGACAATGGAGAGTTGATGCACGATTAGCTACTAAAGCAACAAATTCACTCGAGACATGCTGCATCTGTAAGCTGCCATATTTGCACTTTAAAGTATAATTAGATTTTTCTATATTTGACACAAGATGGTCTTAGATTCTGATTTCTTACGGTAGTAAGACCTCTTGGATGTTGTTCCAGATGGCTTTGCCGCCCATGATGATGGAGAGTTGAGTCGTCAGCTCGATCAGACAACCACCAGGATCACACTGTGGGGCACAAAGAGCAAGACGCAAAGCAAGAGTCAAGAATAAGAAGCGGGTAAGTTAGACATGAGAACTACACGGACAAACGCTACCTCCTCATTCCGGTACTTTCCCAGCAGATAAACAGGGTCTCCAGGATAGCCAACGGCTTTCCCTTTGGCGAAGGCGATGTAGAAACAGGAGGAGTAATAGTTGACGAACTGAAAGAGGAACATCTTCAGGGTCAAACTGTTCTCGTAGTCCGTCTTGGTCCGTGGAAGCTCTGTTATTGTGCATCACATAAGAGAGGATTACCGATTAACGCACATGTGAGTCAATACTAGGCTGAAGCACAATTCAAACTTACCAAAGTTAGTGATCCAGATGGCGACACGCTCATAGAGTATATTGAGGATCATAATTACAACAAAGCTGATGAGGGAGGCTGTGACAGAGGTGGCCATCTGAGGAGTCACATACTCCTTTAAAGGCTCCAGCTCCTTCAGGTCCTGAGCTCTGAGTCTGGCTGAGAAGGCAAAAAACGCAGCCAGGCGATAGACAGTGATGGCCACAATGGACGCTACGATCAACATAACCTAAAAGGTGAAAGACAGTTGAAAAGATTAATGCACATTCTTATTTAAAATTTTAAAAAAATAGGCAATGTTTCATTTTATCGGTTTGTAATTTCTTTCTGCTTCAAAAGAAATTTGGATTTTTCCCTGAAATTAGTAGGAAATTACATATTTATTCACAAAAAATTGCAGTAAATTATTAGTGAATCAAAAACCAATCCTAGCAAGAAAAATAAGTTGAATTAAAAATGGAATATATTTACATTACCCAAAATAAGACTGTCCCGATTCCTATTGACACCCGAATACATCGTCCACAGGCTGTATAAGGCACTTTTTCTTTTACCTAAATCAAAAACAAACACTATGAAATAACGGACTCTGACAACAAATATAGCAAAATTTTAAACTTTTTTCTTGTCTTGTGCATGGTTTTACCCCTGTGACAGGGTTTTTTCTCTCATAGATACACTTGGCTTCATATTCTGGACGAGGCGGCTCTTCCTGCTCCAAAAACTCCACAGTGTCCCACTGGTACTCCAGCTCCGCCTGGTAGCGCTTCCAAAATTCCAGGAACAAAGTTACTACATCCAGGAAATGAACAGGAAGAGGAAAAAAACATCATCTACACAGTATTGTCTGCGACTTCCTCCATGTGCACTTGGGTAATGTAAACTGTGTCCATAAATATTTTCAAATTGCACGTTCTAATTATAGCTTGGGGTGTGTTGTGGAAGTGTTTTGAAGAGATGACAATTGTTGAAATTGTGTAAAACGTACCCCAGATTGACATGAAAACTGCAAACACGAGGGTCCCAAAGTTGTCAAATATACAAAGTTTCTACAAAGATGGAGAAAATAAAGAGAAACATAGAGGTCAGTTGTACTGGTTGTCTCCCGATTGCATGCAAATCACTTACAAACACAACTGTTGCTGTCTCACTGGGGATAAAAGCAGCTGCACACATTTGAATATGTAAATTCTGTAACTGTCCTGTGTGCTGCGGCAGGAAGGACTGTCTTTAACACGACGTGAGGAGTTGATATTAAAAAATGATGCTCTGAAATTTAAGAGAAACTGTTCCACAGTGACCACTGTCATCTCAGGTGACATTTACAGAATAAATGTAAGGCAGATGTGGAGCACAGCTTGTCAGTTTGCTCAGCAAATCAAAGACTGCAGAGGGAAATCGCCTGAGGGCACCAAAATCAATTCAATTTTACATATGTGAGAAAAAACTTTTTTTTTTTTTTTTAAGTCACCTAATCTCACTTTGAATGTTCAGAATCACAGGTTTCACGGAATCACCTCTAAAACAAACAAACAAATGTAGCAAATACATAATGTGATTAGATTCAAGATTATGTACAGGTGTCAAATGTTGTATTATGTTAATATGCAGTACTATACTGTGCTTTAAAGGATATATTACTATACATTGAGATATTAAGGAACATTATTGGGAGGATAAAGTGAAAAAAAAAATACAGATTTAAATCTACTGTTGAAATAAAACTCACTTTTGAAGCTTCACAGGTGCTGTTCAGTCTCCAGTATTTGCATTCCCGGTCACACTGTGGACACATCACAATTTTCCCTCCAATTTCAGGGTCGCACACCTCTTTGCTGCAGTGAGACACAGCAGATTATTATAGAAATGACGAGGGGAAAAATAGGCATAATAAGGATTTGTGGTATGTTTTTTACTTCAGTTATATCGATGAATCTCCAAGTTCATCATTCAAAATCTGTTGGGGTCAAAGAGAGCGTACCTCCAGGTGCTGGTTTCCTGAGTCTTGTATCCATATATGAAACAACCCAGTCCCACGACAGCAGCCAGAGCGAGCATTATTGTGTAGAAACCCAACCAGGCAAAATAAATGCCAATCTTCTCCCCATAATACTTCCTGTGAAAAAAAAGAAAGAACTGATAACAACAGAGGCTCTACTGTTCACTTAGAACAGGGGTTCCCAAAGTTGGAGTTGCGGCCCCCCAGGCGGTCGCGAGACTCCAATGGTGGGGGTCGGGAGATGATCTCCAGAAATCAAATAGAATTTAAAAATGATTAGAAATTGTTTATTTTAGCCATAATTGTTACTCAAATTTGCAAAAACAAAGACAAAAAAGGTTGTGTTCCTGGAAATGTAGCTGCAATCCAACACAGGACAAGACACTTTTCGGCTAAAGCCGAATCGAAAACTGTTACGGCAGAGCAATACTGTGATGAAACCATAAAAGACTGTGTTCACCTAATGAGGTCCAGGGGTTGCATCTTGTAGAAGCTTTTGGGATTAGCCCATTCCTGATAGAGCTTAAATCTGTCATTGGGGCAGCCGTTTTCATTGGACTTGGAGTTGAACTTGCACTGGAAAAGCCAACCGGGAAATATTGCAGATTAGAGAATTTTTCAGTACATTTTTAGTACATTCACTAATAACGTAAATAAAACACTTATACACAAAAGACAAAATCATTTACATCATGCAGGGGATAGGCAGCTTTGTACACTCCACCATCCAGGAGTTTGGTGATGCCAAACTTCTTTCTGGTCCCTCGTATTTCATACGGGGCACGACTCAGGATGTAATACGCCTGAAAGAAGAAGAGGTTTGATATTTACAGCTCTACAGAGCTTCCTATATTAAGCCCATGCTTGGAAAATAAAAACAAAGCATGAAAAGGACTCGCATATTAGAACCTACCATCCTGCTCCTCATGGATGGAGTGAAGAAGACGTCTTTGTCCCTGATGTAGAAGTATTCCAGACGGTCTTTCTCAAAGGGGGCGGTGAAGAACTCGGCCTCCTCCGTGATCACGTCCTCACTGGGGTAGAAGTGCTTGGTGATGAAGGAGAAGAAGCGCCACGGGGAGGGCCGGGAGGACAGGTCATTGGGCTGGATGGGAAGCTTGATGTGCAGGACCTCGGCGTAGGTGCACAGCACGTCCCACGGCATGTGGATTTTCACAAACATCAATTTGTCATCGATTACCTGCAGGAGACAAAAAAGGATTGTTTTTAAATTATGCATTAAGAGAAACCTTCCAAAGGGGTGTAGTCTACTTACCGATTGGGTTGCCTCCAGCTCCATTCCCATCTTCATCAGGCTGGCCTCAAAATACTCTCGCCGTCTCTATAATGAAGAACAAGATGTGATGAGCTGCAGGTTTTAATGCTTGACTCCATTTCTGTGCTGGATTTACGGATCTTATATGTATGACTTATGTTCCAGCATAACCTCAAAATATATGTCACTCAACAAACCCTTTTATACACTATTATAGGGGATATTAGACGATAAAACAAAAAGAAATAAAAAACGCACCTTGAATTTGTACTTACTGATAAAAGCACCGTAAACCATGAAATAACAGAAAATGTCACCACAGAAAGTTGGACACATTTGTTTGGGTTGAGCCAGAGGTGTTTTGAAGTTTCTAGCTTTTTCTGCTCATGCGTAATGCCCATTATTATAGGCAGTGTCCACGGATGTTTTTTTTTCCAGGAATTGTCATTTCTTTCCTTCCAATCTCTAAACATGATGTATATCATAGTAGTTCCTGTCCATAATTAAAACACAGAGGAATCCGGAATGTCTGGAAACAGACACATGAGATTCAGCTTTGCCTATATGTTTGGTCCTGAGATTACCTTTAAAGCAAACCATAGGGCTGACAGCTCATTTATGGTGTCTGTACATGTTCCACTTCCATAACATGGACATTATTTACACTACGCAACGTGGCAGAGAATGACAATTACTGCAAGCAAGTCAGAGCAGGTTCATGTTCATCGTCAAATATGGCACGAAAGTGAGAAACTCCTACACAGCTTTCCCAAAAAAAAAAACACATACAAAAGCAATGGAATGGGGTGCAGATAGCGCAGCGATTATGATGGGCACCCCATGTACAGAGCCTGCAGTCCTCCTGCGGCGGCCGTGGGCTCGATTCCCACCCACGGCCCTGTTGCTGCATGTCTCCCCCTTCAGTCTCTCTCTCTATTTCCTGTATATCTTCTGCTTTCCTATACAATTAAAAGCAAAAAAGACCCCAAAAATAGAGTCAATAGAATCATTACATCTTCTTTTTTCA
This sequence comes from Chaunax sp. Z400, assembly GCA_037577475.1. Taxonomy (NCBI): domain Eukaryota; kingdom Metazoa; phylum Chordata; class Actinopteri; order Lophiiformes; family Chaunacidae; genus Chaunax; species Chaunax sp. Z400. The sequence goes on from CM075204.1 coordinate 17,151,328, forward strand.
AATGCAACGTGACACCTTTATACATCCTCACTTAAGCCCCTTATGCCAGACGCGATCTACGGATGCCTTTGAGGGACAGTCAAATTCATCCACTGTTTGCATTAGCCAACTGTGTTTTCATGACATTTCAACCAACATAAATAAATATTTAAATGTCAATTTAGTGTCATTTGAAGGTAGCAAAAAGCCAACACTAGCTGAAGACCACCACGCCCTTCCGGGGTTCAGAGCCGGAGCAGAAAAGGGTTTTGCAACCTCTGTTGGATGGATGTTTGGCTCTGGAAAAACAAAGTAAAGGGAGTGTCTGGTAGAGAAGGTGGAGACTCATCACCTACTGGATTTCGCTTGCTTAGTTTGGGATGGTTGTAAAAGAGGACTTGCCCCTGTTACAGTGGATCTGTGGTGAAGAAGCTCATGAGCTCTGACTTGCAACAGCTGTACCAGCCAGGCTTTTCCTAGGAAACAGGGTAAAACTGGCTGATCAACTCCTACGCATGCACCTCTGTGAGGCGTGTCCTCTGCCTACACACATTACCTCCCTTCACCTCTGCCGACAAAACAGCATAAAATCTGCAGGTATTATCCTATCCGATATTGTTCCACCCATTAAAGCCCTAACTTTTGCCTAATGCAGTCTGCATTTCCAAATCACATGTGGGTTATAATTACAGTGCACTGGATCTACAGTATTTCCAAGCATGATAGTACACATTCCTCTCTGTAATCCTATTGTGAAAGCCAATGCTAACAATTATTCACAAACAAACACACCTTGCTTGTTTTGTCAGCTCATGTCTAAGTGTTTTTAATTTGTGCAATCCCTGCACAAATCCCTGACATTTAGATTTGCGATGTGTTAAAAAGTCAACCAGGAGGTATAGCTCTATAAACCTGGAACAACTTGACAATATTTACTCTGTCTGTTTCATGAAGGTTTCAAATTTCTGGACCAACGTTAGACGGAGTTCATGTTTAGATAAGGAGAATTATCACCAGACTGGTCTGATTTTGAAATTTCTTGGCAAAGTTTTGACGGTGTGAGTGAAGGAGTCATGATCCTCATTTCCTCGACTTCCCTCAGGGGAATTTAGTGAGCAGCTTTTTCCTTAATTATACAGAGTGCAAAGTGTTGACTGAATGAGAAGTGCAGATGAAAGGAAAAACAATTTTTTCTAAGGTGTTCCCTTTCCTGGATGATTCCTGGTTGAAGTGTTATTGTGCACACTGTGCTGAACGTGACCTGCAACAAACAATTCATTCACAGCCACAGATGTCGATCCTGCTGCAAAGAAAAACTCCCTTAACAAACAGGCAAGAGTAAATATGACTGGTCTGTGGCATTAAACGTTAAAGGGCATATCTGTTGTGTCATTTCATTCACTCAGGTACATTTTGAATTTGTTTTATAGATTTTTACTGAGTGACTCTTAAGTTTATATAGAAACTACAATGAAACGATCAAGACCTTTATTCAAAAACACGTCATCCCCTCCTTGTCAGCTGCAATCTAATAAAAATGCAACTTTATAAAAACTGAAACACAACCTTTAACAGATGCTTGTTTTTTGATTACTTTACACTTATTTTTACATGACCACTTCAACACATTCAGATATCATATGATACACTGCATAGAAACAACCAGCTGAAGAGGTTTTAAGAAAGAGAGACCGACCTTCCGCCGTTGAAAGGTGTGCCTCTTCTCAAACTCCTTCTTGTCCTCATCCTCGTAGACCAGGATGAAGTCGATCCTCCTCACGCCATCGTTGAAGAACAAGGAGTCCGGTTTGTCGTTAAACTCTGCCTGAGGGCAGAAACAAGGCTCCTCAGATAACTCTGCCACCTGAAACTCGTAGATCTCTTCTTCCATGATGTCGTACATGATGCCCAGAGAGAGAAGGGAGACTGCATGTGGACAGACGTTCTGCGCAGAGACTGACCTTCACCAGGCTATTTAACCAGCAATGTGGGAAGAGTCAACAAACATTGTGACACCCTCCCTTCATGTCTCGCTCTCTTTCTCTTCACGCAATCAGACACCACAGGGTATTAATCAAGCACTTGCAAGCAAATGGCAGCACTTGAATGATCAATTGACCATCAATATTTGCCTTCTGTTGGATGAATCAGTTTAAAAACCTTTGGAAAATGTTGATTGTACAATTTTCATAATAATAATAATAATAATAATTACAAAAACAGATTATATACTACTATTCAAACGTTGGGAATCTCCTGCCACAATGAGAGATACAGTCAGAAGGCTGAGAGGACGACTTTATTTTTCAATGCTCTTTCTTGCTTTCAGGTGGTAGAAAAGTCCTCTTTACAAATAGATGAAGAAAACTTGTGCACACGGAGAAAAAACCACTGCACAATGGTTCAACCAGACTGGAAATTTATAGGGCAGAAAGATACAAAGATGCCTCTGTAGGCAAGAGTTAAATAATAATATAAGAAATGACCGTATAGGTAAAAGAAACTGGAAGGTTAGCTTCAAAATCCGCAGATCTAAAAAGGAACTGGTTCCTGTTCACTGTTTGCAGTGTTTGCAGTGTACAATAATGCTTATGAATTAGCAGAGGTGTTGCTTCAGCAAAGCTAAAACTCCCAAATAGACATAGAAGTTTAGTCTAGTGTTAGTCTTGTTGGAATTTTTACCACAAAATATCAGCTAAACATACTGTGTGCTGACATATCACATTATCACTGTACTGTTTTGATCTGTGATAAAATAGCCACACACAAAAAAATCATCAATATAACAAGTGATTCTAAACTATTGAACAGTGGTTTACAGAATATGTAAGTTATGTTTGAAAGTAATTAGTCTCTAGTATGTCAACCTAATTTCAAACAACCAGTCAATCCACACCTCATATACATTAAATGTGCTGCTGCTGGAGCTCACATCTACATAAGTGTGTTTACTCACCAGTTGGGCTTTGATGACTGATGTTCCTTCTTTAATACTGTGATATGTTGGCAGAAACTCCTCTGGGTACACTGTGGGAAAACAGACATAATAATATAAATTAATAAATATAAATACACAGTGAGTATACAATAATAATTTTCATTTTTTGTTCAGAAGTTGTGTTATTGTTTTATTATACATATGTGATAATTAATTTTATTATACGACTGTAAAATATCTTTACTCAGACATACAGAGGGCTGCTGCTTCATTACAGCTATTTCAAGTCTGGCTATTTTAAGTCTGGCTATAGTCTAGAGGTATTTCAAAATAAAGAAAAATATTCATTCACAGTTCAGATCATGAATCCAGATTGCTGTTATATACTTTTATGGCCACATCATCCTCTCTGTGACTGTCTTCGGATGTTGATGTAAACATTTAACTAAAAGTCCAGCAATGCCCAGGTATAGCTTCACATGGCTGCTAGCATGGCTAAAGACTCTTGGTCTTGTTTTACCTTTATTTGCCAGTGAAGGTTCTGCTGGCTTGTTCTACTTCACATTTATGTTCTCACACCTGGAAAACGACCAGGACAATATGCATGATCTACCTCAGCGGTGTTCACTGGAGCAGCTCAGTCTGTTACTCATTTCCAGAACCAGTGACCCTCCTGTTACAACAACTCTTCTTCAGAATGTCATGTTGCTGCTGCAGCTTTTTACCTTCGGCAGTGGGGTTATGTTTTCACCAGCGTCTGTTGGGTTGTTTTTTGTTTGGTGGGAGGGTTGGACATGTGACAGGGAAGAACCCACTAAATCTTTGAATGGATCTGGATGGAAGTGGCTGATCCTAAATTATTATTTTTTTGTTTCACTTTCTTTAACATTATGAGATTTTTTTAAAGGATTTTTCCACATCAGTTTGTTGCTTTGCTTGTCTAATATTTAAGTTACAGGCCCAAAACACAGCGGCTGTGGTCAGCCAGTTATGCAATGCTTTATTAGCTTAGCTGCCTCATCATTGAGTATTCCTCTTTCTTTCTTTCTTTCTGGGCATTTGCCTTTAATCGATAGGGACAGCCGAAGTGGGGGGGAAGAAATGCGGCAAATGGCTAAGGGCGGAATCGAACCTGCACCGACCACTAGAGGACTAAAGCCTCAATATATGGGGCGCACACTCTATCCACTACCCATTATTGCGTATTCACCACAATATTACTTCCTGGAAAAAGAAAAGAAATGGGTCACACTGCTTACATCATGGTTTTCCATCACAGCAGAGACAAAATCAAAACATAACAAACAAAAACAATATAATGTTGGATGTTCTTTTACCCTCATAAGGTATTTTTTCAAACGCCTGTTTGTTTATTTTCTTTTGCCGAACAGATGACACGACTTAGAGTCGAAAAGGTCTGACAATCTTCCCACATAAAGCAAAGCAAATGAAAACTAACTGAAGGCAGATGTTTTGAAAACAGGCCATGGTAACACCCTGGGGAGCTAAACTGGGGAATAACTGCTCTTCTAAGACTTTCCTTCAACAACGTCTTCCAACAAGAGAGTCTAAACTTTAAAAATGTTTTCTTATAATAGAATATTTGTTCGGGTTTAGCTGGTAAATCACTAACAAATGAACTGCTTATTCTTAATGACTGTGGCTTAGGCTATTTATACAGATTTATTAATAACCCTCTGGAATCTAACAGCCTGGCTTTTTATTATGATTCCTCCAATTTGTAAAGAACATAGTTTAAAAAAAATGCTGGATGTAAAAACATTATTAGCAGCTGGTTGACTGTTTATCCACATTTTACACATTTGTAGGACTACTTCCTCATAATAAGGTACGCCATCAGTGTAATATCACATATATATATGCATATATATTGATGTGATGTAAATGACCACAAAAAGCAAAAAAAAAAAAAAGAAGTTCCTCTTGCGGTGAGTTTTCGTTGTGTAAAATAAATCGGATGTGTCTGCAACCTTCTGTGAGTCAGAGAGTATGATTCTTGAGAAAAGCATGCTGAAATTATGCCCATTTCTCACCACATTCCACCCACCTATGAACTCACTTCCTCTCTAGAGAACATCCTCCATAACAACAACCAAAATAAATCAAGCAACCCAACCATACAGACAAAACAAATCATCTTTCTTTGACAGAAACAATGGTGCTAAACTGGATTTTTGTTTTTAAATTCGGTGCAGCATGAAGATGCATGACACGGTTTTATTTGACTGAGGGCCAACACATACGGTTTAATGTCGTACCATCTAAAAGCAAATTCTTTTCTTTGTAAAAGACTGGAGTATTTTCTTCTATGCTGAGTGTAGGAGGAGGATCTTTTTCAGGAACAGAATCAGCTCTAAGATCTCGCTCCAGTTATAAGATATGAATTTGCAATAAGAATGCTGATAATTCTGTGAACTGACCTAAAGTAACCCTGTCAGGTCTGTGGTGTGATGAGTGTTTGGGTGCAAGTTCAAATTCAGACTTTCTGCATCACCACAGAGTTAAGTTTGCAAATTATTAAGCTGAAACAAACTATAAAAGATGCTTATGAGACAACTTTCTGTGCTTTTATGTGGTTATCACAGCATCACAAGCTGCAACAAAGGGAGAGCATTAATAATTTATTACATGTGAATACAGGCTCCATTAAATAGAGTGCACTTTTGCATGACTGTTGTTATCGAGTGTGAAAAGCAGTGGTCATTTCCATGTGGTGAAGGCCTTCTCCGTACTGTATCACTCAAAAGCAATCAAGTTTACCCAAAGGACTCATTGTCCCTCAGTGAACTGTGAATGAAAATATGCATGCAGTACCTGACAGCATGTCATTATGGATAAGATTAAATACAAAGAAGCTTACAGATGGTAAAATCTTTCCCATAAAGTAGACACATGTGAGCTGACAGCCGTACAGACACTGTGACACACTGTATTGTAGCCGCAGGTTTCTAGTATTCTATTCCATAGAGAAGTTGAAGTTTTGTGCCATTCTGTACTGATTGTTTTGGGGGTTTTTTCGCTTTGTTTTTGTGGCTGATTAAATTGAAATCATCATTAAAAGTTAATAAGGAACAAAATACAGGTTGTTATTTCCATAAGACACAAGTAGGTTTGCATATAAACAAAGTGGGGCGTTTTTAAATCCTTTGACTGTGTATGAGATGAAGTGAAAAGTGCGGCATCTTCATATTTTAAGTTGCAGAAAATAAAAAAATACTCTGTACAAACATCCCAAAAACATACTTACATTGTACTGTATTTAATTATTGTTATTATAAATCACGATCCACCTCTTAAGCAACTTTAAAAGTTGATTTATAAATCCAGTAAAGCGTCAAGTTTAACTGGGTACAACCTATAAAGTAGTTTTGAAATAGTGGGTAAACTTTGAATATGGCCTGAGGTGGAGACGCAGAGTATTTCAGTGAGCTTGGATCAAGTCCTGAGGGAGTCCATGAGCATACACAACAACATTCACACCAACAACACACAGATCTCTGGAACCATGAAGAAGAGTTCTCTCACCAGCGTCCTCGTCTATCATGACCAGCTGCACATCACCCTCCATCTCCTCCGTCTCAGTCATGGAGTCCATCTCGCAGATGTCGTTGCCGTTCATGGTCCTTGCCTCGAGTTTCAATCACATCACCAAAAACAAAAAAACGTTGCAAATAAACCCACAGTGGGTTGTGATTAATGTGTCTTTAACGCGCAGCCGCGTCCTCTGCGCATTCTTGCGTTATTTCCCAACACTGACTCTTAAAGTCGGAGTCAAGTAGAGACTTGAGAGAGAATGGAAATCAACGGGGTGGGGTCGGAGGCGGAGGAGAAGGAGGGTGTCTGAAGTGGTTCAGCCACATTTGACAGATCAAGTTACGATAAAGTTTAATCCAAAGTTTGTTGTTCAGCGCTCGACGCATCCCAATCAACGCAGTAGCATGTAGGAGTGTGTGGTGTCGGAATGCTATGCATTCTTTGGTAATGGGGGAACCGCACAGTCTATTTTCATTCTTTTGATTTGTTAAAGGCTTTCAGTTACCGTCAATTCTGGGAACATAGCTCTGATGTTGACTACAGTGTTTGCGCTATATTCAAATAACGTTGACTTAAAAAGGGATAAATAAACCAAAATAAAGTGGCAGAGATGAAGAGCGAAACGAGTCATTGCTAACTGTTTTGGTTTCGCCTCGGGCAAAACCTCTTTATCATTCCAGGCGGACAGATAACATTTATATGAAAACGAAATATATCTTTAGGATTAAACAAGTTGTTGTGTAATAGGTAAAACACAAAGTATGGATATTTTCACTAAAGTTTGCGCAATACGGAATAACACATTAAAGAGCGCTGAAATTAAAAATGGTGATAGGAACCATTTAACAGGGCGGCTCAGCAACTAGCGGGAGGAAAAAGGTGACGGAACGATGCTGGACACAGGTATTTCCGCCAATAACAAACATGCTAGCTTGGACCGGTTACATGTATTGTTTGTGCTACTCGTAAAAACAAGGAGTTGACGATCATTTGGAAGTGGATTAACTTTAAATAAAAAAACATCCTGCATAATATTACACAAATGTCACAATGGGTAAGTGTTTATGTTCATGGTGATAAACGTGAATAAGCAAAGAAATTCCGGCCTGTGTTAGCTAGGAGGCTAAAGCTATGGTCAGTGTTGCGCTCGTTTGGCAAGATGCGTTACCGTCATTATGTTAGCTTAGTAGCGATTTGGAGTTATTGGTAAATAACACATCCTGAGACTTGTTGGCTTTATTGTTTGTTAGTGAGATAACTCGTCTGTTAGACAAAGGTTGACCTGAAGAGAGCACCCACGGTTTTCAGCCGGGGGAGCTTTGTGCTGACGAGAGTTTCTCCAGGTGAGCCAACGTTCGTTGACCAACTAGTGGAAGTGTTGAATATAGCAGTTGAGTATTTCAATGGAGCCCATCCCATGTTCGACACCTTCTGGGATATTATACTTTAAATAGGTCGTCTGTCTGTATATATCGTAAACGCTTGTAGTGCCTCAAGATGATGATGGGTGTACAGATAATGAATGATTTGTTGCTGGTGCAATTAATAACCCCATTAAGTAAGAGTTAAGACTATGAGCAGATAGTAAAATTAATCATGGAGTTATTCATTCACAGTGAGCTATTGTTCAAACTCATTTTAATCCACAATGCCAAAAAGATCCTTTTTAGCCTAAATGCTGACAATTTAATCCATTTTTCCCTGAGAGAATACATGGAAATTAGGATTATATATTGAACATTTACATCCTGCTACATTATGAATAACAGAACATAAGGTTCCGATTTACATTAGGCTCATGGCCTTTTTATGGCCTATTCACTCAGAGCTCAACATCCGTGTGTTTTTCTGTTACTCTTGCAGATCAGAGCACACTACAGATTTTCAAAACAAAGATGTTCTCAGTGTCTCACAAGACGGTCTTTGTGGTGGACCACTGTCCCTACATGGCAGAGACAAGTCGGCAGCAGGTGGAGTGTGACGTGCTGACGAAAAGTCGAGCGCAAGGGGTGATTCCTTTGGCTCCCGTCTCCAAGTCCCTGTGGACCTGTGCTGTGGAGTGTTCCATGGAGTACTGCCGAATCCTCTACGATATTTATCCAAGGGGCAAACTGGTGAGCCTCATGTTCTTTTGTTTGTTTCCTTTTCATTCAGATTGAATGTTTTTCTCCACCACTGGTTTCACTGAAGTACAACAACCGAGCATCGATGGGAAAGACAGCTGAGGTTACTAAGGGGAAAATCTAATGCCAAGAGCATTTGCTTGTAAAGTTTTGACCAATGCATTTGCAGAGCAACGATGATGTCATGTCAACCCTATCATTAACTTTGTCTGCCACCTTATTATTTTACAGGTTAATTACATTGTAAGTGATTCAGAATTCCACATCTTGAACAGTTGGAGGCAGGAAGAGCAGAGCATTCATGAGGTAATCCACTGTCCACAGGAACATAGTCCCACAGTAACAAGTATAACTATAAAGCCATTATGATGGCTAGTGTGCAGTAGGTGCTGCACTGACCATCACTGTATTTGACATGTTTTTACACATGACATTTTGGAGAAGTGCCACATTTCTTATATTCCACATTTTTGTGGAAGTCCTCTTCAGAATTGGACTAGAGATATGATCGAGCAGTTTCTCCTCCTCTCTGGCAGCTCATGTCAGCTCTGGCAGCTGTTGGACCACCCAACCCAGGAGAGGACCCCGAGTGTTGCAGCATCCTGCACGGACTGGTTGCTGCGGTGGAGACGTTATGCAAGATCACAGAGTTGCAGCATGAGAGGCGCACCGCCCTGATGGACACGGCTGATAGAGTTGCCAATAGGGGCCGTATCATCTGCCTAACCAATGCTAAAAGGTGAACACCGTCATTAACGTTGCGGAAAATCAACAGTAGCTTTTGGCCAGATGTTGATAGATTCAGCTAAAATCTGTGCAATGATGCTTCTAATGACCTTTGGGTTGAATCCATGGCTCTCATACAGACTCGACAAAGAAAAGATGATCAAATCTAGTATTAATCAGATGATTGTGGTATTAAATGATTGATTACAGTCTTCATTTAGCCTCTTATTTAATGCTTATCGAGGAAGCTCTTGGTACAAATTATACCATTTAAGGCTGTGCTAATGTGGTGGCGTTTTTGTGTTTTATCATACAGTGATACTCATGTCCGCATGTTGGAAGACTGCATCCAGGAAACCATTTTAGAACAAAACAAGCTGGCAGCAGGCTCAGACAGGTCAGTATCAGATGATATGTGAAGGAAGTCATAGCAGAATCTCATATATGTAGGGAAACGGCACGTACCACAATGTTTTTGCAGCAGTTCTTCACTTTTTAGAGGGTGATAAATGTACAGATCTCGTCGATTTATTTGTCTTGCCTCTAACTCATTGCTTTGTGTTTTAGGCTGATGGCCATCCAGCAGTGTGACCTGGTTTTAGTTCACATCTATCCACAGGGTGAGGACACCCTGGTGTCCGACCGACCAAAAAAAGAGGTGAGTGCAAACGAGGAACTCTGTTGGATCATGAAGACGCAGAGAATGAGTAAGAAAAAAGAATATTTGGATTTAACACCATACCACATTGTTAAGGACTCACAGTGTCTTCCTCTCTTTTTGTCTCAGATCTCCCCTCTGCTCACCAGCGAGGTTCATAGTGTTCGTGCAGGGCGACACCTGGCCACCAAACTCAACATTCTGGTCCAGCAGCACTTTGACTTGGCCTCCACCACCATAACAAACATCCCCATGAAGGTAAATTGCCCGTCGACTTTTGAACGGCCTTGCACATTCCTCCCCAAAATTAAAACTCACATAAACCTTAAAAGATTTCCTTTCTTTTAATAGTACAGAAATGTTGCCATGTCTAGGTGAACCACTCCCTCTTTACATGATAGATTTATTATTTCGTTTTCTCTCACAGCCTTCACTCTTTTGTCTGCTTAATCTTTATGTGTGAACCCTTCCTCACCTATAATTGCTCTCATGCAACTTTACATTCTCATCTTTTTTTGTTTTTTGTTTTATCTCATCTGCATGTTGATATGACCGTGAATCTGCTGCTGGTTTCATGCTGTATTTTCTGTTTTGCTAGCCCACATTAAATGTTTGCGAACAGGTTAGTACTCTTATCACACACACTTCAAAGTGAGGAAGGGTCAGAGTTTACACCATGCAGTCTGCAGTATATGTTTTGAGCTCTGCTGTTGCAAAAGGCTTACAGTGTCATTTATTTGGATGTGACAGTTGGTCTACAGAGTTGCTGGTGAGACTCCAGTACAGGACAGGCAACTCTGGTCTCATGTTGGACACCCAGGTGAATGCAGTGTGGGGCTTGCTGAAAAAGCTCGCACACCTAAAACCACATTTTTTTATTCAATTTAATGTACAAGGACTACATTTACTCGCCATTTGTTTCAAAGTAATTCAAGATGGTAGGGAAATCGACTATTGTTTGGCTGTTTTGATAGCACTTCTGCCAATTTCTGATTAAAACATGCATAATATGACCATTGCATTCAAATATGTTTGTATCCAAACATCTGTGACCAGCGTTGTCTCTTCTGAGTTATCAGATACTGTCAGTGTTTGTCAGTTCTTTAAGCCTTAAAAGTTATCTAAACGTTTTGGTCTCCGTTTCCTCCATCAGTTCCCTCCCCCCCCCCTTTTAGTGTTTTGATGTGGTCCATTGTTGCTGTCTGGATAACAATTTAAATATTTAACATAATTTACTTTCAGCTTTCTCAAAATTGCAATTTTCCAACTGTAGAAAGTTGTCAAATTCAAAGCTTTTGATCAAAAAGTTGCCAGGCTCCATTTGTGGGCCCAAAATATATAAAGAAACACATGAATTTTTTTTGTCAAAGAGTGTGCGTTTAAACTCAGTGTGAATTTACAGACACTAGTGTCTGATGAATAGTAGAAAACACATTAGAATCACCTAGAGAGTGGACATCTTTCCTTTGCTTTGTGCATTATCATCTACCCTTTGGATCATGAAATCAGCAGTGTTGAAGTGTGTTTGTGTATTAGTTTGTACAGTTTAAGAGTTGGCTCCATGCTGACCTGTATTTGTTATTGTCTCTGGGGATGGACAGGAAGAGCAGCACGCCAACACATCAGCCAATTATGATGTTGAACTCCTGCATCATCGAGATGCTCACCTGGAGTTCTTTAAAAGCGGTGGGTATCAATCAATCAATCAATATATATATATATATATATATATATATATATATATATGTATATATTTATTTTTTTTGTTTTTGTTTATTTTTGTTTATTTTTTTTAAATTGGTTGGCCTTTACAAAAGTATTTCAGTATTCAGTATTTTTTTTTTTTTTACATTACGAGTGCCATTAATGATTTTATGTATGCTTGATTAATTAATCAAAAATCATCTGTGTGTGGTGCAGGAGATTTGCATATGGCTGGAACCAGCACTCGGGAAAATGGACTCAAAGAGACGATCACGCTGAAATGGTGCACTCCACGAACCCACAGCATAGGTGGGCGGAGCCAGCTCAAGTTTTTATTTGGCAATTTGAAGGGCTCTAAGCTTCAAGGACGATTCTATGGAAAAGAAAAAAAAAGTAGCAGCATTTCTATTTTTAATTGGTTAAAATTCCTGCAAATGTATTTCTACCATAGTCTTGTTACATGGTTTTGACCATTATTGTTCATTATTTCACTGATGATGATTTTCTTTTTGACTCTAGGATGTCTGATTTAAAATTTAAAATGCCTGTTTCCCTAGGCCATGGCGATTTATTTCAATTCTTTATTGTATTTAACCAGTGTCCAAAATTCAGATTACACTGAATTATCATGGAAAAAAGGATAAAATCCTGACATTTGAGATGCAAGAAGCAGAAAATGTTTTGCAGTTCTTCTTGAAAAAACACATGTTCAATAATTGTTGCAGCTCTGCTAGTTTTAATTTGAGAGAACACGTGCAGTAAAAGCCATTTTTATAAAATATTCCTCTCTGCATTAGAAGTGAATTTGCAGCATTGACTGACACACTTCTGATCCAATATGCCTGATTTAACTCTGTTTGGTTCTTCCCCACCTTAGAACTACATTACTGTACCGGAGCCTATCGCATCTCCCCCACAGACGTAAACAGTCGTCCCTCGTCATGTTTGACAAACTTTCTCCTTAACGGTAAGATGAATAAACCCTCTTTATTATCAGTACATTGTCCGTTTGACCTGCTGACTAATTGCTGGTTGCCTTCTTCTCTCCTCGATGGACCACAGGTCGATCGGTGCTGCTGGAGCAGCCAAGGAAGTCGGGGTCAAAGGTCATCAGCCACATGCTCAGCAGCCACGGAGGAGAGATCTTCCTGCATGTGCTCAACTGCAACCGCTCCACCCTGGAGGACCCGCCCTCCATCAGCGAGGGCTGCGGAGGCCGAGTGACCGACTACCGCATCACTGTACGTTCAGGACTCCCGATCTTTGTTGCAGTATACATCAGAGATGTTCAAATAGTAACCTAACCGTTTTATTGTTTATTTTAGGACTTTGGGGAGTTTATGAGAGAGAACCGGCTCACACCAGTGTCGGAGTCTTCCCATGATCCCTCAGGGAAGCTGCCAGCTGAGAGAGCCAAAGCTCAACTGGAACGTTACACTCGATACTGGCCGATGATCATCTCCCAGACCACCATCTTCAACATGCAGGCAGTGAGCACACTCAGAGATTCTCTTTCTCTGCTGGATTTTCAATTTAAATGACCTCTGTGATAATATCTGCATGTATAAAAGATAATCTGTCTAAAGGGTGTTCCTTGAGAAATTTGACCACACTGTTCTCCATGTTTCTATGCCTCCATGTTGGCCCACATCACCACCTGTGTTCTCATTCCTGTGTCCTCCTGTTTTTGTCCACTAGGTGGTTCCCTTAGCCAACCTGATAGTGAAAGAGACTTTGTCTGATGAGGATGTTCTGACCTGCCAGAAGACAGTTTACAACCTAGTAGACATGGAGAGGAAGAACGACCCTCTCCCTATTTCCACCGTGGGATCCAGAGGCAAAGGCCCCAAGAGGTATTTATTGGGGAAAAAAAATGGTTACAGAAGCATCTCCATTTCTGAAAAACTTTCATCAGAGTCAATGTTTTTTGTTTTCCTGTCGTCCCCAGAGATGAGCAGTATCGCATCATGTGGAACGAGCTGGAAACATTAGTGAAAACTCACTCTGGAGACACGGACAGACACCAGCGGGTCCTGGACTGCATCATCGCCTGCCGCAGCAAACCTCCCGAGGAGGAGGAGAGGAAGAAGAGGGGGAGGAAGAGAGAGGAGAGGGAAGACAGGACGGAGAAAAACGGCAGCAAGGACACCGACGACAAAAGCTGGCAGGAATTGGAGAGGTCGGTGGCGCTTTGGTTGTCTGACACAGTCGGCAAAAACTTTCTTTTCTCTTATGCTACACTGCCTTTTTTTTCTTCTTTTTTTAACTCGAAGACTAAAGGGTTTGCTGGATAAAGAAGACCCGGAGACGGAGGTGATCAAGGATTCGCCAGACTCTCCAGAGCCGCTCAACAAGAAGCCACGTCTGTCCACAGAGGAGGTTCAGCCTCCAGAGAGATCAAAAGGTACCAACCCTCACCTCAGAAGTACTGCTGGCTATATTCAACCTTAACTCTGAGTTAGATTTTCCTCATTTGGGAAGCAGTTTTCAATTTTCTTGGAATGCTTTTTAATACTTTGTTGTCCAGATGGACACCAGTCGCTCTTTATAGGTTCCCTGATTGGTGTCCTTTCTGAGAATGTGAGATTATTGGGTCTTTCCCATAAAAATTTAGTTGACCCAGTCAGTACTCCTCAGAAAGTGCGTATGAATAATTCCATTTCTGAATGTATAAGAAAAGCACTGATAATTATCTGCTAATGAGCCTTAACCAGTGTGTTGTTATCTGTGGCTTTGTCGCTGCAGGTCCCGTCTCGCTCCTCACCATGTGGACCAATCGCATCAACGTAGCCAATTCCAGGAAGCACCAGGAGTTTGCTGGAAGAGTGAACAACAAGTTCGAGCTGTACCAGCAGCTCAAAGAGGAGAATGGGTGCGTTACTGGGAAATCTATCACTTTATGGGTGTGACGTTCGTCTTGCGTTGAATGTGTCTGACTTTTTAAAACACACAAGTGTCAGGATCACGTCTGAAAATCTAATTCATTCAAAATGTTTTTATCCTCTTTGCAGAATGGACGTTCATGAAAACGGGAAGGCCTCCAGATGATGCCTCCGCCGATTCATTGCTTCAAGGATGTCATTGCGGACCACAGCGTTTTTCAGACATGGGTGTCGCCTCATACCCCCAAATGAGGTCATGAAATAAAAGTGAACTCTTAACAAGGAATTTATAATCCTTTTTTTTACCCATGATTTTGTAGATATATTGTTCACATATTGTGTAACACAATAAAAGCTGTTAATAGAAAGATTGGTTGTTGGCTTCTGTGTAATTAATGTAGTAGTGATGAATTTATATGTCTGATGGCACAAAGTTGTACTGGGTCATAGAAACCCTTCAAAGATGTGTTTTCCAATCTGATTTATGAACAAACAAAATATCTATGCATAATTCTACGAAGTAGGAGACCAATTAAAACTGCAAAACTGATCCTGTAGTCCCTGAAAAAAGCACAATGCTAATGAAAGAGGTATACATGCATGTTGGAAGTGTTAAAGTGTTGCTGCTGTAGGACTGTAAATCATTCAGGAGATTGTTGTCTATTTTCTGATCTTAGATATTTCAAAATCTTCAGAAAATCCAGAAGGTGCTCTGCTGGGTACAACCCAGTACACAGACATGCTGGATCCTTCGCCACAGACTGGCCACATGGTGGGAATGAAGGAAAAAGAATCTGGATTTGAAGAATGAAGGTTGTAGTGCGAGGCTCATGGACAGTAGAGGGAGCAGTTGTATCAAAATAGTCCACAGACACTAATGATGTGCTCTCAGATATTAAAAAGGAGCTGCATAGGTCCCATTTGAGCCTGTTGCAGATGTATTTACATATGTTTGTTGTCATCTAGTTACTAAGAATGCTGAGACTCCACAAGCAGCAGTGTATGTAGAATTTGTTGTATTGATAGCATGAATTGCATTCCGTCTTGATAGATCTTTTTTGGTTTAAGGTCTGCTTTCTGAACTCAGATAATGGGACAAGTGATAAGACATTCCAAAATGTGCAGTTTTATCACACAACACTCAATAATAGTCATGCTGACTGCAGGAATGTCCACCAGAGCTGAGCTGTCGCCTGTGAACTGAATGCTCATGTTTCTGCATTCGACATCTTCACCATTGTTTCCAAGAATTTGGCAGGACATCCAAGAGGCCACACAGTCGCAGGCCACGTGTAACCATGCCAGCCCAGGATCATCTGAGTCCAGCCACCCAGACAGCAGGGGCAACAGTTAGTCTGCATAACCAAAGAATTAGAGCACAAACTGCCTCACCAGGGTCCTAACTTGACTCCAATACGCCATCATGACCGATGTCAGCGGGCAAATGCTCATCTTCGATGGCGTCTGGCACACTGAAGAGGAAGAATCCCAGTTTACACTGCATTGGGCAGATGACAGACTACCATGGAGGTAGATCCTAAGGCCCATTGTCCACCACCACCACCTCATGTTGCAGCATGATAATGCACGGCCCCATGTTGCAAAGATCTGCACACAATTCCTGGAAGCTGAACCCAGATCTTCCAGTTCAGTCAGTCCAGACGGATTCTGCTGACCTGTTAATGTGTTGGGTGACGCATAATGAGTTGTTATGTTTAGCTGAGACATTGCATCCTGAGTCAGAACCGGGGGACAGACACTGGATTGTATCAGAGAGCTGAGGTGCTAGATGTGAGGTTGGTGACACGTCTGGAAAGATTTAAAGTAGACGGTGTTTTGTTTGATGGTGGAGATGACTGTGTTGTTTTTATTCTGGAGTTCAATAGTGAGACATCGTTATTATTCTCTGCCAGAGGCAGATGAGAAGCACATGGTAGCTTATAAAGTGTTGGTTTGGCCCTGTGGGGGTCTTAAG
This sequence comes from Chaunax sp. Z400, assembly GCA_037577475.1. Classification (NCBI taxonomy): domain Eukaryota; kingdom Metazoa; phylum Chordata; class Actinopteri; order Lophiiformes; family Chaunacidae; genus Chaunax; species Chaunax sp. Z400. Next base: position 17,167,868 of record CM075204.1, read on the forward strand.
GAGGTGCTTGGTTACAAATAATGTGACCTATTAAAAAGAAAAGGCAGCAATTAGGTACAATGGAATGCAATCAATGATCTAATTAAATACAGAGGTTGTTGTTGAAGGATGACATTAAATTGTCCATCAATTCGTCAAACCATCCTTTCACTGAAAAATGTAACTATTCATTAAATTTAATCACCAAACTTTAAGGTTCCGAGCTAAAATTTCTTATTCTAACGTGGATCAATTGATGAATCTAAAGAGAATCATCAACCAATTCTGCAGCATCCCTGAAGTCTACAGAGTTTTTCAGCGTATTTCAGCTCATTGCTTTGGTTTTATGGCCCACAGCTTTTTGTGTTTCGGTTCAGGCTCGCCGCTAGCATTAGCATCGTTAGCAGACACGGCCAGCTGTTTCCAGCTAAAAAGCGCTGAAACCCACTTTAGGCTCTATGCCCAGCATCTGAAGCATTCAGAGTGTTCATACACTATTCCCACTGCTACATTTGTAGTTGCATCATTTAAAAACACTAAATGGGATTCTTTTGTGTAATATTCCATCCATCCATCCATTTCCTTCCTCATATCCGTGGTTGGGTTGCAGAGGCAGCTGGCTAAACTGGGTTATTCCAGACATTCCTCTCCTCAGCAACACTTTCCAGCTCCTCCCGGGGGAACCTGAGGCATTCCCAGACTAGATGAGATATGTAATGCCTCTAGCAAGTTCTGGTTCTACCTCGGGGCCTCCTCCCAGTTAGACAGGCAGGATTCATCCAGGAGGCTGTTGTAGGAGTTTTGCTGACATTTAGGTAGCTCTTTTCAGCAAGAATCTTTGCTGTCTGAAATTCTCTCTCTAACATAGTCATTTGTTTTCATTCATGCTTCTCGTGTCGTCATCTCTGCATTAGCCCATATGTTCTTCTATTCATTCATATCCATTCACTTATGACCTTTCAAACAAATCATTACAGTGTATGGCCTGAATGACTAAGCAGCCAGAACAGTCCCATATAGTTCTATAGAAGTCAACAGCAGCAGACTACCCTGTGAGCTCACAGTGTGAGGGCTCTCTGAGTCAATGTGGTTGGGGCGAGAAGAACCAGTCCATAGGGGGGTGGGGGGGTTCCTTCAGATGAGGTCGGAGGGTCAGACTAGTGGTGGGGGATTTTTTTGTCAACCACCTCATGTAATCGGGTGGACTTGACACTGTTAAGAGTCTGGGGTCAGGGCCAGCTAGGGGTAAATACTGTACAGTGTGGTTGATGGTGACAATGAGAGAGCAGAGTCAGCTGAAGGGTCCCCCAACAAAAGTCCTGACTGTTGATGTCCAGGGAAAAAAGTTTGATGAAATAATTCTGTGGTTCAGAAAATACTCCAAAAATCTTAATTGTGTATCTGATACGACATCTGATACTTACTCACTGTTTTCTTTTAGGGAAAGGCACATCACACATCGTGTAAGGAGACACACAACAAGGCCACAAACAGCAACATCAAACAGCGATTTGGCATCGCATTTAAAGGATTTGGTTTCAACACCAAAAGCAACAATTCCCTTCATGCTTGATGGCATCACCTTCCCACCAAGGTAAAGCCCACGTCTTTCAAACTCCACATCCAAAGTGTGTTTTTCAGGCTTTCTGTTAAAAGATTCTGAAGCCTCAAGACCAATCCAGGATAACCCCGGTGTCACAGCTGGGTTTGCAGGTAGGATCCAAACACAAGGTAACTGTGGGGCTGAGAGAACAAGTGATCAGGGCCACATAGAAAGACAAACAACCATTCTCACTTACATTCACACCTACGCTCAATCCATGTTACTTTCACTTAAACGCCCTGGAGTATTTTTGATTGTTTATGTTGTATACACAAGTATAACTGTTCGTCTACTTCTGTGTTATATCTGTTCTGTTCTATTGGTTCAATAAAGAAAAGAAAAGAAATATATATAAAAGAAAGAAAATGGTGCAACTCTAGGACTCTCATAGCTTAACAATACTGTCACTTCCTGCATCTTCACTGAAGAGCAAGACATCAATTAAACATAAACTAGCAATATGAAATCCAAAGGGGATAATAAAAGAGGGGCAAAAAAAATCTAAGAACTGTTAAGTGCAGTAATAAAGCATAAAGGATGTGAGGGGAGAAGATCATTGCCTCGGGCAGAGTGGAGTGGAGATCAATGAGGTTGTCCTCAGCGATCCCTCAAAGGACCAATGAGGTTAAAAGAGGAATGCTACTTGAACTGAAAAGGGTTCTGCGTCTGCCCTCACACGGTTCAGCAACCTTTCCCTTCCGTCACTTAGAGGGACAAAAGTGGAGCTTGTCTACCGAGTGACAACAGAGCACCAGCTCAGACTCCATCACACACTGCTAACGCCTTGCAAAAGCTACTGAAGGTGACAAATGGAGTCGATCTAAAATATTTATCTAAATTAAATTCAGATCAGCAAACTTTGTATTAATATATCCTATGCAACACTAATTACTAAGAATAATATGCACCATGCAGAAATTAAAGAGCCAATATAAAGCGGAAGCACAATTTTGATCAGTTGTAAATGTAAAACTGGTGATTTCAGACAACAGGAACACAACAGTCCTTTGTAATGTATATTTACTTTATTGCAAAACATCTAAAACAAGAATTATTGGGGACAAGTATATTACTTAATGGCTTATATACATGGCTGCTCACAATAGGATAAGTCATGGGAAAGAAAAACATAATCTTATCACACATTTCCATAAGGTTCGTTATACCCACACTAAAATACCTAAAAGCTTTCTTCTGTTAAGTGAACACCATTGGAGCAACAACACTGCATCTACTGTTGGTAAAAAGTGAAATCCTAATAAACAAAGTTGCCTACTTTAAAACAAAAGCAGAGAAATGATTACAGTTCAGGATTACATAAAAAATGGCATAAAAAATGGCAAAAGTAATCAATTACTTTCCACAAGGATACAGTCACAAAGAGGAAGTTTCCTAGTGATACTACGTTTTATTACTTAGCAGACATTATTTTCAGTCACATGCATCGCAATACATTTATTTTATTGTTTACATGATGATTTTAAATTATAACGCTTAAATCTAGTACTAAAATGACTGGGGGGGGGGAACCCTCAAACAACCATGATCACTTGATCCCCACCACAAAGCAACAAACCTAGAAAAGAACTTGAAAACATGATAATGCAGTAGCTATTTTTTGGTTTACAATTTTAATTATGAGTTATTAGCCGTTATCAGTGATCAGCATCAGCTCCTACAAAATATGTTTCTTAATAATCATCGCTACCCTCGTCTTCCTCGTCATACTTCCTCTTGAGGGAGTGCTTCTTGTGCTTTCCCCTGTGTCTCCGTTTACCGGAGAAGTCAGGGTTAGCATCCCTCGTATGCAGCTGCTCATGCTTCTTCAGAAGGCCGGGGACGGAGAATCCTTTCCCGCACGTGTCGCACGTCCAGGGCTTCTTGCACGTGTGAGTCCTTTTGTGGACGTTCAGGTGGGAGGCCAACTTGTAGGTCTTCCCGCACACGTCACAGCTGAACGGACGCTCGTTGGTGTGTAACCTGATGTGGACCTTCAGGTTCCCGACCTGAGTGAAACTCTTTTCACATATGGAGCACCGGTAGGGTCTCTCTCTGGTGTGGATCCTCAGGTGAACCCTCAAGCAGTATTTGCTTGAGAACTTCTTTTGGCAAATGGGGCATGGGATCTTAGCTTTGGGCACGTGGTCTTGCTGGTGCCTCTTCAGGTCAGACAAATAGACAAAGGTCTTGCCGCACTGGGAGCAGAGATACTGACGGTCGCCAATGTGGTAGCCCATGTGTCTCTTCAGCAAGCTGGGGACGAGGAATCTCTTCCCGCAACGCTCGCACATATGCGGACGATCTCTGGTGTGCCAACGCTCGTGGTTGGACAGCTTGAAAGCCGTTGGGAAGCTTTTGCTGCAGTGCTTACATGGGAAAGTCATTTGGCTCGTGTGGCACTCCATGTGTCTTTTGAAGTAGGTTGACTGTGTGAAGCCCTTGTTACAGATGCTGCAGTAAAAGGGCTTTTGGCCGCTGTGGGCCAATATGTGCTTCGTCAAGGTCTGCAATTTGGTGAAACACTTGCCACACTGTCCACAAGCGTAAGGACGAACCGTGCTGTGGGTCTTCAGGTGGTTGTTGAGGAAAGCCTGTGTTCTGAAGCTTTTGTTGCATGCTGTGCAAATGAAAGGCTTCTCTCCGGTATGAATGCGCTCGTGGTCCATCAGCTTGGACTGATAAGGGAAGCTCTTATCGCACACATTGCAAGTGAATCTGTCAGCTGGGGGTCTAATCTGCTTTTTCTTCCTTATGCTGGGCTTCATGTCATCCCCTGCACTAAACCTGGCTGGAGGAAGTGGTGGCAGGGCTGGGAGTGAGAGCGAGTTAGTGGCAATCTGTGACACCCACTGATGCAAAGTGACTCGCTGAGTCTGGGGCTTCTGGCCATCTTTTGGTCCGGCACTGCCTGAATTCTGGGAGGTGGAAGCCGTTTTGATTGGAATTTGAACAACCTTGAGGGGGACTGATTTCAAGGGCAGCTCCCGCTGTGCTTCTGGTTTCTCTGATGCTGCTGGTGCTCCATCTTCTGCTCTGCTTTGTACAGATGCAGCAGACTGTTCCTCTGTACCACTCTTCTCTTGCTCCACATTTTTCTCCATCTGAGCTGTTGCTGGGACACTTTCCTTTGCAGCACTGCTATCAGCTGTTTTATGACTGTATCGTCCTCTTTTCTGTGGTCCAGTAGCAGGGGCTGCTGGGCTGTCAGAGTCATCTGACATAACTCCCAAGTCTTCTGTGTCACTGTGGGAGGCTGGGTTTGTTTCACTGGGGGTGACCTCTAATCGCTTTGGTGGTGGTGGTGGTAGTGGTGGTGGTGATTTTGGTGGTGGTGTTGGTGGTGGTTCTACTGGTTTGGAACGGAAGGCGAGTGACGAGAGCACACAATCACCCACAGAGGACGAGATGGTTGCTGCACAAATGGAAAAGACATTTAACAAATTCATTTTCACTGTATTTAATAGCTTACTTTCTGTTTAATCTCATGTTCATACAAGTATACCTTTAACACCAAGTAGTCCCTTGGCCTGCTGGTGTCGGAGGAGAATCTTCAGGTCCCTTGGGTCAGGGATCAAGCCTCCACATGCCTCCAGGACAGTGGGCTCCGTTGAGATCATGGTACCAAGCTGAGGTAGAGAGGAAATAGAAATATGAATAAGTTTCCAGTCAAGATTTACATTTTACTTCCGAGTTAGGATCAACCAGATAAAAGGAACATCCTGCTTGCAACCAGTAGCCCACCCTACTGTCACTACCCTAAGGTAAATATTAAAATGCAATGACAGTACATGAATATACCTGGGAAAGATTGGGAACAGGAAGAAGTTGCTCCAGCTTGCACACCAGACCTGCAGTCAGAGCCTGCAGCGCTGTATCAAACTTGGTGCCGTACTGAACAGGGAACACTTCCTGCAGAGAGAGCAACATGGATGAGTTTAACGACATCAGGACTTTCATAACTGTGAGAATAAAATGAAAAATGCCTTTTTGTGATGACAAGTTAACTCTTACCTGGAAAAAGCGTTTCCTCTCAGTAGGATTTTTAAGCAGATTCTGGACCAGCACCATAAAGTTTGTTTGAGATTTCTCCACGTCTGAGTCCTTCTGTAACACAGGAAATACTGTAACTGAGGTTTAATTTACATATTGAGATTATAGAGTCCAGTGTGTTGAATAAAACTGAACACAAGCAATGGTCAAAGAGAGGTACAAATTTTGTATACAGTATGCTTCTCAGGAAAAGTTCCCATTCTTACCACTGTAGATGCAGAGACCTTCAACCTATTTATGAGAATCTGAATAGCCCTGGAATCTGGTGGGCCCTCTTTGTGAAGCAAATCCAAAATGATCTAAATGTAATACAAAAAGACAAGAGAAAAAAAGTCAAGACAAGCCATAACTTAAGCCAAGAACAAACTTCATATGAACATTAAGTAAAATTGCAGGTATCTGCTTTCCTAATAGGGACTGAGTATTCCAAACAAACAGACTTGTTTTTTAAGGTGTTTATAGATAATTACTTCAAAAAAATTATATTTTATAACAAAGATGACAATTATGAAAGCACCAATCCCTCAAAGCAAACAATACTGACAACTACATTCAAAGACACTGTGAGTGATATAAATTATATTATCTTACTTGATGCACACACACTGTATATGATAAATTCTTACCCTTGCTCTCAACCCCAACATGAGCTGGGCAGTCTGCTTAAAACTCATGAGCTCAGGAACGGTCTGCGTCACCATGGTGACAAACTCCTCCACTTTCCCGTACAGCTTCACGTTTCTCTGTCGTATGACCTGCCATATGTACGAGTACGTCAGTTGCAGAGGAGAGGCCATCAAGCGAAGGGAGGCCAGGGGGAGACCACCTGTGCTCAAAAAGTTGGGAAGTTTTGTGTTAGATTGTGTGAAAACCCAGTAGCATGTTTTGCATTTGAAGCAGGCTAAGATTCAAGTCAACGGGTCTTTTGATGTCATCGATTTAAAGAACTTAAATTGAATCAGTTCTCCCTTTGTCTTTTATCTGTTGGTATTCTGGCCGTCTTAGACAAAAATGTATGAAACGCATTCCTGCATCTCTTCACTAAACTGTGTGAGGAGATTGCATTAGCACATACACTGTATACAGCTGGAAGCAAAATTATTCTACCCCCATTGTATATTAGGTTTATTGGAAAAACATTATTTATCAGGTCTTTGCAACAAGGAGTTTAAATAGCTCAATACCACAGATATTACAATCGTTTTCCCCAAATATAACACAAAACACTACTTTACTGACTACTGCAATCTCAAAATTATTCAACCCCATAACAACGAGCATCTCTTGTAGAGAACCTTTTGCTGCTATGACCTGCTGCAAACGTGATGCATAGCCATCGCCTAGGATTTCCTGATACGTGATGGAATCCATCTTACTCTGTACATGCTGCAGGTTTCCAGTAGCCAAGGAAGCAAAGCAGCCCCAGAGCATCACAGAGCCACCGCCATGCTTCACTGTAAGTGGTGTGTCCTTTTTAACATAAGAGCCATTCTTCCTCCTCCAGACATACTGATCCACATGCCCAAAAAGGTGCAGTTTCATCGCTCCCAAGAACAGCATCCAAAAACTTCTGTCGCTTATCTAGATGGTTTTGAGCGTACTGGAGCTGACCTTTCTTGTGCTTTTGGGTCAGCAGTGGTGTACGTGTTGGGGTTGGAGCCCTTCAGCATGTCAGTATGCGCCTTACAGTGTTATCTGACACCTGGGTCTTGCTGCAGGTCATTTGCAATCACCCTTCAAAATCTGTTTCATTGGGCCATTTAAACTACTCTTATGCAATGTGGTTATTGCAAACAGCTGATAGTGTATTTTTCCAATAAACCTCATATACAATGGGGTTCAATTATTTTGCCTCCGACTGTATACTCAATTATTTTGAACTTGTGCGCTCTGCTTTACAGATTTCAACTGTGAAGAATGTATGACTGTATGACTTAATTGCCCTTCCGAGTTAATCTTTCCCTCTCACAGTCTTTATGATCAATGGGTTTGTAAAATGTGCATTTAATAAAAATCTACCAACAGCAGAAAAGCTTTTGCATGTGTACCCAGAAGCTGTTGTTGGGGGCGCTGCAGTGCTGACGACATGCTGAGATAAACTACATAGGGGACGAGCGTGTGCACGTTTGCGTGTGCAGTCGTTCAGAGAATGAGCGCCAATTGCAGACAAATGAGATTCAAACATCAAGTAGATGGTGTGGGCAGTAGTTTGCTAGTTAAGGGGAATCATCACAGTTGAAACTACACGATGCAGCAGCACATCCGGGGGGAAGGATGCACTAATTTTGCATCGGGCAGTTTGAAGAGTCCTTGCTAGCGCTAGTTGGCTAGCTAACCACAAAACCTTGACAACACAATAGAAAAAACTTTCCTAGAGGCCTGTTGGCCTGAGATTTAATGCGAAGAGTAATTTCGCTGCAACAGATGGCTCACGTTGCTTCTCAATGTCTGACGGATCATTCTCGGCGGCAGCTACTGTTAGCTTGCTAGTGTTAGCTTATCAACTTACCCGCAGTATCGAGTCGTTTCTCCATTCTGTGCTCAGGATGTGCCCCTAATTCATGAGTTAATCAATCGACTGCACAAATAGGCTGACAATGCAGCACCTTAAGCCGTAATATAATGTTTAAAAGTGTTAAACCGTCTTTCTACCGACCGTCAAGCCAGGAAGAATAATGGCGACCGCTGGGTAGCGGCCTTCCAAAACAAAAGTCTGTGTGCTTCCGGCGGATATCTCTATTACAAATAAAAGCACTATTATTTGAAGTTGCTGGGAGCGAAAACCACGAGGAGCACAATGCGGCTCGAACATATGAATAATGATGGTTATGACCTTGTTTAACGACATTTTTAATCGTATTTTTGCCTTGCTGAGGGCCTTTATTCACGCCTAAATTTTAATATACTAAAAACAATAAAATAGCTGCCAAATGACCAATGAAGTCAAAGTAGTTGCATCTTCAACTAGAAAGCGCTCTAGAGAGCGTAATCTCCGCCAAAACCACTGCCACTAAACCCGAACAATAAGAAAATCGGGCTGTCAAAACATGTCCTGTAATCCTGTAACAATGTATCATACATCACACCACGTGACGTTGCCATGATGACGTTGCTTTACTCCGATCTGCCAATTTAGGTAATACCACCTGATTCCTTGACCCTGCAACCTACTCCTAGAATTTAGAGTCGTGTTAATCGTCAGTTTATTAGTTATAAACAAAATATGATTCTCCATAATGTCGGATCCTGATCTCTTTGTCATCTAGATATAACTTCTAACCTTTCACAGATACTGTATATGACATCCATTTGAATGGCTCTTCTGTATTATCTCAGCTAAATATCCAATTGCACAAATATTACTCCAAAAGCAAAGAATGGGTCTTCCATCAAGGCCCCAATTGTCCATATTGAGTGAACTTTGCATCTTTTTGAAGTTGATCATATTTCTGATATAGTTTCAGAATATACAGAATAACACAATTTTGCAAATGGGGTATTTTCAGCAGGTGGACAAAATAATACACTTCATAAAATGTTTAAAAAGTACATTGGCCAAATCACTGTCAAAGTGCCACAAATGTAGGTCATGCCACCCATTTGAATGCCAATTACGGATAATCAGCAATTTATATGCATGAATGAACCAATGAGACAGATAATGGACTGAAAGGTTACCCGAGTTTCAGTCATTGTCTCAGAAACAATGACAACAAAGAGACATAATAAAGAAATAATTAGAAAATGAATCTGAGAATCAGATATACAGTATACTGTAAATGCATATATGTGGAATGAGAAATATATAGTTACTGGCATCCAGCACCTGCTGTAGTCTGCTTTATAATTGTTTAATTATTAGTTATTATATTAAGTGATTTTCACAGTACTTTGTCCATCACCCAGTCATACACACTTAAATTGGTCATTTTTTTTCATTTACAACATTAAAATAGTACAAAAAGTTAATTAAATTTGTTTTATGAGTGGTTTATTTTATTAAAAAATAACTTAAAATCTCACATTCAATACAAAGACAGATTATCATAATAAACAAAATTATACAAAATGGGTCACCAGAAAGACAATAAAACATAAGTAGTAGACCTTGTTTTATAAAGATATCCACATTTCACTGATATGTTTTGGAGGTAAATCATTAGAATATAGAAAACTGTTATTGAATTACTAACAATCGTCTGTAGATGAGGCTTCATAGCCTGTGGTCTGGAAAGATTCTTCGCCTGCTGATTCATAGGGATCTGCCGACATCAGTCGTGTTTGTAACTGGTATTTCCTCCAGCCTACGGCCAGTTCTTTTGTGACAAGAACAAGCCCTCCTTATGTTTCTCACTGAGCTCATCCGTCCATCCATCTATCTATCCCCATCTCCTTCACTTTCCCTCGTCCTGTTTGTGCTGTCTCTCGCTCCCTCTGTCTGACACATACAGTACAAGAGTGCTCACACTCGAAGGAGTCATGCTCTCATGATTGACTTGGTGAATGAAGCTTTAAACGCTCTAACATACTCACTGGGGCCGAGCAGCGGCTATAGATCACTGGGCAACAGCTTTGAAATACAATGAAGGGATTCAAAGTGCCTCTGGCGATAGCTATCTGCCATCTGGTCAGATCTTTGATACACAAAGTGGGACGCTTGTTGAACTGTTTGGTGTGCTGTTTGCAACTAGCAGGTTGGTAATCCGATGTGGCAGATCTGAACAATGTCAAAAAGCTTCTTTAATTGCCCTTTTACTTCTGATGCATTTGAGTTATTTTACGAACGGCATGAACTTCTTTGCATTTTACCCCCCCAATTCATTTCAGTAAAAGTCAGCATAAAGAGACAGGTTGAGATTCAGTGACTGTTGAATCCACAGCAGTGAAAGGAACGTCTCTGTAACCGCCAGGACATATAGCCAACATATTCCTGACAGGGGCCCCATCTTGGAATGAAGTGGTTTCCTCCAAACAGTGATATCGTTTAGATTTGAGGCTCCAATTCTGAGCGGAAGGACTGAAAAAAAAAATCAATGTCTTCTGCTGAGAGTAGGTCAAAGCCAAATGCTGTTTAACATTGGCCATAAGCAGACAATAAATGTATTTCAGCAACTGATGTGTACAGAGTTTTTTCCCCCCTTGGTCCCAAACAACCTCCTTGGACACTTAAGTGGTAGAAGTGTCTGTGGAATTTTGTGATACACCTCCCTTCGCACCAGGTGAGTTTTCTCTCGCAGTTCAGGTTTATGCGCTCAAATTAATGAGGAGGAGCGTCAGATCACACCCATTTATCCAGCAACCTCCTGCCAATGACAGAACAACACGTGAATTGTTCTGCTTCTGTTCAGATTTCCCTTTTCTATTAGTCATGCTTCATCCACTCTCGTGTTCAGGGATCGCCTCCCCCCGCTGGCTGAGTGTCAGCAGCTTGGGCGAGTCTTTGAAGTGGGATGGACATAGACACAGTTGGGATCAAATCAGACGGTTCCACTTCATTATTCTCAGCGTTGCAGACTGGCAAAAGCCTTCTAGACTTCACCTAAAAATAAAAAAAGAAAGATATGAAAATAGCCGTCACAGCCTAAAACAGTGTTGTCTCATCTGTTTTCTAGGATGAACAAATGATAGGTGATTAATCTCCAAAGATGACATCATCAGGTTAGGTAATAAATGAGCCTTCAAGTAATACTGAATATTTGATGAGCAGTTGTTAACTTTGCAAGAACTTCCTTCCTGGAAGCTCCCATGAAAACGAAGCCACATTATCATGACGTCATATTAGACTAAACACACAGTAAATGAAAGAAAAAAAAAAAAGAAAAAGAAAAGTTTTCAGGTTCTTATAATAGTGGACAAAGAGAACAACTACAATTTGGATAACTGTTTATAATATGTGCCAATATATAAACCTCTTTGAAAAATCCTGTTTGATATAGATGAATTAATAGTGAATTGACCCACTTACTTACCAGCCACACTATGATGACAATACAAGCGGTGAAGGGAATGAGAGCAAGAAGCAAGGGAGTTCTCTTTGACCAGCCGTATTCGCGACCCTCCTCCTGACCCCCTGGAAGGAGGAAATATTATTGGAAATTGCTCCGACTACAGTTACACCTCAGAAATCTGATAGGCATCCTGAGGTTTGGTCTGCACACTATTTATTGAACTAGCAGAAGGAATTCTGAAGGGATTCAAGCTTTAATACAGGCATACATACTGCATGCAGGGATTCCAGTTTGGATCTCTCTTCACTCACAAATAATCACTTAGATTTCCCTTTGAGTTGTCAAGCCTACTTAGCGGGCGTGGAGCTGTTTTAAAACCGTGTTTGATCATGTAATCCATTTAATTACCTGTATTGGTTGTGTGTTCAAGGTTACAAATCTGACTCCTGCTCCCAGTTGTGTGTCCTTGACGGCGGATCAATATCTGCCCACTAATAGTCTACTCAGCTGCTTTTGTTTATCAGGCCCTCCATTAAAAATAAAAAATGCAAATGAATGACGTACCTGGTGTTTGCGGTGGGTTAAGGCACGGTGGCAGCTTGCACGAGAAGCCGGATGTTCCCTGAGAGGCAGCATGTAAGATATCTTTGATGTAGTCAAAGTAAACACCAGACACTAATCTGCCCTCCTGATAGTGACACTGGAAGACCTGCATCGCTGTTTCCTGCAGGATAAGACAACAAGCAATCTTGAAATAACTCAGTTATGCAATTAAATGTGCAAAAAGGCCTCTACATGCATGTCCCAAATATTACATATACGTCCTTTGCTGATTTGCACTATGCAAATAGATCTGTTCTGCTACTCGCTCCAAAAAGCATGTACTGTAATTAACTCATTGCACATTTTATTGTTGCAGACTAATAATTAAAATGGTTAAATATGAATGACAAAATATGCATGTTTTTCTTGCAGGCAATGCATAGATGTCTCATGCGCTGCAAGGAAAACCCCACTCTTGCTGATTACTCACCAGTTCCTCGTGGTCAAAGGTGAAGCGTAAACTCTTCAGCATGGCAATGAAGACAAGTATATGTTCTTTGTTGGAGGAGATGGCGCCAAACATGTTGGCCAGCTTCCGAAGGCTTTGCTCCAAAGGATAGATATTTAACACCACCCAGCACATGCCAGCCTGGGAAATTTAACATCCCTTGTTAAACACTAAAATCAAGCTTCCTCCTTATGTATTTCACAATATTTCTGCTTCCTCTTTTTCATATACATACCTCCTCTTTGGGAATGTAACTAACAGGAATCTCATAATCGGAGGGGATATTCTGCTTCTGCAATGAAAGAAACATTGTTTGTGACATAATTTACACAATCTCAGGTATGACTTCATAACATATAGAGCATATGCACATATGTGACAAAAATATGAACATGATGTATGAATACGATATGTGTGCAGCCTGTAGCTGCTCAGTAACCTCACCAATAACGGCAGCCTGTTCACATCATCAGTTATAGGGGTCGTAAATTTTCCGTAGCAGAGGTTCAAACTTGTGAACAGACTCAGGAGGAGACAAGGTGCTTTCAAGATCTGAAGGAAAAAAAAAATTATAACACCATACAGTGTATTTACATTACATGACATTCACACCTGGATGCTGACCAATAAAACCACACTGAGACCCATAATGCCTTGCACAAGGGCACCATTATTGGATGTATATATGATGAAGTACAATCACTTCACCCACCCTCATCTTCTGATATCAGGCGGAAACTTTCATAAAGTATCATGTTAACTCAGCATATATAATAAATATATTCCAACCATAATCATCTGATAATCTACTGAAATGCTATTATTTTGAAAAGAAAGGAGTGTGATATATCACTTAAACAGATGATTCATATTATAGTGCTTTTATTTTGTTACCAAGGGTTCTTTTTTATGAAAGACAATACAAGGATCTGGCAAATTGTGAATAAAATTTATTTTATATCACTTAAGTTTAACATGAACAGTTAAGTGAGAAGCAGATTAAAAGACAATGAAAATAATTGTTACTGTAGCTGCAATCCTGATTCTGGATACAGTGTCTGTGGATGATGCATGCTATTACTGTTGCAACTAAAAGCATTTATGTGACAGCTGCAATGACTCTTTGCTATTTGAGGTGTCATGATTTTAAATGCAACCACATAAAAATGAGCTCACACAAGATCAATGGACAGACTTCAATGTTGCCAGGTTAACAGGAAGGAATTTGTTTGCTTCAAAGGGATTTATACTGTTGCAAAAAACAAACAAAAAAGAGAATTAAATGAATGTGCATTTGGACTTCTGGGAGAACATGTGCTAATCTTCCTGAGTCAATATATTGAGTGAAAACAGACAGAGCCCTCCCACTTTACTCCCCCTTTCAAAAAGGTTGACACACCAGCACCAACACACATCTCTTAACACATTAGAAAACCTCTTAATGCAACAAAATCTAATTACTCTTCATACTAAGTACTTTAATTTTTTTAGATTTAACTCCAAATTAAAAACTACAGGAATATTACATTGTGGTGTTGTGGTTTGGTAAGCATTCAGTGGCTGCTGAGAGAGGGTGGGGGTGGTTCAGGGAGCAGGGTTAGAGAGGTAATCATGACAGGTGTTTGGTGTTGGACTAATTGCTCTCTCTGGTTGCAGTAGCTGGACTTGGAGAGAGTGTTTCTGTGTGAGAAGCTTGATTTTGAGAGATTCTGAGTTTGAGTTAAGTTTGCTATGTATGTTAAATAAAGACTGTTACCAAGCATCATCATTGGAGCCGTCACTGAGAGAACCCACACATACACTGTTACATATGTAATTTGAGTTTTTAAACTTTTAGTCGATGCTACTTTTTTCACTAGTGCAACATTAATAACATGCTCTAGAAATCAAAGAGGCCACCTTTCATTCAGCAGTAAAAAGTGCAGAGGAAACACAATAAGATCCTTTGCCATCAATTGTATTTCAGTGCAGGAAAAAAGGTCTATCCAAGAATACACAAATGTGAAAATTCTTACTCTACATACAAATATCCTGCCATTTACCAAGCCCAACGCAAGTGAGAATGAGGCTGCATCAGTAAATTAGTCTACACACTCTGCAACATGTAATTAGACCAACTACCTGTGTAAAAAAAAAAAAAAACAGACAAAAAATTAAATTAAACTTACTTTCTTCCTCATATGGAGCAAAAATCCGCAGTTGCTCAAATCCAGTGCATGAAATGATGAGTTTCCTGTTGGAAGGCAGAGCTCATTGTGCACATGTGAGTGATGTCCAAGCGTGTGGGGAAAATTGAGGACGGGCTGGCAGTCTGCTTTCACTCCAGACAGGCTGGTGGAGGTCTTTTGACATGGTGGTGGTGGAGAGGCCGCCTACAGGCTGAGTCACTGTGTCACACACTGACGCTGTCTGAGAGTTTTTCCATGAACTCCCACATATCAATTTGTTCATCAGGAGAAAGTGGGCGCTTGTTCTCTAATATTTCGCTCAGAATATGTCAAGGTTGTTCCTCAAGCTGTTGTTTAGAAAGTGAAAATGAGATGATGATGTTGCTTTGTTAATGTTGGTGGTGGGCTGGGATCTTAAGCCATGATCTTTATCATTTTATTGTTTTATTATGGTCATTTTTTTATTATCATTTTGACAAGATTCATGGAAAAAAAAGAGAAAACGTTTTAGATATTATTAACCTTTGCGATAACTTTTGTTTGGGATGTTCATACTGTAACAATAGTAAGAATATTTTGTCCGTGTAATGATCAGCAAATGAAAAAAAAGTAAGGTCATGCATTCAGATTAACAGCTGAGACAGATTCATGTGAGTAACATAAAATGTGACGTCATCTCTGATGTGATTTATACTAATATAATCACACGAGGCACAATTTCAAGAATGAAAAAGGACGATAAAATGAAGTTGCATGGTACAGACAGCCATGACTCTGACAAGCTACAAGTTCCCTGCACATGCAACTTAATTTTGTGCAGGAAGGAATAAATGAGGCACATATTGAGTTTGCCATTCGAGAGAGCATTAACGATGATAACAAACAGGCATGACAGAGTCCAAATTGCTTTCACTCAAAGGGATTATGCTGGGACTACCAATCAAAAGCACTTCTAAAATCTTTAATATCAATGTATTTATGAGGTAAAAGCTATGTGTATGCTCTGCAGAAGCTGTCAGGTTGTGCATCTGCCTTTATTAGAGTGACAGCAGGGCCCGGCTGTCACTTTTTTTTCTCTACCATTTAATTTTTGTTACTTCCACCCCTCATAGGAAGCCACCCAAGAAGCTGCAAAGGTGAACAGTACTGCATGGATGCTGGCTAAGACATGAGGGAACCAGAGCTCAACATCCAGGCTAAATGTCACATTTTATCCATATTCCTTCTTCATGTCCTTGCATCCTATCCATTGTATCAGGTAGTTTGTCCTGCTTATACTGATGCTGCTGCCAGACACGGTCATGGGGCGACTCCTCTGGTGACTAAAACGCTAAAATACTTATTAGATGCTTCATATGTTCTCATTGTTTGGGTAAAACTATTTTTCTCACTCATCAGACCTTCTTGTATTTTCCCTCTGCTCCACTAGATGGGGATGTGAATGCCCAGGCCAGCAATGGAGACACAATCCTGTGTGATGCTGCTGGACGTCCTGGACGGTGTGGAGCTGCTCCTGCAGGACGGAGCCAAGCCTGCTGAGCCAGCTACGCTTTACAGCTGCCCGTCCACTGAGCTGTATAAGAGGGACACAAACTGTGAGGTGACCTCAATATCCGAGCAATGATGGCGGCAATGCAAAAGCGCACCCAATCATCTGAACACACAATGTGGCAATATTCTCATTTCAATCAGGAAACACGAGGGAATGAAGTAAAGATAACTGTTTATTGCAATTGATAAAAATACAGCAGGAAACAAGTTTCTTTCTGCACCTCATAGCTAAGCAATGTAGTCATTTCGACAAAGAGCCTTCTGTTTATCCGTTCTGTCACCGAAAAACATTGAAGCTCAAACCACAAAGAACATTTTTCTCCATGTCCAGCTTTCTTCTTCTTGAGCATTTGTTTTGATCTGTTTCTGTCCCTCATTCTCTTCCTTAACGCCCCTCCGTCCGTCACATTTCGTTACATAACTCAAAAACCATTGAATATTTTTTCACTGAACTTTCTACACACAACAATCAAGTTGAAGTGGTGACTTTTCCCATTCAGGGATTTGTCTTTTTATTTTTCCCTTTCCATGGGTTACAAGTTGGGTCAGGCTCATTCCAGTGGTTGATTTTGTTTCCAGCGCAAATCTCAAATACCATTAAATATCAAATAAAATACAATTAATAATAATTTTATCTCACTAGGAAATTGATCTTCAGCTCAGGGGTACGACAACAGACAATCAGTCTGCAGGTACTCATTAATTAAGAAGAACAAGGGACGAAATGTAAAAAAAACAAAAAAAGGGTAAATGAGTTTTCAAAAATACAACATAAAATAACACACTCACATTTATGCCTACAGTCGATTTAGAGTCATCAATTCACCTGTACTGCATGTTTTTAGTGGTGGGAGGAAGCCAGAGAACCTGGAGGGAACCCACGGAGACACGGGGAGAACATGCAAACTCCACACAGAAAAGGTCCCAGGTCCTCAGGTAGATTTGAATCCAGGACCGTTCTTGCTGTGAGGCAACAGCGGAACCCACTGCACCACCGTGCCGCCCCAACACAAATACAAACCATGAAAAATGTGTGAAAACAACCCCTGTGTCGAGCCTGAGGGGTATTCCACGAAGCAAGTTCAACAAAACCAGGCTTTGTTTACGTGAGCTGGGTCTACAAAACATAAAACCCCAGTCAGAGATCACGAGCATCCCAAAGGTGGCTGTCAACTTTCAACGTCAACGTTTGCTAAATAGCCTGATACAAAAGGTAAAGCTTGTCTTTTTGTCAGGTAGCTTACGAGTCAGGGAATTGAACAGAAAAACATATCATAATATATTGTGGAAAAAATCACAACCATATCATCTCAAAGCTATCTTCTTTCTCTGCCTCAGTAGGTATCTCTGCCAATTTTATAATTGTCCAGATAAACTAACTATAACAATGGACGAAGAGTTGATACCTCCTTGCTGATCGACATGCAGCAAGTCGTGCTGTTCTCTGGGAGACATGCTATCCTTGTTTATCTGTCTTGTTCTGTTCTGTTGGTATTTTTTTGGCCACGAACAAAGACACTCAGGCTGTGGTGACAGACTGCTACGATGACAGGCCAGAGTCTCTGAGCTCACATGCTTTTTGTGGCTTTGTCTCTCAGAGCAGTGCCTCCCAAAAAAGACGCCGCATCATGGGGCCCACACTTTGGTACGTTCCCTTCTGATCCCTCTCTTAAGGCCTAAACAGCAGCTGAGGAGATTAGAGTGGAGAGGACACACACACACACACACACACACACACACACACACACACACACACACACACACACACACACACACACACACACACACACAAGGCCAGGATAGATATGGTTCAGACTGGTGTGGGCTCTCATCAGAAGCACCTTTTGACTGGAACCAGTATGTCCAAGCAGCTTCACCCGGCAAGGATCACCTCATCTGCTTTGTGAATTCTTGATGAAACCTTATGTCAGTGGATCTCCAGCACCCTCACGGTGGACCCGGTCTTCAGTTGGAACCTCTATCCCCACACGGCTGCTTCACTTTGGGGTTGAGACTAAATCACATACAACTCAAGAACTGACTTGTCTGTACTAATCAGGCTTTGGCCATGAGCTTTTTTGGGTACCGTCGAGAGCTTAGTAAGTACGAAGATGTTGACGAGGACGAGCTTTTGGCTTCCCTCAGCCCAGAGGAGCTGGCTGAGTTGGAAAAGGAGCTGGCTGACATAGATCCCGATGCCAACGTGCCCATAGGACTCCGACAGAGAGACCAGACCGACAAGTCCCCAACGGGAACATTTAGCAGGGAGGCCCTCATGAAGTATTGGGAAAATGAGACACGTAGACTGCTGGAGGACGAGATAAGTGGAGGAACCTCCAAAGCGGTCAGTGATTATATTTAATTAGATTTAGTTGGCATTTGTACAATGTGCCAGAGGTAAATCCAGCTTGTTTGTAGTTGTATTAGGTTGAACTCGACATATTATTTGATAAAGGTTTAAGGAATAAGTAATTTGAAGTACTGATAGGAGTGAAAATCTAAATCATAATAAAATGCTTGTTTTAATTATCTTTTCAATCCACGTTCCATATCTAATTCTCATAATTACATCGTTGCGTTTCAATCAATGAATTATCTTATGAAAATACAGGATAAAGAAGACGAGGATGAGGAGGGTGTGACAGAGGAAAACAGCGGCGCCGAGGATGAAAAAGATGTTAAAAATGAGAAAGAAGAGAAGGAGCAAAAAGAAAAGGAGGACGAAGAAGAAGAGGAGGAGGAGGAGGAGGAAGAGGATGATGATGAAGAAGAAGAAGAGAGTGAGGAAGAGGAGGAAGCTGTAACAGAGGAGGAGGAAGATGAAGAGGAGGAGGAACAAGATAATAAATTAAACCCTGAACCCTCAAAGGATTCGGGGGAGTCGATGTCACAGGCCGACGCGCTGTTGCTCCAGAAGCCGCAGAGGGTGGAGCCTATGAGACTGACTCCTCCCCCTCCATCTATCGACCCAAACATGACTGGAAACCCAACTGTTGTCGACGAAGCTCTGCAACGAGTTCTGAGCGATGACCCCGAACTTACAGAGGTTAACCTCAACAACATTGACGATATCTCACAGGTACAAATACAGACACGTTAAAGATTTACATGAGTGGTAAAAGAGGCCTTCCATTACATTCAGTTACCTCAAATACTAATTTACCCGAATAACCAAACCTCCTTGACCAAGTTTACACATGACTCTTGTCAAGGTTCCATTGTTACGATGAGTTTTGATTAGTTTTACCAGTGGTCAGCATGAATTATCTTCCAGCATTGTCACATCCTGTTCTTAACTGTTGAGTAACTTTTGCTTGTGCCAGCTTATTCTTAGAACCAGGCATCCTGCCATGGTTATATAAAGGAGGGCATGGTTACATATTTGGTTCAAACCCTTTGTGTGGCTGGAAAATGAAGAAAAACTTTGTGTCCTCAATTGAAAGCTTTGGCAAGGTTTCTATATTCTGGAGGCACTAAGGTTAAATCATCTAAGGTCACTCATTTTAGTGAAAGCCTCACATCTAGGGTACAATCCTTTGAGTCAACTATGTAAACATTGACCATACTTAAGTGTTAGATGTATTCTCGGATCCTCTGGTAATGGTGACAAGTTCTCATGTTCTAGAAAATATAAGCATCCTAACTTTCTTCTAAGGAAACCCTCATCCGATTTGCTGAAGCACTGAGGTCCAACACACACGTGCGTGTCTTTAGTCTCGCGAACACCCGAGCTGACGACGCTGTGGCTCTGGCCATCGCTAAGATGCTGAGGGAGAACTCATCCATCGTCAGCCTGAATATAGAGTCCAACTATGTAACTGGGAAGGGTGTGATGGCGCTGGTCCAAGCGCTTCCAGGAAACAACACCCTGACAGAGCTTCGGTTCCACAACCAGAGACACATGTGTGGAGGACAGGTTAGTTCTCCTCTCGCACTTTCAACCTCGTCTCAATCGAACAACTCTTCACTAAAGAACCATACTCTGGTAAAGGCTCATTTATGCTCCCTCTACCTACGTAAATGGATATGTCCATCTGAAAACAGTCTTTCCGGCAACGCCTACATACTTCCATACATCCCTTAAGTTGACATTGACACAACCGCAGTGAAGTGAAGTTTCAAAAGTTTCATCCATATCTGTAAGCTCTCTGAATACGTACCCAAATACGTGCAGAATGGATGCAGAGGATGAACAGAGGGCTTCGTCTGTATCCGTCTTTAACATAGAGCATAAATGGGCCTTTAGAAATTTCCCTTCTCCTGCACATGCAAGGTGTAACCGAGTGTAACAGTGTCTCCGTTCCTTAAACCCACAGGTAGAGATGGAAATGGTGAAGATACTTAGGGAAAACTATACCTTGATCAAGCTGGGCTACCAGTTCAACCTACCTGGTCCCAGGATGAGCATGACGGGGATCCTCACCAGGAACCAGGACCGCCAGAGGCAGAAACGACTGCAGGAGCAAAGACAGCAGCAGCAACAGGGGGCGCCAGAGGGAGCTGTTAACCCCAGAACCATTGCACTGGTAATTGTGCTCCACCATGAGACATGTTAAATAAGAGAGGATACATTGTCAATTGACAATGTGTTCTGCTTTTATGTTGTGATCCATCATTGTATAATAGCCCCCATCTCTATAATAAACAGGGCAAAGCTTGTCGCTAACAAGCTATATGCTAATGATATGCAACTCTGATCAAATTGTTGGTTCAGTTGGTTCATTTTGAATCTAATTTCCTGCACAAAAAAACCCCTTTAAAAATCTTTTTTAAGCAGCTTAATCAGAATTTCTAGACATCAGCTTGAACTGCTTTAAAGTTGCACAAGTAAAATTTCAGCTGCTCTTTTGATTATTTTTTAATTAGAAATGAATTCAATAGCCTTTTCTAATTGATAAAATTCGTGGAATTTATTTGTAATCATCTGTTCTCTTCCCTCCGTCTCTAGAAAGGAACTCCACGTTCATCACCTTACAGCTCACCCAAGGCCTCTCCTTGGACCTCACCTAAACTCCCCCGGACAGATCTGGCTAAAAAGCAGGCTCCTCCTGCTCCTGCTCCACCTCCTCCTCCCCCTCCACCCCCTCCTCCTCCCCCACCTCCCCCACCACCACCTCCTCCTCAGCGCAAGAAGAAGCCCACCAGGGTGATCGCGGAGGTCATCAAGGTGCACGAGGCCAGCAGCAAGACAAAGGCGGCTAAGACAAAGGGTAAAAAGGGCAAGAAGTTTAAGGCGTTGGGCTCAGATGAGACGACTAGCATCCTGAAGGAGCTCAAGAATGCACTGAGGCCCGTGTCGGTGGAGAGGAGGGGGGAGGAGGGCAGCAGGCCGACCACGCCAATGAGGTCAGCCCATGACCAGCTGATGGAATCCATCCGCAACAGCAACATCCGCAGTTTGAAACAGGTGAGTGGAAGCATTTGTGCAACAACAGGGATGTTTAAATGTGTTTTATGTGATGGTCAAAACTGGCGGTTTTTAATTTCCAATCTTGTATACAGTGTTATCAGTGGTATTGTCCCCTCAATGCTGCACTATAGGCTAGAAATTCATTGAGTGAAAAGTGCCAAAAAAATGTTCTTCCTGCATAAGGAACTTACTTATTTCAATACCACAGCCTCTTTACAGGCAAACTGAAAAGTCGGAAGTTAATTTTAGATGACGATGACACAGAGTCCATGGTGTCTGAGTCATCTCTGTGGCAGACATGCTATGTCTCTCTACACTGGGGTGGGCAGGATATAAGGCTGCTTACCCCCAGCCAGCACTGTGGTATGATCACAATGCTTTTACAGCCAGAGAGAAACACATACCAAAAAACATGCAGCCAACAAGGGCAAATGTAGTGCAACTTAAGAAAGCATTCATATCATTTTTCATAAGAGTATACTTACTGTGAAGTAAATTAATGCATCTGAACTTTATTTTTCTTTTATTATTATTATTATGAAGCATTACCTTGGCTGAAGCTTTAGCACAGCTTGTTACATTGTCAGAGTGGAAAATTGGCTCTGCCCTCAGAAGGCTGGGTCTCCTAGCTGTGAAATTCCAGCCACTTAGCGCAGGTATTAATAGAAACTGTTCAGTTGAGCTGTGATAAAGACAGATATGACGCACTGCCACAGCACGCAGCAACAACACACATTCAACAACAAAGCCCACGAACACTTCATTTGTTCACGCCACTGAGGACACACATCCAAAGTCTGGGTTTCGCAAGTATACAAAAGAAGAAAACTGTTAGAATGAGGTGCCCATGTAAATGATTATGTTGAATAACAAACTGCAATCATAATTCATTGAGGGATCTGCACACCATTAGTCAAAAATCATACTATTTAAAGGCAACAATTCATAGTTCCTGTAAATTGAACATCCGGGTTACTAAACTGGAAGTCGGCCATTTATGTGGACAAGTGCTGCTTCTTATACATTTACCACCCACGCCATTGATACGGTGCATATGTAAATACTTGCATTGATGTACACTACAGTGTGATCAGCTGGTGATATGAATGGGACAGTCTCTGTGGAATTACGTTGCATTGGAGACATAAAAATTTACAGAATTAATTACGGTCTGTAAAGACAGCATTTAAAGTAACCAGCTTGAAATAAAGTGAAAGGTAGCAAACAAATGAATATTCTATGTATATTAAAACCTTTAACAGTGATTGATTAAATCAAGGAGACTTAACATGTTATTTGGCCGTTCTCCCTGTTTCCTATCTTTATAGTAAGCTAAGCTAAGCTAATAGTTGCTGCCAATAGTGTCATGTACAGTATATATACAGACATGACAGTGGTACTGATCTTCTCCTCTACCTCTTGTCAAAAAAGTATTTCTTAAAAAGTAAAACAAGTTCTTCAACTTTCCAATGACGAATACTGCACCATAAAAATTCTATGATAATGAAGGGAATTCATTTGATGGGAAGTGTGGTTTGAAAACTGCATTCTTGCATCCATCCATGCCTCAAAGTCATAAATGCAAACTTTGATGTTTCCCAGCCATGAATAAGGCTTCTGTCCATTCCTCTCATTCCTATCTTTGCCACCAGATTTCTTAAAATGCCTTGAAACTATTTCTCACGGCTTGCATGTTAAACTGACGTCGTATATATTATTGTTTTCCAGGTTGAACTCCCAGATCATCTTCGATAATACAAACAGAAATGAAAAAAAAAGGAGGGGTCTTTTTGTTGATGTGGAAACTGAGGAGTCTGCATCACGACGGCGATGGAGTGACCAACAAAAATGAAATGATAAGGTGAAAACGTGTGCATGAGTCCTGAGGAGGAAAAAACTGAATTCCTACTCATGAAAAAATGAAAATATACTGGAAATTTGCACTGCAATGTTAGCTCTACGTTTTACTAATGCTCAAGTTTTTATGCATAAATGAAAATGGTATTTGTATTTTAAATTTTAAAATGACTTGATTGTACTGAAGTTTTCTAATTCATTGATTTCCTGTAAAATTGTAAATATGATTTGTTGTTGCTGGAATTGTGTTGATTTCTAAATATAGCCATTTGATCTTTACAACACTGCTTGTCAAAGTGTGTATGTAGACTGTTTTTAAAAAAAAATTTATTCTTTAGCTACTGGATGAGTTCCATTAGAAAGACAAGGGTTAAAGTGTTATGTAGCAGAATAGGAAGCACACACCGCTGCTGATTTATCTACGAGTCTGATGCATGTTCCCTGCAGTTCTGCTCACAGTACACAGGAGAGACCCTGAGCATATGAGAGGGGGGGTGATAGAGTGAAAGCAAGAGACTGAGAGATGTGAGCTATTAGTATCTGTCATTCTAATCCTGGTCCTGCATTTGTTTATGTGTCTTGGAAGAATTCCCCAAACCGACGATGCAGCTGTTAAGAGACCACAGATTTAGGGCCTCATGGGTAATGACAACAAAGAAAACCATCAATTGCATAATGACAACTGTCATACACTGTATTTCCATAATGGCTACGTTGAAACACATTTCATTAGTCTAAAAAGTACAGCAAGTGTAAGAAGATGGTGGGCAGATAGATTAGATTTTATATCATATGAAAAAAAGAGTATTTGAAAGAAAATTCAACCTTAAACTAGACTTGGACAGACTTTAATTCTTGCAGGGCAAACGCCCTTATGTTCTCAATAGCCTTAGTTTGCAGGCACCGCAGCTCAGTGTGCACAATGCATTCCTTTAGCTAAAGTGTCCTAAGAGTAAAACTTCCTCTACTCAAGTACAGCACTTTGTCATAGCTGTCAATAGGGGGATCCTTCCATAAAATTCATCCATTAAATGTAACTTCCTGCCTGCAAACGAGGGCCCCTGCACTCAGGGTGGTCAATGCCTTGACCTCATTTGAAATTCAACGTTATTTTCAGGATGGACAGATGTTCTCGTGTACCAAAAACTGTTAAGTATGCAAGTTTGCATGCATTCGTCTAACGCGGAGCAGCAGAATACCCCTCATGCATCTCAGCCATAATACTCAGACTATTTGACCTTTGCATTCCTTTCCAGTGTATGCATGCAGTGTTGCTCATTCACATATTAAAACTATTTTATTGTGCTAATTTTAAGCTGCCAGATTCCTAAAATTCAAATCTAGTTTTAAGTGCCCTAAAGGGCAAGTTCACAATATTGATCTAATATTCTATAGTTTT
The DNA here is from genome assembly GCA_037577475.1 of Chaunax sp. Z400. Taxonomy (NCBI): domain Eukaryota; kingdom Metazoa; phylum Chordata; class Actinopteri; order Lophiiformes; family Chaunacidae; genus Chaunax; species Chaunax sp. Z400. The sequence continues at coordinate 17,192,884 of CM075204.1, forward strand.
GATTTTCTGCTGAGCTAAGATCAGGTAATTGAACATATGGCTGCAGACAAAAGGCAAAGAGAACTCGGCCTCTTCTTTAAATGCTTTGGTTTTGTGCAAGTCGTGGATGCATTCTATTCTCGCAGTGCTGGTGGAAAGTGCCATACATGCTCTAATGCCTTTCATAAGCTCTGCAGAGAGAACTGATCCAGGGTCAGTGTGGTGTCAGCCGAGGTGCACATTAACTAAAAATAACCGGCAGAGCCGTGGAATTGTTTGGGCCGTTATTGTGTCGGTCACGGTTAATTACAGGGTCAGTGAATTCTAAAAGTGTCACTGAATGAGCAATTTTTAGGTCCTAACCTTTTCCTTTTCTCCTGGAGGGTTTTTATTCGGGATATTTTATGCTGTTTTCTCGCAGTCGTCTTTTTCATCTTGTGTGCGCATTAGGGAATTTCAGAGGAAGCCTCATGCAGTAATTAATATCTGACTCTACTGGGCTCATGTGTACAGGTTGCATACAAATAAGAGAAAAAGCTGAACTAAAAAACTATTAAGGTCTCAACTACTTCTGTCACACACACTATAAAAGGACTACTTTTATAGCTATATATATCTATTAATAAATACACAAGGTGGTCTACACTTATCCCAACAAAGAAACACCAGTATCTCCTTTTTAAAAAATTTTTTTTTATTAAAATGAAATTTACTTTGCTCCTTTAATTTCTACCTGGCTCAGGGGGTGACATGGAAGCAGTCAAGGTAGTGATAATCCTCTGCACAGCTGTTCCCAGACCAGTCCAATCCCTGTTTGGCTTTGTATCTCAAGTGAAGAGTGTTGTATTCATCACTCCGAACACAGCAGCAAACACATGCATATGGTCAAATTACACACTCGACTCTTATGCACCAACGCAGCAAAGCGTATAGTAGGCAATGCAGCATGGATCTGTGAGATATAGTTAGCCTTTTAAACCCAAAATGCAAAATTAAGCAGATATTAAAGACTAAATAAAGATTTATTTCCATTATGAAAGGAGAATGTGAAGGTAAAAGAACCTCAAATGCCAAAGTATGTAAATATCAACCTTTTATTGGAGTGTACAATATAACAGTTTATTTGTGAAGACTCACTGATGAGGCTTGGCATCCATAACATCTTATTAACCGAGTTACCTACAGAAGCTAACATCAGCAAAAACATGGCTAGTTCCCCCACCGATAGGCATCTTGATATCCGACGAGGTCAGCTTTTAAAAGTGGAAATTTGTCTATGAAAGAAAAAATTCTAAGAGGACACCAACATTCCTCTTCGCAAACAGTGAAAAAGAAGAAAAAAAAAGTTTTTTTATGTGTTATTTTTGATGGATAGTGTTACACTGCGGTACAGATATTTCTTTATCAGCTTTCCTACTGTTTAACCAACATGATAGTATGCTACTTGTTAGCATGTGTATGATTAGTAGGCTACCCCTCATTCTGGAATGCTACTATAAATGCTAATTTCTTAGAACTATTCATTGAGTGCTAAGCAGCTAAATAGCTTGGCAAGTAGAGTAATGTTGCTACATGTTCTTTATTTATATACCCAAACCCAAATGTGCAGGTCATAATCTCCAATTAACACAAATGATTCAACAACTACTGTAGAGCTACTAATGCTGCCACAGAGAAACCCCAGAAGGCCACACTTTATCTTTAACACTTGAAAGAACAAGGGGCTAGCAGTTAGAGGCTTGAAGCTAGATTATAACCTTTGAAATAAGAAATGACACATTTTTCCCCTTACAAATAAAAACTGACTGAATTAACAATTAAAAAAACACTCTTGCTCAATTCAAAACGCAGCTGCAGTCTTTTTTTTTTTTGGTCTGGTATGATGTAGCATGACTTAGAATATGTTGGCTAATGTTAGGAACTTTTAGATATATTAGCTTTACAAATGTTTATCCATTTGTGCTACTGTTATAGCAGGTGTTAGCATGTAGAATTTTACCATAATTGTCACAAGCAATAGCTGCTTTTTTGCAAGTTACAATAGGTTTAAAGAGAGACATTAATTCGGGTAAGTTAGCAAGCAACATGTATTTAAAGAGCCGCAACATTAGCCAAAATCTTTCCTTTGTTTTCAGCCCGGCTGGACGGGTTTATCACACTAGGACGAGTCATGCCATTGTCTTTTATTAACAACAAAGAACCAGATTTTTAAATCATTTTTGTATTTATGTGCTAACCTGGCATTTAGAGTACTATAAATGCAACTTTAAATAAACACACAACAGGAATTATGATCTAGTTTGGATAAAATACATGTTATTTTCTTTGTGAGGAATAGCAGACCACTGATCCTCTTAATAAGCTACCTCATGATTTACTACTTAGTCTAAAAATTATTTGATTAAAGCCATGAATCTAGTGTTTCTTCTATTCTGTGTCGGAAGAAGACTACTTTAGCCTCGCTGTTTCCGTCAAGTAACTTAGCATATGGACCCATTATAAGCATCAGGTGTGTAAAAGTACAATGTCTTTATTCCTAAAGCTTTACATGGTTAATGACCTGATTCCAACAGTGATTTATTAATACTCTGCATTTGCTACTGTAAAAAAAAAAGTTTAAAAGAAAAACATAATTTCAACAAAATCTGTGACTTAGACAAAAAAAAGAAGCTTAAATTCACCACATATAGCCAGCCATAATGCTGTAGGCCACCTCCATATGTGTACGGTATGTAGTGTGGGTTCATGTTAAAAACGCTTAATTCCAAGTGTATTCTTCCTCATTACTTAAAGCATATGTATGTTCAAAAATGATACAGACCTGAAAATGTCCTGTATTCATGCAGCGAGTCTCTTCTTTCAATCTGTGCAAAAATATAACAAGACTCAAACTCTTCAGCAAATTTACAGTTGACAGCTAATGAAGGTAAATATTCCAAAAAGAGCATTTTCCTTTTTTCTTCTTCGTTTTAAGAAAATATGAGCGCTAAACTAAGATCATTTGAGTAAGTAAAAATAAACTAGAGAGTAATAGGGTATGAAAATAGTTCATTTCTTTTCCCTCCTGACAAACAATGATGACATGACTGATGAAGGATTTGTGGAAACTTAAATCGTAAGCCCTCCCCCTTCAATTACTGACCACAAGAAGAAACACATTCGACTCTAAGGTTCAAATGACAACTTGATGTAAAATTGCACATGTCAAGCTGAGGCGTGTGAATACAAGAGTTACAGAGAATGAATGATGGGATGATGGGAGGCAGCAGATATGGCTGGGTGACTGATCATCGGAGAGTTGGGGATGTGGGAGGAGAAAGAGGTGCATGGAGATGGAAAAAAGCAGAACACAATTAAAATGAGACGTGACATATTGCTATCAAGAGGCAGACATGGAGCCGACAATGAGTGACATGACGGATTTAAAGAAACAACCTCAGATATGAGAGAGACAAACATTTACAGATTAAATGAGGTATTGCACAGATTAATAAAAAAAAGCAAAAAGGCAACAAAAATATACAGCAAATTGATAGAACATTTACATTTAGAATTTTGAAATTAAAGATTTCTTTTCTTTTTCTTTTTTTTTTTACGAAAGACAAAGAACTATTTTAGTGTCAGAATCATCCAGGAGTTGGGGGGCGGGGAGAGAAAAAAAAAAAACGCTAGTCATCCCATTCGTCTTCATCCTCAAAGTCCTCATCATCGTCCTCGTCATCATCTTCATCTGTGGAAGAAAAGATGGAACTCATGTGATTACTTAAAATGGATAAAATGGATGTGAAGGTTGTCCAAAACTAATGAGGAGGAGGAAATTTATATTCTGATTACAGTATGTAACCTAGCATACAGTAAATGATGCATCTGCTCCATTTTCTCAACGGTAAGGAGGGTAAACTTCTGGAAGCACACGAGCAACGCAACTTAAATCAGCCAGGATCGACTCGGTTAGTTACGAAATAAACTCATGTCATACCTCAATCTGTGTCACCTACATCAAGATTTCAGCTGTCTCAACAGTTTGACTGCTTGTGGTGCATCTTAGAAAGAAGTGGATTTAGTCTGATTGAAATTTATATGAATATATTTCCATGGTAAGTGTTAGACTAACAACAGCATGTAAAAATAATCCTGTGGAGAGACAAGATCATAAGGTATTTGAACAGATGGAGAAAGTTTCTGTTTGCTTGTACCTGAAGAGTGAATAGCCTTGCTCCGTTTCTGCATCACCTCCATCAGGGCCCCGACGATGCCTGCTGATGGTGCCGGGGTGGAAGGTGTGGACTCTGTGTTTTCATCCCTCTGTAAAACATGAACAGCGTTGAGATTATGAACAGAGGTGAGTGAGAGGTGTGCCATGTGTGACGGATGATCGCTGACCGGTTTAAGTTGGATTCCTTGTCGGATCTGGTCCAGAAGAGCATCTCTGCCGGTGCTGGAGACCGGCCTCTCCTTCTGCTCCACCTTCTTCAGGTTGGTGCCTTCTCTGATCTGACTCAGCAGCGCCGACTTCCCATCCCGACCGCCGTCCCCTCCGTTAGCCTCCGTGGGCGGCGGAGGAGCAGGAGGTGGAGGGCCAGGAGGCGGGGGAGGAGGAGGGGGAGGAGGTGGTCCGCCGGTACTGGATGGGGGTGGAGGAGGCGGTGGGGGAGGCGCCACAGGAATTGAGGCATGGGCTGGTGGAGGCGGGAGGGAGCCTCGACTGGGCGGGGGAGGTGGTGGAGCGGACAAACCCGGTCGGGATGGAGGGGGAGGAGGTGGTGCAGAGTTGGGAGCTCTAGAGGGCGGAGGTGGTGGTGGGGCCCCTCGCCCCCGGGCAGGAGGAGGGGGAGGAGGGGCTGAGCTGTGGTGGTGTGGAGGTGGGGGAGGAGGGCCGCCTCTGGATGGAGGGGGTGGAGGAGCTGGAAAGAAAAACCAATCATGATTCTGATTTTCATTTACAGTTAATCTATAAATCATTATCAGGAATAGGCAGCTGGAAGATCTGGATGGTCACAAAGGATTTCATATCGACCAATCAAATTCTTGCATGTATCAGTGCATCAGCCAGACATAATGAAGCCACTGCTGCAGCCTTCTCACATTTAGCTAGTGTTCATTTCCTGTGACAAACTATTGGTCGACAAAAAATTGTGACAGAATATATGCATGGTTTTAAAAATATGGTAGAAAAGGGCAAAAGTTTATCATGATTTAGAAAACTTGTGTCCAAGGACAAAGACGGCCCCAGAAAAACTAAAAAATGTGCTGATGTGGACGGATCATACCCTCCATCATAGATGAATAATAGCAGAATGACATAATAATTGCTCAAGTTCAAATGTGCATAAAAATGTGAAAATAAACACATAACACATTAGGGCCCCAACAAAGCATGTGTTTAAGTTAATTGAATTATATCCATGTGGATATGTGGATGGACCATATACCCATGTTTGTGCGTTTGGACAACAGTAACTCTACATGCCCACTTTGGTGGTGCATAAAAAAGAATTGCTGCAAAATAATAATTTCATGTAACGGAACACAGATTTCCAACATGATGAAGCAACAACATTCCATAAGAATCCTGTGTTTTTCAATGCCTCCAATGCTGCTGAGCCAACTCAAATACAAACAACACAGCAAAAACTCTGAACTTCAGTAGCAGCAAAACAAAACACACACTGACTGAATTCTACGGTCTAACTCGACATGCACAGTCATGAGCTGTCACAGCAGGTCATGCATAGAGACCTACCACTCCACCTGGGCGGACCTGGGGATGAAACCACCACACTAGTTAAGACCGTCTTCAATCAACAATCACCCTTTTAAAATGAGTTTCACATGATCAGTGTGCACTGAGCTGCATATATTCTACTGAAACCAGTTTTATAACTGGTATCATCTGGTAAATATCTCTACGATCCATGTTCCCAACAGCCCTATGTGCCTTACCTTGTCTCCGGAGCTCGTTTTTGACAGCTTCTACGCCTCCTTTCTTCTCGATGAAGTCGTAGATGACCTTCGAGGTCTCTTTGTCCTTCAGCTGAGCCTCGGAGATGCCGCACATATCGAACAGGTTCTTCAGCTCCGGGTCCAAGTTATTCAACTGAAGAAAGAGACCGGGGGAAGATTAGACTCGTGTCTAAACTGATTCTGGATCATTATGGGCTCCTTAGTTTTAAATAAAAACAACTAAAGCACAAAGACTATAAACAGTAGCTTTACCTTAGCTCTCATAGGTTCTCATGTACGAGCACATTCATGCACACACATGCTCTATATGTTACAGTCTGTGATGGTATTTCACTGGTTTTATTTTAATCTGTATTTATGAGCTTAGCAGCTCAGTCACACATTATGTGACTTACATTTTAAGTGTTGAGTTAGGATTAAATACAGGGACTTTTGGAAAAACGCAGGATTACCCAGCTTCACACTGGCTGTCACAAATCATTCATTCAAGGAAAGGGTGACGATGCAAAGAGTAATTTTTTTTTAATATCAGATGTGATGGATGGTATGATCTCCTTTGTGAAGATATCCCTCTAAAATAGTTGAGAATCAGAATTATATAAAAAATGAAAATGAGACCAAAATATTAGCCGTTATGCTGCCACCTAGTGGTGTGGGGTGACACTACCAGGTTGGCGCCCAAGGAGAAAACAGTCTTCATTAAACTGCATCTATTTGTCATCATGTGTTTTCTTGCCAGTGGAAACGGTAAAGACAAAAAAACCCCCAGTATCCTGGTTATTTAACTGCAGTTACTGCTCATTAAAATACTAATTTCCTACCACAACAGTTCACTGGTTATGCTTATTTTATAACTAACTCCAGTTGACCCACAGCTGCTGTGCCGTGTTAAGAAAAGCGGAAATGAAAATAGTAAGACTATAAGATATGCATTTCCCTGCTCGTTTGTGAATCTACTCACTTGTGCTGCAGCTTCAAGCCAGAGGATTTGAAAGGTGAGCAAGATTTGTTCGACTGACGTCACCCTTTCAAATCTATCCAAGTCTTTGAAAGCATTAAAATTTCATCTAAATTTTTATCTTTCGTTTACAGACAGAACAATTCCTCTGCCCTGCACGATCTCATACTCATCATCCAGCATAATTACTGATGATGCTTTTTTTTTTGGGAACGAGTCCATGGATTATGCAGATGCAGGTTGATTCTCTTCCATCTAAAACCTCTCCTGATGACTTCACTTGCGCAGCTCAGCTTAATATTTTGGGGCTGATATTAAATATGAAAAATGTGTATGCAAAAGTGAAGTTTTACTCCCCTACAAGACAAGCATGCATGCTAATATGACATTCATGTGTTACACTTACATCAAAGCCTGTGTTTGGATCCCATCCTACATGACCGATGTGCCTGTGAAAGAGGTGAGATAGCATGTGAGATCATATGAAAGCACAACTACTGTATGAGGAGAAAAAAGAGAAGAGACACACGGGCTGAGGTTGATTAAACTGCTGCAAAAGCTACACTGACCCCTGTTTCTTTTTCTTTAACCCAGAGGGCCCATTGGTAATCTGTAGTATCTCATTAAAGACTAAGCACGCTGCCATAGACTTTTCCTGAAAGCACAGCAGATTTTCATGCATTACCAATCATAGTACAGACTTTATAGGATTGGATTCAGAATAAGGACAGCCTGGATTAATACCCCGCCCAGATTGACCAGCGTTTAGATGAACCAGTGGGATACAGGACTCTGGGCCAATATGTCAAATCTGAAAACTGTCTACACTAAAGTCAAAGACCTTGTGAATTTCCCCACTGTGGGACTAATAAAGGGATATCTTATCTTATCTTACAGACATGTGGCAGTTGAACACATATACATAAATGTTTAATCTGCATTTGTGTTTCGAAGAAATCACACTAGCACAGACAGTAATAGTGACAGGGTATATACGGACTGATAAACCATAAAATCTGTCAAGTGCGACCATTTTCACTGGTCGCACCAGTGCACTGGAAATTTAGCAGACCTAATTAAAAAAAAGGCTATGAATGAAAACATAAATTCAGATAATCTGGGTGTACAGACAGCTGTCTTTGAGGGGACATTATGAACACATTTTCTGACAGAGTATAGTGGGATTGTATGTGTAGGGCATGTGAGACTGTGCCAATGACCTGTTAACAGATTCCTTGCACACAATCAAGAATACATAACTTAAAAAAAAAAAAGAAAGAAGATGCTTATTCAGTGTTTGGGAACGGATTAAAAGCAAAGCTTATTGGGGGCACCTAAATGAAAAAGTTGGGCACACAAGTGCAACTAGTGTAAAGTTTAGAGCCCTGATCCACCACCTTAACTGAACCCGACCCCACCCTATGAGTGCCTGCCGAAAACTCACTGGAAGTTGCTCGGTGTGCCGATGTCCGCCTTGGTCAACCTCTTCTTCTTCCCCTTGCTCTTTTTCTCCCTCTTGGGGAAACTGGAGTGCACGATGTTATTCACCTGAGTGTTGTGGTAGCGATGAACATTGCTGATTTCTGGGTTTTTGATGTCGACGGTAGCCATGGGCAGCGACGGGCCTTAGAGATGACAGTAAAGTTACGGTTATCATGTGATCCTATGTTTAATCACTATTATAAACTCGTTATGGCACACGGTGGTCTGGCAATTTTAGTTGTGTTTGTGGGTGTGAAAGCAGCTTAGAATAAATGGGAACTAAACGACTCAAATTCAAAGCACAGTTTTGCAAATGGTGCATGTCTCAAGCAAACATTTAGACAAAACTGTCAGCTATGTAAATGGATGTTCCTTAATTTAATTTACCTTTAATTTAATTCACTTTCCTTTAATAAAAAAAGCTTAACTGAAATCTCAATGGCCTGGTCAAGACGGTCAGAAATACAAACACGTTATCAGTCTAACATGACTACTAAATTAAAATGGACTGGAAACAAGTGACTCAGACGTCCTCCGGTTGACACGTGCAACCAAACAACATGGATTTCAACTCATCAATTGCAAGTCAGTTTCATTACCACAACTTCTCCCAGTGCCTCAGGTGCAGCACATACCTTTAACACTCTTACTACAGGGACTTTTGCAGGTTTTGCTGCTGGGTGAAGGTGAGGCTGACCGACTGTGTTGCGTTCTCGCCCCGTCCCAAATGCACCCACTATCTCTTGCTCTGCAGGGGGTCATACTGACATCTAAAAGCGTTTTGCCGACCAACTTGTGAGTTTGCTCTTTGGGGCAAATGGGGAGCCGAGAGGTCGGTTCAGACAAAGTTGGGTACATTTCGTCCTGTGGGAGAACCAGGCAGTGTAAAGAGGATAGGCAGCTCCCTGGGCCAAAACCTCCACCCGACACTGCTTCTCCTCCTCCACTGCCCTCACAGTTAAGGTCCTCAGAGGGAGCGGACAGGAAGGTGGTGCAGAACATCATTGTGACAGCTGGCTGGGCATGAACAACATGGCTCAGATGGAGACACCAAGGAAGATCGAGAGCTATTGATCCTCAACGAAGAAAGAAATCAAGGATCATCCCCAGTAGGGAAAGATTACTTCCCAAAAGAGTGAACTTCCTGCTTCACCTGACTTTGTACGCAGGTAAAAAGAACTTGTATTTGAAAAAGATTCCGGTAAACCTGAAACTGAAACCAGAAAACCAATCAAATGTTTTCCAAAACGCCATCAGGAAAAAAAAAAGCGAACTTGTGATCGACTTGGAGCAGCAGTCCGTGTTTAATAAAGCAATATCCTTATCAGACATCTGGTGGAGTTTGGACACACACACTGTCTGAGCTGTGAAGGCAGACGTCCAGCAATGCCATCAGAGAGGAACAGAGCCAGCCATCATTTAGTGGGCTAACAGCCAAAGTATACTCTTCCTCTTACATGCCTTCCATCACACCAACAGTTTTCTGCTACGCAAATTATTCACCAAATTTCCGATTCCCTGCTTTATATTTTCATCTGGGATCTCCATATTTTGAATCTCAATCATCTTCTATTCACTTGACATTACAACTCAGCCGGGTGCTATGTTGGATTGTCATACTCCGATTGGTTTACTGCGATTGTTTCCCCACCCACCTCCACCTAGGTCTCCTCCTTCTCCCCGCAAAACACACTAATGCATCAAATCCCAGCAAATCATTCTGGATTTAGTGCTGGATCTTATGTAACCATTAAAACCTTTCCATGCATAATCCTACACTAATCTCAGTGGTTTCTAAAACATGATGAATCTGATGGGTGAAAGAAAACACAAGACAGGCTGAGCAAAAGAGGCAGACAGAGAAAAAGAGAGAAAGAGAGAAACAAAGACACATTAAATAAAGACCAGAGGGCAGCAGGAGAGAAAGGCAAAAACAGAAGAAAAGAAAGAACGAGAAAACAGATGAGAGATGGTAGCAGAGCAATGATGCGGTAATAAGAAGTGAGAGTGAGACAGATGGAGAGAGATGACCTCTTTTGGAAACGGACCAATTCTCCCATAAGATGCACTTGTTCAGAAACTGAAACCACTCAAGACAGAAACTGGCATAAATATTTATGCATGGATGAGAGCATAATTGTGCACAGGTAAACTGAACTCATCTCTTTTAGATAACACTGAAACCTAAGTCAAAGATTAGCTCCAAATGGTTTATCATATCGCTCCGAGTTACGAGGTCGATCAGGTACATTATGTATGGCCATATATGGTATCTGGGCCACGCATCTGCTGTTACATTGCTATGTGGTGCACACACACATACACGCACAGATAAATCAGTAAGTCAGCTGGTTCAAACCATGCTGTCTGTCAGTCAAAAACTGCTTTCCTCCTGTGTAAAAGGAGTCCATGTGTCGTAGGAGTTCCACATCTCCTCTAATAAAAGCCTGTGGTCAAAGCTGGGCCTCTGATAATGGCCGGGGTCGTGGTCGACATAAACAAATAAAGGCCAGCCTTCAAATACAGGCCAGGTTAAAAAAAAACAAAAAAAACAAAAACCCAAAAACAAAACAAGGGTGGATACTCCTGCGGTCTGGTGTGCCTGCCAGTTATGCATAATGAACATTTCTAACACATAATAAAATAATAATCCTTATATTTTCAATGTTTTGTTATTGTCCTGTTTCAGTCTGTGGGTGTGTTGCCATTATGTCTTTGCCATTATAGATTGTAGTAACGTACAGCTGCCAGTAGATGGCAGAAGCTACATATGAAGCAATAACTGGGGCCTCATTCACAGGAAGTGACTGAATGAATCACAACAAGCCTGCTTCATAGTCCACAGATCAAGACCTGCACTACTGTGAAAAGCTCCCGCAGCTTATTTTTTTACTTGCTAATATAAATATATAGCTGGTTGACAGCCGTTAATTTAGCTGACAATAGATACAATTGATTAATTCTTTATGTAATACCGATAATTATTTTAGCGTTCACTTTACTCTTCATTGTTCCCACATAGATCATGCTAGATATGCTCCATAGCGTACACAACGTTAGGGAAAGGAAATAAAGCACCAACCTGCTGCCAAGTAACACAAAAAACCCAGAATGATCCCTAAAGTCCACTCATCTGGCACACCAAACAGATACCACAAGACACAGGCCTGACTCTGCGTTTAAACCTCTCTTCTGTTCATTTCTGAAGTTATCGACAGGAGAACAGGAAAAACAAACAAAAAAACATACCATTCGGAGGGTCGCGTCTCTTCTCTGTGAACACACAGACAAGACAAGTGAAATCAATACAATCCTGTACCGAGAGGTAGGGTTGTGTTAGTGATATATGTGAGTGCATTAGAGCGAAGATGTACAAAGAGGAGAGAGTTTATAGGTTTCTAAGAACAGGGTTGGGCAGGATTGTGCACGAGGCTACATAAAGGGGGAGTTATTTGGGGAAAATGCCAAGCCAAAGGGTTTGTTAGTGTGTTTAGGAGACATAAATCAGACACCAGCTTCTGTTATGTCCATTTGTAAATTCAGTGGTCAGCAGAGGACGATGAAGTTTTCTCTTCCTCTCTCAAAGAGAATATAAACAGTGATACTTAAAAGACATTGACTGACACACACACATTAAAAGACGGATGAATTCAGTTTTCCAGTGGCTGAAGGTTGAAGAGGAGAAGTCTTCAGGATAAGATAAGAACCCAAAGCAGAGGGCTGAAGAGGAAAAGATGAAAGAGCAATCCACCGAAGGTTCAGGAAGTGACCCGCAGAAGAGGAAGCAGACAGACGGTCTTAATCAAGCAAGTGATGAGAAGAGTTAAGGACTCAGCGCCAATAATAAGTTTAGGAATGCATTCCAACCGCTTTGCATGAACAATATGGTTTTCATTTACGTCTTTATATGAAATTCTGTTTGGATGAACGCACACATTCAAAGCTTAGATAGATAATATAGAGGTTTATAATACACAGAATCTGGTAAAAATACTCTCCACTTTTGCAGTCCTAAAGTTTATTTGTTGGTGCTGGATGAAAACCACATACAGTACATGTTAAACATACTACTGACAAAAAATCTTTGTGTGCTATTCATGTATTACATTAATAAAAAGACACACCATTAAGGGAAAATTTCTAAACAAGGACATATTCTTACCCACATTTTGGCCTAAAGCTGTGGTGTCCCCCTTTGGGCCAGTCAGCATATTTGTTCAAACCACTGAGTGCAGTGTTGTGATGCATCCAAGAGATTTGCTAAAAGTTCATCTTGTGGTGAATGAAAACTGATCCTGGGTCATCTTCCCCTTGAGTGTAAGTAGTTTATGTTACAAAGGCACAAACATTCTGAAAGGTTTTCTGGCACCTTTTGTAAAAAAAATGTCACTGCACTGCAGAATTGTTGAATGTTTCTGTTTTTGCAATTTGACTGGAAATTTCATGAGTAACTTGTCGACTTATTGGCAGACTAATGCTGCGTTCATGACACATTGAAAATTAGGAGAATTCAAGCTCTGACTCGGACAAAATGATTTAGATTTTTTGCTCGCTGATTTTAACAAGTAATTTGATACGATATGTGATGAATTTGCATTCCTAACATATTAGTGAAGCTGCCAGCATTACTGCTTTTGCAAAGATATCTATAACAATAGATATTATTCCAAGGGTCTATTCGAGCGTTCTTAAAATGAACATGATTGACTACTGATATGGCCAATCATCAGTCAAATTGGGATTGTCAAGTTTATCGCAAGCTTTGGGGCAGCATAAGTTAAAAAAAAAATATTGATGTGTTATCAAAGAAAAGAGATTGCAGCAGAAAAGAAGGAAAATTGAAAGGTAGATTAAACAGACCAGGCAAAAATCCTTCACTATTTTCAATACATGACATTTTGAAGGACAGGACAACCTCTTAAATGCCCGCTAGAATAATTTGTTTGGTTCTGAAATTATTTTGTTCATGTATTGAAATTATGACCGTTTTGCCCAGATATATGCTCAAGCTCTGTAAAAAAATGACAGATTTAGACATGAATTTGATCTTGTGCTCCTACTGGTCAAGCCAAGCCAGAAAAAAACACACACAAACCAAAGAAAAGATCATTATCTATATGTAATAAACTTTCTGCATGTCTGTAGGAACATGGCTTGACCTGAAATAAGCTAAAAAAAACCAACCCATTTTGGACACAAGATCAAAATTGATGACGTCATCTTTTCCAGAGTTAAGCTCAGAATGTAGGTTTATAGTTTAATTTAAAAGCAGCAGGAGTAAGTTGGTACCAGTTTTCCTCTGTCTTCTTCCCATTAGCTCTGTCACATGACCACGGAAACGTTTCGTCTCCTCCTCGCTGGCAAAGTTCAGACCCACTTGACATGTCTGTCAACACGCGCACAAAACACAACAAAAATGTGTCAAAATTCAATACAAATACATTTGCCAAGTGCCAACAACCTACCCAAACCTGTGTCCGTGGTGTGTATGCAGTAAACAGTCCCTGCCATATCCCCCACAGTTAGCATTCCTACATACCCCATGGTCTGCTGGACGAAGATGTTTACTCAACAAACAAATCCAAAGAACCTGATATTACATAAAGCTATGATTTCTATATACAAAGTTGTTTTACATGATGGGAATACAGGAAGTTTTCCAACAGCATTTCTGGATTTAAATTTGGATGAAAAAAAGAAGTTCTGTAGTCAACTAAGGCTTAAATAAACCTGTTTTGTTACAAAAATGACTCACCTTCAAAAAAACAAACAGTTTCTAATAGGATTGACTTTGTGATTGATGACTTAAATGTAATGTGATGAAATTTTTTTGTTGTAAATATTTGAGCTATTTTCCCTTCTCTTCACTTTCCAGCTACATTTTCATTAATGCAATTAAACTGGCAATAAATAAAAAATAAAGAAATAAATACTCATCATTGACCAAATTTGGGGGTTGACCTTGAATACAGACCAGAAACAAAAAGAAATGTGAAGAGCGTTCGAGGGGGAAACTCACATCTCCAGCAAATGTGATGAAGTACGGTCTGGTGACGAACATGTTGAAGTTGTTGTACAGCTCCTGTTCAAACATTATCTTCCCATCCTGTGGAAAACATAAACACCAGCCTGAATGACGGATAGTATTTAGCTATGAATTAGAACAACACAGAGGTTAATGCTACAGGTCTTAAAAGAAAAGATATCCACAGGTATAAGGTCATCATGAATAATAACCAGTGACACGCCGCCGCTGGATATTAATTGCGGCGAGCTCTATCACCTGACAGCTATTAGTCATAAACCACAATGACATGGCAGAACGGCATTTTGCATCATTGTACCTGAGTACTTACTTACCCTGATGTCAAGGACCCTGATATAGTAGGATCGTTGGGGGTTGTCTTTGACCAGACAGGCCACACCGCAGCATTTCTTGTTCCAAATGCTGTTCCTATCTGCTGTGTACACCTGGACCACTGCTGAAGATAATGACTGAAGAAAGAAAGAAAGACAGGCAGAGTCAGTCTCCAACAAGATGGCAATAAAATGCTTCTGCACAAATAACATAAACTGAAATAAACTGATTACAAGCCAAGAAGAGAGAAGAAGAGAGAAGAAGAGAGATGGGCATCCACAGTGTCATCATGTCCCCAAGCCAAAAGTCAGAATGGCTCATGGAGTGGGACAGATGTAAGAGGAGCCCAGAGAGAAAATTTAATAGATGCCTTTTAGAAATTAAATGTACATCTTCTAGAACCAAGCAGACCTTGGAAATCAACCGAAGAGCTTATAGTCAGCTGGTCTGTGGCTAGGTAATCAGTTTGGTAATGACATAACTCAAAACCCAAAGTCTTGCAAAAACTGGATGCATCATGCAAGAACAGGAAGTTGGCAGAACAAGAGTGTCCTGCTGTTCGCATGTTTTCCAACTGAACCGTGTAAACTTGAGTCAGTTCATAATACAGGCCTATATTCATAAACAAATGTATGTTATAAACCAAAACCCATCTGAACAGTACAAAAACTATTACAACAGCATCAAATCCTCTGCCAACTTGTCAGCTTTCCAATCAATATCAATCAATCAACACTTGTCTTTGCTAAATATAAACTTCAGTGTTTTAGGTGCAGCGTGAGCGACATAACAGATTAACAGGGTGACAGTGACTCTGTGGGGGGGGGGGAAGTTGCTACTTATGTCCCGCAGTTGTAGAGAAAAGAGTAAACAGTCAATCAATGACAAATACCTGACGAGCAGCACAGAAATATGACAATGAGAAGAGACATGCCCACTATGTTGAATGAAAACAGTGCAAGTATGTGAGACTAGACAGAATTCTTAGAGTCAGCTTATCTTGTTTGACACTGGTGGGTTTTAAAGTGTGCACCAAGGATGCATGCAATCTTCAACTATGGATGGCAGTTTGTTCTACTCCAGTATGTATTAAGAACACTGCAAGCATCTGAGCATCTCCTGAAGTCTAAAATCCCCAGAGGATGCACACTATGTATTAAAATAGATGCTACACACACACACATGTAGTCATTATTGTTACATAACAACTGACATCACTTTTACCCAGGTCTCTACTGTTTTTGTCTGGTTCTTAGAAATCACAATGTCTGTTTGTGAATGTTTCAGTATCAGTATCAGTGTTTTTTTTGTTGGAAAAACAGTAGGGTTAATGGCAAAGGAAGGAAAAGGCTGTTAGTCTAAGACTTAACTGTGTAATGACATGCAAATACACACTTATGAGCACACCTGTAGCGAGCACACACACACACACACACACAAACACGTCCATGATCATAAGACCAGATCAGACTCCCGCAGGTTTTACAGGTCGCTGCAGGATTCTCTCACAATGAGGGGTCCAGGTTCACAGCCATTAACACACAGATGAAAGCAAGAGCATCGATCAGAGAAACGTTTGGTGATCTTTGTGGCCTTGTCAACGCCACAGTTTCAGGAGTTACTGCAGACTTCAAGACATCATAGAAAGCTCTGATGCTGTGCTTTGTAGTTTGATGTTGAGTGAATGCAGGGATTGTCATATATTCGTTTATTTGTGGCAGCCTACCACACATTCATTTTCTTTCTCTTACAAGTAAGACTAAATGCATTGTAAATGCACCAATTATAGCGTGAGTGCTCATATTTAATGTACGCCAACTTGCACTGTTGTTTCAAGTTTGTAAGTGCACTGGTTGGTGAACTGTTGTTTGCTTTTAATAGGCTGCATCATTAACAAAAACCATTGCTCATCTGCTGGTAGGAAAATGGAAACTTGGGTAAAAGGAAAAAAAAATTCAAGACGCAAGTTGTGTTTTTTTTGGCTGACTATATAAAATAACCTGATGACGAAAAAAGTCAATAGAGCAGACACAGTGAGAAAGAAACTGACAGAGGTGGGGCAATAGCCAGTGTGTATGCATTCTGAGACCAGAGGTGTAGGTGTGTGTATGTTAACACTACATTGAGAGAATTAAGTAGAAATTAAATGTTGACATAAATAATAACCTACCAGAAATGGGTAATTAATGCATTCTTTTAAATATTTTCAATAGACAACTATAACCAACACCATCAATATTAGGAGAAATTCTTGTTTCCAGTCCCAATATTGATACTAGCGACAGCAAATGCTCACCAACAATATGATTGAATACTGCACACAACTTGAGGCAGTCTTGAGGCTTGTGTTTGATCAGCTAGGAAACTCAAACTTATAATAAACTCGTTTGTTCCTTGACGATCTGAGAACACAGACAGGCACAGTTCACCCTTCAGGTACACCACCATGGGACCTAAATTCAGACAAAATGTGTATGACTTGTCTGACCCTGTTTGAATTGTGCCATGATTTTTTTCGTATTTTTTCCCCATTGATAAAAGCCACTGTTTTTCGTAAAAAGTGCTGGAAGTATAACACTGTGAAAATATGTAATTAGAAAGAGCACACACCCAGCAGGTGCATAAGTGACATCTTGTTTAGCTCTCAAAGAAACCCTGGATCAAAACCTTGCAGAGCCGGTCCTGCATGCTAACTAGCATACGGAACTGACTAACTCTCCTTTCACTCAGCCATAGCTGTAGGCATGGCCTGACTTGTGGTGACTGTAACCTCTTTGGATACTCTCTCTGTGCCAAAGTAACAGCCACGACACATTGTGTGAGATGAGAGATGTAGTTCACTAAACGGTGCTTCATTATCTTTACAACAAACCGACTGTCTTGACTTGCAAAATGATCTTTTAAATTGACATACATACGTGCAATTCATGGCACATTTTTCAGAAATAAGGTCACATGGAGGATACAGGAATGAGGAGGGACTTCGCCTCTCTTTCAGGTCCTTCCTTGAGTGACAGAACTATGATCAATTAGCCAAAACTGAAACTGCAAGAACTAAGTGTTCCTGTAGTTAAAATGCAGGTAAAGTTCCTGAGATGTAGACAGAAAAGGTTCCTGGAGAACCTCTTTTAGTTGAAAAAAGCAACTTGTGTGAAATGAGAGTAGTTCCTAACACTAGATGTTATGCTTTCTTTATATGGTGTTAGCTTAGGACTCAATGCACAACAGCCCATCATATATAAGAAGATGGGGTTTTAGGCTTTAGGCCAAAATACACATGATAAACATGAAACTGCATGCAACACAATAACCATGAGATAACTTAACAGCAGGTGCACATGTGGAGGAACCATGACATCACAGTGATGGCTTGTGAATCAGCACTGCAAGTACCGGCTGTTTTTTTTACTTATAATCATACAAACATTCGGACAATTGGCAGCATTACAGCTCCTGACTGTTTGGATTTGTACGTGTGATAAAGAAAGATTAATAGAATAACACAAGTTCTGCTTCTCTGTTACAGCGAATGTAATGGCATGCAGCCTCTGAGGCCGTGGGGTTTTCATCAGCCCATGAAGCGGTGATTGTTCCTGACAGGGCCACAGGCTGCAGGAAGTAAAACTCGGTCTATGACGTCATAAAAACCTGGCACAGATACTTGCCTAATCTTACGTTCATACAATAATGAATCATCTAACTAATATGCACTTGTTCTGAAGCAGTTTCTACATCAGTATGAAAAGCTTATCACCTGTCCAGCCTACAGACTGCACAATCATAGTCTTTGTATTTAAAAAAAAAAGAACAAGGAGACTAGAAAGTACACTGTGCTTATAGATTTCATTAATATAATGGTGGACTTAAATGTACCTTAACCTTTGTATACTTTAAGCCCTCCAAGATTCTAGAAGTCATCTTAAATGTGGTCTACATGCACAGGAACAAGTCAATCCTAATTTGTGGAAGACGCCAAAAATCTTATGCGTTTTAATGTTAACATGTGTACTAATTATACACCTCAGTGATATTTGGATGCCATATTCTCAATTCCCCTGTAATGAAGTATGAAACACTTCCATCCTGCGTAATCACAAGCTTTGAAAACAGAGAAGTGACTAAAATACAATGTAAAATAGACACCTGGGCAGGTTCAATGGGGAAGTGACATGACATATGTCATTTTTAGGACTTGTTTTTTTTAGAGATAAGTCAAGTAAACACAAGCCAACCCTAGGTATAAAAATGAATGATTAACTCTTTACCTAAGGAGTGGTAGCTTTGGGCAAAATCATAGAGTTGTAATCATTTATTAAATACAGACAACATTTATAGGTAGGTATAATAAACAGCACAGAAAATTATGGAATATTTGTTCACACTTGATATTTTGTGAAAGTAAGACAAGTCATGAGACCTATTTCTGAACAAAATATTTGCGAAGAAGATTCTCTGTCCTCTTATGCAAAATGTTTTAGAAAGTAACCTGAATAAGTTTTATTCTGATTGAATTAAAAAGAGTCAGGACATTCATGTTTTTTAAAGTTGTAATTTGAACGTTGTGCAACAGATACAGAGGATGGGACAAGTGGATGAGGCATTAGGGCGATGTGGGAGTCAAGAGGAAGAAAAGGAGAGTGTAGATGTAAGAAAGGAAGGAAGTGAAGTACAATAAGAAAAAAATAATTGAATGAAGGGATGCAAAACTTAATGGGGAATATGAATGACAGAAAAGTGGAGGTGGGATGAAAAAGAAGAGAAGGAGGGAGAGAAAATTAGACAGGAGGTAAAGCAGAGGAAGAGAGGAATCATGTTCCACCTCTACAGCACAAATCACCAGAGGAGGCCGACCACGGGACTTCCTGTAGGACAGGATTGCTGATCAGGCAGTGACGGAGCGCGCACACATATATACACACACACACACACACACACACACACTGAATTGGACCCTTTCCACCTTTTGCACAGTCAGACAGTGTTGCTGATGGTGAAAACAGCAGAAAGAATACTAATGAGTAAGACCACCATGCATGAACCTGTATGTCTCTCTCTCTTTCTTCATGCATGTGTGGCTACATTAGTCAGACCAGCAGACTGCTTGTTGAAATCCTTGCATATCATTGCTAATATGTGGATTAGTGGAATTTATCTTTTAAGGCAAATTTTTTTTAAATTTTTGAGTATTTTGTGTGTAATTTTGATTGTAAAATAACGCTACCTGCCTCACAAGTTAGATGTTGACAAGTCCAACATTCAAATGACATCTGATCTCACAGATCAACAAGGATATAAAACTATACCAAAGGAACATCCAAAGCAATGCTGTGCAATAAAGTTGCCCTGAGTCAGTGTCATAATGACATAACATCTCTCCTCATACTGACTAGACTTCTGAGAGACAAACTGGCAAGTGGAGATTTTGCTACCTTCAAATAATTAACTAGTATACAAGAAAAGCTTTTAACAACTACAAAAAATCAAGTCAAATTCAGCAAGACGACTGTTCGTCTTACAAAAGAAGAGAGTAGGAAGAGACAAAGTAAAGGTTTAAATTTTCTGCATAATTCGTACATTCTATAACACATAATTAGTCAGTTACTAAACTCACTGATGGGCATTCTAATTAGATTGGTGCGGGAGACAAACAGTGTCTGTCTCTTCAGATCTCCCCCCTCCTGCAGTCTCTCATATACCCAGTCGCTTTCACAACTCTCTCTGCATGCAAAGATGTACACAGACACACAAGAGCGCAGGACTGAAAGGAATGTTCCTGATTCCACGTCTCTGTTAGATGCTGAGTGACACAATTACCTGTATGCCAAAGAAACGATGTCACTGGATTGTTTGACTAGGCTACATAGTGTAGGAAGACACACCTTAGGAACCTGTGTGCTCATGTTTAAGAAGGGGCGGGACAAATGTCATGGGACAGGAAATGCAGACTCTCTAAAGGAAAAATGCACACCAAGAACATGACTGTTTCACTGGAATGAGGTAGCTCTCCTGACACTGAGGAAGAGCCATTTGTCTCTCAGCCACTTGACTATAATAATACACAATTAAGGAAACTATGATGGTATGGGGAAGTGACTTGAGAACAGGCTGAGTGAAAGTCTAAAGACCAATGTAGATTTGTATGGTCCTGCCTCATCTGCATGTTTAAAGCACCTTCTCTCAGACTGACCTTAATCTACAGAGCAAATTTGATTATGCTCCTCAAAAAAACATAAAACAGTTAAACGGTAATTCATTGACACGTTGAGTTTTAAAACACGTCTTATCTGTAAAGGCAATCTATAAGCGGTGAAGGTGTGACATTCTTTCCAGGTGATATCGCTGGGTTTCCACTGAGCCACTCTGGTCAAGGGAATATGATTTTAAAAATCAAGACAGGAAAACTGTGATGCTAAGAGGAAATGTGAGAGGCACACAGAGCTTGTTGAGGTAATAAGTTGATTGAGTAACGAGCACAAATCAGCCAACCTTATGCTGGAAAACTTGCAATTACATAACAATCATAAAAGGCAGTGGAGATGTGCAACATTTACAGACAGCAGCATTCAGTAACAAAGGCAAAGGTTCCAGGTACACTGGAGAGACAACCAATCATGTTAAAGTGTCCATCAGAGAATGTCTCTGCGTGTGCATTACTTTATTAGGCTTATAAACAGTCAATGGTGAGACACAGGTTAAATTAAATCCACCCAGGAAGGCAAACATCTTTGCTCTGAAGATCTTTAATTAGGGGAAAAACCTGCCCTGCAAGATTATGAAGTGGAAAAAAAAGCAAACATAATGTAGATGAACTAACAGTGTACTGTAATAAATGCTGTGTAATGGTATTGATGCAGCAGCAGATGTCTTCTTTAAAATGTGGCAGCATTTTCTTGAGTATATAAGGGCTGGCTACAGGCACAGCACAAAATGAAGACATGCAAATATGAATCAGCTGAATGCTCACTGTCTTACGTAATATCAGGGTATCTCACAATATTGATTCGTGACATTGCACAGCAGAGTACAGCAGGCTACTGCCACTGCTCGCTCGTCAGCTTATGTGACTGGCTTTTTTTTTTTTTTTAGGTTTTTTAGCTAGTCAGCTCCGCTGTCCTCCGCCAAGTCTTGTCGGCACATTCTTCACTGTGGACACACTTCCCGAAAACAAGGAAGGTTCCGCTACGTTATGTAATAGCAAAATCATTGCTTTGCCCTGCTTCCCACTGATGGCTTTAACAGTTCCAAAACCACAACTAGTGACTCTGCTTCTGCTAGGCTTCGTGCGCCTCGGCTAGGTGACAGTAGAATCCCCGGGTTGCATGGGTGCTTTCAGGTGTGTCGGGTTTAAAGTTAGAAGGCGTATCAGCGGAGGCCTGGGGCTGATATGAAACTTGCTGTTGCCCAAATGTCACCGTCCCATACGGGACACGGTCGTTCACTAATAGCCCTCCCGAGTCGCCTTTATGTCAAAGCAAACCATCCTCCTCAGTCTAAAAGTCTAGTATATTTTCCAGGGAAAACATACATATAAACTCCAAAATCACAACACTGAAATGTAGGCCACAAACACACCGTTACACATCATAGCTAGCCCGTCTCGGGACAGGAAACAGTGCAAGTTAGCAATATTAGCTTTTTTCTTAGCCTGCTATCATTGTACAATTTGATGAGAAAAACTTACCATGCATTTCCTGCCAAGGTAGTTGAACAGACATTCATTTTCCTGTGGTGTCAGTAGTATCGACCCGACATTCGTTTGCCGCCGCTGCGGCGGTTGTCCACTCATAATTGGTGATCAATTTATAAAGTATACACCGATTGTAATTCGTTATATGAGATCCAAAAAGATACATAAACAATCCCTCGGTCATCCGTGGCCTTCCTGCGACCCCCTCGCACCGGTTGGGTGTATTCCGAGGGTCTGTAAGACTGAGGAGGCACAAAATATATGTCGTTTAGGAATGCAGAGTGATATCCCGCTCCTCTTTATAACAATGCCAAAACTGCAACGACTTGGTGAAGACAGTAAAAGGTAAAAACTTTCCTGGGAAGTCTGGCCGCCTGAGAGCACGGAGCCAGTTCCATCCAACATGGCAGTGTTAGGACGAGTCCATTATCCGGGAATGAGGGCTATAGGTTTCCTAGCTGTGTCCCACATAATCACCAAGAGAAAATTTCCTCAAGGTAAACCATGCAATTTTTGTATACAGATATTTTTAGCATGAAAATGCATTCCACTGTGAACCCAAAAAAATATTACAATTATTTAATGAAATTACAGTTTTCTGAACCCCCCCATGATGGTTTGGTCCTGTCCGCCCGTGGCTTTTCTGACAGGAATGTGTGCGAGCGCAGAATGGGGAGGAGATAAGAAATAAGGTGCAAGTTGCAAAGATAAGGGAATACACAGGTTTTTGTGAAAGGATTTATTGAACTGAGAATTAACGCCAAGATTAGTCTACACTTTAAATGAGCACTTTACAAACTCAGTGGAAATGATGATTTTCCCACTCATGATGATAATGTGCTGTTTAGTTGAAGTCAGAGAACTCAGCTGCAGAGCTGTTATACAGCCCTATTGATTTCCTCAGACTTTAAATGCTCCTGGGATGGTACACAGGCTTCTCACTTCCATTGCAACAAACTATAAATAGCCTATAAATAAAGTGAAGTTGAATTAACATTGCTCCAGTTACTATTAATAGCCTCAGGACTATGCTTCAAAGCATACATTTCGGTGTGTGTGCGAAAACACAACCCTATTATTTTATATGTATGGCCATTTTACATCAGACTTTGCTATAACAAACAGCGTTCAACAATCAAACAGACATATTTATTAGAGGCTACTATAGATACACTTGAACAATGGCAGCATAGCTCATACTTAAATAATATGCCCACAGTACTTGTAATCCTCTGCAACATGCTCAGTCAGGCTCATAAACAGGCGAAGCTTGCAGGATTGCATAATTGGAGAAGTGATTAAAAAAAAGACTGGATAAACACTCCAGAAATGATTTTGCTATTGCTCACATTTGTGCAAATTTATGTACAAATAATTTGTACATAAATTTGGCCTATATTGTAAATTATATATGCACCAGACTATTTATCGTCATATTTTTTATGTCAGCTGATGACTAAAGAGATTCTGATTTGGATAGATTCATGTGGACCTCTTCCAAGATCCTCATGACCCACATTACAAACCCAGTTGACTGTTCATAGTTCGCCCAGTATGTAATCAAATTCATGACATCTCATTTTAATAAAGTATTGCTTTTGTTAGTCCATCGTTAATAATTGCATATGTTTATGGAACTGTAGAATTTGTCACTTGCCAAATATGTAATGTATACATGGCCGATCAGACAGGTGTGAAACGTCACCTGGAATTATTCAAGAACAATTTTCATTAAAATAGTAGCTAAACTGCCAGTCAACTCAAAATGGAGAGGTTTCTTTTAGACTTTCTTTAGACAATCTTATTGTGTGTTTGAATATGTCTATATGTGTTTCTTTATGCATTTAAAAATGAACATATGTGGGTATGTCGTTGTGGTAAGCGTGTGTATCCTCTCTTGCCAGGTCAGGGTGGTGACATGAAAAGTCCAGACATGGTTGTTTCTTCATTTATGCACAATTAGAATGAATATAGATGTCAGATTATTTTTTATTGGAATATATTGCCCTTAAAAAACAAAATCTGCCTATTATTTTTCCATGTAATCCTTGTTATATTAGCTTTATGTTATTTGACCACCACATGAAATATTAATATTTCATGTGGTGGTGCATGATGCATAGATTTAAAAAAATAAATTCCTTGCACATTTAAACTCTTTGGCAATACTCCTCTACATGCTCCTTTAAACCTGGTTCAACTAATGTTCTTAAACAGAGTTTTGTCGAACTTGAAAAACCTGACAGACAGGTACACCTTGGGAAACTCACAGCAGTACCCCACCTAGCTTTGGATTAGCGAGGTATGGAATAAGTAAGTAAGGGCATCTCATGTAGACACATGAATAAATTGACTTTTTGGAGCAGTGAATGAGAGAAAGAATGGCAGGGGAGAGAAAAATGTGAATAAAAGAGGGAAATTGAAATATTATTTGATAAGTTCTTATTTTTTTGATTACCAAGGTACAAAACATCTAATATCAAAAAGCCTTATAGTGAATGAAAGAGACTTGCATGGCCTCACTTCCTTTTGTCTCAAAAGAATGGCCTCTAAATGTATTTTTCTCAACTTGTTTTGTAGTAACTTTCAGTCTAGTGAAGTTTGCCATGTCGTAATACAAGTAACCAATTATGCAAGTAAGGAAGTAAATTGTTAATTCATTTGCATATTGAGAAGGATACAGATTATCTATTCACAGAATTCAATGACTGACATACTGATTCTAATGCTGCATGGTATGCACTTACTCACTCACAAACAAGAGAAGTGAACTGAGAACAGATAATGCTGCCTGTGTGACGTGCAGAACTGACATTTCTGAGCAATGCTAAAAAGAATGTAGAGGTGTGACCATGAGCGAGGAAGCCTTTTCAATGCATGTTAGTTTATATATAAGTATGCCTATATGTGTTTGTAATACCTCATGTGTTCTCTATGTATTCATATGAATGTAAAATTCTTCAGAATGTTAATGTTACATGTGCTTTGGAGGTGATTTGTACCAAGGGAAAAACAACCTCCGGGGCAACCCTTGCGAAATATTCCTTTGACCCATTTTCCACAACAAAAGAAAATTGAGGTTATGGGAGAAGGAGGGAAGAAGACAACATAAATATTATATTTTGAATTCTGGAAGAAGACATCCCCCGCAGGCCTCTGTATCAATATTTAATGAAGTTGGCCTCTCCACCCCTCCTTTGCAACAAAAAAATTCAATGACATGATCATACCTTACTTTGAATGATCACAAGACAAAAAGGAGAACATAAGATTATGTCATCAGCTTTGCTATATTATAATATATGATGTTACATATTATGATATTTTTCATGAGTGGATGAATTTGTGTATTGATGGAATTGTGAACGTTAGAATCTTAAAAGCAGAGATGAATAAAACCATAGTTATTGATACTTGTACCATGTGCACAATTAAACCTTGTGCAAAATTAAACCACAAGATGGCAGAGTTATACTAGTATACTTATTACAGCATACCACTGACGCTTGCTCGTGCTCTCAACTCACTGGTTGCACATTTTATTTTCCCAACATGCATGTCAATCCTAATACCACATTGCACCATTGTGCATAACGCATTCTGCATACATTGAATAATGAGAATGAAGAGTTGGTGCGCTTGTGTTGGAGCAATTATAAAGTGTTCTTATATAAAATAATCTTAAATAAAGGAGGTTGCAGTGTCATTGGAAAACAATGTAGCTTATGCAGCTATGCAAAACATAAGTAGACATATACTTAGAGCTTCTTTTAAAATTGTGCACTGTGGTAAATTCTTGACAAAATAGCATCTATGCATGCCTATTTTAAGGAAACCTCATTTGTCTTCAGATTCGATGTCTCATCTGACAGCAGGGTGCCTACAAAACAAAAATATTTATATATTATATTTAACAAAAAATATATACACATTTTATGTTGTATCAGTATGTAAAACATGTTTATTACATTCTGACAAAACCATGCAAATGTATGGTTAACAAAAATCAATTTATATCTTTGGCATAAAACCTTCTGGTCCTATTGAGCAGCAAAGTACTGCACTAATTCAATCTAATCTAATCTAATTTAATTTAATCTAATCTAATCTAATCTAATCTAATCTAGAGTGGAGCACATGCAGGTCTTTTATGATAGCAATACAAAATTTGGGGAATTTCATAAAAAAAAAAATTGAATAAGGAAATTTATTTCCATATTTTTATTAATTGTAAAGGATATTAGAAGTGCCATCTTGTGATTGGTCCAGGTTGTGGTAGCTCTATTGCTCTATATTGATCATGTCTGGAGAGGAATTCATTTCTTATCATTAAGAAATAAAAATAAACCCTCATCGTGGACATCATGTATCAAGGGAAGGTTGCACTGTGAACACATTCTCGTACTGCAGTCATGAGAAAACTTTTTTATTTCCACTGAGACGTCATCTTGTCTACTTACGTTTACTTGTAGTATTACTTCGACACGTACACACAGGTGCACAAGGCGTCCTCGTAAAAACGAGTAGTAAGGTCAAAGGTCGCTGTCCCACTGCTCACACTGTGCTGCTAACGTGTGAAATAACCACCACCATTTGGTATTGCATGTCCATGACCGGACACATTAACACATACAGGGTAAACAGTCCTATATATATATATATATATATATATATATATATATATATATATATATATATATATATATATATATATATATATATATATATATATATATCCCTACAATTACTTGTAACATGGGGGTGAAAAATGTAATTACTAGTTATGTTTTTGTCACATTTCTCTGTAAACTTCATTGTGTGTCAGACATCTTTTTAAAAAAAAAATTCTCATAGAAAAAAGAAGTGCTGTTAATAATGATATCTGTAAATAACTCCTCTCCTGTCACCTAGGTGTCAAAACTTTCCTGTCTCCTAACTGCTCGGCGCTGAGGTAGAGGGGGCAATTATTTTTCCAACTAAGGAATCTTGAAGTTTCCTGGATCTATTTTTTCTTTCTCAGCATGTGTTGCATGTGGTGAAAAAAAGTGATTTAATCAGTCCAATCCTCACAGTCCAAATCACATTAGATGCTATCACTGCACAAGCTGCCTTAAGCCCAAAGAGAACGACATAAATTGTGCGTGCAGTTTTGAAATATTGAGGGATGAGATTAATTAATTTTACTCCATGGCCTCCGTTCCTATAATTAGTGTATTAACAGTCTAAGCTCCATGCTGAGTGGCCTTCACCATGAAGACAGTGCACGCTCTACAACCTCACACCTATGTGCGTCTTCCTCCTCGGCTCCAAAGCTCAAACTTGGCACTGAGCGATCACAACAAGATGTTTTTCTGAGACAAACAACGGAGAGCAGAGCGTGTATCGCTTGACATGGGTCTACCCACCATGCCTCTCTTGCTCAACCTATATCAGACAGTGTCATCTTTGTAAGGATACTCTCGCTCTCCGTGCTCCAGTCAACACATGTTATGGTGAGACGTGTTCACTGAAGGCATGTCCAGGTACTGTGTCTTTTCAAATACATAGTTTGTATCTAAATAGTTTTGACTTGGCGAGACTGTTATAGAGGCTTCATGTTTTATTCAGGAATGCTTAGATGAGTGAGATTTGTGGTTTGTGTGTGTTTATGTTTGGTAGACTGGATAACAATCATGGGGAGACACTGATTTATATCAGATTTGAGGTCAGAGTTGAACAAAATGTAAAGGTGGGGATAAATTCAGGTTGTGCATTTAATTTAAATGCACATACAAAGCAACTATAGACAGAGTAGCCAATGAGATATAATATAATAATGATATAATTTTGGGGAATTACCTTATTCTAAGCATCTTTCCACAGTGCAATATCAATATTCCCTTTGTGCAATTATTTTCCTCCTATTCTTTTTGTCGCTATTTATGCTTATTTACTTGTCATTATTTATTGTTATTATTGATAATTTCTTGCTACTGTAACAGTTCAAATTTCCCCATTGTGGGACCTATAAAGGATTATCTTATCTTATCTTATCTTATCTTATCTTATCTTATCTTATCTTAATATGGAGTTTGATTGGCTCTGTTTGATTTTTCAGCTTTTCTCCAGCCAGTGGAAAGGATTTTTCAGTCACACAGAGGAGCAGACTCTGTGTGCTGCTGCTTCTCTCTCTCGCCCCATCAATCCTTCCCTCCCTGCCCGTCTCTGCCCT
Source organism: Chaunax sp. Z400 (assembly GCA_037577475.1). NCBI lineage: Eukaryota > Metazoa > Chordata > Actinopteri > Lophiiformes > Chaunacidae > Chaunax > Chaunax sp. Z400. The sequence goes on from CM075204.1 coordinate 17,221,523, forward strand.
CCCTACTCTCACCATCTCTCTTTGGCCTTTTCTTTCGTTAACTGTCCTGACAGCTCCTGTTGCTAACACAAACATTTCCAAAGCTTGCACTACTCCTGTAAAGACATCCACATCTACCATCAACCCAAAAGCATCTTTCACAACTCTGTATTCCCCAAAAGCATTGTCGGCTACCTCTGCAAAGTCATTGTCTCTCTCTAATCAAACATCCCCCCTGAAATCCTCACCCTCAGCTGCTGCAAAAACAGTGTACCCGCTGTTCCCCTGCAAATGTCTGACATTACCTCTCAAAGCTATACGAGCATATCTGGACAAAAAACTGCTACTGTGCCATTTGTCCGGAATGACTTCTGAAAAACTTCCTCTTCACACTGCTAAACTAATTCCTAGTTCAAGCTCAACTTTACTTCCAAAAAGTACGGCTCAACCTCAAACTGCTTCACAAAAGCTCCCATCTCCTGTTTCAACATCGTCTTTTCCCACTACATTCTTGCCTTTAACCTCAAAAACATCTCCACCTCCTCTTGGCAAATCTTCCCCCATCCCTGTCCCAAACCCCACGACATCTCCTCCGGAAGCCTCTAGTCAGCCCGGGCCTCTTCCGCCTCCCCTTCTCCCTCACTCCACCGGTCCGCTGTTTGAGCATCAGCCTTTCTTTGTGAGTTGGAACATCCCTGATCTGGTGTGTAACAGGTACAACATCTCACTGGATACCTCAGCCTTTAAAGGAGTGGCCACGCCCGCCAAGGTGAGCTGGAATCTGTAGGTGAAATTTCATATGTTGCGTTACCTAACATACACAAAGGATGACACAACAAAAGACATGACATTGACAAGTTACAAACTCCCACATATCACAACCTTACGCAATCCCTAATGTCAAATTTAACCAAACTATTACACCTACTAGGGTATTGCACAATTCCCCAGATAAATGCTTGTTCAACCACATAAGTGTACATACACAGTATTTCACAGGCTTGGGGGGGCGCTGCACTGTGGCGACCTGCGGTGATGTAACCTCCTCAACCTTTGGTGAATGGCTCATTTACTACACATCTGCTATTTTTACATTGCTGCTGTTTTTTCATAAAGTTTTAGTATCTCTTGAACATCAAGATACCAGGTCTTGTTTCTACATGATGCCAACACAGTGAAATGCATGGATATTTACAGCACTGTTGCCTCGCAGCAAGAAGGTTCTGGGTTCAAATCCACCTGAGGACCTGGGACTTTTCTTTTTTTTTGATCAAGGTCTGTTTATTGGGGATTGTGATATTTCACAACATCCAAAAGATACAAACAGAAAGTAGTCCCAAGTATCGACCCAACCCGCCCACTTAACTACCAGACCTGCACGCTTAAATTAAAGTCAATCATGTTACACACTTGTCAATGTCTTTAATCGAATGACATTGGATTGGACATTGGATCTCACCCAATGCCAGCTGGGATAGGCTCCAGCAGCCCCGCGACCCTGCACTGGGTAAGCGGTTACAGAATGGATGGATGGATGGATGCACTTGTTTCTGCTGCAGGTTCCAGGCCAGTTCCTGTCTCTGTTCTACACAGACCGACTGGGTCTTTACCCACATGTAGTCCTCGCTAGCGGGAAACAGGTCAATGGTGGCATCCCTCAGAGAGGTAACCTGAAAGCCAGCATGAACAAGGCCAGAGAACACATTAACTACTACATCACATCCAAGTAAGTCAACCTAACATTAAATAATGCAGCTTCTGTGGTTCAACATATGTGATGCTGACATAACGTGTTTCTCATAGAATAAGCCGAGGTTTGGCTGTGATCGATTGGGAAGAATGGCGCCCCCTATGGGACAGAAACTGGGGCACTAAGAGAATCTACCAGACCTTATCTGTGGCCCATGTAATGCGCACAAACCGCTCCCTCACTGTGCAGCAGGCCTCAGAGAAAGCCAAACAACAGTTCCAGGTCAGAACTAACTGTGTAGACCAATATAAGCAAAGGTATTAACTTTAAATACTGTACAACTCTTCCATTCTTTCCTTCCATTTCAGGTGGCGGCTCGGGGTTTCATGTCAGGGATTTTGGCAATGGGCAGAGCAATGAGACCCAACTATCTCTGGGGATTCTACCTGTTTCCTAATTGCTACAATTATGGCTGGGAGAAGCCAGACTACACAGGTCAGTGCTCCGAGGCGGTGAGGAGGCAGAATGACGAGCTGCTCTGGCTGTGGGAGTCCAGTACTGCCCTGTACCCCTCCGTCTACCTTCCGGTTGGTTAGTTAGCGAGCATCACCAATATTTCCTTTTAGGCTATATAAAAATTCCTAAGATGTCTTTTCTCCTGCATCCTGGCACTGTTTCAGGTCTCTCTTTCAGACAATCCCAGAGCCGCCCTGATGGTGAGAAACCGAGTGCAGGAAGCTTTGAGAGTATCTGCCCTGCCCAGACAGGATGGCGCTGCACCTGTGTTTGTTTACATGCGACCTGTCTTTGTCGACCAGAACAGACGCTTCCTCAGCCTGGTATATGAGAGCAATTCAGATGTTTTGATTTGTTTAGTACATGCTGCACGCTCACAAGTATTATTTGATGAAGCAAATGAAGCAAGACACAACACTGGGACGACCACTCACCAATCTTACTTAATTAAATCCACCTTTCAAACAGATTGCACTGTTTGAAACAACTCATTAGTGAGCGACCACACACTTGACAAGATTAGATGCACCTTAGGTTACTTCTTCACCCTGTCACTGAGGTGTTTTCAGTGAGATCCAATTTGAAGAGGAGTTTGGTTTCTTGGTGTAACAACATCCTGCTCAGGTGGTAACCCTCACCTGCAATCCTTATCCTCTCTTCTCAACTCATACGATGAGAGTCTTTTTAGGCAAATAAGAACAGTTTAAACATCTGTGCTGTATATATGTTATATTTGTTATAATATTTAACAATTTATTTCCAGGGAGACTTGGTCAGCACCATTGGTGAGAGTGCAGCAGTGGGAGCATCTGGCGCTGTGCTGTGGGGGGCCAGCGCTGACTATGATGACCAGGTAACATCACCCTGCAGACCTCCACTGGACTGTTGAAAGACATTAGGGAAGTACTGATGGCAGGTAGTTAGACCACACGATGATATAGGACTCTGAGTCAATACCTCAGTGACAGACACTGATGGATTAGTTGGTTGTTCAACAGAATTAGTTCATCTATGGCAGGGGGGAGACTGACTTGATGGTAGTGAGTTTCATTGGGTGTCTTTGTAAAAGGATCTTATCATGTAAAATAAAGTTTATAGATATTTTTGCAGAGTGATTAATATATTATTATGATTTTTACCATAGTTTCTCATCTTGCCTCGTCTGCTTTTGCTTCAAAGAAAGAAATGAAAGTGAAATAAATACTTAACATTTTGGAAAATATGCTCATTTACTGTCTTGTCAATAGATGGAATGATTGATACCACTAAAGGCCCATTTATGCTCTACGTTAAAGACGGATACGGATATTGTCTCACATTAAGGCAGTCTGGTAATGTGAAAGTAGCCTTTGTGTTTGTGGTCAAGCGACATCTATTTGACAGGGCTTTGGCCTCCCCGTGATGTCATATTTCAGACATATAGTTATAAATATGACAGTACAATGGTGTATATTTACTCTTATCTCATTGTTCTTCCCGTTTTCCCTTTTGCTTCCCAGACTTCCTGTGAAGCCCTCTCATTCTACCTCTCCTCCACCCTCAACCCTTACATCACCAACGTCACTGTAGCGGCCCAGCTCTGCAGCAACTTCCTGTGTCGAGGGAACGGCCGCTGTGTCAGAAAACACTATAACTCCGGTCACTACCTCCACTTGAACCCTGAGAATTTCAGGGTCATGCATGTTCACAACCGTTACCTTGTCCTAGGAAGACCTACCCTCACAGACCTGAAGACCTTCAGCAGGAGGTTTACCTGCCAGTGCTACAAAGGATTGAACTGCTCTCCCAGGACATACAGAGAACTAGCCAAGGCCCTGATGTTTAGTTTTAAGAAAGGGCTGTACCAAAAAGCTCACACTCTGAATAAAGCCATGTTGGATGACAGCATTACTAAGGACAATGTTAAAAATCACTTGATAGCTTAGCTTGTAATCAAGACAGTTGGTCATATTCTTTGCATTTAGATTTTTTTTTCTGACCTGAAATTCTTTTTTTTTCAGGCACATTTTGACCAACATGAACAGTGTTGGGCACTTTGCATTTTTTTAAAATTTTGTTGTTGTTGCATTTGACGACTGAGAGAATGTGACATCTTCCACAGTCTTGCCAAAGAACAGGGTTACCATCAGAGGGTTTCCTAATGTCAAATCAAACATACAAATCTGCTATATCACGATAATAGTATTCCCACCAGGTATTTGTATATGATTTGACTGTATATGTAAATAAATGAAAAAAGACAGGGAGCAACACTGTTGTTGGTTCTGTGTTGAAGTTGAATGAGGAAAAAAACAGGATGACTGGCATTGAGTGCTGGTTAAAATTCTCTCTCAATTTTTGATAAACTTAGATCTTCCTTTTAATTTTATTTATTTAGTTTTAAGTGATTGGGCTACATTCATATTGTCAGCCTGAAATCAATTAAATTAATAGCTGTACTTTTCCAAGTATGACATGTCAGAATGTCTTCAGTTAAAAATATGTTTTATGTGATCACCCAATTATTTTTATTTGTCTGCAAGACATCTCAAAAAGTTGTCAATGGATTTTGATGAAATATTTTGTGGGGATCCACCCCTACATCATCAGCTAACCCTTTCGAAAAAGAAATTGTTATGTTATTGCCTCCTATCACAAATAAATGTTGCTGTATTGGTACCTTAGTGTTTTTACAGATGAGCAAGATTTTAAGGGGGTTACTTCATTGTTCAATCTAGGGCCAAGGAAGAGGGATCTGGATACGGATGTTGATTCTGGATCACTTTTTTCAATTAAATATTGCGAGAGGCAATCTTTTGAACTTTTTGCCAATATCATTAACTATAATAATAGGCCAATTAAATATATAAATACCCCAGCATCGACAAATCATGATGTTTTAACACTACACGCAAATGTATCAAGATCTGGATCATAGTCCAATTAATAATATATATATTTGGATGGGGGTAATTAGGACACAGTTCGGTAGCAGATGGGTAGACGTGGCAGTGGCATCAATAAGTAATCATTCATGTGGCTTTCATTTAGGTAAGAAGTTATATAAAGACAAAAAACAGATTGGGGTCCACCATTATGGAAAATCTTATTTTTGTTGATAACTCATAAACTCCTGATGACAAACACATGATTCCAAATGCTGGTGTTAATTTAACAGAGATCCCAGTAAAGCAATTATCATGGCAGCGATACACACAGGTTTTAGTGACAACGACACTGGCAGGGTTTGTGCTCTCTGAGTTCGACGTGTTACAACAGGAATGGACACCGTTACCATTTGTGTACTCCTACTTTGTTGATTTAAGATACTGTCATTCCAGACGGTGCTACACCCAGCCTCAGCATGAGCAAAGGTCTAATCAGATAAGTGAAAACACCTGTGTGGGGATGTCCAGGGCCTTCAAAGCTGCATTAATTGATTTTTTTTTAGGTTGCTATAGAGAGCAGAAGAACTCCATAAGAAGCCATAGCTTACTTTTATTAAGCTATCTTATTTGTTAGCAAGCAGTTCACTGAGATGTGGATCAATGCAAGTGTTCATCCGTGGACATATTTCTGGCCACCCGGTGAATGTAAGTAGACAGAAATAGAGAGAGAGATATTATGGAGTCATTCGTCGGCTAGAACGTCGGCCAGCTAATGGCTAACTTTGCTTTGTCTTCGGTATTGAGCCAGTATCATTACACTTAAGAGGGTTTATTGGTGCTATTTGTGTCTGAAAGCAGCTCCAGTCTCTTATTGAAATAGAAACAGGTTTGATAAGAGCTGGGAGACATGTGCTGTAAAACTCAGGCAATAAAAAAGCTAAAGGGAGTGTTAGCTAAGCTTCTGGGTTCCTCACTAATGGCGACCTTTTCTACTTCACACATACAGTTGGAAGCAAAATTATTTAACCTCCATTGTATATTAGGTTTATTGAAAAAAAACTATTTATCAGCTGTTTGCAATAACCAAATCAAACAAGAGCAGCGTAAATAGCTCAGTAAAACAGATATTACAAGTGTTTCCTCCAAATTTAACACAGAATGCTACTTTTATTGAATATTGGAGTCTAAAAAATATTCAACCCTTTCATGACAAGCGTCTATAGTACTTTGTAGAGCATTCTTTTGCTGTAAATGTGATGCATGCCCCTTCTGGCAGCGTTCTTGAGGAATCTTAGCCAATTCCTCATGGGCAAAGGCCTCTAGTTATGTAATATTCCCGGTTTTACGTACCGCAACCGCAAAGTTCAAACCCCACCAGAGATTTTCTATAGGATTCAAGTCAGGCGATGTGACGGCCACTCTAGAATGTTCCAGGACTTCTTCTGAAACCAAGCCTTGGTGGACTTTGAGGTCTACTTGGGATCATTCTCCTTTTGGAATGTCCAGTGACGACCAAGCTTCATCTTCCTCACAGATGACGAGACGTTCTCTTCTAGGGGTTTCCTGATACTTGATGGAATCCATCTTACCCTCTTCACGCTGCGGGTTTCTAGTGAACCAAGGAACCAAAGCAGCCACAGAGCAAAAAAAACAAATGTAATGTTCCTAATTTGATTCGATGTTCAATTGGTGGTCATATTCCATTTTACAGGGTTCATTGTTCAGGCGTATCAGTAGAGGGCTGTTAGCAGTTGCAGTTGTCATGTTTGTGACTCATTATGAGTTAACGCTATTCCCATTGTGGTGTTGTCAGCAGATACTGTGTGTCATTGGTGTATATGGATTGAGTCCTCTGGGTGGGAAGTGTGTGAGGTGTGTCTGCTTTATGTGAGGTTTAAAGAGAAGACAGTGGGATGCATTATTGGTTTAAACACTTCCTGGCCTCTTATACATGAAAATCCAGTCTTGTTCAGAGTTTATCATATGGTTGCCACTTATTGCTGTGATGCAATTACACTTCCTTGTCATTTTTAAAAAACATAGATCGGTTTATGATGCATATTTGTTTCATATCTCATCAAGGAAGCAGACACAGCGCCAGCAGCCTCGGTGCAAACCAGGAGGTGTTGTGGATTTTCTTGAAAAAGAGGGAAGTACTTGGCATAAAGCCAGTGTTACCTGTCATGTGCCCTTTGAATCTGTGTCACGCATAAGATATGTACAAACAAAGAGACTGCTGCCTACGGTTGAGAATGTTAGTCTGAAAATAGGTCAGAGATGTTCTATCGGTTGTAATCCATAGATAATGAATGCTTCAAACAGAATCTCTCTTGCAAGGCTTGCTCTCTTGCTCTGCTTCATTTTCCTTAAAGTTATCCTTTAAAACTGAAGTGAACAAATAAACGCATGACTTTTTCCTGTACTCTCCTGGTCTACTTAATGAGGAGAGCCAGTATGAATGAAATGCAATTGCTCAGAACTCGGCTGAATAATGCAAGTTGTGTTCCTCCACATCAAAGTAAAGAAATGAAGGAATGACAGTCGTACCACAGGAACGTTTCTGATTCAATTAAAATGTGCCGCACATAACAACTCGCGTCAGTCACCGTCGTTCCCTTAATTCACCCTATCTTTTCTATAAGGTCTTTTATTTCAATTCATAGATGCCACAGCATAAGTGAAGTGTGATTAAAATACAGTTTTTCCAGTCATGGAAAATTATAAGGCATGCTGAGTACAAAGTCATTCGCTCATGTCGCTGTGATTCAGTGAAAATTCAAATTTTCAATGTAGCTACGAAGTTGAAAAACCTAAAACACACCAGCTCAGTTAGTCGATAAACTATATAATAAGATATAATATTTGTGCCGATAACCCCTGTAAATATATGCAGACAATACAATTGAATTAGTTGATAAGTCCTTTACAGACAAGAAGAAAATCTTTTTTTTTAATCTCAAGAATCCAAAGTGACTGATTCTAACATATTCGGTGATGTGCAACAAATAACATGGGTGTATAATCAATACTTGTTCCTTGTATTGAAGTATGTTACTAGGATTAGCATCAAAACAGACTCAAATATAGCAGAACAGATTTCAAATTCAAGCTTCACATCCAAGCTAAACAGTCAGAAAATTCTACTCACTGCTTTATTCATAAAATAATCAGAATTCAGACATGTGATTAGAACAAAACATCTTCTAATTATGGTCATTACTAAATGGCAGCTTCATAAATGAACTAAAACGATGGTTCATTACTGAACAAACTGACTTGTATGGAGGAGACAAACATGCTAAGATTTACCACCTTGTTGTTTTGTCACAGTGTAAGGTACTTAGATTTTAATAAAGCATGAGGTCACTTTAAAGCAAATTATGCTTTTTACAACATACACAGGTGGTGTTAATTTGAAGAATTTTAAGATTTAAGATTTAAAATTATGTCTGTATTATATTCACTTCAAGTTAAGCTGATTAATGAATTTCAATTAAATTATAAGTGTAATCATAAATTATAAAATATGTTTACTTGGAGACAGATTTCTGTGTCAGCTCAAGAAACAGATTTTACATGAAACGTCCATCAGTAATGGGTAGAAATTAAATAGATTTTTGACAGTGCATGTGATTCTAACAAAATTGTATATAAAGTAAGGTAAAGAAAAAAAATAATGACATAAGACTCTTCCTTAAGGTTCAGGGGTGTTGGACAACTATTGGACCATAATTATTATGCAACCAGAGGAGAAATTCATGTAAACAATACAAGTCACACAAAATAAAAGCACTTTGCACCTATGAATGATCTAGGTTAAAATTTCATATCTGCTTATTTAAATAATAGCAATGTTAGCAATGTTCTAACACTGGAACCGTCATCGGTGCTGGAGGTTAAAAATACAATTAATAATGAAACTGTAGCTCTTCATATATAAAAAGACGAACCCCAAGGACACCAAGCACTGTTTGTTTGAGTCAGGTTGAGTCTTGCACAGGAAGGCACTCCAACAAAGTAACGTTTGGTTCATCATAAAAGATTCACAGTTATCTCACTTAGCTCGCGTCCATTGAGCTACAGGTCTTTTTGCTACCTATGCACCCGCATGCATTACTCAGGGGTCATATTAACAAGCTGAGTTTCGACATGTAAATTAAAAAAAGTAAATAAATAAAAATAGACGAGCATTTTGATGAAACGACGTATGGTCCTGTTCTCGTTAACAGGTGTTTGTGTCTTCTGCTGACATTTTAATATAAGGGGGTCAGACATTATACAAAACCTTACAGTGTTATTTGATTTGTACTTTGGAGCATGCAGATATTAGCTACAGTCAAAGCATGCCGATGCATAAATGATAGAACTCCAACTAGACCTGCCACAATGCATGTAATGTATAACGTGGCAAGTCTGGCACTGCAATCCTCAAGATAAAAAATAAAAAAGACACTTTTAAAGTCATGAAGGTTTGTAAAATATTCACAATACAGCTATGTTTTATATCAGAGGGATAAAAATGGCAGTTGGTTCATTTAATTTAAACAGATTATAAGTAACCTTTAGCTGTGTTTTCATCTTTATTTCTGGAAAACGTCTCATCTGCTGTCCAGACCCCTGAAATATTAAGTGTACTAAATTCTGCATTCAACATCCAAACAGTTGTTTTCATTAATGCCATCTTAAGACTAAAAGTAATTTATACAAATCCAGAGACCCAGACTGATTTATAGGCTGCTGTGATTTCAGATAAAAAGGCCATACTGGTCCCACATTATGCACATTTCTTTTTGACTGGTTTGATATGTTAATTAGAATAAAATAATATCAGTGTTTCTCCTTAATTGGTCTCATGTGAGAGTAAAAACCTCTAAAAGACAAATCAAAGTAGTTTTTTCTTTGACTCCAGCTGTCCATTCATCTCTCCATTCCCCCCACTCAAATTTACATCTTTGGTGTACTTGATTCTCAGCAGGACGTTGGACAGAACGTCCTGATACAGACTGAGGCAGACCCAGCCCGGTAAGTAGAGGAGGGTGATGAGTCCCATGAAGTTGTGAGGATAATGGGAGTAGTCCCAGGAGCAGGCGTCAAACTGCCTCAGGACCAGACCCCAGGAGAACTCCCAGGTGTAGATGAAGCAGATGTAGATGGGGAGCCGCCGACACGTCCCCCAGCCTCTGCCGAAGTGCAGATGGTAGTAGAGCCTTTCCACCACGAAGCTGCAACTCCCGTACATGAGGAAAGACCACAGGGATGTGTAGCCGCTGAGGGTCCGATCGGACTTCTCCACGAGGTTGAAAATAGACGTGAAAAGCACCTCGTCCAGCAAACCTTGCATCCCGAAGAACAAGAAGCGCACAAAGCCGGGGAGGCCGCGAGGGCGCCCCGCGTCATGACCACGTTTGCGCAGGGGGTCGGCGGTGCAGGAGGGGTGATACTGCAGCCTTGACAGCCCTCTGTGAAACACCTGAGTAAAATAGAGAGCCAGGATGTAGTGCAGTGCCAGCTGCGTCCCGGACACCACCCTAACCTGCTCGGCCAGAATGTTGATGTTCCCGATCAAAATCTGCAGCCCGATGTAGACAGACGGGTAGAAAACAAGATGAAACGTCACAGGCCGCCCTCGGAAACATCTCTTCTGTGAGTAGATTTTCTCCAGCGCAAAGTGAGTCAGTGAATGGATGATGCAAAGATAAGGAGAGGAAAAGCCCACCAGTTTCGGGTCCCGGTCATTCATGAGCCCGTGTACCGAGGAGAGCAGGACATCCAGAGTCACGCCGTGCATCCCGTAGAAGTAAAGCCGCATCCACCGCGGCAGCTCCCGCAGCGACTCCATCGCGTCCCCGTTCTCCTCGGCTGATTCTTGTTGGCGGGACATTCGCGTCGTTTTTAGGGCACCGGCTGGGTCTCGCCACCGACTGGCCATGATCAGGAACTATGTCTGTGGAAATTCATGTGTCCTCTTCCTACACATTCACCCTGTTATGTTCCGCAGCGCCCGCACAATACAGCCAACTGCGGCTGCAAGCATCTCCTGCACTGTACATACAGAGTGACTGCTGCCTTCAAGTGCACGCCGGAAAATCCTGCATTAAGACCTTTGAATTTTCTTGTAAACAAAGAAAAGTTCTGATGACATCTCTCACCAAAACGCACTGTGTGCATCCTATGCGTGTTAAATGTATATGTATAAAAGCGTGATGTGTAATTCACTGCAGCTGAAGTGAAACAGACTTGATTGTGCATGCAGCTGCTGCTGTGCTGCTCTCATTTGCAGCGTTATGACAGTGTTCCCAAATTTCCAATAGCACCTTAAGGCACCATAAAACAGCCATTCAGCCGGGAGGCGGTGCAGCTGGTGGAGACAAGAAGTCTTGGTTCTGACACAGTTATTAATTGTGGCCATATCCCCCTGCGACGTCTTGACGCGGTTTAATTATGACTCATTACTGATAATTACAGCTATGCTGTCATGATTAGCCAATATTGATCAGCACTATAGACGTTTGTAAATTGACAGGTTGTAAACTAATCCCACCAGCATTGATCAGAATTAATAAGTCATCAGGTGTATATATATATATATATATATATATATATATATATATATATATATATATATATATATATACATCATACTCTGGGATGCTTGTTATTACAATACATTACTCTACTTTATTTTCTGGCCCTCTTGCATCACCCAGGCTGGACGTGACTAACGTGGGAGAGACTTACAGTAACTCATTTTGCTATGGTATTGTATAACCAACCATTTTCTATAGAAATATTTCTAAAGAGCTAATTATTGCTTAACTGGTAATTATTCAGAACACATTTAAACACAGGTTGCTTGGGCTTATGGCCTCAAACACATTGTCTCAAAGTATGCTGGGAAACTCAACCCGCCTATCCCCAACACGACAGTATCTATTTACCCATTGTGTAAACCACAGTAATCCCCTAAAGACAATACAATACTTTCTTAATGCCAAAGTACAAGTAACTAAAATAAAATGAGTTTATTAACAATTTGATAAAAACTGAGTTAAGTCAACTCAGCATTTCTGATTAAATTCAATCAACAAAGTAACATTAAACTATTCTTATATGTATTTACTAGTGATGAAAACTGAATAATTAACATATTATTATTGTCTTCTTCTATAATATTCTTGTTTCAGCCTGTGGATGTTTGTATTATGTTTCTGTATCAGTGGTCTTTCTGGGCCTCAGAGACAGTAAGTGTGCCTCTGCATGGTTTAAAACTCAGCTGAGCTCAGAATGAACCCACTCAGTTGTGACTCTGCACAGAAATCAGGAGGTGATTTCAGGATAGTTTGTGTCAAACACAGCATATAAAAGATATGACCCCCCCCACCTCTTATATTGCTGCAGTACACTTTCTCTACCTCCACTAAATGCACTGCTACATGTAATGGTAGCAATTAGTCTTCATGTGGAGCCTGTCGACAGTAGCCCCTCCTTGAATATAAATAATTCAGTACACTGTTTGCTATATGACATAATGCAATTACTGTAAACAAATGAGATTATCACTGAGTACACTCAGAACATCTAAATCACTCTGAATATGGAATAATAGGGCTTATTTTCAGAGGTAAAAAAAAATAGAAGTTGAGCATACCTCATACCTCATATAAAGACATTGTTTTCTCCGTACTAATTCTAGGTAAGGATGTACAATTAAAAGTTATAATGTTTCACCAGTGTATTCACCCTTGGAAATAAAATCCTATTGGCTACGGGACACACTCTGAGACTTGATCAACCCTGGAGGGCCTTCCTCAGGTGAGGAATGTGATGATGGAACACTAAAACTAAAAACTAGATCCCAGCCTTAAAATAAATCTTAATCCGGTTCCGACGTTAAAAAATCAGTCTGCGTTTCCCCCTCTCAGGTTTTAAGCACGTGCAACCAAGAAGGGATTGAACCATCTAATTCTACATGGAACTATAAAATTGTCAGTTTCATTTTTGATAGATATTCACTAATTCATGACAGGAACATTAGCCTAGATTAAGAGAATATGTGTGAATACATCCAGATGAAAAAAGGTTTTGCAGAGCTGCAAATTATCTCGTGGTGTTGTTGAATCATTTTATAATCCCTTGGGTAGTGGTGACACAAACTAATCATTTCCTTATATCATATTATTGTCTTTTATTTAGATGACATCCAGACTAGATGTTGTGCCCTGACTTATTTAGTATAAAACATGCAAACTGTGCAATATCTATTGAATAGAAGTCAAACAATTAAATTTGCTTATATTCCCTGTGTGCTTTTGTTTGTACTGATAAAGTCTGACTGATGTGTGTCAGTTGGTGTTTCTGAAACAAATTCCTGTAGATGTAAAAGAAAATCTTTAGTATTTATTACATCAGATGCTTGCATCCATATTTAGATATTTAAATCATCAGAAATCCAGATTTTTTCCCCTTAAAAAGTCTCTGTGCTGCATCAAAAAAAAAAGAAGAGTATCATCACCACTAGATGGCAGCAGCGTGACACAGTCTCACATGGCTTGGGCGGGCCCTGTTTTCATTCACAGAAACAAAATAATGCTGTTTTGCATGGAGTGCGTTTTAATAACTAATAGATATAGGCCCATGCATGCATTAAGGATGGTCAAAGTGGTCTGAGATGCAGTGATACACTATCTAGGCCTTTGTGCATTAAGATGTGTGGTTTTACAGTCCTTTATACCCAACATCTTGTGTTGATTTAAAATGTTAGCAAGGACAGATTCAAGCTTATTTGACCACTGGTGTCACTGTGCGTCATGTTTTCTGAAGGGTTATAGATGATATGCTACAATCTCTTTATTTCATTTACAGAAGGCTCTTGTAAATGTAGAAAATATTGCTTTAGGTGCTTCATACTGTCTCCTCAATTACATACGAAATGATCCCCCCCCATCTATGTCCTTTCAGTCTCATTATAGTTTGTGAGGCTGCAAAATGAAGCTATGCGATGTTTGATTGATGAGACGCTTGACCGGGTCTCGCAGGAAATGAATGTGAATCTGTAGTCATGCACTTAAAATGAGAACCTCAGAAAATGTAATTTCAGAAGCCATTTCCTCCAATTTGAGCCATTATTGAATGGACCGCTGGCCCTGTGCTCTCACCCTGTCTCATATGGCCAGTGTGTGTATCTGACCCTGTTTGTATAGTTTCCATACAGCTGGTTTGTTTTCATTTGATATATTTTCGATGTGATGATTTTTCCAATGTTGTCCTCCTCCCTCCACAGATGGGAGGAGGCCAACGTGGAGGCAGAGGAGAGGATAAAGATCAGTCGTCTCAGTAGGAGGTGTGCACAATTCCTGTGAGTAGTTCAGGCTCTTGCTTGCAATTTCTCCCTCATTAGGAAATCTGTGCAACCCTTAGACCCTCCATGGCATCACTCCTTCTGCCTCTCCTCTCCTCTCCTCTCCTCTAATTTATTTATGTCTGGCTCTCTCTCTCTCTCTCATCTTGTATTCAGTCCTCCTCTATTATTTTATCAACCACATCCTCTCCAAGTCTGATGGCAATATTTCTTTCAATATAATATATTAATTTCATAACACTAAGATAATGCTGTTATTGGATTATTTCAGCTGTCCTCTCATCTCTTTCTTCTAACTTCTTCTTCTTCTCTCCTGTGTGAGTCCCAGTGGATCTATGAGTCTAATTAATCAGCTCCTTCACCACCCCCCGCTATCACCCATCTCATTTTCTTGCTTATCCTCTCCTCCTCTCTTGTTTCATCTCTGCTCTCCTCTCTGCAGTAACCTCAGCGACCACCCCTCCTTTTAACCTTGTCATCTTAAATAACCCTCTCACCCCCTCGTCCTCCCTTTTACATCTCGTCAGCCTCACTCTAACCTTCATTTCCTCCTTTTTTTCACCTTTTAACCCACTTACCGCCCACCACATAGCTTTAATTGTCTTTGGTAAAAAAAAAAAATCCTTTCCCCCCTTTCAAACAGAATCTATTATGTCCCTCACAAAACTGCATTGTCGTAAACTCTCATGCCCTCCACCCCAGTTGCCCCTCTTCTATTCACCCTCTTTTGACCTTTTTATTCCTCTACTTAAAGTTGGCACAACATCTTGGTTTTAATTATAGAGGTTATATATAATATATTATAGAGTTTTCATACATTGTTCAAGCTGGTGGAAAAATGAGCTGAAGCATTTTTAACCTCAACTCAAACCTTTTTTTTAAATAGTAAATATGTCCGTATCTGTGTATGTATGAGAGACAGAAACAGTTGGAACTTTAAATGTGTTGGCTTTTTCCTCCTCTCTCCAAACTCAATGTTACCTCTTGATTCATTACTTCCTCTTCTGTCAGGCAGCTGTTAATTTCTGCCATCTCATTCCTCCACCCCTGCACAACCTGTGCTCCTGTTCCCATCCCTCCTTACTGTCTTGCCAACTCAGTCTGACAATTACAAGTCTTTTGTTCCCCCTTTGACCTTTCGTCCTCCCAATTACCGTCCCTCAAACCCCTTCCTCTTTCTGTGTGCCTCATCTCTCCTTGTCTCTCCTCTGCATGTTTAATCAGCTCAGAGCAGACCCAGTTGACATAGTCCAGCTCTCCAGACGCCCTCTGTGTACAGCACCTGTTGCCAGACAGTCTCGGTCCTCTGCTGCCTCTGGCTTTGCATCCATCTCTCTCTTTGCACTCCCTTCTGTCTCTATCTCTCTCCGTCTAGAGAGCGCAGGCGCCAGCAACGGAGGATGCGATGATTTCATTTTGCATGCCTGGGGTTGGTTGTTTTATGGTGGGAATGTTTCTGTGGTAATTTTCAGAGATGGAAGAATAGGTCGACAGACAGGCAGCACTATTGTGAGTCTTTGTGAAATCCCTTCCATGTTGTTTACCATCCTGTGTATGCCCCCAGGGGGGCATTCTGGGAGATTGTAGCCATGGGATACCGACACTCTATGAATGTGTCATCCTCTGATTGGTTCATCCTGCCACTAGCTGGGGTGGGGCAACTATTAGACCTGCGGTGATATGGATCATTGATGATGGTCCTTGTCTCTTCCCCTTAGCCTGTGTGTAGATGTGCAGACTTCCAGACACCAGGAGGTAAACAGGAAAAAGCAGCAGGTGGCCTGTCAGCGATTCCACTGCTTTACCCGACCTCTGAGCTTATGCGTGTTCCAAATTGGCAACAAAATTTATTGGGTTTTTGCCTCACACATGCCTCACCCCTCCACAAAGTTTCAAGGGAATCAATTAAGTAGTTTTTGCATGATTCGGGAAAATGTTGAAAAATGTTGGAAAAAAAAACCTCGCAGTGTTTAAGAAAGTGAGGAATTCCAGGGAGTTTGAAACGAGAGGAGGGACTAGTGACCAGACAGAGGATCAGAGAATCAAAACACTTTTCAAATAACAAAAACTAACAAACAAACAAACAAACAAAACAAACACTAACAAGATGGGACCTGTAATATTCCTGCTGACAACCTCCTCCTCAAGGCGGGGGCTGCTCCCAGGTTTCTGCCTGATGATAAAAGGCTGATTTTCCTCCCCACCGTCGCCCAGTTCTTACTCATTGGGGAATTGTTGGGTCCCAGTAAAATAATGAGTACAATCTACACCTGCTCCTCTGGAAAAGTGGCATGAGATAATATAAATAAAAACTGTTTGGACTGAGGTAAAAAGTTAGCGCCCAGACAGAATATGACAAACACAAATACCTAGTCTTTTTTTTTTTTTAAAGAGGAGCCCATTTTGTCATGAAATATCACTTTCCAAGTAGCCTTTATTTTTGCGCTCTATAGTTATTCTTAGCACGACATGTGTCTTTGATAAATAAAACAACTGCTTGGATATGGAAATGAGACACTGTTCAACTTCATGATGTCTCACACACCCAAAATAAAGTTCTTACTGTAAATAAAGATGGATGTCAGGATGTGACTTGCTTTCTCTTGATGGAAAAATTCAGAGGGGAAAAGAGAAGCAAAGAAAAGCTTTGAGCTTTTCTAATGAGGTCCCATGGCGGTCTGCCTACGTGGGTTAACAAAGAAACTCTCATGTGGATTTTCTTGAATGTTTCTCACTGAAACTTAAATGTTTTCCTCTGTGTTTGTTCTGCAGGAGAAGCTATAAGGTGGGTGAGGAAGAGGTCACACAGCAGTTCTTATTTATCATAATTATTTTTCTATATATTTTTCCTTGGCGCCAAAGCAGGTTTTTGTGCCGGTCTTTCAATCCACTTTGATATGAATAAATCACTAAATTGATCATTAATCACCAATACACCCTTCCTGTGATTTAAACGAGAATCAAAGCTCTTTTTCTGCAGGCTTCCCATTTATTAAAATCGACTTCTTGTCTGATTTAAAGCAATGCGCCACCATAGGGGAGCCTCCAACAGTTTCATTGCGTTAGCATTATTCACAAATTACTTCAATCTATTTTGCAGGAATCATTACTCGCAGTAAAACAATAACAATGTCCTTTAAAATCATTAAAACGATTGCCTTAAAATGAAAACAAATTGCACAAGGTGCAGGTAATTTCTTAAAGGAGGTGTCGCTCTATACATCAGTGTAACATCATCAACATCACCCCAAGGAACTGATGGTAATGCCTTGTATCTGCTTATGAGAGCAACGGTGACTTCCTCATTTGTCTTCTTACCATCAGCCTCCAGTCATCTTCCTTTTTTCAACTCTCTTTCCCTCTCTCCTATACTGTCTATTTTCTCCGGCCCCTCTGCGAATATGCCTCACTTTCTATTTTTGGGGTCAGCTATGAAATTAGTTTGTGCTCCCTGCAGAGCTGCTGAATGTTTAAGAGGATGCAAATACCTCCTGCTCTGGTTGTATTTGCATAAAATTTGTATGGCAGTGGTCACTTCATATATTTTCATTCAGTGAGTCTCTGTTTGACATTGTTGATAAAGATGTTGCTGCAGTGCATAACTGAAAGATGATTTGTTGTTGACATCAGGGATCAATAGCAAATGGACCAAAACAGCATTGAGAAAACAGGTTAAAATGTTTGGATATTGGGAGGTTTTCAGTTTAGAATCTTCTTCTTTATGTCATATCAGAGTTTTTTTTTTGCTTAGAGCAGGGGTTCCCAAAATATTCACCCCAGACCCCCAAAATAACAGTGGCTGAAGGGTACAAACATTAAGTGTTCACGCACTAATAGGCTTATCCAAACACACAACACAGTTTTATTTGCATGGTTTTACTTTAAATTTAACTACTATTTATCTTTTTGTAAGAATTATGGCTATTTCTAATCATTTCATACATTAAATTTGATTTGATTCCTGGGAATCATCTCCCAACCCCACCATTGGTGTCTCGCGACTCACCGGGGGGGTCATGACCCCCACTTTGGGAACCCCAGGCTTAGAGGACACAATTCTCTATACTGTATTTGGCCTGCGACCTTTCACTACCCTGTTAGAAGCCATAATGCTTCTCTTCCCTCAGTTGAGAACCTAACCTGTTTTCTGCACCACCTCCTTGCAATTGAAAAGCAGCTTAACGATGACTGACTGTTGTGCTGAACCATTACTCCAGGCTACAGGGGACACCTAAATGTTTCCAAAGGGCACAAGATGTTGTAGGAACAAATAAAGATGCACAGTTTCCTCACCAGTGTCATTAAAATGTATTCTCGCCACAGCACAGTTGCTGTGAGACTGCAGGCAGAGAGAAAACCTTGCTGCAGGCTATGCTTGAGGAACAGGTGCTGCATCTGCAACATTTAGCTCATTAATGAGATATCATGTGATGAAACTTTCAAATTTCATCAAATCAAAACTTTATCCTGATTTTTCTCAGTGATAACAGACCCATCAACTCAGTTTTGTCATTAAACAATTAAATGATGAGATGAGTGTTTGTGCTCACCTCTCACCTGTTTTATCTGTGCAGGTATATTTGCTTGAAACAGCTTTTCTCAACCAGCAATGTGACACCCTGGGGTTCCATCTGGCTTCGCCAGGGGTGCCGTCAAAAAATACTCATTGCAGGCATCATAGAATTAATTACTTATTGAGCGTATCAAGAAAATGCAGATCATAACTCGCCTCATGCATCATCAAAATTTGTCTCGCATGCCCCTTTGTCCATGTCAGAACGTCATTGTATGACTCCCCATATATGACAGGTCAGCGTACAACTATGGAAATATTCAACAACAGTGTTGCATGGTGGACACATTGCTGCTAGGACAGAATGCACATCCATACCAGAAAAAGAACATCCATCCATTTTCCATCCATTTTCTGTAACCGCTTATCCTGTGCATGGTCGTGGGAGGGCTGGAGCCTATCCCAGCTGACATTGGGCGAGAGACGGGGTACATCCTTGGATAAGTTGATAAAAAGAAAACCCATCAGTTAAATGGAATATGTCTTAGAAAAACCCATCAACCCACCCAGTTATTAGTCCTGAGCAGAGAGTCCCTGCATGTACAAAAAGCCTCTGAACCCTGCAAAGGACAGAGGCAAGGACATTTGTTGAAAGAATCCCCCACAAATGTGAGAGAACTGCAAAGCTGTCATCATCATTATCATTGTTATCTTTATCTTTGAGCATTTAATGAAGCGTTGCAGAGGTCAGGAAGTGAGTTGAGGTCATAACGACCCTTTTAGCACGCTTAAGGAAAGTATCTCCTGTCCATGGCTGGGGGTTGGCAGCATCACACTCGTGCATGCATACAGTGTATCGTTACAAAGGCACGCAAACACCCCAAGCTCCACACTCACTACAGTGTCAGTAACTAACTGGGTTAGGGGTGGGGTAGGGCACTTTCTCTGTGTATCACTGACCCGCATTAAGTTACATCCCATTCCCCAGAGAGAGGATATGATCCTCTGTCATTGGAAAATGAAGGCTGAGCGGAAGTAATGGGGGAGGAGGGGCTGCAAAGAGAGGGAGTGGAGTAGAGAGAGAGGGAGGAAGGGAGAGGAAAAGGCAGAATGGGGCAGAGGGTGTCCAGTTTGGTGGACTCAGGATCGCTTCTCTGCTTTTAGCGGATGATGTGGTCCTGTTAGCTTCATCATGCCGTGTCTTTGGGACAGTTTGCTGCTGAGTGTGAAGCGGCTGGGCTGAGAATCAGCACCTCCAAGTCTGAGGCCATGGTTCTCAGTCACCAAAGGGTTGATTGCTCACTCCAGATCAGGGATGGGTTGCTGCCACAAGTGGAGGAGTTCAAGTATCTCGGGGTCCTGTTTTCACGAGTGAACATTTTGTCCAGGCAGATCCAGATTATTTGGATCTGCTCCATACATAGATATCAATACCATAAATATGCGTGATTTTTTTTTTTTACATCACATTTTATAATATATTTCCTGAGAAGTTAGGGAAGTTAGGGATGTCACAGCAATGCTAAGGAAATATATAAAAAGAGATTCCTGGGTCTGCTCCTCCACCCAGATCGGTACCAAAATCTGTTTTTTTCCCTGACACATGACCCACCTCTCCACAAAGTCTTGTGGACATTGATTTGGTATTTTTTGGAAAATGCTGAAAAATGACCTGAAGTTAAAGAAGGTTAAAAAAAAAGAAGAAAAGAAATCCTGGTCTGCCCAATTATCCGGATCGGCACCATAGTTTAATGGCTTCTTTCTAGTCCTGTGCCTCATTCTTCCATCCAGAAGGTTTTGCATAATCCTGTTAACAAATGGAAACAAGTCAAAACATAACCTTGTTGGTGGAGGCAACAAAGAACATGACCTACGTACTTTTAATGAGCTTAAGGTGTGACTTTAAGACATGAACAGAGCCACATTAACAGACACAATGTTATAATTGAATATGTAAAATGATATTAGCATGCCGGCTGATGAGCCTTTTGGTTTTATCTACTGATGTTTCAAAGCTGCTGCTGGATGAGTGCATGGACTGATCTTTGTTTTCTCCTCCTCTCTTTCACACCCAGCTTCTCTCCCTTCATCTGTCTCGACTTCAGTGACTCACCTTTGCTCTTTTAGTTCTCTCTCTCTCTCTCTCCTTTTTGCTACAGCATCTCTCTGTAACTCTCTCCCTTTATCATCCTCTCGCTGTCTCCATCTCTGACATCCTTCTCTTAATTTCTTTGTCCCACACGCCACCCACACCCACGGCCGTCTGCTTGTATGTTAGAGCCCTGTGAGCATACACACACACACACACACACACACACACACACACACACACACACACACACACACACACACACACACACACACACACACACACACGCTTAGCAGCTGAAGCCCGTCTTTCAGTGAAACGTCAGGGGAACTTTAAGCTAATGCCAACCGTCAGATTCCACCATCATTTCAAAATCTGGCAGATTTTGAGGTGGAATAAAATAAGGACGTGTGCATTTATGTGTGAACAAATGTGCATGATTGTGTGAATAAAACATTGTTCCATTAGTTAATCATTAGTCCATCTATCATTGTGTGTGTATTAATGTCTGTCACAGAAGTCAGGCAGAAGAAGAACATCTAAGATGAAGAGTAGAGCCGGTATGCAATAGAAATGCAGCTGAACTCATTGCAAAACTCCATTTTCTAAGCTCATGCTCTATTTACTGAGCTAGCTGGGGACATTCCTACATTCCTGTGTCCTTGTGATCGCCGATAGTTACGGGTAAAGGCCCATATGAAGGATGAAAATCCCTAAATATAAGTGGCTGCATGCCACACTGCTGTCTTACTAAATGGTTTAAGGTTGCTCCTTGATAAATAAGCCAAATTCTTGCTGCAGTCACAGCTAGAGAAAAAAAAATACATCTGTCTTTGTGTGTGTGTGTGTTTGGTAATTTGGGACACAGCACTAATGACCGAATTATAATTCAGCTCACGCACACAAGCATGAGAGGCACATGGCCTGCACAAGTGTACACATAGAGAGAGACTCAAGCACACACACACAACAAAAGCAATGATTTTTGGCTGTGTCTGTGTTCTCATCTTTGTGTTTGTTGCAGAAATACACCCCTCTGTGTGTGTGTGTGTGCACGCATGCATTAATGTGCGTCTGTGAGTGCATGTGCATGCATGTGAACGCTGCACATTGATCTGTGTGCACACCCGTCCCCTGCCTGCGTGAGATGACGAGGTCACTGGGCCGAGCCTCTTAACTTCACAGTTCAATTTGGATTTGCATAATCCTGGCATTAATTTCCACAGGGTGCATCCATCCGGCCTATCTCGACAGGTGATGGGGGTTAGACAGCTATCCCGTGTTCCACTGCTCCACCATCAGACCGGAGCAAGCAAACATGCAAGGGGGGGGAGGAGAGTGCAAGAAAAGTAAGAATAGCTGAGAGTTTATTCTCAAACAAACATGCAAAGGATGACTGGAGCTGTGAAGTCAATGGTTAAATTAAATTTAAGAAGAAAAGAATAAAAACTATGTGTAATGAAAAGTAGAATCCTCAAGGGATTGGAAAACAGTTGAGAAGTAATTTGCAAAAGCTGGATTGGTAAGCATCTGGACTCCAGTGTTCATTCGCTCAAAGCGTCACAATAAATCACTCATTTTAATTAGTTTGAACCTCAAGATAGTTCTTTATCAAAACGAGCCTGAAAACTAAACTGTCACTCATGCGTAAAGGAAGAATTTTCACTATGGATTAAAGTTTTTTTGTTTTTTTTAAAGTGTCGCTCTCACATAAGCTGCTCAACCGAACAGATCTTGCCTCAACATATACTTATTATGTCAGAGAAGCATGCATGTCAGCATTATGCTGAGATTCTCCAGTGTGAGAGCTTAACTTTGTGACTCCAAAACAGCACATAAACACAGGTTCTGTGTTTTCTGTTTCCTGTTTTATTTTGATAGTTATGTTCTCCATGTTGTCTCTTTTGCGTTACACTTCCTGTCTTTGTCTGTTTCCCCTCCACTGAGATTGTTTATCGCTTTCACCTGTGTTCAGTCCTCACCTGTTACCTATCTCCCCTCGTTAAGCCAAATCACAATCTTTATGCTAAGATAAGCTAATTGTCTCCTCTCCTAGTTCCAAAACAAAACAACAGAAGACATTTTCACATCTCTTTTAACAGGCTGTCTAGTTCTCCATCTGACAGCAGTCATTTGACTCCAGAATGAAGAAAAAAACCTGTTTTCTTCCAGGGTTAATAAAGGTGATAGTCAGCTCAGTCGTACCAAGATGGCTGCCGCCATCTCGGTTTGACCCAGTGACACACTTCCTGTCCCATCTGTCTGCAGGACCCAAAGGAGAGCCCCCCCCGCCTCCCCCTGAACACCAGGGGGGAAGGAGAGTGTGAGACTCTGCATCGCTATGTGGACTTAATGCTCACTCATCTAGATCCAGGTTGTCCCTGAATAATTCAGTCTTGTACACACATACACACACACACACACACACACACACACACACACACACACACACACACACACACACACACACACACACACACACACACACACACACACACACGCTTTACCATCCCAGTGGCACCGAGGGGGTGCTGCCAACCCCTGTTGTTAATTTAAAACTCGCAAGATAAAAAAATTCAAAATTTCACTCTGCTTCCCTTTTCTTTTTTTTGCATTATGATCTCTCACCTTTTCCCTCTGCTGTCTCTCGAACCTGCCTTAGCTTTATTTCTCTTCTCCCCTTGTTTTCTCCTTTATCTTTCATCCCCTCGGTCTCTTCTCTGTCTGCCACTTGACTCTCTCTCTCATACATATACTGTACGGAAATGAGATGCATGGGAAACACATTTTACCACTCACAAAGTTCTGCCTCTGAGCTATTAAAAGATGCATAATTGAGTAGTCTGGAAAGTGGAGAATGAAAGAGCCTTCTCACACCAAAAAAGTGGTGTAATGAAACTAAATTCACACAAAAAAGTGTGTTTACCATTGCTCTTTTGTGGATACTGTCAAGATGTCTTGGTATTGGACAATATTAGAGAATTGACACTAACTATTTGTGCACATTACTTCATCCCCATCCCGTGTTTGTGATGCTGTTCTGTGGAGCGATGGCACAAAACTGGATGTAAACCCAGGAATATTCCAGAACTTGAGGCTTTTGTCCACGAGGAACGGGCTAAGATTCCTCAGGAAGCGGCTGTCTGGATATGCATCGCATTTGCAGCAGGTCATAGCAGCTAAAGGGTCTCTACAAAGCAATAGAGATGCTTGTCATTGAGGGGGTGAATTATTTTGAGACAGCAGTAGTGAGTAAAAGATGAGTGTGGAAAGAAGAAAAGGAGAAAGGGAGAGCAGGGGGATAAAGAAGAGGTTGAAATGTACAGTAAGAGGGGAGAGATGATACGAGACAAAGATGAGATATGAGGAAAGGAAGCCTCACAGACACACATGATAAAAAACACAAACACACACACAGTCATTTTCATTGATCTCCATTTCACTGTATCTGCAGCTACAATCACTGCAATCTTACAATCCTCTGGAATCTGATGAATCAAATTATTGCTCCCTCAAACCTCAGTGCTATTCAGCATAAGAGATGAAACACATTAAGACAGAAGTGTGAGTCTATGAGGATGTGTACCCCTCTCTTCTTTCTCTCCCTTTCTTTCTCCTCCTTACTCCTCTTTAGTTCTGAGCTGTCTAATGGCAGCATGATACAGCAAAACACCTCGAATGAATAAAATATGTTTCTCTTCCATCAGGCAAAAAATATGAACCCTTTGTCCCCCTTTTGTCCTTCACCTTTATTTCTTCTTTTTCCTCACCCTTTCTCTCCCCCCCTTCCTCCTCTCTCTGCTCTATATAACTGTACACTTTCTCCTCTCCTCTCCTCTCCCTGCCTCTCCACCACTCTTTTCTGCCCTGCAACAGAGAAACTCGGCGGTGAGCAGTTCTCCTGAATTTATTCAGAATTATCACAGTGTCTGCTAAACTCTATTTATAACCGCCTTCACTTACTGTACTGTAAATCTGGGTGCAGAAAAATGTCACGCGTGTGCGTTGGTCTATGTAATTATGCATGCACATGCTGCACACGAGGCTGTAATCAAAGTGAGCGATGGTAAAGTCTGTATGTGCATGTGCACTCGTATGTGTGTGGGTGGGGTTTCTGTGTGCCAGACTTGATCATGCATAATGAATATCCCATAATAAGATGGGGTTTAATTGATGAAATGGTTATTATATGCTAATCTACAATTATATGCTATCTATAGATGAATGCTTCGTCGTGTGTGTGCTCAGGTGTTTTTGCTCTGTATCTACATGCAAGGCTGTTAAAGGCATGTCTGAGTGTGCGTGCATGCCAGCAGTGAGTCAAGTTTGTGCATGTGCCAGTGTGAGTACACACATAAGGCGGGCTGATGTATTTCTGTCCAATTAGCCGGTGACCCAATTCTCTCTGGCCGTCTCAGAGTCATTCTGTGGTTGTAATGGATTCACTCTATCATCATATCCAATCTCCCTGTCCGCATTACACCACTCAATTTACCTCGCACATGACGTTCCTCTTAGCGAGGACATACAATCAATATCTGCAGACTTGAGCCCTCCTTAAAAAAATAAATAGAAAAAATACGGTTTCCTAGACACAAATCTGGGATTTTACTGGGAGCTGCCAGCTGGAGCTTTTTCCAGTGACAATATAAGTTTTGTGGCTTTAAAGGTGCCAACTGTTTTACTTCTTTAATAACATCACTTTTACATTTAATCCTCTTTTAAAACCACTCAAGTATCTTTAAGTCTGGAATTTATTTCATATTACAACACTTTCATATTGATCTCTTTTACTATACTTTTAAATTAATTGTGCAGTATTGGTTGATGTGATGTTATGGGTTCAGGGTCAGGTTGTTTTTGTGTGTGTGTGTTTTAGCTTTACCAGTCATGCTGTTTCCTGCTGTTTTCAGACTTTCAGACTGAGCTAAGCTAAGACACGAGAGTGTTATCAGTCTTCACATCTAATTCTTGGCAAAAAATTAGGCTAAATAAGTTTATTTCCTTAAAATAAATTGCTTATTGGCTTATGGTTACACGTTAGGTTTTGGCTCATTCTGTGAGTGGAATTTGTCTCAGATGAGGGAGGATTTCTAGGGATGAACTCAAAAACTGTTGAATATTTTTTCACAAAACTTCATGTACACATCTGCCATGTTCTGTAGAGGTGGCTTTTGGAATTTGAAGCTTTTTTTTAATAAAAAAAAATGGAACTTTTTCTCAGATGTGCAGTATATATACTGTATGCTCTTTCTTCTTTCCATATATGTGTATGCACATGTAAGTGTTACTTGTTGACACACCTGTGTCAGCCTAAGTCCTCATCCTGCTGCCCCACTCTCCTGTTGCCATGGCGAACTCCTTTTGGCCTGTAGCAAGAGCACAGTTGTGTGTGTATGTGTGTGTGTGTATGTGTGCAACTTCTTTTGCTTTTAACAAATGCGTGTGCATCTGTGCACATTCACATATGCACTCATCCTGCATGGAGACCGGTGCGCAGGTGTAAGTGTTTGGTGTGCATGTGCATATTGTGCACAGCATGCGTGTCAGACTGTGTTTTATTAGGGGGGGGAGGGGGAGGTGTCCTCTGCAATAAAGCACTGAGACACATGGGAGAAAGGTGTGTGTGATGACTCAGAGGTGGTGGTTGGAAGAGATCCTTCTCCTCTTTTAGTCAGGCTGTTTGTCGTCCAGGTCTCTCTCTCTCTCTCTCTCTCTCTCTCTCTCTCTCGCTTTCCTTTCTTCTCCTTTCATCATTTCTCTTTATACACTCTTTTAAAAAAAACTTAATTATTGAAGCAAATCCTTCGTATTGCAAGAGACCGCAGATTTACGCTTCACAATATCAACAAAACGCAGCTGAATAAACCATGTGGCTCGCTAATCCGTCACACAATCAATAGACAATTATGTTGGACAAACTTATCATCTGTTCGATCATTTCAGAAAGGCACCATCACTGCGTCAGTGCTATTGAACCGAAATACAATTATATCTAACAAGACCCCCCCCCCAGTCTGGGACAGGTCTGCTTTCTATCCTGAAAGTCAAAACTAAACATGATGAAGCAGCGTTCAGTTTTTATACCCCACATATATCTGGAACAAACTTCCAGAAAGCTGCAGGTCTGCTACAACTCTCACCTCTTTTAAATCAAGGCTGCAAACCTTCCTGTTCACCACTGCCTTCCATTAAACCAGTTAATTACACTGCAGAGTAACTTTTACTCTTGTATTTCTTATATCTTTCATTTTCTTTTTTACATGTTCTTAATCACTAAATGCTTTTTATGTTTTTTTTATGATGTTTTCTTCCTTTTTATATTTTGTAAAAGCTTTTGTTGATGAAATGTGCGATACAAATAGACTTGCCTTTCCTGATTATTCTTGAAGGCAACAAACAGGGCAGTCAGCCAATGACATGCACTTGTTTCCAAAAGCAGAAGTAGAGGTGCAGGCTGCAGAAAGGACTGTCGCATGTATCCGAATCTACACTTCAGCCATACTTATGTACTCACAAGTCAAGAGGTATTACTGGTTAATATGTCACAGAGGGCCTTGGACGTGTCCAAAAGTAGAGTATTTTATTTTTTATAATGATGATTTGCTCTTTTTTGGAAAATATTGGATAATTTTCTCTGGACTCTGGCTAAAAATATTCATATGAAAACAGTAGAAATGACTCTTTGTCATCACTGGTTACAGCTGGTGGACAACAGGATACAGTTCACTGCTGTCACCTACATTCCTACTGTAGTATTTAATTTAGGTACAAAACATTTTCTCCTCTGAGACCAACAACATATCCAATTTGAGATTACCGATAATTGCTTTTCTCCTTCCTTAATGGCGATAATGGTCTCAGAGCTGTTGTACAATTCTGCCTGGACTCACCCCTTTTCTGGCAGCTGAATAAGCCCTCCATCATCTCAGCTGCTTTTTCACCACCACTCTTTTCTTAATGCCTGATTTAGATTCTCCTCTTTTCTCCTTTTACCTCATTACTCAAACAGCTCTCCTCTCCTCCTCTTTCCTCCTCCCCTCACTTCATTTCTCACCATCTGAGCTCATCGTCTCTCCCTCCGATCCTCCTCGATCCCGCTCCTCCTCTCCTCTGAGTCTCTCATGTCTTGCTTCCGTTCACTTTATCTACCTCACCTTCTTCCTGCTATCTCTTCTTATCGCTGTCTCCCAGCCTTTCACCAGCTCCCTCAGTTATTCCTATCTTTTTCATTTTCATGTTTTAACTTCACCTCACTTTCTGGCCCCGTGTTTCCTTCCCTGTGCGTGGGCTCCGACCTCAATGCTGCAGTTTGAGTCAGTATGCTTGTGTATGGGTTTAAATATTGCTGTCAAATATTTCTATGACTCTGTGTGTATGATTTATGCATATACAAAGAGAGATGTTTTTGGTGTGTAACAGCATCTGTGCTTCAAAGCATCAACCCTGCTCCACCTAGCAACAACCTGCACGATGCACACACTCCCTTTTTTCTCTCTTTTTCTGCCCCCTCTCCTTTCTTTCATCCCCCATTCCTCTTTCAACTCCCCCTCTCTAAAGCTGTGACTGGGTATACTGGAGATGAATTTACATGCACACATGTAGGTATACTAACACACACAGTTTCTCTGTTACTGGTCTTAAAGCACATCTGATGACGTTGGTTTCGGCTGCATGAAAGCTTCTAAAGGATGGTATTCAAAAAGAGACCTTTTGGTTACTATGGCAATGATGGCGATATGAATGTGACAGGTTCTTCATGAATGCAGCCAGATTGAGCACATATGCACATAATAATTATACCTGGGTTGAGAGGTTGGTTCAAACCCATGCACAAACACACCTCGCTGATTCTCTCTGCTGTTGCACTGCTTTGTGACACACACACACACACACACCACCACCATCTCTACCACCTTAGAATAATATCATAGGCATCATAACATCAGCTCTATAAATGGAGGGCAAGTGGCCTTTAGATTTAATATGTTTTGTATGAGCCTACACTTCATTCTCTTTCTTTCAAACACACATACAAACACATGCACACACATGCACACACACACTCTACCTGAATATGAAATTATATATGCATATACAGTATTTGGGACAAAATGTAACATACAATACATACAATATTAGGCACCCAGATAATGTTTTATTTTGATTTATTCATAAAAAAAATCTGTAATTCAAAGTGTGCACCATGCAAATACAACAGATTCTTTTCCAAGGTTCTGTGGTGTAATACTTTCATTCTTCATGCGGGAATTCTCCACATTCTTCTCTTGGATTTGTTCATAATATATCTTGGATGAAGGCTGGTGTCTTACCCTAGTATCTTTCCCAGAAATCTTAATTTAACGAACCCGTATGAACTAAAACTCTGCAGATTCTATTCTGCAGAAGCTGAGAACCTTCCTGCATGCAATGACTGTTTGATGCTGTTATCTCGAGATGGTGGTTTTTTTTTCCACGTCCATCAAACAAAGTGCTCCACTTGATGATAGGAGGGATTGCGTCCACAAAAAGCAGGTTACCAAAATAACAGATCAAGTTGTGCATTCTGCAATACCTGGTGACTTAATTGCAGCTATGGCAAAAATACAAGACCATTTAAATACATGGAGAAGGTCAGTAACTACTGTTAGAGACTCTGCTGCAAAGAAATAATTCATCTTTGGTGGCACTTGGTCTTTCCCTGAAAGGACGCACTGTGTTCTCTCATAATGAAGATGTGAGTTAGCTCTTGCATTGTGTGTATATTCCCTCTAGGTGTGATACAGCACAAATACAAGATGGTGAAACCTCTACAGCCAATCTCTTATAGACATTTTGAGAACATGACCCAAATGAGTAATGCTACAGTCTTTTATCCAGTGCTACATGCAGGGTTTGGGGCAAATGGCTAGACTTGTGTTAGAAGCTCATATGAGGAAAAAGACTGAACTACCCTAAACTTTGTTGTTCATATTTGAAAAAAAAATTCTCTTTTTACTCCTCTCCTAAATTTGAATAAGTTAACTTTAATTTTATTGCCAGCAATCATTCGGTAAGGACTGGGCATTAATGTTTTAAGTATTTCAGGTCTTAAGAACCTTTTTTTTCCTACCTCTCTGTAGAACCAAACCAGTTATTACCAGGGGCTGATTGGAGGGTGCTTGAATGGTTTTTTATCCATCTTGAAAAGCATCCCTGTAATTAACCTCAGAATGAGATAAACTTGAGGCAAAACATCAGTTTGTCTATGGCAGGATCCCGTTGGTGAAGTAGCTTCGATGTGGGGCTGGAGATATGATTAATCTAGAAGGAAGGTGGTGGATTTAGCCCTGTGCAGTAAAGAAGTAATGTGTTTGTAAGGTCTGTCCAGTGAGCATTTTATCAGCTGTTACCAGTTCCATCTATCTATCTATCTATCTATCTATCTATCTATCTATCTATCTATCTATCTATCTATCTATCTATCTATCTATCTATCTATCTCCTCCAGAATATCCATCCTTCCTCTTCATGTTGTTACAACCTCCCAAGATTTCAAGAAATATTATAAAGGGCATGACATTGGTGTCCTGACAATATTTTTAAAACAATTAAAGAAAAAGGAGAATTTTTAATTGATTAACTCGGCTGCCCACATAAGTGTCAGATGGATCCATCTTTCACCTTGAAGAGTTAGACTGAGGGCCCATCTGTGAAGACCATCTGTCTTCACACATTTATTAGCCTAATGAGAGAGGAAGCTAAAGGTACTGTAGTGAAATTAGCATCGCTGTGCACAAAGAAAGGTCTACAGTGTGTGTGTGTGTGTGTGTGTGTGTGTGTGTGTGTGAGTGTTACACGTACAAGCATGCTTAGCTACATCTTACATGTGTACAGAAAAATATCTGCTGAATGTTTCATATTAGCAGGTGGCTCATGTTTGGTAGACGCTAACAAGAGGGAGAGAAGAGGAAGGACCCTGATTGTAAATTTTTTAGTCTGATTTTTTTTCTATGAAGGATTAATATTTCATGAGATTAATTATATTTATGAAGAATACATTTCAAGTGGTAACTGGTTTCATTATGAGGCATTTTACAACCAACAAAGTATTTTGGCGTCTCGATGGAGATCCGCAAATTTGATGAGCTGGTTTGTCCTTGATTAGTACAGTTAGTACAGTTGTGTGTGAGCAGAGTGAAGAACAACGGGCCGAGCACGCAGCCCTGAGGGGCCCCCGTGGTCAGTGTGATGGTATGTGATGTCTTGCTGCCAACACAGACTGTCTGTGGTCTTTCTGATAAAAAGTCCAAGATCCAGTTTTGGAGGGAGGCGTTCTGTCCAAGCAGAGAGAGCTTCTCTATTAGCGGTTATGAAATGATGGTATTAAAGGCTGAACTGAAGTCAATGAACAGTAATCAATTACACACTAACACGGAGTTGAGCAGTTATACAGATACATTCAGACTATTATTCATCCCTGCACCAAAGTAGAAGCTACAAAACAACCTACAAAGCCTTTGAGACCGTCTTGCTGGTGGTCCTTGTATGCTTCAGGCATTTCTTTGGATGGCTGGTGGCGGCTGGAATAGACTTTGGCCAATTGCCAGTGGGAATAAAATGAAACAGCGTGACCACCGAGTTCTCTGAACAAGAGAGCAAGAACAGTGACAAAATAGAAACAGGAGAAAAACCAAACAGGAGAAATAGAGATGTAAAAGCTAGACAGGCAGACGCACAAAGAGGAGGCGTCGACACACACAGAAAGACAGAGAGCGCGGCTGTAGAGCGTCAGACCCCGCCCACTTTGACCTTGGTCACACCTCCTCTATTCATTCATTCACACTGGTGTACACAGAGGACAATACCAGCCACGACTGAGGACCACTAAAGAGAGCTGTCAGGTGTCCAAACCTGAACCGAACACTGCAACTTTCCTCACTTCCTTCCTGTTTTTGCTTACCCTCTTCTGTGTGTGTTCCAAACCAGACTTTTTGTCTCCCTCTACCTCCTTTGTGTGCGTCCACTGCATTCACACTGCCTGCAATCTGAATATCTGTAAATATGTGTGTGTGTGTGTGTGTATATACGTGCTTGTGTGTGTAGGTGGGTGAGTTTGTCGGACAGACGTCTGCGTGGATGTTGTGACACGGAGCCGACCGGTTCGCTCGGATCACTTCCACACACCATCACACCACCGAGGCAATGCAAACACACACACACACACACACACACACACACACACACACACACACACACACACACACACACACACACACACACACACACACACACACACACACAGAAACTATTGTACCAACTCACCCATGTGATTGTGGAAACGCTGCCCTTTTTTTTCACCACCTTAGGAAACAGCTAGAGCTAAGTGTGAATAGTGTGAATTTACATTGAGCAGCAATAAAAACAAGTCTCTGAGAGGCAGCCATTTTTAGATTTTTCTCACAAAAACACATTATTATCATTATTATTATTATTATGTATCTTCTTTAAACTTTATTTGAAAATGTCATTTTCATTCCCTCAGTTCATCAATAAATGTAGATTTCATCATGGACTGTTTTCCAACACACCTTTTATTTTATTCGCCTTCCTTGTAAGAAAAATGAAACAACATTGGTGTGTTTTCATTTCACTTCTGATATATAATCCATGCTATATTTGCAAAAACTAAAATAAAATGTGGGCTTTTTTTGTCTAGAAGTATTTGAAAATAACTATTTTAGCCATTTAGCTCCATTCACTTCCATTCATTTAGGACTCCTTCGTGAGCGCCCTGTAGGTGAATTGCATCTGATTTTGGTACAACAGGAGTTAATAGGGAGTGGGAAGTCTCAAAGGAGAAGACAGGAAATACACTTTCAAAATAAACAGAAAAAAATAAAATAAAATCACAAACTAAACTAAACCCAAAACCATGATACATACACACACACACACACACACACACACACACACACGGCCACACCCTTTATTTATTTTATCCAGCAGCCCATTCACACATGCTGCTGAACCATATAGTTAACACAAACACACACACACACACACCTACACACGCTTCATTCCTTGCTCTCTCCTCAGTTAGTCTTCCACCACAAACACTGTACACAGAGTTGTACAAAGGGAGCTCTGTGATGGAGGGAAGCCTGTGTCTGCATTGCACTGCAGTGCTTTGTCTTCAACCCTCATCACACATCTACTCTCTCTCCATCTCTATGTGGCTCTATCCTTCCTTCCACACTGCAAGGCTCCAAGTGAGGAATCTGTCAGTCCCCCAAGAGTTGCAATATTGACAAATAGTTGCTGAAATAGTACAAAAAGGGGCTGCAATTCTGCATTATTTCTGCTGGATGATGAGGAAAATAAAGAAGCATGTGTTTTAAAAACAGTGTCCAGTTATTCAGCTGTAATCATATAGCAAAAGATCACAATGAGAGGCCTTTTTGCATCATTCCTCTCATTCCTTTCTCATCCACCTCTCTTCCTGTTATCTTCGTCCACATCAGAACGGCTGACAATGAGCTCCTTCTCTCCATCTTTGCTCTCTTTCTCCTCTGTGTTATCTACCACTCTGATATCACTCTGAATCAATGTTCACATCAAATCACATGACTCTCTGTTGCCTCCCCCGTCCATTTCGGCCCATCTGTCTCCCTCCCTGCAGCAACTATAGCTGACGGAAAATTGGAATTGGCAAAAAAGAGAGATTTGTTCACCAGATATAGGGTGAATAAATGTACTCAGCACATGCAGAAAATGTCCTTACAGACCGTTTAGTTCATATAAGACATGGACTTTAAAGTGGAATTACTGGGGATTTCTGCAGTGTCAGAGTGGCAGCCCTGCCTAATGATGTATGCAGCTCCTCAATACTGCATGTGAGGTTTTATAAAGCGCCATGTGAAGGGATTTTTCGAAGTCACAGTTTTTTATGTTCTAGACAGAAAGTAAGCCACAGAAGATAAAATGGTTTTCTCGTTGTCTGTATATGTGATTTGTTTGTGGCTGTGTGTGTGTGTTATTTACAGGTCTGAATTTCCCCTCATGTAAACTTACCCTCTCTTATTCATGCATGAGCGCAGATTGCACACTCACCTAGCTACAGCAGTATAGTAGGACATTATTATGGGTAACATAGTTTAACTAATGGACTGATATACTCAAATGAAGTTGTGCATGATTGTGCACACATGTCTGATTGTGTGTTTTCAGTAAATCCCCCCCCCCCCAGTCTCACTGCTCTGCTTTCCCCATGACAACAGTGAGTCATTTTTTCCTCTGGCTTATGGACACACACACAAACACAGACACACATAGCCACAATCCTTCTGTAAATAACATTCTTTTTTTGTACATACTGTAGGAAGATGAACAACCAATTGAACAATTTAAATGTAAAATTGTTCTCCTGATACATAGATCTGAGATCTAGATGGCTGAGACTGTGTATGTGTGTGTGTGTGACTGTCAGGATATTTGGATTTTAATTTGAAAAGGGGAGGGGTCTCAATCAAAGGAATTAAAGTCTTAAATTTTTTATTTGCTGAGAACACAAGAAGCGAAATATCAGAGGAATCTGGGACCATTTTCAGAATAGCTTACATGTCCAATATTGCCTTGTTAAAATAACTGAAAACTTCAAAAGCTTAATATTGCTGTGAATAATGGTTTTATGATTATAATACCTACTGTAACTATAGGAGGTAAGTTAGTGTGAACACCTGAAGCTTGTTTTGTTTGTTATTTTGGGCCAAGTCCGCCCAGTAAACTGAATAAATTCAGTTGGACTGCTATTGCTGGCACTGGTCATCCTTAGGAGTTGGGAAGAGGGGAGTCACTTTTATGCTATGCTCCGGTTCTCCTAGACTGGGCATAACACTGTATTTTTATTTTTTAAAATCTCGCATTAGTTTCATGCAAAGGCCTCAGTTTGCTGCACTACAAATTGTTCAGTACTTGCCAAGATTTAACATCTTAAATCTAGAAACATGAGATAATTATCTTGTTTTGAAAGTTCTTCACTCATTCAATAATCAAATTAAAAATCAGACATTAATATATTGGTGTTACTCTGTGATGATGGACGACCACCTCTGCCTCTACAGCAGCTGATACGGTCCAGAGGATGCTGGCCCAGAGACAGAGGACAGAGTCTGAGGTTGCACAGAGGGCTCAGGAATGAATGCATAATATTATGAAAGTGACACACAGAGGGACAGTATGACCTCCTTCTACACGTTACAGATGGTTAGGTATCCAGCTACCTGACAAACAAGCTAGAGATCAACATTAAGATGGGGATGACCCTAACCCTAGTCCTACCCTAACCCTAGTCCAACCCTAACCCTAACAACCCTAACCCTAGTCCTACCCTAACCCAACCCTAACCCCTAACCCTAGCCCAACCCTAACCCTAGCCCAAACCTAACCCTAGCCCAACCCTAACCCTAACCCTTAGCCAAGCCCAACCCTAACCCTAGTCCAACCCTAACCCTAACAACCCTAACCATAACAACCCTAACCCTAACCCTAGTCAAACCCTAACACAACCCTAACCCCTAACCCTAGCCCAACCCTAACCCTATCCCATACCTAACCCTAACCCTAGTCCAACCCTAACCCAACCCCAACAACCCTAACCCAATCCTAACCCTAACCCATACTCTAGCCCAACCCAAACCCTAACCCTAGCCAAACCCTAACCCTAGTCCAACCCTAACCCTAACCCAGTATACCCCCCTACTGGATAAGTCATATCTCGGGAAGGGAAGGTCGTAGAGAGTCGGGACAGAGACTGGAGTTCTCAGAGACCCTGAAAACCCCCAGACGGACGTTGGTCCCGAGTCTCTACGACCTTCCGTTCCCGAGATACACATATTCAGTATAGGTGCGCCAAGCCCCATTCATCTACAATGAGAAGATAAACTTAAGTATAAGTCGTGAACCGAAGGTTGGTGGTCCCGAGTCTCTACGACCTTCCGTTCCCGAGATATACATATTCAGTATAGGTGCGCCAAGCCCCATTCATCTACAATGAGAAGATAAACTTAAGTATAAGTCGTGAACCGAAGGTTGGAGAAACATGGAACCAAGATCTGTCTGCCATATTTTGGGGCGCTGAACACGCTAGACTTAGGGTTTGAGCTAGGGTTAGGGTTAGGGTTAGGGTTTGAGCTAGGGTTAGGGTTAGGGTTTGAGCTAGGGTTAGGGTAAGGGTTTGAGCTAGGGTTAGGGTTAGGGTTAGGGTTTGAGCTAGGGTTAGGGTTAGGGTTTGAGCTAGGGTTAGGGTTAGGGTTAGGTTTTGAGCTAGGGTTAGGGTTAGGGTTAGGGTTTGAGCTAGGGTTAGGGTTAGGGTTTGAGCTATGGTTAGGGTTAGGGTTTGAGCTACGGTTAGGGTTTGAGCTAGGGTTAGGGTTAGGGTTAGGGTTTGAGCTAGGGTTAGGGTTAGGGTTTGAGCTAGGGTTAGGGTTAGGGTTAGGTTTTGAGCTAGGGTTAGGGTTAGGGTTAGGGTTTGAGCTAGGGTTAGGGTTAGGGTTTGAGCTACGGTTAGGGTTTGAGCTAGGGTTAGGGTTAGGGTTAGGGTTTGAGCTAGGGTTAGGGTTAGGGTTTGTGCTAGGGTTAGGGTTAGGGTTTGAGCTAGGGTTAGGGTTAGGGTTAGGGTTTGAGCTAGGGTTAGGGTTAGGGTTTGAGCTAGGGTTAGGGTTAGGGTTAGGGTTTGAGCTAGGGTTAGGATTAGGGTTAGGGTTTGAGCTAGGGTTAGGGTTAGGGTTTGAGCTAGGGTTAGGGTTAGGGTTTGAGCTAGGGTTAGGGTTAGGGTTAGGTTTTGAGCTGGGGTTAGGGTTAGGGTTTGAGCTAGGGTTAGGGTTAGGGTTTGAGCTAGGGTTAGGATTAGGGTTTGAGCTAGGGTTAGGGTTAGGGTTAGGGTTTGAGCTAGGGTTAGGGTTAGGGTTAGGGTTTGAGCTAGGGTTAGGGTTAGGGTTAGGGTTTGAGCTAGGGTTAGGGTTAGGGTTAGGGTTTGAGCTAGGGTTAGGGTTAGGGTTAGGGTTTGAGCTAGGGTTAGGGTTAGGGTTAGGGTTTGTGCTAGGGTTAGGGTTAGGGTTTGAGCTAGAGTTAGGGTTTGAGCTAGGGTTAGGGTTAGGGTTAGGGTTTGAGCTAGGGTTAGGGTTAGGGTTAGGGTTTGAGCTAGGGTTAGGGTTAGGGTTAGGGTTTGAGCTAGGGTTAGGGTTAGGGTTTGAGCTAGGGTTAGGGTTAGGGTTAGGGTTAGGGTTTGAGCTAGGGTTAGGGTTAGGGTTAGGGTTTGAGCTAGGGTTAGGGTTAGGGTTAGGGTTTGAGCTAGGGTTAGGGTTAGGGTTTGAGCTAGGGTTAGGGTTAGGGTTAGGGTTAGGGTTTGACCTAGGGTTAGGGTTAGGGTTAGGGTTTGAGCTAGGGTTAGGGTTAGGGTTAGGGTTTGAGCTAGGGTTAGGGTTAGGGTTAGGGTTTGAGCTAGGGTTAGGGTTAGGGTTAGGGTTTGAGCTAGGGTTAGGGTTAGGGTTAGGGTTTGAGCTAGGGTTAGGGTTAGGGTTTGAGCTAGGGTTAGGGTTAGGGTTAGGGTTTGAGCTAGGGTTAGGGTTAGGGTTAGGGTTTGAGCTAGGGTTAGGGTTAGGGTTTGAGCTAGGGTTAGGGTTAGGGTTAGGGTTAGGGTTAGGGTTTGAGCTAGGGTTAGGGTTAGGGTTAGGGTTTGAGCTAGGGTTAGGGTTAGGGTTAGGGTTTGAGCTAGGGTTAGGGTTAGGGTTTGAGCTAGGGTTAGGGTTAGGGTTAGGGTTAGGGTTTGACCTAGGGTTAGGGTTAGGGTTAGGGTTTGAGCTAGGGTTAGGGTTAGGGTTAGGGTTTGAGCTAGGGTTAGGGTTAGGGTTAGGGTTTGAGCTAGGGTTAGGGTTAGGGTTAGGGTTTGAGCTAGGGTTAGGGTTAGGGTTAGGGTTTGAGCTAGGGTTAGGGTTAGGGTTTGAGCTAGGGTTAGGGTTAGGGTTAGGGTTTGAGCTAGGGTTAGGGTTAGGGTTAGGGTTTGAGCTAGGGTTAGGGTTAGGGTTAGGGTTTGAGCTAGGGTTAGGGTTAGGGTTAGGGTTTGAGCTAGGGTTAGGGTTAGGGTTTGAGCTAGGGTTAGGGTTAGGGTTAGGGTTAGGGTTTGAGCTAGGGTTAGGGTTAGGGTTAGGGTTTGAGCTAGGGTTAGGGTTAGGGTTAGGGTTAGGGTTTGAGCTAGGGTAAGGGTTAGGGTTAGGGTTTGAGCTAGGGTTAGGATTAGGGTTTGAGCTAGGGTTAGGGTTAGGGTTAGGGTTAGGGTTTGACCTAGGGTTAGGGTTAGGGTTAGGGTTTGAGCTAGGGTTAGGGTTAGGGTTAGGGTTTGAGCTAGGGTTAGGGTTTGAGCTAGGGTTAGGGTTAGGGTTAGGGTTTGAGCTAGGGTTAGGGTTAGGGTTAGGGTTTGAGCTAGGGTTAGGGTTAGGGTTTGAGCTAGGGTTAGGGTTAGGGTTAGGGTTTGAGCTAGGGTTAGGGTTAGGGTTAGGGTTTGAGCTAGGGTTAGGGTTAGGGTTAGGGTTTGAGCTAGGGTTAGGGTTAGGGTTAGGGTTTGAGCTAGGGTTAGGGTTAGGGTTTGAGCTAGGGTTAGGGTTAGGGTTTGAGCTAGGGTTAGGGTTAGGGTTAGGGTTTGAGCTAGGGTTAGGGTTAGGGTTTGAGCTAGGGTTAGGGTTTGAGCTAGGGTTAGGGTTAGGGTTTGAGCTAGGGTTAGGGTTAGGGTTTGAGCTAGGGTTAGGGTTAGGGTTAGGTTTTGAGCTGGGGTTAGGGTTAGGGTTTGAGCTAGGGTTAGGGTTAGGGTTTGAGCTAGGGTTAGGATTAGGGTTTGAGCTAGGGTTAGGGTTAGGGTTAGGGTTTGAGCTAGGGTTAGGGTTAGGGTTAGGGTTTGAGCTAGGGTTAGGGTTAGGGTTAGGGTTTGAGCTAGGGTTAGGGTTAGGGTTAGGGTTTGAGCTAGGGTTAGGGTTAGGGTTAGGGTTTGAGCTAGGGTTAGGGTTAGGGTTAGGGTTTGTGCTAGGGTTAGGGTTAGGGTTTGAGCTAGAGTTAGGGTTTGAGCTAGGGTTAGGGTTAGGGTTAGGGTTTGAGCTAGGGTTAGGGTTAGGGTTAGGGTTTGAGCTAGGGTTAGGGTTAGGGTTAGGGTTTGAGCTAGGGTTAGGGTTAGGGTTTGAGCTAGGGTTAGGGTTAGGGTTAGGGTTAGGGTTTGAGCTAGGGTTAGGGTTAGGGTTAGGGTTTGAGCTAGGGTTAGGGTTAGGGTTAGGGTTTGAGCTAGGGTTAGGGTTAGGGTTTGAGCTAGGGTTAGGGTTAGGGTTAGGGTTAGGGTTTGACCTAGGGTTAGGGTTAGGGTTAGGGTTTGAGCTAGGGTTAGGGTTAGGGTTAGGGTTTGAGCTAGGGTTAGGGTTAGGGTTAGGGTTTGAGCTAGGGTTAGGGTTAGGGTTAGGGTTTGAGCTAGGGTTAGGGTTAGGGTTAGGGTTTGAGCTAGGGTTAGGGTTAGGGTTTGAGCTAGGGTTAGGGTTAGGGTTAGGGTTTGAGCTAGGGTTAGGGTTAGGGTTAGGGTTTGAGCTAGGGTTAGGGTTAGGGTTTGAGCTAGGGTTAGGGTTAGGGTTAGGGTTAGGGTTAGGGTTTGAGCTAGGGTTAGGGTTAGGGTTAGGGTTTGAGCTAGGGTTAGGGTTAGGGTTAGGGTTTGAGCTAGGGTTAGGGTTAGGGTTTGAGCTAGGGTTAGGGTTAGGGTTAGGGTTAGGGTTTGACCTAGGGTTAGGGTTAGGGTTAGGGTTTGAGCTAGGGTTAGGGTTAGGGTTAGGGTTTGAGCTAGGGTTAGGGTTAGGGTTAGGGTTTGAGCTAGGGTTAGGGTTAGGGTTAGGGTTTGAGCTAGGGTTAGGGTTAGGGTTAGGGTTTGAGCTAGGGTTAGGGTTAGGGTTTGAGCTAGGGTTAGGGTTAGGGTTAGGGTTTGAGCTAGGGTTAGGGTTAGGGTTAGGGTTTGAGCTAGGGTTAGGGTTAGGGTTAGGGTTTGAGCTAGGGTTAGGGTTAGGGTTAGGGTTTGAGCTAGGGTTAGGGTTAGGGTTTGAGCTAGGGTTAGGGTTAGGGTTAGGGTTAGGGTTTGAGCTAGGGTTAGGGTTAGGGTTAGGGTTTGAGCTAGGGTTAGGGTTAGGGTTAGGGTTAGGGTTTGAGCTAGGGTAAGGGTTAGGGTTAGGGTTTGAGCTAGGGTTAGGATTAGGGTTTGAGCTAGGGTTAGGGTTAGGGTTAGGGTTAGGGTTTGACCTAGGGTTAGGGTTAGGGTTAGGGTTTGAGCTAGGGTTAGGGTTAGGGTTAGGGTTTGAGCTAGGGTTAGGGTTTGAGCTAGGGTTAGGGTTAGGGTTAGGGTTTGAGCTAGGGTTAGGGTTAGGGTTAGGGTTTGAGCTAGGGTTAGGGTTAGGGTTTGAGCTAGGGTTAGGGTTAGGGTTAGGGTTTGAGCTAGGGTTAGGGTTAGGGTTAGGGTTTGAGCTAGGGTTAGGGTTAGGGTTAGGGTTTGAGCTAGGGTTAGGGTTAGGGTTAGGGTTTGAGCTAGGGTTAGGGTTAGGGTTTGAGCTAGGGTTAGGGTTAGGGTTTGAGCTAGGGTTAGGGTTAGGGTTAGGGTTTGAGCTAGGGTTAGGGTTAGGGTTTGAGCTAGGGTTAGGGTTTGAGCTAGGGTTAGGGTTAGGGTTAGGGTTTGAGCTAGGGTTAGGGTTAGGGTTAGGGTTTGAGCTAGGGTTAGGGTTAGGGTTAGGGTTTGAGCTAGGGTTAGGGTTAGGGTTAGGGTTTGAGCTAGGGTTAGGGTTAGGGTTAGGGTTAGGGTTTGAGCTAGGGTTAGGGTTAGGGTTTGAGCTAGGGTTAGGGTTAGGGTTAGTGTTAGGGTTTGACCTAGGGTTAGGGTTAGGGTTAGGGTTTGAGCTAGGGTTAGGGTTAGGGTTAGGGTTTGAGCTAGGGTTAGGGTTAGGGTTAGGGTTTGAGCTAGGGTTAGGGTTAGGGTTAGGGTTTGAGCTAGGGTTAGGGTTAGGGTTAGGGTTTGAGCTAGGGTTAGGGTTAGGGTTAGGGTTTGAGCTAGGGTTAGGGTTAGGGTTAGGGTTTGAGCTAGGGTTAGGGTTAGGGTTAGGGTTTGAGCTAGGGTTAGGGTTAGGGTTTGAGCTAGGGTTAGGGTTAGGGTTAGGGTTTGAGCTAGGGTTAGGGTTAGGGTTAGGGTTAGGGTTTGAGCTAGGGTTAGGGTTAGGGTTAGGGTTTGAGCTAGGGTTAGGGTTAGGGTTAGGGTTTGAGCTAGGGTTAGGGTTAGGGTTAGGGTTTGAGCTAGGGTTAGGGTTAGGGTTTGAGCTAGGGTTAGGGTTTGAGCTAGGGTTAGGGTTAGGGTTAGGGTTTGAGCTAGGGTTAGGGTTAGGGTTAGGGTTTGAGCTAGGGTTAGGGTTAGGGTTAGGGTTTGAGCTAGGGTTAGGGTTAGGGTTAGGGTTTGAGCTAGGGTTAGGGTTAGGGTTAGGGTTTGAGCTAGGGTTAGGGTTAGGGTTAGGGTTTGAGCTAGGGTTAGGGTTAGGGTTAGGGTTTGAGCTAGGGTTAGGGTTAGGGTTAGGGTTTGAGCTAGGGTTAGGGTTAGGGTTAGGGTTTGAGCTAGTGTTAGGGTGAGGGTTAGGGTTAGGGTTTGAGCTAGGGTTAGGGTTAGGGTTAGGGTTTGAGCTAGGGTTAGGGTTAGGGTTAGGGTTAGGGTTTGAGCTAGGGTTAGGGTTAGGGTTAGGGTTTGAGCTAGGGTTAGGGTTAGGGTTAGGGTTTGAGCTAGGGTTAGGGTTAGGGTTTGAGCTAAGGTTAGGGTTAGGGTTAGGGTGTGACCTAGGGTTAGGGTTAGGGTTTGAGCTAGGGTTAGGGTTAGGGTTAGGGTTTGAGCTAGGGTTAGGGTTAGGGTTAGGGTTTGAGCTAGGGTTAGGGTTAGGGTTTGAGCTAGGGTTAGGGTTAGGGTTAGGGTTTGAGCTAGGGTTAGGGTTAGGGTTAGGGTTTGAGCTAGGGTTAGGGTTAGGGTTAGGGTTTGAGCTAGGGTTAGGGTTAGGGTTAGGGTTTGAGCTAGGGTTAGGGTTAGGGTTTGAGCTAGGGTTAGGGTTAGGGTCAGGGTTAGGGTTTGAGCTAGGGTTAGGGTTAGGGTTAGGGTTTGAGCTAGGGTTAGGGTTAGGGTTAGGGTTTGAGCTAGGGTTAGGGTTAGGGTTAGGGTTTGAGCTAGGGTTAGGGTTAGGGTTAGGGTTAGGGTTTGAGCTAGGGTTAGGGTTAGGGTTAGGGTTTGAGCTAGGGTTAGGGTTAGGGTTAGGGTTTGAGCTAGGGTTAGGGTTAGGGTTAGGGTTTGAGCTAGGGTTAGGGTTAGGGTTAGGGTTTGAGCTAGGGTTAGGGTTAGGGTTAGGGTTTGAGCTAGGGTTAGGGTTAGGGTTAGGGTTAGGGTTTGAGCTAGGGTTAGGGTTAGGGTTAGGGTTTGAGCTAGGGTTAGGGTTAGGGTTTGAGCTAGGGTTAGGGTTAGGGTTAGGGTTAGGGTTTGAGCTAGGGTTAGGGTTAGGGTTAGGGTTTGAGCTAGGGTTAGGGTTAGGGTTAGGGTTTGAGCTAGGGTTAGGGTTAAGGTTTGAGCTAGGGTTAGGGTTAGGGTTAGGGTTTGAGCTAGGGTTAGGGTTAGGGTTAGGGTTTGAGCTAGGGTTAGGGTTAGGGTTTGAGCTAGGGTTAGGGTTTGAGCTAGGGTTAGGGTTAGGGTTTGGGTTTGAGCTAGGGTTAGGGTTAGGGTTTGAGCTAGGGTTAGGGTTAGGGTTAGGGTTAGGGTTTGAGCTAGGGTTAGGGTTAGGGTTAGGGTTTGAGCTAGGGTTAGGGTTTGAGCTAGGGTTAGGGTTAGGGTTTGAGCTAGGGTTAGGGTTAGGGTTAGGGTTAGGGTTTGACCTAGGGTTAGGGTTAGGGTTTGAGCTAGGGTTAGGGTTAGGGTTAGGGTTTGAGCTAGGGTTAGGGTTAGGGTTTGAGCTAGGGTTAGGGTTAGGGTTAGGGTTTGAGCTAGGGTTAGGGTTAGGGTTAGGGTTTGAGCTAGGGTTAGGGTTAGGGTCAGGGTTTGAGCTAGGGTTAGGGTTAGGGTTAGGGTTAGGGTTTGAGCTAGGGTTAGGGTTTGAGCTAGGGTTAGGGTTAGGGTTAGGGTTTGAGCTAGGGTTAGGGTTAGGGTTAGGGTTTGAGCTAGGGTTAGGGTTAGGGTTAAGGTTTGAGCTAGGGTTAGGGTTAGGGTTAGGGTTAGGGTTTGAGCTAGGGTTAGGGTTAGGGTTAGGGTTAGGGTTTGAGCTAGGGTTAGGGTTAGGGTTTGAGCTAGGGTTAGGGTTAGGGTTAGGGTTAGGGTTTGAGCTAGGGTTAGGGTTAGGGTTAGGGTTTGAGCTAGGGTTAGGGTTAGGGTTAGGGTTTGAGCTAGGGTTAGGGTTAGGGTTAGGGTTTGAGCTAGGGTTAGGGTTAGGGTTTGAGCTAGGGTTAGGGTTAGGGTTAGGGTTTGAGCTAGGGTTAGGGTTAGGGTTAGGGTTTGAGCTAGGGTTAGGGTTAGGGTTAGGGTTAGGGTTAAGGTTTGAGCTAGGGTTAGGGTTAGGGTTAGGGTTTGAGCTAGGGTTAGGGTTAGGGTTAGGGTTTGAGCTAGGGTTAGGGTTAGGGTTAGGGTTAGGGTTTGAGCTAGGGTTAGGGTTAGGGTTTGAGCTAGGGTTAGGGTTAGGGTTAGGGTTTGAGCTAGGGTTAGGGTTAGGGTTAGGTTTAGGGTTTGAGCTAGGGTTAGGGTTAGGGTTTGAGCTAGGGTTAGGGTTAGGGTTAGGGTTAGGGTTTGACCTAGGGTTAGGGTTAGGGTTAGGGTTTGAGCTAGGGTTAGGGTTAGGGTTAGGGTTTGAGCTAGGGTTAGGGTTAGGGTTAGGGTTTGAGCTAGGGTTAGGGTTAGGGTTAGGGTTTGAGCTAGGGTTAGGGTTAGGGTTAGGGTTTGAGCTAGGGTTAGGGTTAGGGTTAGGGTTTGAGCTAGGGTTAGGGTTAGGGTTAGGGTTTGAGCTAGGGTTAGGGTTAGGGTTAGGGTTTGAGCTAGGGTTAGGGTTAGGGTTAGGGTTAGGGTTTGAGCTAGGGTTAGGGTTAGGGTTAGGGTTTGAGCTAGGGTTAGGGTTAGGGTTAGGGTTTGAGCTAGGGTTAGGGTTAGGGTTAGGGTTAGGGTTTGAGCTAGGGTTAGGGTTAGGGTTTGAGCTAGGGTTAGGGTTTGAGCTAGGGTTAGGGTTAGGGTTAGGGTTTGAGCTAGGGTTAGGGTTAGGGTTAGGGTTTGAGCTAGGGTTAGGGTTAGGGTTAGGGTTTGAGCTAGGGTTAGGGTTAGGGTTTGAGCTAGGGTTAGGGTTAGGGTTAGGGTTAGGGTTAGGGTTTGAGCTAGGGTTAGGGTT
Source organism: Chaunax sp. Z400 (assembly GCA_037577475.1). Lineage (NCBI taxonomy): Eukaryota > Metazoa > Chordata > Actinopteri > Lophiiformes > Chaunacidae > Chaunax > Chaunax sp. Z400. The sequence continues at coordinate 17,265,958 of CM075204.1, forward strand.
AGGGTTTGAGCTAGGGTTAGGGTTAGGGTTAGGGTTTGAGCTAGGGTTAGGGTTAGGGTTTGAGCTAGGGTTAGGGTTAGGGTTAGGGTTAGGGTTTGACCTAGGGTTAGGGTTAGGGTTAGGGTTTGAGCTAGGGTTAGGGTTAGGGTTAGGGTTTGAGCTAGGGTTAGGGTTAGGGTTAGGGTTTGAGCTAGGGTTAGGGTTAGGGTTAGGGTTTGAGCTAGGGTTAGGGTTAGGGTTTGAGCTAGGGTTAGGGTTAGGGTTAGGGTTTGAGCTAGGGTTAGGGTTAGGGTTAGGGTTTGAGCTAGGGTTAGGGTTAGGGTTAGGGTTTGAGCTAGGGTTAGGGTTAGGGTTAGGGTTTGAGCTAGGGTTAGGGTTAGGGTTTGAGCTAGGGTTAGGGTTAGGGTTAGGGTTAGGGTTTGAGCTAGGGTTAGGGTTAGGGTTAGGGTTTGAGCTAGGGTTAGGGTTAGGGTTAGGGTTAGGGTTTGAGCTAGGGTAAGGGTTAGGGTTAGGGTTTGAGCTAGGGTTAGGATTAGGGTTTGAGCTAGGGTTAGGGTTAGGGTTAGGGTTTGACCTAGGGTTAGGGTTAGGGTTAGGGTTTGAGCTAGGGTTAGGGTTAGGGTTAGGGTTTGAGCTAGGGTTAGGGTTTGAGCTAGGGTTAGGGTTAGGGTTAGGGTTTGAGCTAGGGTTAGGGTTAGGGTTAGGGTTTGAGCTAGGGTTAGGGTTAGGGTTTGAGCTAGGGTTAGGGTTAGGGTTAGGGTTTGAGCTAGGGTTAGGGTTAGGGTTAGGGTTTGAGCTAGGGTTAGGGTTAGGGTTAGGGTTTGAGCTAGGGTTAGGGTTAGGGTTAGGGTTTGAGCTAGGGTTAGGGTTAGGGTTTGAGCTAGGGTTAGGGTTAGGGTTAGGGTTTGAGCTAGGGTTAGGGTTAGGGTTAGGGTTTGAGCTAGGGTTAGGGTTAGGGTTTGAGCTAGGGTTAGGGTTTGAGCTAGGGTTAGGGTTAGGGTTAGGGTTTTGAGCTAGGGTTAGGGTTAGGGTTAGGGTTTGAGCTAGGGTTAGGGTTAGGGTTAGGGTTTGAGCTAGGGTTAGGGTTAGGGTTAGGGTTTGAGCTAGGGTTAGGGTTAGGGTTAGGGTTAGGGTTTGAGCTAGGGTTAGGGTTAGGGTTTGAGCTAGGGTTAGGGTTAGGGTTAGGGTTAGGGTTTGACCTAGGGTTAGGGTTAGGGTTAGGGTTTGAGCTAGGGTTAGGGTTAGGGTTAGGGTTTGAGCTAGGGTTAGGGTTAGGGTTAGGGTTTGAGCTAGGGTTAGGGTTAGGGTTAGGGTTTGAGCTAGGGTTAGGGTTAGGGTTAGGGTTAGGGTTTGACCTAGGGTTAGGGTTAGGGTTAGGGTTTGAGCTAGGGTTAGGGTTAGGGTTAGGGTTTGAGCTAGGGTTAGGGTTAGGGTTTGAGCTAGGGTTAGGGTTAGGGTTAGGGTTTGAGCTAGGGTTAGGGTTAGGGTTAGGGTTAGGGTTTGAGCTAGGGTTAGGGTTAGGGTTAGGGTTTGAGCTAGGGTTAGGGTTAGGGTTAGGGTTAGGGTTTGAGCTAGGGTTAGGGTTTGAGCTAGGGTTAGGGTTAGGGTTAGGGTTTGAGCTAGGGTTAGGGTTAGGGTTAGGGTTTGAGCTAGGGTTAGGGTTAGGGTTAAGGTTTGAGCTAGGGTTAGGGTTAGGGTTAGGGTTAGGGTTTGAGCTAGGGTTAGGGTTAGGGTTAGGGTTAGGGTTAGGGTTTGAGCTAGGGTTAGGGTTAGGGTTTGAGCTAGGGTTAGGGTTAGGGTTAGGGTTAGGGTTTGAGCTAGGGTTAGGGTTAGGGTTAGGGTTTGAGCTAGGGTTAGGGTTAGGGTTAGGGTTTGAGCTAGGGTTAGGGTTAGGGTTAGGGTTTGAGCTAGGGTTAGGGTTAGGGTTTGAGCTAGGGTTAGGGTTAGGGTTAGGGTTTGAGCTAGGGTTAGGGTTAGGGTTAGGGTTTGAGCTAGGGTTAGGGTTAGGGTTAGGGTTAAGGTTTGAGCTAGGGTTAGGGTTAGGGTTAGGGTTTGAGCTAGGGTTAGGGTTAGGGTTAGGGTTTGAGCTAGGGTTAGGGTTAGGGTTAGGGTTAGGGTTTGAGCTAGGGTTAGGGTTAGGGTTTGAGCTAGGGTTAGGGTTAGGGTTAGGGTTTGAGCTAGGGTTAGGGTTAGGGTTAGGGTTAGGGTTTGAGCTAGGGTTAGGGTTAGGGTTTGAGCTAGGGTTAGGGTTAGGGTTAGGGTTTGAGCTAGGGTTAGGGTTAGGGTTAGGGTTTGAGCTAGGGTTAGGGTTAGGGTTAGGGTTTGAGCTAGGGTTAGGGTTAGGGTTAGGGTTTGAGCTAGGGTTAGGGTTAGGGTTTGAGCTAGGGTTAGGGTTAGGGTTAGGGTTAGGGTTTGAGCTAGGGTTAGGGTTAGGGTTAGGGTTTGAGCTAGGGTTAGGGTTAGGGTTAGGGTTAGGGTTTGAGCTAGGGTAAGGGTTAGGGTTAGGGTTTGAGCTAGGGTTAGGATTAGGGTTTGAGCTAGGGTTAGGGTTAGGGTTAGGGTTTGACCTAGGGTTAGGGTTAGGGTTAGGGTTTGAGCTAGGGTTAGGGTTAGGGTTAGGGTTTGAGCTAGGGTTAGGGTTTGAGCTAGGGTTAGGGTTAGGGTTAGGGTTTGAGCTAGGGTTAGGGTTAGGGTTAGGGTTTGAGCTAGGGTTAGGGTTAGGGTTTGAGCTAGGGTTAGGGTTAGGGTTAGGGTTTGAGCTAGGGTTAGGGTTAGGGTTAGGGTTTGAGCTAGGGTTAGGGTTAGGGTTAGGGTTTGAGCTAGGGTTAGGGTTAGGGTTAGGGTTTGAGCTAGGGTTAGGGTTAGGGTTTGAGCTAGGGTTAGGGTTAGGGTTAGGGTTTGAGCTAGGGTTAGGGTTAGGGTTAGGGTTTGAGCTAGGGTTAGGGTTAGGGTTTGAGCTAGGGTTAGGGTTTGAGCTAGGGTTAGGGTTAGGGTTAGGGTTTGAGCTAGGGTTAGGGTTAGGGTTAGGGTTTGAGCTAGGGTTAGGGTTAGGGTTAGGGTTTGAGCTAGGGTTAGGGTTAGGGTTAGGGTTTGAGCTAGGGTTAGGGTTAGGGTTAGGGTTAGGGTTTGAGCTAGGGTTAGGGTTAGGGTTTGAGCTAGGGTTAGGGTTAGGGTTAGGGTTAGGGTTTGACCTAGGGTTAGGGTTAGGGTTAGGGTTTGAGCTAGGGTTAGGGTTAGGGTTAGGGTTTGAGCTAGGGTTAGGGTTAGGGTTAGGGTTTGAGCTAGGGTTAGGGTTAGGGTTAGGGTTTGAGCTAGGGTTAGGGTTAGGGTTAGGGTTAGGGTTTGACCTAGGGTTAGGGTTAGGGTTAGGGTTTGAGCTAGGGTTAGGGTTAGGGTTAGGGTTTGAGCTAGGGTTAGGGTTAGGGTTTGAGCTAGGGTTAGGGTTAGGGTTAGGGTTTGAGCTAGGGTTAGGGTTAGGGTTAGGGTTTGAGCTAGGGTTAGGGTTAGGGTTAGGGTTTGAGCTAGGGTTAGGGTTAGGGTTAGGGTTAGGGTTTGAGCTAGGGTTAGGGTTTGAGCTAGGGTTAGGGTTAGGGTTAGGGTTTGAGCTAGGGTTAGGGTTAGGGTTAGGGTTTGAGCTAGGGTTAGGGTTAGGGTTAAGGTTTGAGCTAGGGTTAGGGTTAGGGTTAGGGTTAGGGTTTGAGCTAGGGTTAGGGTTAGGGTTAGGGTTAGGGTTTGAGCTAGGGTTAGGGTTAGGGTTAGGGTTTGAGCTAGGGTTAGGGTTAGGGTTAGGGTTTGAGCTAGGGTTAGGGTTAGGGTTAGGGTTTGAGCTAGGGTTAGGGTTAGGGTTTGAGCTAGGGTTAGGGTTAGGGTTAGGGTTTGAGCTAGGGTTAGGGTTAGGGTTAGGGTTTGAGCTAGGGTTAGGGTTAGGGTTAGGGTTAAGGTTTGAGCTAGGGTTAGGGTTAGGGTTAGGGTTTGAGCTAGGGTTAGGGTTAGGGTTAGGGTTTGAGCTAGGGTTAGGGTTAGGGTTAGGGTTAGGGTTTGAGCTAGGGTTAGGGTTAGGGTTTGAGCTAGGGTTAGGGTTAGGGTTAGGGTTTGAGCTAGGGTTAGGGTTAGGGTTAGGGTTAGGGTTTGAGCTAGGGTTAGGGTTAGGGTTTGAGCTAGGGTTAGGGTTAGGGTTAGGGTTAGGATTTGACCTAGGGTTAGGGTTAGGGTTAGGGTTTGAGCTAGGGTTAGGGTTAGGGTTAGGGTTTGAGCTAGGGTTAGGGTTAGGGTTAGGGTTTGAGCTAGGGTTAGGGTTAGGGTTAGGGTTTGAGCTAGGGTTAGGGTTAGGGTTAGGGTTTGAGCTAGGGTTAGGGTTAGGGTTAGGGTTTGAGCTAGGGTTAGGGTTAGGGTTTGAGCTAGGGTTAGGGTTAGGGTTAGGGTTTGAGCTAGGGTTAGGGTTAGGGTTTGAGCTAGGGTTAGGGTTAGGGTTAGGGTTTGAGCTAGGGTTAGGGTTAGGGTTAGGGTTTGAGCTAGGGTTAGGGTTAGGGTTAGGGTTAGGGTTTGAGCTAGGGTTAGGGTTAGGGTTTGAGCTAGGGTTAGGGTTTGAGCTAGGGTTAGGGTTAGGGTTAGGGTTTGAGCTAGGGTTAGGGTTAGGGTTAGGGTTTGAGCTAGGGTTAGGGTTAGGGTTAGGGTTTGAGCTAGGGTTAGGGTTAGGGTTTGAGCTAGGGTTAGGGTTAGGGTTAGGGTTAGGGTTAGGGTTTGAGCTAGGGTTAGGGTTAGGGTTTGAGCTAGGGTTAGGGTTAGGGTTAGGGTTTGAGCTAGGGTTAGGGTTAGGGTTTGAGCTAGGGTTAGGGTTAGGGTTAGGGTTAGGGTTTGACCTAGGGTTAGGGTTAGGGTTAGGGTTTGAGCTAGGGTTAGGGTTAGGGTTAGGGTTTGAGCTAGGGTTAGGGTTAGGGTTAGGGTTTGAGCTAGGGTTAGGGTTAGGGTTAGGGTTTGAGCTAGGGTTAGGGTTAGGGTTAGGGTTTGAGCTAGGGTTAGGGTTAGGGTTTGAGCTAGGGTTAGGGTTAGGGTTAGGGTTTGAGCTAGGGTTAGGGTTAGGGTTAGGGTTTGAGCTAGGGTTAGGGTTAGGGTTTGAGCTAGGGTTAGGGTTAGGGTTAGGGTTTGAGCTAGGGTTAGGGTTAGGGTTTGAGCTAGGGTTAGGGTTAGGGTTAGGGTTAGGGTTAGGGTTTGAGCTAGGGTTAGGGTTAGGGTTAGGGTTTGAGCTAGGGTTAGGGTTAGGGTTAGGGTTAGGGTTTGAGCTAGGGTAAGGGTTAGGGTTAGGGTTTGAGCTAGGGTTAGGATTAGGGTTTGAGCTAGGGTTAGGGTTAGGGTTAGGGTTTGACCTAGGGTTAGGGTTAGGGTTAGGGTTTGAGCTAGGGTTAGGGTTAGGGTTAGGGTTTGAGCTAGGGTTAGGGTTTGAGCTAGGGTTAGGGTTAGGGTTAGGGTTTGAGCTAGGGTTAGGGTTAGGGTTAGGGTTTGAGCTAGGGTTAGGGTTAGGGTTTGAGCTAGGGTTAGGGTTAGGGTTAGGGTTTGAGCTAGGGTTAGGGTTAGGGTTAGGGTTTGAGCTAGGGTTAGGGTTAGGGTTAGGGTTTGAGCTAGGGTTAGGGTTAGGGTTAGGGTTTGAGCTAGGGTTAGGGTTAGGGTTTGAGCTAGGGTTAGGGTTAGGGTTAGGGTTTGAGCTAGGGTTAGGGTTAGGGTTAGGGTTTGAGCTAGGGTTAGGGTTAGGGTTTGAGCTAGGGTTAGGGTTAGGGTTAGGGTTTGAGCTAGGGTTAGGGTTAGGGTTAGGGTTTGAGCTAGGGTTAGGGTTAGGGTTAGGGTTTGAGCTAGGGTTAGGGTTAGGGTTAGGGTTTGAGCTAGGGTTAGGGTTAGGGTTAGGGTTAGGGTTTGAGCTAGGGTTAGGGTTAGGGTTTGAGCTAGGGTTAGGGTTAGGGTTAGGGTTAGGGTTTGACCTAGGGTTAGGGTTAGGGTTAGGGTTTGAGCTAGGGTTAGGGTTAGGGTTAGGGTTTGAGCTAGGGTTAGGGTTAGGGTTAGGGTTTGAGCTAGGGTTAGGGTTAGGGTTAGGGTTTGAGCTAGGGTTAGGGTTAGGGTTAGGGTTTGAGCTAGGGTTAGGGTTAGGGTTAGGGTTTGAGCTAGGGTTAGGGTTAGGGTTAGGGTTTAAGCTAGGGTTAGGGTTAGGGTTAGGGTTTGAGCTAGGGTTAGGGTTAGGGTTAGGGTTTGAGCTAGGGTTAGGGTTAGGGTTAGGGTTTGAGCTAGGGTTAGGGTTAGGGTTAGGGTTTGAGCTAGGGTTAGGGTTAGGGTTTGAGCTAGGGTTAGGGTTAGGGTTAGGGTTTGAGCTAGGGTTAGGGTTAGGGTTTGAGCTAGGGTTAGGGTTAGGGTTAGGGTTTGAGCTAGGGTTAGGGTTAGGGTTAGGGTTTGAGCTAGGGTTAGGGTTAGGGTTAGGGTTTGAGCTAGGGTTAGGGTTAGGGTTAGGGTTTGAGCTAGGGTTTGAGCTAGGGTTAGGGTTAGGGTTAGGGTTTGAGCTAGGGTTAGGGTTAGGGTTAGGGTTTGAGCTAGGGTTAGGGTTAGGGTTAGGGTTAGGGTTTGAGCTAGGGTTAGGGTTAGGGTTAGGGTTTGAGCTAGGGTTAGGGTTAGGGTTAGGGTTTGAGCTAGGGTTAGGGTTAGGGTTAGGGTTTGAGCTAGGGTTAGGGTTAGGGTTTGAGCTAGGGTTAGGGTTTGAGCTAGGGTTAGGGTTAGGGTTAGGGTTTGAGCTAGGGTTAGGGTTAGGGTTAGGGTTTGAGCTAGGGTTAGGGTTAGGGTTAGGGTTTGAGCTAGGGTTAGGGTTAGGGTTTGAGCTAGGGTTAGGGTTAGGGTTAGGGTTAGGGTTAGGGTTTGAGCTAGGGTTAGGGTTAGGGTTAGGGTTTGAGCTAGGGTTAGGGTTAGGGTTAGGGTTTGAGCTAGGGTTAGGGTTAGGGTTTGAGCTAGGGTTAGGGTTAGGGTTAGGGTTAGGGTTTGACCTAGGGTTAGGGTTAGGGTTAGGGTTTGAGCTAGGGTTAGGGTTAGGGTTAGGGTTTGAGCTAGGGTTAGGGTTAGGGTTAGGGTTTGAGCTAGGGTTAGGGTTAGGGTTAGGGTTTGAGCTAGGGTTAGGGTTAGGGTTAGGGTTTGAGCTAGGGTTAGGGTTAGGGTTTGAGCTAGGGTTAGGGTTAGGGTTAGGGTTTGAGCTAGGGTTAGGGTTAGGGTTAGGGTTTGAGCTAGGGTTAGGGTTAGGGTTAGGGTTTGAGCTAGGGTTAGGGTTAGGGTTAGGGTTTGAGCTAGGGTTAGGGTTAGGGTTTGAGCTAGGGTTAGGGTTAGGGTTAGGGTTAGGGTTTGAGCTAGGGTTAGGGTTAGGGTTAGGGTTTGAGCTAGGGTTAGGGTTAGGGTTAGGGTTAGGGTTTGAGCTAGGGTAAGGGTTAGGGTTAGGGTTTGAGCTAGGGTTAGGATTAGGGTTTGAGCTAGGGTTAGGGTTAGGGTTAGGGTTTGACCTAGGGTTAGGGTTAGGGTTAGGGTTTGAGCTAGGGTTAGGGTTAGGGTTAGGGTTTGAGCTAGGGTTAGGGTTTGAGCTAGGGTTAGGGTTAGGGTTAGGGTTTGAGCTAGGGTTAGGGTTAGGGTTAGGGTTTGAGCTAGGGTTAGGGTTAGGGTTTGAGCTAGGGTTAGGGTTAGGGTTAGGGTTTGAGCTAGGGTTAGGGTTAGGGTTAGGGTTTGAGCTAGGGTTAGGGTTAGGGTTAGGGTTTGAGCTAGGGTTAGGGTTAGGGTTAGGGTTTGAGCTAGGGTTAGGGTTAGGGTTTGAGCTAGGGTTAGGGTTAGGGTTAGGGTTTGAGCTAGGGTTAGGGTTAGGGTTAGGGTTTGAGCTAGGGTTAGGGTTAGGGTTTGAGCTAGGGTTAGGGTTTGAGCTAGGGTTAGGGTTAGGGTTAGGGTTTGAGCTAGGGTTAGGGTTAGGGTTAGGGTTTGAGCTAGGGTTAGGATTAGGGTTAGGGTTTGAGCTAGGGTTAGGGTTAGGGTTAGGGTTTGAGCTAGGGTTAGGGTTAGGGTTAGGGTTTGAGCTAGGGTTAGGGTTAGGGTTTGAGCTAGGGTTAGGGTTAGGGTTAGGGTTAGGGTTTGACCTAGGGTTAGGGTTAGGGTTAGGGTTTGAGCTAGGGTTAGGGTTAGGGTTAGGGTTTGAGCTAGGGTTAGGGTTAGGGTTAGGGTTTGAGCTAGGGTTAGGGTTAGGGTTAGGGTTTGAGCTAGGGTTAGGGTTAGGGTTAGGGTTTGAGCTAGGGTTAGGGTTAGGGTTAGGGTTTGAGCTAGGGTTAGGGTTAGGGTTTGAGCTAGGGTTAGGGTTAGGGTTAGGGTTTGAGCTAGGGTTAGGGTTAGGGTTAGGGTTTGAGCTAGGGTTAGGGTTAGGGTTAGGGTTTGAGCTAGGGTTAGGGTTAGGGTTAGGGTTTGAGCTAGGGTTAGGGTTAGGGTTAGGGTTAGGGTTTGAGCTAGGGTTAGGGTTAGGGTTTGAGCTAGGGTTAGGGTTTGAGCTAGGGTTAGGGTTAGGGTTAGGGTTTGAGCTAGGGTTAGGGTTAGGGTTAGGGTATGAGCTAGGGTTAGGGTTAGGGTTAGGGTTTGAGCTAGGGTTAGGGTTAGGGTTAGGGTTTGAGCTAGGGTTAGGGTTAGGGTTAGGGTTTGAGCTAGGGTTAGGGTTAGGGTTAGGGTTTGAGCTAGGGTTAGGGTTAGGGTTAGGGTTTGAGCTAGGGTTAGGGTTAGGGTTAGGGTTTGAGCTAGGGTTAGGGTTAGGGTTAGGGTTTGAGCTAGTGTTAGGGTTAGGGTTAGGGTTAGGGTTTGAGCTAGGGTTAGGGTTAGGGTTAGGGTTTGAGCTAGGGTTAGGGTTAGGGTTAGGGTTAGGGTTTGAGCTAGGGTTAGGGTTAGGGTTAGGGTTTGAGCTAGGGTTAGGGTTAGGGTTAGGGTTTGAGCTAGGGTTAGGGTTAGGGTTTGAGCTAAGGTTAGGGTTAGGGTTAGTGTGTGACCTAGGGTTAGGGTTAGGGTTTGAGCTAGGGTTAGGGTTAGGGTTAGGGTTTGAGCTAGGGTTAGGGTTTGAGCTAGGGTTAGGGTTAGGGTTAGGGTTTGAGCTAGGGTTAGGGTTAGGGTTAGGGTTTGAGCTAGGGTTAGGGTTAGGGTTTGAGCTAGGGTTAGGGTTAGGGTTAGGGTTTGAGCTAGGGTTAGGGTTAGGGTTAGGGTTTGAGCTAGGGTTAGGGTTAGGAGGGTTAGGGTTTGAGCTAGGGTTAGGGCTAGGGTTAGGGTTTGAGCTAGGGTTAGGGTTAGGGTTAGGGTTTGAGCTAGGGTTAGGGTTAGGGTTTGAGCTAGGGTTAGGGTTAGGGTTAGGGTTTGAGCTAGGGTTAGGGTTAGGTTTAGGGTTTGAGCTAGGGTTAGGGTTAGGGTTAGGGTTTGAGCTAGGGTTAGGGTTAGGGTTAGGGTTTGAGCTAGGGTTAGGGTTAGGGTTAGGGTTAGGGTTTGAGCTAGGGTTAGGGTTAGGGTTAGGGTTTGAGCTAGGGTTAGGGTTAGGGTTAGGGTTTGAGCTAGGGTTAGGGTTAGGGTTAGGGTTTGAGCTAGGGTTAGGGTTAGGGTTAGGGTTTGAGCTAGGGTTAGGGTTAGGGTTAGGGTTTGAGCTAGGGTTAGGGTTTGAGCTAGGGTTAGGGTTAGGGTTAGGGTTTGAGCTAGGGTTAGGGTTAGGGTTAGGGTTTGAGCTAGGGTTAGGGTTAGGGTTAAGGGTTTGAGCTAGGGTTAGGGTTAGGGTTAGGGTTAGGGTTTGAGCTAGGGTTAGGGTTAGGGTTAGGGTTAGGGTTTGAGCTAGGGTTAGGGTTAGGGTTTGAGCTAGGGTTAGGGTTAGGGTTAGGGTTAGGGTTTGAGCTAGGGTTAGGGTTAGGGTTAGGGTTTGAGCTAGGGTTAGGGTTAGGGTTAGGGTTTGAGCTAGGGTTAGGGTTAGGGTTAGGGTTTGAGCTAGGGTTAGGGTTAGGGTTTGAGCTAGGGTTAGGGTTAGGGTTAGGGTTTGAGCTAGGGTTAGGGTTAGGGTTAGGGTTTGAGCTAGGGTTAGGGTTAGGGTTAGGGTTAGGTTTGAGCTAGGGTTAGGGTTAGGGTTAGGGTTTGAGCTAGGGTTAGGGTTAGGGTTAGGGTTTGAGCTAGGGTTAGGGTTAGGGTTAGGGTTAGGGTTTGAGCTAGGGTTAGGGTTAGGGTTTGAGCTAGGGTTAGGGTTAGGGTTAGGGTTTGAGCTAGGGTTAGGGTTAGGGTTAGGGTTAGGGTTAGGGTTTGAGCTAGGGTTAGGGTTAGGGTTTGAGCTAGGGTTAGGGTTAGGGTTAGGGTTAGGGTTTGACCTAGGGTTAGGGTTAGGGTTAGGGTTTGAGCTAGGGTTAGGGTTAGGGTTAGGGTTTGAGCTAGGGTTAGGGTTAGGGTTAGGGTTTGAGCTAGGGTTAGGGTTAGGGTTAGGGTTTGAGCTAGGGTTAGGGTTAGGGTTAGGGTTTGAGCTAGGGTTAGGGTTAGGGTTAGGGTTTGAGCTAGGGTTAGGGTTAGGGTTAGGGTTTGAGCTAGGGTTAGGGTTAGGGTTAGGGTTTGAGCTAGGGTTAGGGTTAGGGTTAGGGTTAGGGTTTGAGCTAGGGTTAGGGTTAGGGTTAGGGTTTGAGCTAGGGTTAGGGTTAGGGTTAGGGTTTGAGCTAGGGTTAGGGTTAGGGTTAGGGTTAGGGTTTGAGTTAGGGTTAGGGTTAGGGTTTGAGCTAGGGTTAGGGTTTGAGCTAGGGTTAGGGTTAGGGTTAGGGTTTGAGCTAGGGTTAGGGTTAGGGTTAGGGTTTGAGCTAGGGTTAGGGTCAGGGTTAGGGTTTGAGCTAGGGTTAGGGTTAGGGTTAGGGTTTGAGCTAGGGTTAGGGTTAGGGTTAGGGTTTGAGCTAGGGTTAGGGTTAGGGTTAGGGTTTGAGCTAGGGTTAGGGTTAGGGTTAGGGTTTGAGCTAGGGTTAGGGTTAGGGTTAGGGTTTGAGCTAGGGTTAGGGTTAGGGTTAGGGTTTGAGCTAGTGTTAGGGTTAGGGTTAGGGTTAGGGTTTGAGCTAGGGTTAGGGTTAGGGTTAGGGTTTGAGCTAGGGTTAGGGTTAGGGTTAGGGTTAGGGTTTGAGCTAGGGTTAGGGTTAGGGTTAGGGTTTGAGCTAGGGTTAGGGTTAGGGTTAGGGTTTGAGCTAGGGTTAGGGTTAGGGTTTGAGCTAGGGTTAGGGTTAGGGTTAGGGTGTGACCTAGGGTTAGGGTTAGGGTTAGGGTTTGAGCTAGGGTTAGGGTTAGGGTTAGGGTTTGAGCTAGGGTTAGGGTTTGAGCTAGAGTTTAGGGTTAGGGTTAGGGTTAGGGTTAGGGTTAGGGTTTGAGCTAGGGTTAGGGTTAGGGTTAGGGTTAGGGTTTGACCTAGGGTTAGGGTTAGGGTTAGGGTTTGAGCTAGGTTAGGGTTAGGGTTAGGGTTTGAGCTAGGGTTAGGGTTAGGGTTTGAGCTAGGGTTAGGGTTAGGGTTAGGGTTTGAGCTAGGGTTAGGGTTAGGGTTAGGGTTTGAGCTAGGGTTAGGGTTAGGGTTAGGGTTTGAGCTAGGGTTAGGGTTAGGGTTAGGGTTAGGGTTTGAGCTAGGGTTAGGGTTTGAGCTAGGGTTAGGGTTAGGGTTAGGGTTTGAGCTAGGGTTAGGGTTAGGGTTAGGGTTTGAGCTAGGGTTAGGGTTAGGGTTAAGGTTTGAGCTAGGGTTAGGGTTAGGGTTAGGGTTAGGGTTTGAGCTAGGGTTAGGGTTAGGGTTAGGGTTAGGGTTTGAGCTAGGGTTAGGGTTAGGGTTTGAGCTAGGGTTAGGGTTAGGGTTAGGGTTTGAGCTAGGGTTAGGGTTAGGGTTAGGGTTTGAGCTAGGGTTAGGGTTAGGGTTAGGGTTTGAGCTAGGGTTAGGGTTAGGGTTAGGGTTTGAGCTAGGGTTAGGGTTAGGGTTTGAGCTAGGGTTAGGGTTAGGGTTAGGGTTTGAGCTAGGGTTAGGGTTAGGGTTAGGGTTTGAGCTAGGGTTAGGGTTAGGGTTAGGGTTAAGGTTTGAGCTAGGGTTAGGGTTAGGGTTAGGGTTTGAGCTAGGGTTAGGGTTAGGGTTAGGGTTTGAGCTAGGGTTAGGGTTAGGGTTAGGGTTTGAGCTAGGGTTAGGGTTAGGGTTTGAGCTAGGGTTAGGGTTAGGGTTAGGGTTTGAGCTAGGGTTAGGGTTAGGGTTAGGGTTAGGGTTTGAGCTAGGGTTAGGGTTAGGGTTTGAGCTAGGGTTAGGGTTAGGGTTAGGGTTTGAGCTAGGGTTAGGGTTAGGGTTAGGGTTTGAGCTAGGGTTAGGGTTAGGGTTAGGGTTAGGGTTTGAGCTAGGGTTAGGGTTAGGGTTAGGGTTTGAGCTAGGGTTAGGGTTAGGGTTAGGGTTTGAGCTAGGGTTAGGGTTAGGGTTAGGGTTAGGGTTTGAGCTAGGGTTAGGGTTAGGGTTTGAGCTAGGGTTAGGGTTTGAGCTAGGGTTAGGGTTAGGGTTAGGGTTTGAGCTAGGGTTAGGGTTAGGGTTTGAGCTAGGGTTAGGGTTAGGGTTAGGGTTTGAGCTAGGGTTAGGGTTAGGGTTTGAGCTAGGGTTAGGGTTAGGGTTAGGGTTAGGGTTAGGGTTTGAGCTAGGTTAGGGTTAGGGTTTGAGCTAGGGTTAGGGTTAGGGTTAGGGTTTGAGCTAGGGTTAGGGTTAGGGTTTGAGCTAGGGTTAGGGTTAGGGTTAGGGTTAGGGTTTGACCTAGGGTTAGGGTTAGGGTTAGGGTTTGAGCTAGGGTTAGGGTTAGGGTTAGGGTTTGAGCTAGGGTTAGGGTTAGGGTTAGGGTTTGAGCTAGGGTTAGGGTTAGGGTTAGGGTTTGAGCTAGGGTTAGGGTTAGGGTTTGAGCTAGGGTTAGGGTTAGGGTTAGGGTTTGAGCTAGGGTTAGGGTTAGGGTTAGGGTTTGAGCTAGGGTTAGGGTTAGGGTTAGGGTTTGAGCTAGGGTTAGGGTTAGGGTTAGGGTTTGAGCTAGGGTTAGGGTTAGGGTTTGAGCTAGGGTTAGGGTTAGGGTTAGGGTTAGGGTTTGAGCTAGGGTTAGGGTTAGGGTTAGGGTTTGAGCTAGGGTTAGGGTTAGGGTTAGGGTTAGGGTTTGAGCTAGGGTAAGGGTTAGGGTTAGGGTTTGAGCTAGGGTGGTTAGGAGGGTTAGGGTTTGAGCTAGGGTTAGGGTTAGGGTTAGGGTTTGACCTAGGGTTAGGGTTAGGGTTAGGGTTTGAGCTAGGGTTAGGGTTAGGGTTAGGGTTTGAGCTAGGGTTAGGGTTTGAGCTAGGGTTAGGGTTAGGGTTAGGGTTTGAGCTAGGGTTAGGGTTAGGGTTAGGGTTTGAGCTAGGGTTAGGGTTAGGGTTTGAGCTAGGGTTAGGGTTAGGGTTAGGGTTTGAGCTAGGGTTAGGGTTAGGGTTAGGGTTTGAGCTAGGGTTAGGGTTAGGGTTAGGGTTTGAGCTAGGGTTAGGGTTAGGGTTAGGGTTTGAGCTAGGGTTAGGGTTAGGGTTTGAGCTAGGGTTAGGGTTAGGGTTAGGGTTTGAGCTAGGGTTAGGGTTAGGGTTAGGGTTTGAGCTAGGGTTAGGGTTAGGGTTTGAGCTAGGGTTAGGGTTTGAGCTAGGGTTAGGGTTAGGGTTAGGGTTTGAGCTAGGGTTAGGGTTAGGGTTAGGGTTTGAGCTAGGGTTAGGGTTAGGGTTAGGGTTTGAGCTAGGGTTAGGGTTAGGGTTAGGGTTTGAGCTAGGGTTAGGGTTAGGGTTAGGGTTAGGGTTTGAGCTAGGGTTAGGGTTAGGGTTTGAGCTAGGGTTAGGGTTAGGGTTAGGGTTAGGGTTTGACCTAGGGTTAGGGTTAGGGTTAGGGTTTGAGCTAGGGTTAGGGTTAGGGTTAGGGTTTGAGCTAGGGTTAGGGTTAGGGTTAGGGTTTGAGCTAGGGTTAGGGTTAGGGTTAGGGTTTGAGCTAGGGTTAGGGTTAGGGTTAGGGTTAGGGTTTGACCTAGGGTTAGGGTTAGGGTTTGAGCTAGGGTTAGGGTTAGGGTTAGGGTTTGAGCTAGGGTTAGGGTTAGGGTTTGAGCTAGGGTTAGGGTTAGGGTTAGGGTTTGAGCTAGGGTTAGGGTTAGGGTTAGGGTTAGGGTTTGAGCTAGGGTTAGGGTTAGGGTTAGGGTTTGAGCCTAGGTAGGGTTAGGGTTAGGGTTAGGGTTTGAGCTAGGGTTAGGGTTTGAGCTAGGGTTAGGGTTAGGGTTAGGGTTTGAGCTAGGGTTAGGGTTAGGGTTGAGCTAGGTTGGGTTTGAGCTAGGGTTAGGGTTAGGGTTAAGGTTTGAGCTAGGGTTAGGGTTAGGGTTAGGGTTAGGGTTTGAGCTAGGGTTAGGGTTAGGGTTAGGGTTAGGGTTAGGGTTTGAGCTAGGGTTAGGGTTAGGGTTTGAGCTAGGGTTAGGGTTAGGGTTAGGGTTAGGGTTTGAGCTAGGGTTAGGGTTAGGGTTAGGGTTTGAGCTAGGGTTAGGGTTAGGGTTAGGGTTTGAGCTAGGGTTAGGGTTAGGGTTAGGGTTTGAGCTAGGGTTAGGGTTAGGGTTTGAGCTAGGGTTAGGGTTAGGGTTAGGGTTTGAGCTAGGGTTAGGGTTAGGGTTAGGGTTTGAGCTAGGGTTAGGGTTAGGGTTAGGGTTAAGGGTTTGAGCTAGGGTTAGGGTTAGGGTTAGGGTTTGAGCTAGGGTTAGGGTTAGGGTTAGGGTTTGAGCTAGGGTTAGGGTTAGGGTTAGGGTTAGGGTTTGAGCTAGGGTTAGGGTTAGGGTTTGAGCTAGGGTTAGGGTTAGGGTTAGGGTTTGAGCTAGGGTTAGGGTTAGGGTTAGGGTTAGGGTTTGAGCTAGGGTTAGGGTTAGGGTTTGAGCTAGGGTTAGGGTTAGGGTTAGGGTTTGAGCTAGGGTTAGGTTAGGGTTAGGGTTTGAGCTAGGGTTAGGGTTAGGGTTAGGGTTTGAGCTAGGGTTAGGGTTAGGGTTAGGGTTTGAGCTAGGGTTAGGGTTAGGGTTTGAGCTAGGGTTAGGGTTAGGGTTAGGGTTAGGGTTTGAGCTAGGGTTAGGGTTAGGGTTAGGGTTTGAGCTAGGGTTAGGGTTAGGGTTAGGGTTAGGGTTTGAGCTAGGGTAAGGGTTAGGGTTAGGGTTTGAGCTAGGGTTAGGATTAGGGTTTGAGCTAGGGTTAGGGTTAGGGTTAGGGTTTGACCTAGGGTTAGGGTTAGGGTTAGGGTTTGAGCTAGGGTTAGGGTTAGGGTTAGGGTTTGAGCTAGGGTTAGGGTTTGAGCTAGGGTTAGGGTTAGGGTTAGGGTTTGAGCTAGGGTTAGGGTTAGGGTTAGGGTTTGAGCTAGGGTTAGGGTTAGGGTTTGAGCTAGGGTTAGGGTTAGGGTTAGGGTTTGAGCTAGGGTTAGGGTTAGGGTTAGGGTTTGAGCTAGGGTTAGGGTTAGGGTTAGGGTTTGAGCTAGGGTTAGGGTTAGGGTTAGGGTTTGAGCTAGGGTTAGGGTTAGGGTTTGAGCTAGGGTTAGGGTTAGGGTTAGGGTTTGAGCTAGGGTTAGGGTTAGGGTTAGGGTTTGAGCTAGGGTTAGGGTTAGGGTTTGAGCTAGTTAGGTAGGGTTAGGGTTTGAGCTAGGGTTAGGGTTAGGGTTAGGGTTTGAGCTAGGGTTAGGGTTAGGGTTAGGGTTTGAGCTAGGGTTAGGGTTAGGGTTAGGGTTTGAGCTAGGGTTAGGGTTAGGGTTAGGGTTTGAGCTAGGGTTAGGGTTAGGGTTAGGGTTAGGGTTTGAGCTAGGGTTAGGGTTAGGGTTTGAGCTAGGGTTAGGGTTAGGGTTAGGGTTAGGGTTTGACCTAGGGTTAGGGTTAGGGTTAGGGTTTGAGCTAGGGTTAGGGTTAGGGTTAGGGTTTGAGCTAGGGTTAGGGTTAGGGTTAGGGTTTGAGCTAGGGTTAGGGTTAGGGTTAGGGTTTGAGCTAGGGTTAGGGTTAGGGTTAGGGTTAGGGTTTGACCTAGGGTTAGGGTTAGGGTTAGGGTTTGAGCTAGGGTTAGGGTTAGGGTTAGGGTTTGAGCTAGGGTTAGGGTTAGGGTTTGAGCTAGGGTTAGGGTTAGGGTTAGGGTTTGAGCTAGGGTTAGGGTTAGGGTTAGGGTTTGAGCTAGGGTTAGGGTTAGGGTTAGGGTTTGAGCTAGGGTTAGGGTTAGGGTAGGGTGTAGGGTTTGAGCCTAGGGTTGGTTAGGGTTAGGGTTTGAGCTAGGGTTAGGGTTAGGGTTAGGGTTTGAGCTAGGGTTAGGGTTAGGGTTAGGGTTTGAGCTAGGGTTAGGGTTAGGGTTAAGGTTTGAGCTAGGGTTAGGGTTAGGGTTAGGGTTAGGGTTTGAGCTAGGGTTAGGGTTAGGGTTAGGGTTAGGGTTTGAGCTAGGGTTAGGGTTAGGGTTAGGGTTTGAGCTAGGGTTAGGGTTTTGGCTAGGGTTAGGGTTTGAGCTAGGGTTAGGGTTAGGGTCTAGGGTTTGGTAGGTTAGGGTTAGGGTTTGAGCTAGGGTTAGGGTTAGGGTTAGGGTTTGAGCTAGGGTTAGGGTTAGGGTTAGGGTTTGAGCTAGGGTTAGGGTTAGGGTTAGGGTTAAGGTTTGAGCTAGGGTTAGGGTTAGGGTTAGGGTTTGAGCTAGGGTTAGGGTTAGGGTTAGGGTTTGAGCTAGGGTTAGGGTTAGGGTTAGGGTTAGGGTTTGAGCTAGGGTTAGGGTTAGGGTTTGAGCTAGGGTTAGGGTTAGGGTTAGGGTTTGAGCTAGGGTTAGGGTTAGGGTTAGGGTTAGGGTTTGAGCTAGGGTTAGGGTTAGGGTTTGAGCTAGGGTTAGGGTTAGGGTTAGGGTTAGGGATTTGACCTAGGGTTAGGGTTAGGGTTAGGGTTTGAGCTAGGGTTAGGGTTAGGGTTAGGGTTTGAGCTAGGGTTAGGGTTAGGGTTAGGGTTTGAGCTAGGGTTAGGGTTAGGGTTAGGGTTTGAGCTAGGGTTAGGGTTAGGGTTAGGGTTTGAGCTAGGGTTAGGGTTAGGGTTAGGGTTTGAGCTAGGGTTAGGGTTAGGGTTTGAGCTAGGGTTAGGGTTAGGGTTAGGGTTTGAGCTAGGGTTAGGGTTAGGGTTTGAGCTAGGGTTAGGGTTAGGGTTAGGGTTTGAGCTAGGGTTAGGGTTAGGGTTAGGGTTTGAGCTAGGGTTAGGGTTAGGGTTAGGGTTAGGGTTTGAGCTAGGGTTAGGGTTAGGGTTTGAGCTAGGGTTAGGGTTTGAGCTAGGGTTAGGGTTAGGGTTAGGGTTTGAGCTAGGGTTAGGGTTAGGGTTAGGGTTTGAGCTAGGGTTAGGGTTAGGGTTAGGGTTTGAGCTAGGGTTAGGGTTAGGGTTTGAGCTAGGGTTAGGGTTAGGGTTAGGGTTAGGGTTAGGGTTTGAGCTAGGGTTAGGGTTAGGGTTTGAGCTAGGGTTAGGGTTAGGGTTAGGGTTTGAGCTAGGGTTAGGGTTAGGGTTTGAGCTAGGGTTAGGGTTAGGGTTAGGGTTAGGGTTTGACCTAGGGTTAGGGTTAGGGTTAGGGTTTGAGCTAGGGTTAGGGTTAGGGTTAGGGTTTGAGCTAGGGTTAGGGTTAGGGTTAGGGTTTGAGCTAGGGTTAGGGTTAGGGTTAGGTTTGAGCTAGGGTTAGGGTTAGGGTTAGGGTTTGAGCTAGGGTTAGGGTTAGGGTTTGAGCTAGGGTTAGGGTTAGGGTTAGGGTTTGAGCTAGGGTTAGGGTTAGGGTTAGGGTT